>OX454271.1:26584537-27784537 GCA_949715065.1 Periphyllus acericola | reverse complement strand
ATTCGGGTGTGTAACTTTTCGTGTTAAGTCGTAAAACGCTGGTCGGGTCACACTACAGAAGCAGCATCACAGAAATGTAGTTTATTTTGGAAAACCGTGCGAGAAACACTTGCTTTCGTCGGGTGGCGGTGGGGAGCGCGCGCGACACGAAATATATTGCCGTGCTGTTTCTAATTTGCGATTTTTGGCGTCGGGACGAGACCGTTAAGTATAATAATAAGTGGAAACTTCCCCGAGTGTCGACTGGGGTGGCGCCGCCTCTGTTTATACGCTGCAGCATAGTTGTTACTGGGCTACAGTGTACGTGCATATTTATATATATATTTATATATATATATATATATATATACAAGTATATTATGTCGACGACGTCGTGTGTTTCGAGAAAACTCGGTGGCGGCGACGGCAACGTTCGAAACGTTTGGTCCCAAAGACATTTAAAGGAAAAATATTATATAATATATCGTACATATATGTGTATGATATTATTTATGGAACTCGTGGGAAGGGCTTTTCGGTCGACACAAAAATATAATGTGCGCGTTTTTGGTAAACCCGAAGCAATAACCCCGCGCGCAAGAGTCCTCCGGCCGAGAATATTATGGTCGGTGAGGTGCTCGCGGGGGTACGTGTGCGGTGTGTTTTGTATGTGAATGCGTGTGTGCTGTGCTGCAGGGACCGATATATTAAAGAGTGCGAGCAGTGCTATTGACATTCGAGGGCAGTAGTCCTTTTACCAGCATAGCTCCCTTCACCGTCCCCGCAGGTCACAGTCACCCGAAACCGGCGAGCTCCTCCCCGCCTCGGCCAGCCCACTCCTCGCTGACAACCCTTCAAATTGGAATGTCCTTTAATGTAAACACGCGCGCCGACGCCGCCTCAGCCGGTGGTAATGGATTCCTCGCTTACTCATCGTTGTCGAAGATAGACACGACCGTTTTTCCTGGCATAATGTGCATGTGAACGCGTGCGTGCGCGCGCATGGGGTGGGTTGGTGTGCGAGTGTGTGCGTTCAATTTACACACCGAAGCCTCTTCCGTTTATGTCGCCGACGCCACCATGGTAAATGCGAGACGCACAATAGCAGAAGGGTGCAATCCAAGAGTCGCGCAACGTTTGTAGGCGCCTGATTTATTTATTATTTTTAGAAATTAAATTTTTTCCTTCACAGTGCGCGTGCGTCGTGTGTGTCCGAGATAGAGACGGTCTGACGTGTGTGTGTGTGAGATCAATGGTCCCACATTGTACTGCAGTGATTGTGTTATTATGTGTAGTATGTACTTGTGCGAGCATTTCACTCCGAATTATATGGCAAACGACCTTCGGAAAGCATAACAGTTATTGCACAAACATGTACTTTCGCACGAAAACCGTACAAGCTCTGCAGCAGCAGCCGCAGTAGCAGCATTATAACCGGATCGATAAATATAATATATTATAAACTATTTGGGAACTCGGCACTTTCCTGGAACAAAGTGTGTGTGTGTGTGTACTGTTTTACACGTAGACGCAGCAGTGTATCGTATGTAACGGTTAATACCATATATACCTACTATTACCTATTGCTGCGGCTATTTATAGATAGTTGAACGTGCGTATACTATTACAATGTGTATATAGGTACAAATACAGGTATATTGGTACCTAACCCGCTCGATGTCATCGTGGTGCACGTTCGATGTACCGAAAGATTCCCGCCCAACTATAAACATACGTGTTCCAAATTGACGGTTAAATTAGTTACCGCGCAGGCATATATACGAGTATATATACGTATATATAATATTGTTATTACCGAGCACGTAACCACCGCCAGAGCACGTAGTAATGCGGCCAAACAGACCGTTTTTTGAATCGGCGTAAAACGTCGTACTACATACGCACGTTATACTATTATTATTATTATTTAAGCTAGTTGTCCGCTGGATTAAGCACGGGAACAGACGAATTGATCCAGCGTCCGCAACGACTGCGCATAAATTAATATAAATTCAAATAAAATCCGTTTATCCCGTCACAAAGCAAACGATTATTGTATTCACAAGCCGAATTATGTATTCACTCGCATACAAATTATACATTTTATGTTCGTATGAAAAAAACAAAAAAAAAAAAAAAAATACTAAAAAATACGGAAAAAAAAGAATAAAACATATAATAATACATAATACGAAACAACATTCATTGTGTAACATTGAAATACAGTATTTAATATCACTTTTATCCGAATGGTGTTGGCTGTATAATATTACGTGTAGGTTTTTGAATGCAAGGTTTTAAAGTATTTGTTTTCGTTACTAGTTACCATATATATATATATAAACATTTATATTGTGGAACACGCGCGTGATTGTATCGGTAAAAACGAATTTTATCGCAGTTTTATTAATGTGGGCATAAAAATTGATTTTTTTTTCCCAAACAAAACCTCAGTTATTACTGTGTTGTTTTTTTATTTTTTTTCCAAATTTATATAGTTGATTACATTCGTTTAAAAAATAATAATTAATGACACAACGGAAATCGCTGTACTCTTTGAATTCTTATTATACACGCAAATGTGTGATTTATTATGTAGGTAGAAATGCAATATACAATATGTTATGTGTTTGAATAATAGCAGTTTGTAGGTGTTGAAAACAATATAATTGTAAAATAATAATTTATGGAACAACTTTTGTGTACGCTCTAAAAATTATTTCGCCGCCGCCGCCGCCGCCGCCGTCGTTGGCGTTGTTGTTAATGCGAATACGATTATCACGCGAGCTCGATGTTTATAATATTATTAATTATCATACCGATATTATTAATTGATCGAAAAGTTTTCGATGGTCCATATTTTTCATTTTTTTTTTTTCAAACTCGAGGTACATATATATTTTAATGTTGACAAGATGAATGTATTTACATAAAGTTTAAAAATAAAAGCTCATATTTTTTTTTTTTATACAACTTTTTATACGAAAACCGTGACGAAATGTTCACGTGCAATACCGCACCAACAACCGAAAACATATTACTTGTTGAATAAAACGTGATAAAAAGGCTTATATCATTATTATTTTTCAAAAGGTAGGTGTACGTATTGTTATAAGAGAATTGGTACACTTCTCTCGCGATTCACCATCATTTATCATTTTTCTTTTTTTTTTTTGCTTGGCAGTAATAATATTGTTGTTAGTAAATGGTTCAATCTTCGAGCGCCTGGCACACCTTTTGAAATCGTGTTCGATTTGATTTGCTTCGAACGGTATACGATCTCGAAAATATTTCTAATAACCGTATTATATCGCATTTCAAATGAAAGTGTTTGTTTATGACAACGGTCCAACATATTAATATAATATTTGTCTGTTTCGGTGATAATTAATATTGTTTTCTATACAAACAAAAATACGCCACTACGTGAGTCAAAATCTTCATTGATTCTTTACTCAGCGAGGGGGGCAATATTATAGTGTGTAAATATGTATATACCAGTTACAATAGCTATCAAGGATGTATTTAGAGGGAGATCAAGGGGGGCAATGGCCCAAAGTGCCAAATAATAAGGGGGTGTCAGACATCGTCAAATACTATTATAGGTGTACTATAATTTAATATTATTATAAAAACAAAATACGTTTTATCGTGATTGTTACGATTTATACTTGTGTAACAGCTATAACCTGTCATGCGTAATACCTACCAAAGTTGATTTTCAGAGCAATTAATTGCAAATGAAAAAATTAAAGAAGAAATAGGTTTTGAAATTTAGGATTAATATATATACTATGCTATTGTCGAAAAAACTATTTTCAGAATAAGAAAACCAGAAAATCGTAATGAAGCTTTTCGTTTCAAATAAAAAAATAACGCCATCAGACATTTACAAAAAAGCAGATATAGATTAAAATATGCGTAACAATGAAAGTATAAAACGTAAATAAACTTTAAACAGTGCACTTATTTATATTGTATTATTAATGTCATTGGATAAACCAATAGCCATAATGGTGTACAATATATTATTAGCGTCTTAAATGGTAATCAGTCTTGAACTTGTTTGAAGTATAGACTCTACGTAAGCAGATTGTCGATGAAATAATTATTTAAGATATTTCATACATGTATGTTTTGTAACTTTAAATATTTAAAAATTGAAAGCATAAACATTACTGCTATAGTTGAATATTGAGCTAATCAACAACGCGTACGGTCAAAAATGGTCCGAGGGGCATGTCGAACCCATGAACGGTTCCACGCACAAGCAGTGTTTAATGTAACAAACGTGAATAATATTATATTACATTTCACAACGATAAAATAGTATGCAAATGTACGAAAACATTTTTAAAAATAATGTAATAATAACACAAAACGCGTTAAACTATTAATGCGAGCTTATTACGTGATATTATGATATATCGCTTTCATACGAGCGGATATAATATTTTAAGTTTGTTGCCAAACATTATGACGTCCTAAAATAATAAAATACCGAAGCGTGGTTCTAATTTCGGAGGACCACGGTGTCTTTATATTATAATCATGTACCTACGCTCCACGCGCGCATAAGAAGCCATTGTATAACATTTATTCGGTAATGTCTCTTTCGCGATGAATTATAAAGTTTTAAATATTAACAAGCCGTTCTTCGCCCGGGCCATAAGTACCTAATCGTAATTTGTCATCTGGTGAAAATATAAAAACAATTGTCCACACCATAATAATTGTTACAACTCGAAAATAATATTAAATTATTCACATAATATTTGGATTGTTGCGTCAAAACATTAATATATACATAGCTTTGTGATGTAAAATGTACGGTAAAATTGGTTTATTTTAATATAAAATCAATTTTTCTGATGCGATTTTGTTACAATGAAAAAAAAGACTCGATAGTATTTTTAACTTGATGTTCTTGTAAGTTGTGTGCTTATTTTATTTTTTTATTCACAAAAGAACTTCAAATATAAATTAAACTGATGTGAAAGTAAAATATTTGATAACAATTAAAAATATACGGGTATTGTTATTTTAAAAAAATTTTAATGAGCTAATTTAGTGTTATAACTTATAATATAAGTTACATAACATTCATATAAGTTATAGTTATTGACCATCGTTCTTCTATCAAAAACACAATTTGTATTATTATCATGGTCAGCTTAGGATAGTGAATAAAAAAAATACACACGTGGTCACTCGATATTTGGAACTGTAAAAAAAGCAAGTTAAAGGAATTTTTTTTGTGCATTTACCTGAAATTAACCAAACCGATTAAAGTTTACACGGTAAATTTACAAGACTCGCATCAGTTGTATATATATGAGATTATGATGTATTTTTAAATACAGTTTTATAGAAAATCTGGGAATTTCAGTATAATATATATTGGTAAGTCATGTGAAAAATTCTTTGTTCGTTACACGCTTTATATATATATCAGGAGTGAAAAACTTTTTTGGCAGAGATCTACAAAGAATTTACTTTTCCTTTGAGGACAGACTTCTATAAAAAGTTATTTTTTGATTAATATTGATAGTAACTTATATTATTCAGTAATAATTATTAAGAAACATACTTGTATAAATAATGAAATTAAAATATAACAATGAAATAATGAACACGTGATAATGAATATCTTCAAGTTCATCACTAAAGCCTAAGTTGAAACCAAATCATCAATATATTGTTTTATTGATCTGGACATTGTCGAAGCGAGACATTCCATTTCGTTGGCCTGTAATCTGGTGAACAGTTGCTGACAGCTAACCGAAAACTCTGTATATAGCGAATAGTATAGCTTTTTGTATTCGAAATCGTTGAATATACAACCGTGTACGCGTATTTAAATCGTGCGTTACGTCGTGTTGTATATTTTCCGAAGAGTTCTCGTATATTAATATACGTAGCAGCTAAAACGCGCATTTTTCGTATACAAAATAGAAATCTTGTTGAATCGCAGACGGGAAAAGTATGTTTAGATTAAAACATAAGATAAATGCTGCGTGTACATGTACAGCAGCCATACACATATATACATAATACATAGAGTGATTCAGTAGAAAAACTAATTAAAATATGACGCATTTCGATGTGCACGTCGCGACCGTAAACAAATATTATAGCTAGGGTATACGTTTTTTTTCCACATAAAACGCAATTCAAAGTGACGGCAAAACGGAAGTTTCTAAGAACGATGGTTTTTAAGAGACACGGCGTTGAACTGTAAACTTTATAATTTAAAATTTAAACATCTTTAATGGTACAGAATATATATATATATTATAGTATCTAGTGTACTCGTATATGTCGCTGTCCCGATTGCACCATATGGCTTCTGCCAGATGTTAAGCACGGTCACGGCGTGATTTTTTCATATCAAGTTGTACCAAAATACTTGTACATACGGTATAACATCAATATACGCACAGTGATGGGCAACAACGATAAAAAATTCTGATTATATGTGTAGAAAAAGTCGCTGGATAGGACTATATTATTTTTAATAATTTTTTTAATTTAATTAATCACATAATATAATTATACATAATACTATACATTTAAATAAAATTACCTAGGTAAATACGATATACTTATACATCGTAGGTATATGATATTATATAATAGGTACATAATATGACTTATATTTAAATTTTTTTTTTCTTATATTAATTTTAATGAGTTTCTTTTGCTTGTTATTTTTATAAATATTGTAGATTTCTTAAAAAGAAACCTTTTTATGTCATCAAGTTTTCAATCTACCGACTTATTCGTTTCGCTTCCATACCTATATCGTCTATATCAAAATGTCTTCGAGTACTGTAGTCTTTTAGAAATTAATAAATAAAAAAGCTATTTTACCTACTCAGTAACAGGTGAAAATTAAAACCTGGCTAAAAGTGTTTAATGTGGTTCTCCTGTTTTAAACTGCAATCAAAAAAAATAAATAAATAAATAAAAAAGTACACGTGGATATATTTTCCTCGGTATATCTTCTAGTGGGCCAACCAGTCTGTTATTTTAAATTTTATGAAGAATAATTGCAGGTAACAATCATGACATAGTCGTCCTACTACACCAATGCGATATAATTTATACTTTTTGTCAAAATGTGATGTGTATAAAACGATATTTAATACAAACTTACGAGTTGTTACAAAGTGTGCGGTAACCATAGAAATTCGGGATGATTCGTTAGTATTAGAAATTCTATTATGAAAATATCTCAGACTGTGAATTCTGAGCGATACGAAGAATTACGTTAAAAAATCCGTATGATATTATATATTACAATTTTTGAAGTCATCCTGTATACGAGTATACGTATAATGTAAAAGACAAAGGTTGTTGTCTTGACAAGCCGATGGGGCTTCAAGGTGGTAAAAAGGAGACCGCGGAAGTCCAATTTAGACTACAGTGGCTCCAGGAAGTTATTTTGGCAGATTTCCGGCCACGTTATCGGCCTCAAGGCTGAAGTTTGGAAATTCTTACAGCAAGTACCTTTGACCAGTATATTTTATTTCGTCCGATGTAAATTATTATTTGACTTGAAAGGTTATAAGGAGAGTAGAGTCTAGTGAAATTCCCACGGTGTTTTGAATGTTTCTATCGTCTATTCCATCAGAGTGCAGTTGAAACGTTTTAGAGAGGCAAATCTTGGAAAGCTCAATGTTTTCAGAATCGGAGAACGCAAAACTGCTAATCACATTTATGGTTTTAATTAAATTATGTTTCTGTTTATAATAATATTTTTTTATTGTTACATATATGGATTATGGACTCGCTTACATATATTCAAGGGTAAAGTCCCATCTCTTACGCCAACTAATATTATACTTCGTAAACATAATAATATAATTGATCATAATATTGTATATTATAATGCATTTTCAAAAATATTACGATACTATAATATGAGTTAAATGTGATTGTTTATTATTAATTTTTTATTTCATTGTGAATATCATCGTTGAAAAAGTTATTCAATTTATAGAGATGGTAGAAATGGTTGTTCCATATATAGTTATTTCATAATGATTTGGTAGGTAATTTTTGTAATATTTTCTTAACACGGATTAATTAGTTTTCACAAAATAGTTTTTCTATATTATTCAATATTAATTGCACTTATTCGTACAATATGTGCTACTCACACGCACATATACATACACTTTGGACGACTACACGGTTGTAAATTACTATGGAGATGTTATTATTCATATACAATCAATCGATTGAAAACATCTCGGTAATGGCATTTTTATGAGTTTTAATAGGAGCATAACGTATATGAATTGCACACTGCATCCGGTAAAGTCTTCAAATCGAACATGTGCGGGTCGTGGTCACTGCTATAACACCATACTATACGCGATCGTTTACTATGTTATCACGAAAAAGCGTGTTCAACCGACTATTTTTTTTTCGTCTTCCCAATCGCAGATAATATGAAATGTTGTCTTAATGATTTCACTGCAAGTGCTGAATGGCCAATGCACTTCGAACAAAAATTGTCGACGCCCATGTTAGAGCCAAGTCACCTGAAGTGGTGAATTATTGAAAAATGTGCAATTCTCATATCCACCATCGCTTTTGTCATTTGCCGACTTTTTTTGTTATTCCCTTAAAAGCGTGTCTTAATCGCTAAAAATTTATTTTTTATTTGTAATTGCGTTTATATTATTATTTTGGTGTATGGACAATATTTTGATTTTGTTAATAAACATAATTTTATGTGTAAGCTTGTTTGTTTTTCTATATTTTGTTTTTACTTATAAATTTATCTTATATAGTTTTTTAGAAAAAAAGAAAGCTTTACATTTTAAAGCTGTATACGTATGTCTGATAAGTTTATATGGCAATTACTGTTATTAAGGAAAAAACCTAACTATGTGCGTTTAAACTCGCAGTGTTTATGGATATGTAGAATAACTACGGACATGTCCGTAAATCGTATTTTTACCGTTTGCGTTTCGAATGGTTGACGTTTAAATGGACTTCGGTCAAATTGTCCGATGGATGATGCGACAGTCGACTGCGACACTGCTCGGCACTTGATTTACAACAATTAACAATTATAAATTTACAATAATTGTTTTCAATTTGTATGCGGGAATCGATATGGCAATGTCGTGAGTTCACGAGCATTATATTTTCTAAGTCGATTGACAAATTTACAAACTCGAAAATAGCATTTGAAATATTATTAACCATATTAAATCATACAGCTGTTTGAAAAATAAGTTCACCGAGTCAATCATCTGGTTTTTATACGACGCGTACAACAAATAATAATAACAGATGACTTACACGATTTTTTCTTTCACGGTCGAAAACAGTGTTTACCAGCTTTCCTCTGCGGGAAGGAAAAAATAATAATGACCACTATCATGATATCACAGCGGTAAATATATTATAATTTTATACATGGGGTGGTGGGTTTTTTTTTTCACTTGCTGAATGGTTCGATGTTTTCGGAACCAAATCCCTTGCGTTATATCCCGTGTTCGTGCGCGCGATATTATTAAATTCACCTCGGTTGACTTATAAATTATAATAAACTAATTGTTATTGACACATGGTGTATTAACATGGTTTTGGTCCGATTGACCTACTATAGCAGTAGTGGCGGCACAGCGTTGCACAATATATTATGATGTTGATGACGATGGTGGTGGTGGTGGAGGTGGTGGTGATAGAATTTATATTATAATTATTTACGTCTCGAGTACACGAGCACCTACAGCTATCTCGGGTTGGGAAATTGTATTTTTCATTACACATATTTCATATACACATCACGTTAAACTTTTAATATTAAACATTCCCAAAAATGTTCGCCAGACAACCGGAGAATACGAAAAATGTGAATTTGTTTTCGAGTTCCGAAATATTTTTAAAGTTAAAAGTAATGTAAATATTCAGTGATTTCGTGCAACACCCGAAAACTGCTGCGGCCAACTATTTCGAAGAAAACATTTTTTTTTTTCACCGCGAAAAATTAAATGTAAGATTAAAATATTAACCGTAAGAATACGTTTTTTAGCGCGATAATTCGGCATATCATACAATTCGATGCATATCGTCTACGACCGTCGTTCTCGACCTTTTTGAATCCGCAACCCTCTATCACGTCAACAACAATTTTAACGACCCTTTTTTAATGTAAGCATTTAAGATTTGTTTCAAACAATTACGATTATTCTGTAAGAGATTCTTTTGTCAATACTTATAACTAAACACATTTGGTTAAACTCATTCTTATAGTTGGTGATATACGAAGCCAAATTATTTATTTAGTTTTTATTTTAGCCATCGTTGAAAATTCGGTTTCCCAGGAGTATGTATTTGGAAAAAAATTAACATTTTTATGGGTTCTCCAGTTGATTTCAACAAACACACCTATTGGTGAAAAAAAAAGAATTTTCTAGCTTTAAGATTATGAGTGAAATGAGAAATGTATTTTTTTATTAGACCCTAGGTTGAGACTCGCTGGTCTATGATCAGCTTTCATGTACCGAGAGCCATAAAGAAAAATAAAACATTTTTGTTGGGTCAAGAAATTTAACTTATTGTTTTAAGTTAATGTCATATTAGGTACAGGTATTTTTAAAATATTTAATCACGTTTTTATTTTACATCTTGATATAAAGATATACATCTAACTATTTATTATGTCTTGATAATTATGAACGCGAAAAAAATATTAAAAATAATATCTTTTAAATGAATTCATCGTACACATTACACCATTCATACAAATTAATTTAATGTGAGTCTACATTATTTTTTAATCACAAGGAACATCAATAGGTATATATAGGTCCTGATTTCTAGCCAAATTAAAACGTTAATGCAGGTTACCTTGGCTGCAAGCTACCGAATGTTTGTACTCCACATGGTAACATAATCTATAACGGTTCCTGGTCGTTGCTGTATTGAATTATACATTTGCTATAGGTTTACTTTCTTTAAGATGAAAATTCAATTTCCAAACCACTACAATCCACGTATAAAAAATCTGTTTATTCTAACCTTTGCTGGAAATCCCCGCTGTATATTAAAGAAAATGTTGTGGTGTCCTTTTATAATAAAACTATATATCTACTTAATAACACCTTGAATATTGGAATCTAATATTTAACAGCAGAAGTGTCACTAATAGGTTTTGGCTTCTTCATTCACGACTTACACTATATATTTGTATTCACTGCTCACATATGCTTATTGCGCCTTACGTACGGATCGCAAATAACATAATAAAAAATGAAAATATGAAAATTAAGTTTGTTCACGACATGCGAACCGCGGCTGTATGTTTTTATTTCTGTCTGAAAACGAATATAATATATTATTTGTACTTTTTGAAGATAAAGTCACGGGCTCAGAGAAATTGTGTAATAAACAAATGACGTTTAGCGAGCCTGATGTATTATGTCTACGTTGTATTATGCATGAAATATTGTCCATGAATATTTCGTCTTAACTCCGAACAATAAAATGTATCGTACGCTTTACGTTTAACTTTTCGGTAGTAAAACTATGTAGGTAAATTCATTTTTATTTTTCGCTAGTATACACGTTTTATTGTTTTATATATAAGTTTTGGCATTATAATATTATAGTCTATATTAAAAATGTTTATAATATTTTTATTTTGTTTTTCTCGATGACATATTTTGGATTATCGGTAGTAATTGGATCATAAACATTGTGGAGTAATATATAATCAAACAAACAAATAAAATTGATTTCCAATTATAACTATAATTATATGTGTATGATGGGGACAAAAAGACTGGATAAACATTGAACATGCACGATACTTAATATAGAACGACTGATTTTTACTGATTCGGTGTATTTATTTGATTACTTTCAAATTCATTATAGGCAATACCAAAACCCTGTTTCGCCCATTCTGCACTTTAATTTCCCCCGTCAATAACGGTTCTACGTTTACGGTCGTAAAATGTTGTTTCCCTACCGTTTCACACGCTCAACGATCAGACGATTGGTATAATATAAGGATAAACATATAAAGTAGCACATGCATTTTATGTATGTATAATATTATGTGTGCATCGAAAAATGCATCGCGTGGATAAAACTGCAGCGTAGTTACTCGTTAGAAACATCCACAGCCGCATTAACGTATAGTTTACGCAGCAATGTATATTGTTACTAAAGGCATAACTTTTTGGATCTGATAACCGTTTTTTGTGATTTTCTTGGCTAAAGTACCATATGATATTAAATACCAGGTTAAAAGGTAAACAGTCTTTCAATCAAACGTACTAGAACGCAGTAGTGGCTATAGGTAAAAACATCATTATTCGATATAACAAGCGATCGATACGTGGCTTTTTGATTAATTAAAAATATTATTCCTTTAGTTTAGGTGGGTCTGTTTAAAAATGAAACGTTGATTAAAAAAACACAGCGAGTCCTCCGCCCCTGTATCTTACATTACAATGTTAACACGGTGCCGACACGTGTTTTTGTTCAATAATTCATAAGCGATTTCATGACGGTTATAATACAACGTGTCCGATGTGTTTTGTTTGTTTCCCTTTATAGAATGCAACAGCTTATCGAACATGAGCATAACAGTTCCCGTGGCCGTCGCGGCCGGTGATTCGGCCAAAATGACGTGTACCTACGACCTGGACTTCGATCCATTGTACACGGTCAAGTGGTACAAAGGTCGGCAGGAGTTCTTCAGGTACGTGCCGAAGGAACTGCCGCACACCCGGGTGTTTCCATGGCCCGGCATAAACGTGGACGTAAGTCTAAACATTTGTTTTAATAATATTAGTTCTATTATATTATAATAGTAGCTTAACTTTAAAGTGGTGATGAATTATTATTAGTGTTAGGGTTATGCTCTGATGACTCTAAAAAAAAACTATACAACATTATTAATTCTAAAAACATAAAAGTACAGAAAAAAATTAAAAGATCCGATGTTGAAACCAGCCCAAGCAGCAAATAACTGGAAAGTGAAAAGACGAAAAAAAAAAACATTCAAAAATATAGCTGAAAAAGCAAAACGAAATTTCGATTATTTCATCTTCGTGTACTATAAATCAAATAAATCACAGCTGACACATAGGTTCGTTTTAGACCGATCGTAAAAAAATCAAATGCCTACGAAATCCAAACTCTATAATGATTGAATGGTCCGGTGCTGTTAACTAGATTCTACTTTTGTTCATTTTGGGGACAATGAAAAAACTTTCTATAAAGAAATACGTGTTTATCAAAAAATAAATCTACATACAATTACAGAGGCGTGTACATGAATTTTCAATGAGGGGGTTGAAATATTTTATATTGTTATTATTTTATGTGTTATTATTATATGATGAGTCAAATTTATATTCAAGATTTTTATGAATTTCATTTATCAAATAAACTTACAGCAAAACAAAAAAAAAAAAATTAAGAGAGGGGGATGGGAGTTAGATACCCCAATCACCCCCTTTAAGCACGTCAGTGTACAATTATATAACTTAAGGACAATACAAAGAGACACTACACACAAAAAGCCTATTTAATTTTTTTTTTTGTATTTAACTTGACAATTTTACTATAATAATAATGCGGTAACGATAACAAAACATTTTCATAATTATTTAATAAAACAAAAATACTATCAAATATCGTGGTATATGATAATTTTTAAAGTTTGATATTTACAATATCATTAATAACACTGCGCAATGAGTTTCCGATTCGCGTGTACAAGTATACAGGTGTATAACCAGTGGAACCGAACTCTGTACCCTGGTTGGGAAACTGCCCTTTATATAAGTGTACAAGTCTAAAAAAAAAAAATGTAGAGCTAAAAATGTTTATAGGGGGATGGGTATCACTAAGTAAAACATTGCCCTAGATCAGATTTTAGGTTTCAGCGCCACTGCATACAACCAATGCATAGTCGGTGGGACGCGTGCTCGTCAGAGGAAAAAATTTGCCTTTGCGAATTTGTTTTTATAGACCGAAACGTTCTAAAGGAAATGTTCCGTTTTTGATTCAGAATACTCGGCTGTCAAATTCGTTATATTCCGGTGATGGCGAGTACATATATAATATATATTATATTCTACATATTTTGTTTAAAACGTTACCGCGCGTGTTTAATCAAACACGGATAGACGAGTGCCCGTCAGTCAGTGCCAACGAACGAGCTAAACAATATTTGTACTGAAATGTTAGGCCCGTGTAAAATTGTCATACGTAAATTGAAAATAACATTGTTGAAAATTACCGAAACTTTTTGCGAAGAGAAAAATCACAACAACAAGAGTATTATAATAATGCGCGTTTGATCTCGGATGTTACAACCCTATTGATAACGTGTTGTTTTATCGACGCACGAAATTATGTACGCACAGATAAACAACTAATAATGAAATGTATAGAATAGGTACGTGACAAATTATCATCTGTCCTCTAGTAATTATAATACATAAGCCTCCGACATGATTCGGTTACGGTTTTTTCATTTTTTTTTTTTTTTTTGTATTATTATTCATTAAATTATAATTAGGAAATGCTTGTCACAAAATGTAAATTTTTGTTTTTTTTTCCATGAAAATTAAAATGTAATTAGCAATATTATTAAATTTAATAGTGGTATATTTTTTTTTGTCGCACAATCCTGCTCTTCAAAATTAACAAGTCTGGGGATTATTTTTTTTCATTTATTTCACAATACATTAATAACGTTATACTCGTAGTATAGTGTGTTCAAGTGCTCACGGTTGTATATAAGTACGTTGGAAGTATTTTATTTGCTGAGCGAAGTTTGTGGTACCTATAACTGCGAGCCTTCAAATAACAAAATACTTTCGGAAAATTCATTAAAAATAACTTATAATTAATATTTTACTGTGGCTATTTTTAATAAACTATTTCCATTGTTCTACATAATAATCGTGCTGGTCGCTTGACTCAGCGCATAATACGCAGACACTTATAAAATCCTTTTTTTATACGCAAATGCCTTAGGTAATATTATTCCGCTGAAATTAAGTATGAAAACATAACCTTATGTTTAAAAATTCAATTTAATTCACGTATTTAATTAAATAATATAATCTTTTCTTTTTTTCTCTTTTTTTTACGTTAAGTAGTTTTGTCGGAATACAAAATGGTTAAGGGGTCCTTTTAAACAAACGTTTAATATTGTTCAAGTGTATTTATATATTTTTTCCTATCCTAATCTTATTAAACTTTTTTCTCTGTCTATTTATTGTTCTCGTTTTAAATACATATATACATATATATGCTAGAATTTTCTCAAAAGTTTTGATTATATTAGCATACATTGTTTATTTATTACATTATACATGTTTACTTGAATAAAATAAATGACCACTCGTGTAATTCAGAGCGTTCGTGACAATTATTTTAATGTTGAATTAAAGGATTAAATAACAACTTCACCACGCATTTGTATACGATAACACATACAGTTATTTGTTTTAATAAATTTAATTACAGCAATTACGTATAATACGAAAAACTTTATGATATTCGTCATCTGTGAATTGAGTTCATTGAGATTTGTTTTGTATTTATGTGTGTGTGTGTATGAAATCTGCAGGTTGGCCAATCAGGACCGAACCAAGTGGTGCTCAGAGACGTCCAAAAACATTTGTCCGGAAAATATCGATGTGAGGTGTCAGCGGACGCGCCATCGTTTCACACCAAAATCGTATCATCCTGGATGCACGTCGTATGTAAGTACACTATTATACTTCCGTTTTACAATGAGCAATATCAGAACGAATGCGATATTTCGCCACCAGGTAAGCCACACAAACGATAAGAATATATACAGAGTGATTTTTAACAATGCTCCCTACTTTTATTCACCATAAAAATGTTTAAATTTTGATTTCTTTTTTTAACATTCTAATTACCGTAAAACCTAGTTCTATGACATCTTCTTTCGCCAACTTATGGGTGTCCTCTGACTATACAGACTAAAACTTTGTTTTTTATCAAATACAATTAACTGCATGTTTTTTACACAAAATATTTGTCAGTTAATTTTTCTAGAATTTTTGAGCAGTCACAATTAGGACCAATACTTTCGGAATTATTGAAATTTAAAATCGTGTATGGAAAGTGTATGAATAAATAGTAATAAGAAATTACATGTTATTACAAATTATATCATAATATTAAGTAAACAAGACTATTTTCCTTGATCTTAAATTAGAATAATTCAAAAAATACTCACTCGAATTTCGATTTCGATACCTCAAAATGTATAGAAAAATGATCTAAATGAAGTATGGAAGTGAAAAAATTATGTTTTTAGTCAAAAACAAAGTTTTTATCGACACAGAAAACCCTTAAAGAGGCATACAAAACATAGCTTATAATTTTGTAATTTATGTGGTATTTTGAACATTCAAAAAAAAAAACTAAATTTAAGCAATTTAACTCCCAAAAAAGGAGATAGGCATGGTTATAATTTATAACTTATAAGATCACACTGTATAGTGTATACAGCTGGGCATAAGCCGCGAGAGTGTGCGTGGATGAAAAAGGGTAAATAAATAACTGTATAATATATAATGTATATTCACTAATTTTACGGTAAAACGCTTTATGTAAATAATATACTTTATATTTTCCGTTACACTGACGGAAGTTCGCTCCGTCTGTAAATGTATATATGTATGTATATAGTATATATATACATATAGAACGTGGTGGACGACTTTAAGTGTGATTTATTTCAAGTCTTAGTTTCGAAATCTGCCAATGCTTTTGATGGAATTCAATTGAATTCGCGATACGTCGGAAATGATTAAATTAATAAATTCACCTGTCATTCGATGATGGTTTTGAGAAACGCCGAGTGACTGCAGCCGTATCAAATATATATATATATATATATATATATATATAGATACAATTTATCAATTTTTTAGTATCCCGTGCACGCAGCGCAGTCTTACTCTTAGTATTAAATTCCGGACGCGAAAGTTGATACCGCACCACCGGCAAACGATAAAATATTCAGTAGTTATAATAAGGAAAAAAGGCAAGGTCGTGTGATATATACCTAGGTATCTGGTATAATATACTAGCTATGTTATACTCCTCGCGAGTTTTGTTTTCCCGACCGTAATTTCGTTACCGTGCTTGCACATATTGTAAGTACATATTGCCTTTGTAGTCTACAAACTCTACGAACCCGTACTCGCCGAGCGGTTGCTGTCGGGGCCGTACTTACGCGCTGCAATACACGAAATTTTGTAGAAAAGTACAAGAACGACGCAGTGACGTAGTGTTCGGGGCGTAGGACTGATGCGGGGCTGCAGCTCAGCTAAAATCACTGGGAATCTTAAAGCATATGTAATATAGGTTAAAGGTCAGCGGTTCTCAAACCCTGTAACTGAGTAGTCGTGGAATATAATTATAAAACGGTACGCATTGGTTTTTAAACAGTTTTTTCAGGAAAATAACAATTCTTGAATAGTCTTGTATTATGAAACTACTATAAGTTTGTATTCTTAAGAAATATTGTTTGGCTTACTACAAGGATTTTTTTAGTCCAAAGTAAAATTTGAATGCTAGGTTAAGCAAACACTAACGAAATAGTTATAAATAATTCATATTGTAAATATCCTTTTGGTCAGTATGAATTAATAGGTAAAAAATAAATATATTATTTATTATGAAAATTATTCAAAATGTTCTAATGAGGTATTGAAACAAAGAGGAAAGACACCAAATGAAGGAATCCTTTGCTGCGATCGTGTGACGCGATCACTGTAGGAAAATTTCCTTTTTTTTAAGTTTTACTTTAATTTTAATTTTGTGTATTACGTCTGCATATTATGTTAAAGAGATTCGACCTTTTATTTTAGACAGTAAAGAATCGAATATCTATATTGTGACTCTCGTGCTTTATTTGATTTATAATTCATTGATGGGGGGACGCGATAAGTTTATTTTTATTTTTTCGGGATGCTTGGAATCAGTGCTGATAATTTAATCGAACCATATTATTGTAATTTATTGTTTTGAATATTATAGTGTTTCCGTTTACTTATACTTAATTTGCCATAATCATGGTTTTCGTAATAATATGATTATCGTACAATCATATCGCCCAAAAAACGATACCCGAACACGCCGCTGCAACGACGGAACTCGCAGAAAATAGGGTCCGGGCGGGGATTTTTTTATAATACATTTCCAACTCCATACTCTTCGTCACGCGTGCGATATTGATGCAGCTGCTGATACCTAGACACGTCGTAATTTAACGGTGGGAATATCGATAAACACCCCGTGGCGATAGCCGTTGCAATAATAATAATAATAATCGGCCCTAGGACGCGACGAATTACGCGGTATCGTATCATCATCATTATTATTACGATTATTATACACGCGTGTTGTTATTATTTTTTTTTTTCCTCGGCCGGTCGGCAAAAACAGTGCGCGCCGAGTGCGGGCGCGGCGGGTGTCCGATGCGGTCAGTATTTGTTCGGGCGAAATAAACATTTACTCGCCGCTTCGAAAATCGATATGGGGCAAAAAAAGAGAGAGTGAGTGAGAGAGAGAGAGAGAGAGAAAAAAGAAAATAACCCCACTCGTCCGTGTACGCACATACATCCGACCGCTCGCAATTAAATTGTCTTCCCGCGACGCGATATTTACAGTGCACCTACCGCGTATACATCACGCGCGCGCGGTCATCTGGTCGACCGAGATCCGCGGTGGCTTCGCGAGAACCGCGGTGTATGCGGTCTCAGGCGCCAGGGACGTACACAGGGGGGTGATTTGGGTGTTCAAACACCCCCCCCCCCCGAAATATTTGGTTTTTTGTATGGTTATTTATTTATTCAATTTTCATATTAATTTTTATATTATACTTTAATAGACAGATATAATATTACGTAGTGTTTGTGAAAAACCGACTAAAGCAAAATAAAATATAATACATACTAACAAATTTATAAATAAAATACAATTATACCTACTGTCAAGTTGGTGTATAATAATATACTAATATAAAGTATGGAATCGTCAAAAAAAAGAATCACTCTACTTTCTTATTTCTCAACAAATAAAAAATCTCGAACTGAGAATAATGAGGTGCGTATTAGTTTTTATTTTTTTGTTTATTAATATTTTAACTTGTTTTTAAATGTTGATTGTTGCGCTATTTAGGCACCAGCAGAAATAGAAATTGAATGTTTAACACTGTTAAATACATAGAGACATAGAAGTTAATTGTGAAGATATTCTTAACATAATGACTAAAACTTCACGAAAATTGGATTTAGTATTGTAATTTTTTTGTTTATATTATAAAAAAGTATTGAAATTTTTTTGTTTATATTATTAAAAAGTATTGTAAGTACTAAGTAAAGATAATTTTCTTTAAAAAATTTCGTATGTTTATTAAAAATAGTTCTACTTTTCAGCAATTGATTTTCAAAAACACCCCCCGAAACTTTTTTCTGCGTACGTCCATGGGTGCAGTACGCGTGGTGTCGTGCGCGTATTTCACGATGTTGCGCATACACCGTGTTTCTATGGTTCAGCGCGAAAACACGCGTCGATAATCGTTAAGGTCTCCGTATCCTTCTCTCTGTGTTTCCATCACTCGTCCTCGACCACTTCGAAACGACGTGTTTACCGCGTGCTTCTGAGCGCGATAACGGTCCCGCCGCGGAGCCCGACGTCTTAGATCGTTATCATAATGTTTATTATTATTATTTTAAATTCGGAGTGAAGTATCGCGAGAACGTATTGTGCGTATCGTGATAGCTCCTATATATATATTATGTTAATGAGGACCACTGCATTCATTTTCTGAGTGAAGAGAGGAATATTTTTATATCTCATTAAATCACACGAACAAATGCAGTAAAGCGGTGTATTAATATTAACATAATTCGAGTTTTGATAACGCACTTTATATTACCGCTAATTCGCGCGGTTTGATCAAATTATATATTGTTATCTGTTAACCGAAAAAAAAGACTAAGAAGTCAAACTTTCAAAATTTTTCAGACTCATTTATCGTATGAAATATTGAAATTTTACAAAAATAATTCAAAAAAAGCTTTCACTATAAAACGTAAGTTCGTTAAAAATCAAGCTGTAAGTCCTGCGAGTTTTAAAAGAAAAACACAATTCAAATAATTAACTTTTTCATAATAATCGCGGGAGATCTCGCAACCAGTAAATCTCTGTAGGTCTGTATGTTTTATTTATTTTTGTTTTAATGTTTCCTCGTGCCAATTTCAACGTATAACGGAATTTATTGAGTATTTCCAGCAATATAGCTCATACGAGCGTGCGCATCACCCGTCGTCGACTGGGTCTGGCTCGCAAAAATTTAACGATTAAGATGATGAAATAAGTAATTAAGTCGGCCGGCCTAAAGTGGAAATCGGATGTTGGGGGTGGGATCGAAAAGAATATATTATTGTTTACTGTTCGGAAACCCAACGAGAGAAAGTCGTTAGTGACAGCTGCGTATTTTTTCACTTTTTTCCCTCCACCAGCGCGTGAGGTCATCTTCGCCGTCTTCGTCGTCGTGTAAATTTTAATCCCGGTTCGGCGGCAGATCGCACGCACACAAAACTACACGGCGCGGTCGGGTGCTCGTGTGCGTTAAATTTCGTGACTGGGAAAGATCCAAAACAAATAAACCGAACCACGAAGGGGAGAAACGGGAGGAACAGCTCGAACGGAGAAAAACTCGAGGAAAAGTTATACTATTATTATTATTATTATATATTATGCACGCGCTTGGTTATGTTCTTGGAGGGTGCCCTACCCCAACCCTCTAGCGTTCCTCGCTTCATATATATATACTACCCGGCAACCTTGTCGGCTCCTGACCGACCGACAAAAAGAGCAGCAGTAGTTGAAGAAAAAAAGAAAAAGAAATGGAAATCTCCACTGTGTTCTTTTTTTGCGAAAATATGCAAATGGAAAAAAATGAAAACTATTCTCACAGCCGCCTGTTTGCGCACTATTGTAACACACATACACACACACACACACACGCGCGCGTATATACGAGTTACGACCGACCAATGTTTTCGTTATCAATATATAATTTCATTCGATACGACGCGGGCAAAGGTCGCGCGTATATCGCACAATGTAATGGAAAAAAAAATGCAATTTCATCTGTATACGTCACATATTATATATTTGATAAATTTATATGATTTCGCTTTTGTGCGGTTACGTATATTGGTTTAAATACAAGTACACACGCGCGCCGTGCACAATATGTATTTATTCCGTATACGTAAATACGTGTAGTATGTATGTTGTCGCATTATTACTATTCAAAATAATGTACAAATAATATTAAATATAGTAGCTCCGAGCACATAATATTATATTATGCGCGCTACTCTGAGTGTTATAAAGCTATACGTGTGTTTGTTGTTTCGTCAAGTGTGCTTCCTTCAAAACCCTATACGCGTCTCTTTTGTAAAAATAGTACAATAATTAGATTTAATTTTTTTCTCCATAGCGTTTCCGATCATGTTTTATCTTACTTTTTTCTTTCTCTCTTATACGTTTACATTTTAGTGTAGTTCTATAGACGTTCGAATAATCTATTTACTTACATTCAATGTTCTAATCTTTTGAATTTTGAACGAAATAAAACAATAAATGCACATAAATTTGTGTACGTGTGTGTTGGTTGTGGCATTCGCTTAAAACTACTCGTATTTAAAAATCATTATGTTACACAGTACTCACATTAAACAACGTTTTTCAACAATTGTCAACAATTGCTATTTAATTTTTGTATAGTGATTAAGTGAATAATGTATTTTTACAAGTTACTAATTTTCTTTGATCGTGCACAGCCGTCATGTTTTTGACGATAATGATATTTTTAACCAAGCAAACGAAGTAAAAACACTTATGCTGATAAAGTCGGTAAAATAATAATATTTATTATACAGGTTTACCTACATATATTTTATTAATAAAATAACATTGTATTATACGTTTGCGAAAAAACAAATTCAATTTGTATAAGCTTTCAGCCGAGCTAATTTATTCCTTTGTACGAATGCGGTCTCTGTAAATATATTTCGTGCATACTATTATTTACCGTTTTTACCAATAATTTGAAATGTTTGTGCTTTTTTTTCTTCAAAATACACAATGATATACTGTTATATGTATTCATGTTTTACCTTCTCCGGTTTAAATAATAAATGACACATACTACTCGTATAATGCATTCTGTGCTTCACGAAAAAAATTAAAACCTTGTGTCCTACGCGTATTATTATGTATGCCTATAATAACCAGGGTATGGGATATAATTCTACACGCAACCGATTGACTGAAACAACATCGTATGAGAATCTGTTTGTTTTTTTATTTGTTCGAAGTTTAATTGAACAGCTAGATTATATTGATTTTTTTTTTATATATACTCTGCATGAAACGAGGAATGTAAGTAATACTTTTGTCATGATATGTTTTTTTTGTTTTGTGAATTTGCACGTTTATAAGTGATTTTGTCCAGAAAGATCGATCCGATGTACACGTGCATAGTACTATCCTGAAGGAAATTTCACCTTCTTGGAACTTCGGGGAGGTTATTTTTTTTACGTCTCAACAGTTTTCCGAATAATTGAAAAATTTCGGAGAAAAAGTTGCGAAAAACTTACACCTAGGTCGAGAATCGAACCATGCTGCACCGTTTAGTATTTTCGTCATGTACTCTCCATTCATTTATTTTTCATGAATATTAGATTTTTCGTACGATTTCCTTTATTCGCTTAGTATTCTATAAAAATTAATCGTACACATAAAGTGTAATTTTTGGATATTTCATAGAAGACACATGTTTCCACAATGCCCCATAAATATGCCCGCTGCAGCAGTATTGCAACTGCTTCCGGCCTTCCTCTTCTGATAGTTCTAAGAGTTAAACTTCTATAGCTACTGCATTCGTCGAAACAGTGTTTTAATATCGGCCGTCCGTTTTCAGTAACGTGGTTAACCACGGTTCAAGTTATTTGATGTCTTAAAAGATGACCTTCAAACTCGGCTTTAGACTCTAGCATTTTTTTTGTCATTGTATATCGCGCGGATCGCGTCTCTTGCACCGTTGGCCGCCCCTCTTTTATACACTTTAATAATATTAAAATATCATTATTACGTGCACCGTGAAAAGCCGATTCAGACCCCCCGTCGGCGTCGCCACGATGACGCATTAATATATACGCGTGATTGACCCGCGTCGCGGTGCACAATGCAAATAATATCGCGCGGCGCGCCGAGGTCGACAATGAGGAAAACAACAATGCGGTCCGCGTACATGCATATATTATAATCATATTGCACACGTCGCGTGCGGGCGTGAACACGAGTCCTGCGTCGCGGTGTCCCGAAATAATGGCGGACGCGCCACGTCAAACCGTGTACAGGAGCCGCACGAATAATAATAATTATTATTGTTATTGTTAGAGGTAGACGTTTCTGCCACCGCTCGCGTCATCGTGATTACGGCTACGCTTACGTGCACACGTTAACATTATATACGAGCGATTTACATAATAATCCAATTGACGAGACCCGCGGAAAAGGGAAAGACCTCGGGGCGTCGAACGTGAAAATGTACACGAGTCCCGAGAAGAAAAACGAAAAAAAAAAATAAAGAATTAGTGTGTGTGTTCGCGCGCGGGAAGTTAAACTTCTTTTGAACGGTACACGTGAGTGAGTGAAAAAAAAAAGAAAGAAAGACATGGATAGACTGGGGTAATGAGGATAGTAAAGAAAGAAAAGAAACAATGTAAATATTATATTTTTTTTTATTTTTTTATGCTAATGATTGATTATCATTTTGCTCAATCGGTATAGTAGTTATGATTGGCATATGATGACTGAAATACGAAACGTACATTTGTGACTGAACATTATCCATATATCGCGTAAAAATTGCATTTCAATTCACCGACCAACGTTATAATTTATAATACGTAATATTATTATTATGCCATATTATGTACATGACGTACTGATACGCTTCGCACCGCCCGCCGCCCCGACGACCGTATGAAATCGTCCAGGACGATCATTCCGTTTTTATCTAAATATTTATCTCATTAATATTATTGTTGAGTATTCTTTGTTTAATAACCCGACCAAAAATACTGTCGCTTAATGACACAACCCATAGCCGTTTACAAAATACAGCTACGACAATCCGCGGCTGCGCACAACGACATGTCCGTGTTCGCGTTCGTACGGCCGCCCGTTCGCTTTTTTTTCCTCACTACAATGCGTAAAGAAGTATAACTTCAAAAAAAAAAAAAACGTCCGATGAACACGAAACAATGCGCCTTTGTGCTCGGTATTATAGCTACCAGCAGACGGTTACGAGTCAACAGCACTGTGCGCACGGACGATATCATAGCACGCGGTCGTAAACGCGATTCGGGGAACGTTGTGTGAACCACCGCGGCGGCGCCAACGACAAGTGTTGTAGGCAGTGAGTAAAAATCGCATGTACGTGCAGCGCAGAAACCGTTCATAATAATGACGTTCGGGCGGGGACCGATCGAAATCGCAGGTCATAACGACCGCGATGGTTCATTGTGGAACCAAGATTATGTGAAAAAACCGCGGTGCACTATCCGCGCTGCGTGCGTATACGTCTTGTGGCTACTTCGAAATTCAGTCGACGTATGATGATGATCAAGCTTGGGAATTTTGGACGTTGAATCCTTATGGTGCCTTATGGTAACACGGATGAGAAAAAAAACAGTCATTGATTATTATTACAGCTATTTTGTAGACACGTGTCAAATGTAGTGAAGTGGAACATTTTTTGACAAAAAAAAAAAAGAATATTAGACAGTGCGGTAACCAACGTCAATAAAAAAATATTAATACTGTTTTACCTAGGTATATTTATTAGCATCTACAATAAATCTTTATTCTTTAGATATAAACAAAATTGAATCGTCTTTCATTGTCCACAACAAATTATAGATTCGCGATGACGCACAGATCATCAATTTTTATGTGAACAGTGGTAATGTTGGATACGCACATTCAGAACAATAAAATTTAATGAAATCAAGTATTAGGAAAAGCATTGCTAGGTTATCTAGTTGTAAATAAATACCTATTTTTGACGAGTTTTTAAAATAATCGAACCTGTTGATGATTTAATACATAAACGATGTTATGCGACAGGCAGAAACTGATTTTCCAGATATTCATCTGAAGTATTTTTTTTATGTGCTCTGGATCTATCAGTGCATTGCATTTAATATGATTTTTTTTTGACAATTATTGTTTGTTTAATATATATATTTTAACCAATCAGTTTTACCAACAAAATCATACAGAACGTACAGAACGTAATATTATATTTTAGTATGAAATAATGAAACTTTATTGTTTATAACTGTACCGAAGAAAAATTTTAATTAATCTAATACGTCATGACGAATATCAAACTAGCATGCTCGAAACCTGTTCTAATCAATGGTAGCGGTGGAGTACGATTGCGCGAGTTGTGCATTTTTGGGTATAAGTTTGCGACTGGTGTCGAAAAACAATGAGCATGATTTTGACCATTCAAATGCGTATGACTCGTTGTAAAATTGAAAGCCGAGTTTTAAAGTTTATTATTTATATATTCGATGTTATATGCAATGTGATCCACTTGCGACGCGAGGTATAGGTTCACACATTATGCATTGTCCTACCCGCAACAGTTTTAGGTTTGTAGAAATCCTAGGTTAGGCTTAGCTATAATTTCCCATTGGACCGTATTCCCATTTCTTCGAAGGCTTTGCGAGTGGACCCCGTCAGGCGTAGCAAGCGAAGTCCTAAAAATATATAACCAATAAATTACTTCATAGTGATTGACGATGTTAAAAGTCAATAATAAGTAAATACAATATTAATAATTCCTAGCGTTTACTAGTAGTGCTTTTTTGTTTCTTTCGTTCGATACTCAACACTTGCTGGTAGTTGTTCTCAAATTCGGCCCTATATGTTATATGTTATTTTAGTTATACGGTCATAAGGATTTAATTTTAATTATTAATAAAACCCTTTTAGATATATTTACATTTTACTATTTTCATTGCAATACTCGGCCGAATGCTACTCAGAGAGAGTACCTATTTGTTATTATGATGTTGAAACTGTATACTATATAAGTATTCATACCGGTCATTGAAAAAGTATTTCAATATTTGAAACTATAATACTATACACATGGGTATCACCTACCTATATCATAATTAAGTAAATAGTAAATGATGCAAAAATGTCGTTTCTCAACACATACATGTACCTGAATTGCCTACACGGACCGCCGTTCTTTATGTATTGCACTCGAGCTCCATACTAAAATATTATAATATTATGTTTTCACCTATATTACATGGATTAAATCAAAGCATGGTTGTTATAATGATAAATAGTTTTGTAAGATATTCTGGTTCCGAGTACAGGTCGTTATAGTAGTCGGTTAGTAACAATTTCAAAGCTACAATTAACTGTTGCGTAAGAAAAACGAACTGAAGAACTAACGCAAATGTATATGGTTTTTATTACGATAAATATTTATGCCTAAGTTATAATCGCGCAAAAGAGTTCATTAAAACACAGGAAATTCAATTTATTAAATTTATTGTCACTCAAAATATTGATGAAAAAATTAAAAAAAAATCCGACTTACTTGAAGTTTGAAAATAAAAACAATGTCGATATTTATAACAACAATCGAAGATGTTGTTATCGAACCAAGTATTTCAATTACTTCTAGCTTGATGTAAAATTGCATAGCTGTTATAGACATGTCTTTGGTAAAATGTTAAATTAATTAAATGTTTTGGAGGAAATATGAGGACTCGAAGTAAGATGGGCATCTTCATAGTAGAGAAATGTTTAATTTAAATAATATACTATATTATGAGGTAAGACGGGAAATCCTAAACGGAGCAATATGAATACTTGATATTCCATACTTGGCATCAACAGAAGACTATATTGTGGCATTTATTACGAAAAAAGAATACTCTTTTATTAATAATAATTTTAAAATATAAAATAAAATGTTAGTGCCATCAATATTTACTAATCATTAATTTTCTGAAATACATATGTCTTATATTGCGTCTTATCTTACCTCAACTATGGTACATAATGGGACAAATGTAGTTTGTAAGTTTGAACTAAAATTTAATCAGTAATGAGTAATTGTATATTTCAGTTCTGATTGAACATAGAGAAACTACACGTAATTTTACATGAGTGATTCTCGTTGTACGAATAAGACGAAAAAAAACGACCCAGTAAACCCAATTAAATTTTAAATGTCCCATCTGACCTAAATTTTCACTAAAATTTATTTTCACGGTGCACGTATACACAATATTCCTCGCTTAGTCCGCTGTCGTATAATATAGTGTTCAAGTAATCTTGATACCGTTCGCGTGAACTAGCGTACACAATCGATTGAGTTTTTCATTATAATTACGATGTTTGTACCCGATACTCGCAGGGACGCTTAAAGTTATACGGAATATGTTATAATATAGTCACCCGAAACGCTATTATAGGGGATACGCATCCCTGTCCGCGTGCTAGCAGACGACCCAATTACCCGTACTGACGTCAACGTGTGTTTATATATTTTGTATGCATGTGTTACAGACCCGCCAGTCGGACAACCCGTGCTTTCGCTGGAAAAACGGCACTACACCATCGGAGACACGTTAAAAGGCAACTGCACGTCACCGCCGTCCAGCCCGCCGTCCAACGTCACGTGGTACCTGAACGATAAATGGGTAAGCACTAAAAGTTGATGGTAGTAATATACATATTGTAGTATTATAAATTATCCAAGCTGGGCAAGTCAATGCATTTTTTTAAACCCAGTTGAGTTGTAAGTTATTAATACGTACCGATTAAAAAAAGTCAAAAGTAATGCTGAGTATTTTCAAACTTTTTATTAAGTTAAAAAAGTGTTTTTTTGTTAACTTATTGCACAAGCCCACATTATTTTTTCACCAACCAATAACATCGCAGTCACAACTTGTAGAATTACATGTCAACATGGATGGTAAGATAATTATAATAATAATAATAATACACATTTGATTCCAAGTATTGGCAATCATTAGTCAGTATGACGCGTAATATTTATAAATATATACGATAATATCATTAGTTATGCGTTTTATATTCAAAACTATTTTATTTAGGGGGTTGCGGTTCAAATTGCCAATTCTTGTAAATCTGCAACCAACGAAAATCACAGTCTGTTATTGGATCCAATACTAATATTTACGATTTCCAACGATAATTATACACTTTAAGACACGGTTCCCAGTATTAGACAGTATTATTATGTAAAGTACGTTGACAATATTCGTTTGTGTCAATAACTTTTAATTTAAATCTTAACTTTTTAATTCGTAAACGCCCTTCAGCCTTTAATTATCATAATAACAAGAATAATTATATCGAATGTCAATCGATACCACGCGCGTACCGCATAATTTATTGTTATTCCATAATGTTATGCACTTGAAATCGCATATTTCGCGTGCCGAAATCGACGGGCTAAGGTGATACGTCATGATGTGTGGCGTGTGCTCGAATAAAGATCTGGGTGAGTGAGTGATGATCATGTGCGTGATGCGACGAGTGGAAATATTGTAGGTCAAACAAAAAAACAATAAGGTTACTTTTTAACTTTTTTTAACGTATAAACGCATAAATTTAATTAACTTTGTATACACTTTACTCTATCGTTATGTAAGGGTTACTAAATAACCAACTGGTGGGAGGGAGAGAGGATTGTGAAAAAAAGACAATGTACGTAAATACATAATTTTATGTGCCTATTGTCTGCTGCTGTATGGAAGTTTTTTTCAAGATTAACTCTGTAATAGCTCTGGTTGGTGCTAGAAAGGTAACAAGTTCAGCACTTTCATAATTATTTTTTATATTGTTATGAAAATATCTCCAGATAGAATTGAAACAAAAAAAAAAATCAACTACAAATAAGATTCTTCATAAGACGATTCATTCTATCTCATCGTTGGTCGTCAGTTTTCATTATCATCTAAAGTCGATTATCGACGATACGTAGGCCATGATGATTTGATCATCTGCTGAAATGTACAGTTAGTCTAGAAATAATAAATACTACGTAAGCCATGGGTCGACAAGTTATATTTCAATCGGATCCTGGAAGAAAAACATGGATTTTATTTTATAATTTACTAGTAATTAGAAATAACTAAAGTGTTTACAGTATAAAGTATGGAATCATATCATAATTTGCAGAGTTCGATGAATCAAACGAAAAAAACAAAACAAACAAAAAAAAAAAAAAATCGATTTTTTTTTTTTGTATAATATTGTTAAACACGTTATTTGAGTTTTAAATAATTTCTTTAACGTATTAAAGTATGATATTATCATGATTTTGGACAAGTTTTTTGCTTCTCAAGGTCCGGATTTGGATGGCGGACTACCAGTGGCCGACTGTTGATTTAAGCAGTATTGTAGGTGTCACTGCTTTTAACGACTACGAAATATTGGGATATTCTACCCCATAATTATAGAGGGAAAAGCGTTTTTGTTTCGTAAATAAAACCACCGCTGTGTATATGATACATATATAACACAGTTTATATAATGCTATGACGTACATACGTATATGCACAATGATACGTTTTAAGACACTATGACATCGCATACGCCACCGAGAAATTATATAATTTGCTAACCGAATGCTAGCCGTTAGTAGTTAATTGTGGAACTGCGTCTGACCGTGTTTAAACTTTTGCAAAGTGGAATAATGAATATGTCATAATGGATTTAATATCCTCTCGGCATTAAGGGATTACGAGTTATAGAGTTAGAGCGATTCGAATGGGAGCCGCGCACGGTATATAAAGACCAAGCACCAACAACGGCAACGAGATTAATATATTAAATATAAGAAACAGACGGCCGCGGCAGTTGCGTAATTTGTTCGCTGCGTGATCCTCAGACACGGCCAGTGCAGTGTTGCCCAAATGTTATAGCTATGATATCATGAACGTACACATAATAGTTTTTAATGGCTAGTGCCGATTTCGAGTTGAACTCGCGCTTTTACGGGACGAGTGATCGCCCCGAAAATTATCAAGTAAATCGCGTGGTAGTCATGATAATAACGAACGGACGAAACAACCTGCGACCAACGGAACATAATAATATTTGCGTTCGCACGGGGCATAAGTGTAATAACCGGCGGGTATAGAATTAATTCAGACTATTATGGTATTGCATCGCCGGAGCAAAAATAAAACGTACAAACTATTAACGCGTTCATTTATCCCATAGTGCGCACACGTACAGTTTCAAATAGTTGTTAGTGCATTCGCACAGTGAGCTGTGCTGGCACACCCGGCGTCAGTGAGTAATATCTGAAGAGCGTGCACTTGAACTATACCACCGCATTTATTGAAATACTCAAGTGCGCTCTGCCAGGGCGAAACCGTATGTGTACACACTAATTTACTATTTCGTGTGTCGGACGTGTAAGAGAAATTTTGGTACAAGTATCATATACAGCACACACACACACACACACACACACACCACACATACACACGCGTACACGCATCCGCACACCCTGTATCCGCACACGGTTCTTTTTATGTTATCAGCATCACTCTGTAATCCCATACGGTTTTTACAAAGTACCTAATAATAATGGGCAATTTCCGGTATTAAGGCGGTCGAGTTCTATTATAAATTCAACCAGTGTCGGTGTTCATCGAAAGGTACCTAGCTGTAGGGAGGGCGTATATGCAAATGAATAATTCTACACGTAAAATGTTTAATGTTCAAAGTAAAGGTCTCGTATATTATAATGTATAGCTGGTACACACGGTAAAAGGTAAAACGTGCAAGACGGTCATTTTCGAGTGAAAACAATGTTTTAATCGTGCACATTACAATAACAGCGGATAAGAAAGTAATTTTACGTATATTTCTCAATTAAAAATGATTAATAACTAAATTAAACGTGTCGTAAAAAACGATATTTACGGTACAAAACTTGCATATAATATAGCGTATCGTCATTCTTTTCGGCCGCTATTTGCTGTAATCTCTTCGGTAGTAATTTCTTAGACTTTAGTACCACTTTAAAAGGACTACTACGCTACATATATTATGTTTTAAGATTGGTAAGCATAGTGTTTGGATATCTCAGAGTTTTAAACAGTTTTATTTATGGTCGTTTAGACTTGAACCTACTAAATTGTTCAATTGTTTCTAGGCAATTAGCTAATTGTTGTACGTTTATTATACGCGAACTATTGTTTATAATATTTATATTAGAATAACAGCTGGTTTATTTTATTTTGATTTAAAACAATATTTTTGTCTTTTCTTAAACCAAAAGAGTATTATAATCATATAATGCATCTTGGTATTTTTTTAATTTTTTTAATTAAAATTTTTTATTTTCACAATCTGTTACAAATACAGTCAAAATAAGTAAGTAAATGTGGTGAAAGAAAAAAAAAAACATGACATGATTGACCGAACGAAAATCCTCCCGTTGAAAGAACTTTTATAATGATATTAGTAACTTAAGATGGAGATAGGGTAGGGATTAAAAATATAAAAATGAACGCAATTGGATAAGGAGGTTAAAATGTTCACAGTGTTTTCAATGTTAAGACTTTTTTTGGGGGTAACCGGATATATTTCTTGATGGTACAGTTCTTAGACAAGAGGGTTTCTGTGATTTTGTAGATTATGTTTGAAACGTTTCTAGAACGCTTTAGTTACATTATGAACTGAGTGATTTGTTACATAGAAAGGTGATTTAGTTATAGCTCCAAATAGTTTTCACAAATTTTCGATAATGGTTAATACAGAAATTGTTGAAAAATCATACTTTTCGGTGAAATATTTTTTTTACACCTTTAGCGACTTCAATTAAAATTATCGACAGCTGATAAACATTTAAGTTTCGATATTTTTTTTGAATATATATAAAAAATCTGAAGAAATTTGAGTGTACGATCAATAATCATACCCATCTTCGTTGCTTTCGAATATTTAGTTGGATATGCATTCAGAGATAACGTTTTAATTTGCCGAATTGTTTTTTGTACATAGTATTTAGCGAATGTTGTACAAACGGTACAAAATTGTAATATATTGGTAATAATTAAATTCAATACACGCAAATCGACAGAATGTATGCTAAACATTGCAACCTTTCATATATAGAACATAATAGTTGCACATACGACAAAAGCTGCAGTGGTTTTAATTAACGCGATGCCAATCAATTCCCCCGAGCCTAATAGGTCTAGACCAAATATGTGATCCAATGTACCTATCGTTTATAATTGCGAAATTCAAATTAATGTTTGCTCGCTCGTTCCGAAAGTCGATTGTATTGCGATTTATTGAGTACTGCGGTAGTCGTGTGTGCAGAGTGAACAAAATGTTCTGAGAAACAAATAAATTAGACCATCCCGTTTAAAGAAAATTATATTTCTCGATTATTTCTGCGGTTTACTTATTTCTATGAGAAAACCGCTGTGTTATGGATATTCTGATCACCCTGTAGATAAACATAAATCATTTTCGGTAAAAACTCTAGACGCGGGGTATTATTCAATAGAATGTGATATATTTTCTATTCGTATTTATATACATACTTTTATACTTTTTCTTACATCGGGAGCCAATTATATTTAATGGTCCCGAGGAATAAGTCATGTGGATTGACATACGGCTGCTTTGAATAGTATTTCTATACTTGGTTACCACGATACACGGGACTTTTTAATAAAAACAATACTAATAATAATAATAATAATAATAATAATAATAATAATAATGCTTTCAGGATTTCGTTTTATAATCGCAAACACAACTGATTTAAAGGGATTGGAAGTGTTCGTCTTTGCTTCGTCTTCCGACTACCAAATACACCCGGCACCGTTGGAATTAAGACGTTTGCGATTTCCAAAGTACTGATTTATATTATAGTGATGCGATAAGGGTTTTAAAAACAGATTTGAGCTCATCTCTAAGTCTACTTGACAACTAGTTTCCCGCAACATTTCATTTTTTCCCTGTAAAGTCCTTAAAGTAAAATGTAATAACGCGTAAATTTTCTTTTACGTTTTAAATATTTAAAATATTTTCAATTAATTTTATTTTTTCGGGAGTAGACTTAAAGACATTAAAATCCGTTTTAAAAATATTTGTCGTATTATTGTTGCTAGATCGTTTGGTGCATCGTTGGGAATTAATTAAAACATCTATAGATTCCTACAGAATATGTTGCGAGTACAATCGATGGAAAACGAAAATCACCGCTTTTTCTTGATCATTAGCTGTATAACTATATTTACGTATTTTATTTTGTTTTGATCAATTCGAAATCGTCATAAAAAATGACACATTTTCACGCTTTGTCACCTCGCGTTTCTTGTAAAAATTATAAAAGGAACCGTGCTCGTACGACCATGTATGATGATTGCTATAAAGGGTTATTCGTCGTCGTTTTAAAATAACGAATAATAATAATAAATTGTTAACGCCGCGATACTGTTGCGACTCTGTCTGCTGTACACCGTACTCCAAGACTACGCTTCTCTAGCAGCGCACAATAAAATGAAGGTTAAAATATGGTTAGTGTTAAAATGTAATTAAATCCGAATTCTCGTTTCGGTTTTCGCAAACAATGGGATATTTAATCGTATATTATATTTATGTATTACACTATAGCCCGGTTTGGAAATAATAATGTTTCTGGATGATTTCGAAGAGACCTCTGCGATTTATTTAAAAACTATTTTAGCTCAGCGTGCGCGCGCGCACACACACACACGCATACATAAAAGATTTTCGTGTCTGTATATATATATATATATAGGGTTTGCCAATTTTATTTCAGCTGCTATACACACTTTTGTAGACTTTTGCCACCGTATAGTAATTTATCAGTGGCCCGAAGTTTTTAATGGGTTGAATTCAATTGGTATAGCGATGGTTAATCTGGTTCGGACTTAGTTTTAGTATATATATATATATATATATATATAATATAATAAATTCGTAAGCCGTTTGCGCAGTTCGAACGCAGCAGCCGCCGCCGCCGCCGTTACTCACCAGCAGCACGTCGTCGTCGTGTACACATCACGTCTTATTCGATTTATTTTTGTCGTTACGCTTATACCTTTACTTCTACTACTACGCTCGGCTAACCCGTTGGAAACCTAGCCGATCAGGCAACTTTTAAATCGGCCGATATACAGCCGATCATCGGGCGGAAAACTCGACGGACGTGTTACAAGATTTTAACGTTTCGCTCCGGAAAGTCGGACATGCGTTGTTATTATTATTATTATTATTATTATTATTATTATTACTACGCTACCTTCGTGTTCGTGTAACATTTCGGACTCGTCCGAACGCGATGTTTTCGGGCTTATAAATATATTTAAGTACAAAAACGTGTTGTTCCAGCACACGTGCTCTTCGATATTTTATCAACTACGCGTAAAATATTACGCAGCAGCTGTGACGGGCGATCGTCGCGCAGAAGTCTACAGTCGACATAAATAATATCAATAATTTACGTGCGTTTTTTCGACCAAGTAAATCCCCTCGTGGGTTTTTTTTTTCCAAAAGCCCTACAATTATCGAGTTTGATGAATTATACAATATACGGTGACGTGGTTAGACGACCGTCACGGTTAATACCGCTAAAAAAATTATATTTTGACTCGGTTATTTGAATAGGTATACATTATCACGTATATAGCGATTCTCCCGGCGGCGCGTGTTCCGCACGGAGACCATTTATATCCGCTTTTGTTTGTATATTTATTAATGATATTTGGTCAGAATATTTAATTTCGCTATTATTGACTTTTTGCAGATGACCTAATAAAAAAAAAAAATAACAAAAAAATCGACGCTTCTAAATATAATGAATCGAATGACTGGTTTTATATAAAAGTAAAACCGTAATCGCCTATATAGTATTAAATAAATCTAGATTTTTACAGTTATACTGTACGTATTATATTCTGTTGATATAACTACAGCACGTGAACAACTGCAATCATACCGATTTATTTAACCGTTGCCGATCTGTTGGGAATCTTAATCGCATAACCATGAAGCGATTCAGATAAAATAATTATTCATTATTCAGATAAAATCATTACTAATGGAAATCGGAGTGAACATGTTATATAACAAAAATAATGGTTTTTTAATAAATATTTAACTTCAAATGACCTGAGACTTGTCCTGGGTACTTCATGAGAGTATTTATTTTTTTTTTAAATAAGTTGGCATTAAATAACAAATAATTTAAATAATTAATCTTAAACCGTAACGACAATGAATTTTTTTTTATTAAAACGGTGAAGCTTTACCGCTAATGCTTTACTTTATAAATCTCAAAACGGTCCATAATATATAAATGGTTAAGAACCTCTGTTATATTGTATAATTTGAATCATACTTGTCACCTATACATTATGTATACATTATATATTAATATGGCATTGACGTTGCAGTCGTATACTCGTAGTTTTCACGAAAAATGTATTTAATTCATTAGATATTGGGTTTTGATTTTTTTCCCACGAAACTTACATATTTGTATTGATTATTACTACAGTTTCCGTTCAATAAAATCACGTCTGAAACACGCTTGTATCGAAAAAATTAACCACTGTTAATTTATAATTTCCCTATATCTTCGAGCTATACTAGTTGGGTACTATATGTTTACTATATGTCTTGATGATCCTTGACAATATAGTTATAATTGTGTATTTAATGTTTGTAATGTTTATTTAATTTAATTTTTTTATGTACCAAAAAAAAAAATTTTATGTGCTGTAGATTATTCAAAAGAAAGAATATTTGTGTTTTGTTACTCTAACTTGTCTTACGTATTATAGAATGTATATTATATCGAGAGAACTTTGTTTCTCCATTGGACTACATAGCTATCTATGAGTATATTTCAGTAGTTCACAACCATTTTTAACCCACGCCCAACCTTAAAGTTTTTTTAAAGTCCCCCTGCCCCACGTAAACTGAACAATTTGATGCATTTTATTTGCAAGTTTGAAAACTAATTATTCTATAAACATAAGGAACACTATTTTCTTGATAATTGTTATTTCAACACCCCGTAATAACTGCATCCATCCCCTCCCCCAGCAATGCGTTCACTCCTCCATGCTGGGAAAAACTGCTAAAGATGAAAATCCAATGATAAAACTGTGTATAACGGCATTGCTGCAGGTTCACTCCGCGCGTAATCAAACGTATTATAAAGCGGACATGATAATATAATGTTGATTTGCTCGTAATATTGTTGAACTTATTATAATATATTCACATTCGCCGAATTTTAGTTTCATTTTAGTCATTCTTTTTTTTTTTCACAAAAATTCCGCACTCGTTGATTGAACGGCATTGTCGCGATTATTATAATATTATTCTATGGTATTTATAAAATCATCATTCACATTATGTCCGAGTAAATTATTTCGGATTTTCTCTTTTATCCGTGTTTCCTGAATCGTTAACATCGTTATTGAGTCGGATTTCAATTATTCACGTTTAAAATCACATATTGATTTGGCACGGCGGCGTGCGCGTATTATACATTAAATATTACGTATACGTTTCGTTCGTGCGTTCAAAACAAATGAAAAATAAACAATATGCTGCGTTCGAGGCATACATAATATATAAATATAACGTATATTTAATGTTCACCCGACGTTGAAATTATTTCCGTCTTATCACATACAAAATACTTATTTATAAAGAGTGCGTATGGAGAATAGTGGTGCATAAATATAATTCGTATTTAATAATAGCGCGTCTATATTATTGTTATATTATTGTTTTTTTTTTTTTTTTTTATGATTAATGGATATACTCGAGAGTATATAATAATAATTGAATTGGATTTTTGGTTCGCGAGCTCGTGCGATTTACTTAATGCTTTACGCGCCCACTGCACCGTGTTACCGCGTATTGGCAATCACTTTTATATTTATATTTAAATCGCGCACGGCGTCGAAACACACTCGCACACCCACGAAAGCGCCATATGATATCGCAAGAAGTGTGTGTGTGTGTTTTTTTTACTTATTACGGAAGTATACGTTACGTACGCGTATCCCCGGGTCGCAAACGGAGGTAAACAATAATAATATAATATACATATTGATTTATGCTCGAGCTAGGTGAACAAAAAGTCACATATCGATGATTAGCGTTCGTTTCGCCGGCTAACTGCTGCAGTTGTTTCGTGACGTCAGCATTTTTTTTCTCTCCCAATACAATAAATAATTTCGGCTATATCAACACAGCACGTGTGCGACTAAAAAGTATACAGGGTGGTCCCCCGTGATGGGCCGATGTAAATATCTCCGTATACATTAATTAATTTGGAAACGTTTTTGTTGCGATGCAGTCAATAGAGGGTAAAGGATCGCATTAAATGCTTGTTGAAAAATTTGTGTTTTCATCCCTTAACCAACTGGGAAGAATAATTTTTTGAATGTTTCGTTTCTTGAAAATTACAGTTTTGATATAATATTTGTGGTACAAGTTGATATGAAAATTTCAGTGTATCGCAGTCGAAAAAAGAATTATAAGTTTTATTATTTAAAGACAACGTACGTTTATAAGCGAGGGTAAGACACTTAGACGTGTACCATGTACTCTTATCCCATGCTATAATTTTATATTTGCTATTTGTTTCAGTTATGAAACCAATAATTCGATTTTCGATTATGATACATTGGAATGTTCATTTCAACATGTACCACAAATTGTAATATTATATACTGTTATTTTATAGAATTTAAATATTAAAAATAATGATGAAAATACAAATATTACTATAATTTACGAAGCATTTATGTTTAACGTGACTGCTTTTACCAAACTCATTGAATTTAAAATTGTTTACAATTATTAATTTTATTTTTACAATTTGTTAGATTAATAAATTCTAACGAGAAACATTTCCATCAAGATATTACGGTGGGCTATCCTGCACATGTTCTGAAAATAGCACCCACAATCTTGGATGATCTCGACCGTTTGGTCATCATTATGCCGCGTTTACCTTTGTGAAACAAAAATTGTATACGCTCTATGACGATATTCTTTTTCTTCTATCCATCTAATAATACGATGTACGGTACATCACGTTGTATATTGACAATGGACTTAGGAACATTTTTGTGATTTCGTTATTGATATATCGGTACATAAAACCGTGCGCCGTCCAATATTTATCAATCACTGTTCGGACATGTATTACGCGTTTACCGTTCCGGTGGCGCCAATTTGAACGTCATACAACGTTGAATTCGATTAGGCGGCGATACGTTATATTTGTGCACGTATAACACGTGGCGGTGTTGTATTCGATTTCAGACTCATAAATCACGTCTCGAAAGACCACAGAAACTCCGGGGATCGCGAGCGTATAATAGCGGCGGCGTGCTCAGTTTCCTTACAAGTTTTTATTTTCGACATTTTTTTCTTTTTTTTTAACGTAAGAATAAAATATGATAATGCACGTCTCACGTTGACCGATGCGGAATGAATTCACTCGGTGCAACAACACCCCCGCGGTCGCGGGAATAACGGAATAATGTATTGTTGTGTACATATATAAACTGAAAAACGCGAAAACCGCCGAATGCAATTGGTTGTAAAAAGTTTCACGCGCGCATTGAGCTGCCCGGCACGTTCAACATTAGTCGATTATATAAAGTCTTAAAAGCGTTCGAATGTAAGGGCATATAATTGAGATAAAACTCCGGGAGGGACAGAGGGAGTGAGAGAGAAAAAGAAAATCGTTAATTTCCCAACGAACAACTATACCGCGGTGCGGTATGTTGTATAAATACGGAAACACATCCGAAATGATAAATCGCCATTACGATGGTTGTTCACCAATTATACGATCTTGTATTAATGTTTACGTCGTTAATGTACAATTATTTTTTTCTTTATCTACATAATACCGCGATAAGAGGATTAACGTTTTTCTTTTTTTTTTTTCATACGAAATCGTTCATTTTATTTTCAATCTACATATAGTTGCGAAAGAACACTCTATAATATTGTTTCACACCACATTTATTTGTTTTAAATTTATTTACTTCGTATTTTTATATCCGATTCAATTATGGTAATACCCTATACAAGTTCAAAGTACAATATAGTCTTATCGATACCATATAAAGTGTATGTGTAATTAATCTAATGTACCTATGTAATTCATACCATATACCACAATCCCAAGCATACATTATACCACCGAATAGCGATAGTAATTTATTTATTGTCATAAACATCCGGTAGGCTCAAGTACAGTGTAATTAATAACTATACATGCGTGTTGGCGAACAAAGGCAATATAACATAATAACACGTACACCTCCTATATTATAATGATAACGAGAGTAGCTATTTTGTGGAAATGTAAAATATTTTAGAGACACAGTAAAGGACTATCTATATCATCATAATCAATTTTAAACAAGTCGAACCTTTTTAACGGTTGCACACTGTACACGGCTTTGGTAGAAATATGTAAATTTTAACATAAATCATAGCGATATATGAGGTTTTTTTTAAATAATTAATTTGAAATATTTATACGCAATACGTAAGCAGGTTTGCAGTTGAAAATGTTAAAATAAAAAACTTGTCATGGACGTGAATTGCTTAATACATTATCAATTTAATATAATGTCGTATAATTATACTTTCAATCGACTGTGGTGTATAGACGTGAACGCGCGACAGTTCAGCAAAAGAATTTAAAGTATTCAAATTCAACTAGAATCCGTATCGCTGATAAAGTTCTATTATCGGTCTGGATATTAACCTAATAAAATTCTTCGGTTTATGGAAATACGCCATACTTAGAATGTTTAATATTTATCTGTAGTCGATGATACACTTTGCGGATGATTGTTTTTCTTAATTTTCAACGAAAATTAGTTGTACTTGTTATATAAATAATAATAATCCCTGATGATTTGTATTCAGGTATTATCACTCCTTCTTATGGAGATAAGAGAGAATTTAATTATTATTGCTGAATAGTGCTGAAAATAATTGTCATTTGATGAATTATTATTTTATTAATTACACTGCAGATTACTCTTTACAGTTAATAATTAAAGACTAAAAACTATAAGCTAAAATTTAATTACATTTTTTTAAACAATTTAGTATATATTAAAACAGGGATGAGAAAGACAGTCAAAAAAAATAATCTAGATACTATAGATACATCAGTTTTCTGCTGAAGATATAAGGTGAAAGATGCATTTAACATTCCTTAAAATATACTAGATACTAAATAATTTTGTTTTCTTAAGATATAAGATACAAAATAGTAAATAGCATATATACGTTTGGTTTTTGTTTTTGTTACATAATACTAAAAATGTTGAAATAATCATTTAAGTTATTTATTAAAATCTATAATTTATTATACTTCAATATTATTTATTTTCATCATGAATTACATTGTTGATTAAATTACAAATTATATTATAATACTAAAGCAATAAGTTTAAGCTTCGGTTAATGAGCCCAATTAGAAAACTCTTAGAAAACGTAGTAGGTACATGTAGACACTATACACATAAACCATTATTACGTTATCTGCGTTCAACGATATATATATATACATATATTTATTTTTTTTATTTATAAAATCAATTACCATTTGTATTGCATATTGCAAAATGGGTCTCATTTTGTACTTGTAACTTCACGCGAACAAAATAAAAAACTTACACCATACACGGAATTCAAAATTATCTAAATAAATTATATGGAAAAGATACAATACACAAGGTAGGTATACAAATGTATTTAAAATTATGCCAATCCCTGTTTGAAAATATTATATGAATGTATAATAAATAGGTTATAAATTGGAAATGGTCCGCAATCGTGTCGTTTTTAAGATGAAGTTTTTGAAATCCTTTCATCAGGCCTCTACTGTCCACGAACGTGTTTTGAAAACGGTGTAATGGCCGAGTCCCTATCCCACCTATTGTAGCGTACTGCAATGCAACGATATAGTCTGATCGGTTTAAATTAATTAATTCTGTGAGGTTCACGCTTTTCTTATTTTCTACGGCAACTTAAAATTGAAAAGCTATCATGACAGTTTACTGGTTCGAATGAAAATAAATTAATATGAAATATATTAATTGATATGAACGAAAATAATAAGTGCAGCCATCCTACCTATACTACAGGATTTGTGCGCGAGTTTTTTAATCACGGTAACAGAATCTCGAACAATTTATGGGGTAAATTTCCAGAACATTATACACCTATAAGCTGTCGTTTATAATTTATACTTACTGTTATTATCTTATATATAATTATAACGTATAGGATACTTATACCCCGCAGAAATCCAAGGGAAAGTGTATTTAGTGGCAGCATTATACATTACCTATATTATATAATATATAGTATACATGGTGTCCCACCGGGATTTACTCATAGGGATATCTCCGGTATGTTCATAGTAGAGATAATCGAATAATGTTTTTTTTTTTAAGTTTCCCTGGGAAAAGTCAATTTTACTGAGAATAGTTTGGTAAATATCAGTACAGAAGTTAAAAAATTATCTTTTTGTTTTATAACTTTTATAAGTTTCGAACATTGCCATTTTATAAGGCCATTTTTTATGAAAATTTTAACGGTTCAACTTTTATTTTTCATTAACTTTTTAATTTTCAGCAATTTCTTTAGTTTACAAGAAAATAGAGTACTATTTACACAATTCTAAAATAATAATAACATAAACACCAAACCTTATCGGAAAAATGTCAAGGTGTTAATAATTTACATTATTTCTCTGTAAACTGAAAAAATTAAGAAATATCATAAATCCAATGAAAACTGAAAGTTAAGCCGTCAACATTTTCAGAAAAATTAGACCTATAAAAATGCTACTTTCGAATTTCATAAAAATCATAAAATAAAAAAACTTCTTTCATCGTATACGCTCATACTTACCAAACTAATGCCAACGAAATTGTCTTTGCCTGGTGATGCTCATAAAAAAAAAAAAAAAACGGAATTCGATTACCTCTACAAACATTGGAGATATCGCTTCGCGTTAAATCCCGGTCGGACACCCTGTATATAAATGTTATATACCTGCTCGGTTGTCGCTTAACATCCTTCCTCCCGGCTCTACATGTTTATTACGACGCCCACACGTATATAATAGTATATCATTGAATATTAATATTTATCATGAATTATTGTTGTTGTTTAAAGTTAAAAAGGTTACCGGCCAATTAAAATGTATTACGATACCGAGCGAAATAGAATACACGCAATCCCGACGGCCGCGGCGGGCGTAAAACGCGTTTTTCTTTCTCCGCGCCCACCGCGGATCCGACCGCCAGACGATGTCGCGCCGCGTACGACGGACGGCGTGTACCTACGTCAAAGGGAATTCTATATATTATTATTAATGTCTGGAAAACATTTTAAAACATATAATATCATAATAACGCGAAAACTTGCATTACCGTCGCGCAGTGTTTCGTCCGTTTTGAAAATAATAAAGCAAAGTATATTATAAATTCTATAGGTATGCCGTATTACGGTAGTGATGCTTTGCAAAAACAAAAAGCAATTCGTATTTACTACATTTCCTCAGTAGGCATATATATATATATATATAACCTCGGTAAGTATTTAGTATACCCGTTTTTTTGTAAATATTGCAACCATTAGGGCATGCATATTAATGACCTAAAGTACCTAAAAACATTCTCTTAGAATTACGTAAAAATTATATTTAGAATTATTTTTATGATACCCAGAAAACGATTTTTTTAAAATATTTTTTAACTATCGTGATAAATTGTAAAAAGTTATATGTATTTTATGAATAAATTAAAAAAATGTTCAATGCAATGTGGATGTTCAAGGTATTTTTTTGATTATACAATGGCTAGCATCAAATGGTATGCATTGAGCGCTATACAAATATACTGTACAATTAAAACAATTTTATTTTTATTTTCATAACCACCATAAAAAAAACATTGAATATACAATGTGAATGAAAATAAATATAACTCAAACCTATTTAGGTGAGGGTAGATTTAAAATTTAAAAAAAGCATAAAGAACAAAAAAAAAAGAATCTGAAAATTCCAAAAAAAATGACCTAAAAGCTCGAAAAGTGCAAAATAAAAACCATATATATATACTTGATGCTGCTGATGTTCAAATAACATTCTGTGATTAAAAAGCTATATCTTGTAAATCGTAAAATAAAATGAAAAATCCTTTACCATATTATAACCATAGTATACTCATCAAGGCAAATTTCGTTTTCAAATAAAATTTTTTTTGCACCTTGAACAAACGAATCAGCAAACATGCGAAATGCAATTTACATTTATAATAATAATAATAATCATAATCATAATGTATAAATGTAAATAATGCGCGAAAAACAATATTGTGAAGAACATATTATGTTTCCACGAGTAAAAAATTGTGTAAGCATCAAGAGCTCTTCGCGGTACTACCAAATTTTTAGAGTGCATAATAAACAAAAGCCTTTAACAGACACCGGCACGAGGTAAGGCGAAAACACGTTTTGATAAAGCATCCGACTGTATTATGTGTAATACGTACCCGATAGTATTGCGGTGAGTTGATTCCCAAGACTTACTTTGTGTATTGATTGATTCTCGAGACCCGAGTTCATTTGGGCGACGTGCGAGTCGATAGCTATAGGTATATATACACGTACGGTTGATAATACAGAACTTCATCCTTTATTAGCGTTACCCGGAAGACACCATCGGGGATAAGTAGGCGGCTGACAAGTCTACTGAACATTTCGTTTCAATTTTGTCATATTATTTTGAACCGCAATGTCTATCATCTATACGACTATTTAAATGCAATATCCCCGCTTGTATTTGACGTTGTCAATCATCGTCATGTGTATTGCTATTTTCATAGTATACGTCCGAGAACTATTACTGTGGTGAAGGTGAACATTTGAAACGCAACGGTTTCCAAAGCTGGTATCCGCTTGGGATGTGCTAAAATGGCGTTTCGGTTATACATTTGTGCACCATTTGCCTCGTATACACAGAGCACAATGTCGTGGACTCTAGGATACATTTTCCACCATGTTTTTGATATTTGAAAGAACGATTTGATTAAACGAGTAAATTATTTCTCATCGATACTCGCGGGCATCCATCTAAGGCCTCTAAGGTAACGTGCACTGTATACGTGACAAGTTCTAATACTTCTAACACGATATCATAGTTTTAAATATACACTCGAAATGTTTTCATGTACTAGCTGTATACGTGTTTGGTTAAAAGTTAAACTGATGATTAGGATCAAATGAATTTTTATTTTAAATACAAATGATTTAAAATACAATTATGAATACATATAAATAAATCAAGAAATTACACATTACCACTGTTGGCTATTAAAGCACTCCCCGATAGGCGCAACTTTACAATATTTGCGTACATTGGTTTCAGAACACGATAGGCGCCTTCCTATATCGTCCAAGTCGGTAGCGCATACGTGGGCTCGGCCACAAGACGGTCGCTGTAATCGTTTACGATCGAACTGTCGAGAACAGGTTTTCAACAGAAGAACGTGACCAGTTAACAACACGTGCAAACGTTTACAGCGACGTCTAGCGGCTGCGTCCGCGTAGGAAGGTGCGAATATTTTTCTTAACAATCGGATGGCGTATCCGCGGTCAGCGCGTTGAACGATCGATGGTACGACCGTTATGAGAAATAGTGTACGTGTCAGCGCGCGAGAACAACAGTTGTGCGCGTCGGTCGCGATATTATTGTAATGTGTTTTTCCCGACATCGCGCGTTCCAAGCCGCAGATTTATGGGTACGGATGGATTTTTACTTCGATACCTGCGCGCCGGCGATAAGTTATCACACGTACGTGACCGAGCGCCGAGTGTGTATTAAAAACAAAAGTCCGCGATATTCAAACGGTCCGATAAGATAACTTTGGTCGCGCATAAACTCGGTATCCGATTATAACGTGGGTGCACGCAATCGCGGACCGCGGCGACCGTAAAATATGTCGGTCGTAAACGTACGTATTATATATATATAGGTGTTTCGCGTGCGTTCCGAACAAACGTCTGCCGTAAAACGTCCGGGGGCGCACGTGCGCATCTGAAACGCGTTTTCGCGAACTGTAAACGTTCCGATGGTATTATGCGTACGTGCGCGTTTTCCTTTTCGTCACCGCCGTAAACAAATTGTCAGCTCGCGCGCTGTTCAAATTGCTCCGCTCGGTGTCGGCAAATGTTCGAAAATTGATCTCCCGGGAAACGCGAGAGGAACCGCCGCCGCGGTAGTATGTGCGCGTAGCACGAGAGTAAATGGCGCGCGCGAAACGCGTCAAAAAAAATCTGGCGAATCTGACGAGTCTTGTGAATCTCGAAAACATGTTGCGTTACATAATTTCCGGACAGCGTTTTTTTTTTTCCAATTGAAAAATGAAAGGATTTTTCTCGTACAAACGAAAAGCCTCGACGAGATGTATATTTCACGCTTTACGAGTTTTCGTAAGGTCGCAAAAACACACATAATATGATCGCGTTACGCTTGGGAAACAATCATTTGGCGTTCACTCTGGAATATTATTATCAATGTGCGTCGTGGTGGTAACGAATTTTTCTAAATATTTTCGAAATCGTAATTCACATCGGACCGTCCAAAATATCGTAAAACCGTTGTACATTTTCTGAAAGAAGCGTGTATTTGATTTCCTATAACAGCATTCATACAATAGAATATGTGACGTCCAATACAGGAAAAACTACTCTGACATCGGTATTGAATTTTCCCGAAAACTATGGTATTGTATTTCATTTATAGTATTGTAAACGTGTACCTACCGCGAATATAAACAAAGTAACAAAAATTAGAAATTCATAATATTGATACATAATATCATGGTTAAAAACATATTAGAACACGGACAAAAGGATGAAGTATATGCGTCTAATGTATGCTAATAAAAGAATAAAAGTTTATTTCATTGAATGTAGATCAATTGAACAGTTAAACTGATTGTTTTCAATGCTTATGTTTATTCAATATTTTAAAAGTAATAAAAAGCTGCTCGACCCCGATCGTATATTGTTTGCAGAAATCGTTTTGATAACAAGACGAAAACAATGAATGCATTTCGTCGTAAAATACTTTTATAATACGCGCGCATTATAAATCGGTTCGTTGAGTTTTTTTTTTCCTGGAAAGCGTGGTTATAAAGTCAACACCACGTTGATAGACGTTGAAAAAGCAAAAAACAGAAATCGCGGCAACACTTACGACTTAAAGTAGCGCGGCGATTTTTCTGGTTAATGTGTATAAGCATCGCCTGACCGGATGCAGCTGCAGGTCATTGTAGTGGCTATGAACTTTTATCAATATAATACCGTAATACATTGAATACGACCGATAGAGTTCGTGCGGTAATCCATAATCTAATCGTACGTGACACACGTCGTGACGCTTACACTGCACGTTACTTTGACGTATATTGACGTGTATAATATAATAGTAATGCATACGTTTCAAAAATGCAAGTTTGTTAATAAAACTGATGAACTACATGGTATAACGCATCAATTCGAATGTGTTTCAATGAAATGGATGTAAAAATAATAAAACGAATATAAGCTAGTAAATTAGAATAACGTAGGAAAGTAGTTTACTCATAAGAACAATTAAATCGTAAAAACTCACCCTTCCACCGAAAGTGCTATCATCATATGACTAAAAGTACGTCATTAGTACAATAAATTAATTATAAATTATGTACTCGTAGAAGCTTCAAGTGAGCGCTTTACTCATGATTTCAGTGCTGAAGATGTAGCTTATTTCAAATATACTCCAATCACTTCAGTGGACTCGAAGAAAAGTTTTACTAAGTGTAAACATTAGTTATCCGATAACCGTTGTTTGTTTAATTTTGCAACGTTAAAAACGGTCTAATAGTACATGCAATCATTTTGAGTAATTTCTATGTTTTCATAAATTGAAAGACAAAATATTACATTTATAATAACGTTGAACCATACATTGTGATTGATTATCTTTTACCATTTTAGGTCGTATATTCATTTTGTAATCATTTTTTTATTGTTTTAAGGTCATCAACATCAAAACCTTAAAACTCACAAAATGTTGGCTATCGAAAATAATTAAAAACGATATTCACTCCCCCCGATTATAAACTATATTGAACTCGTTAAAGGCCTTTTGTAACAATGATAACATAGTCTTGCTTATGCGGTTGCAGATGAACTCAAGCTACGGTAAACCGCCTTCGTCATCGGGCCGGACGTCTACGATAAACGACGACGCATTGCGGTCCACCACGGTGGGGTTGCAGTTGGAGGTGAACAGTTTCAAAGTGGGCAAGATGCGTATCCGGTGCGTGGCCGAGCTGTACGGCGTATTCAAGACATCCGCGGAGACGGTGCTCGATGAGGAGAAACCGCGGCTGGCTTCGATTCTGGGCACGTTCTCGTCCACAGGTAAATGTACAGACAAATATATAATATACGACGTTATGATGCTGTCTACTTAAATAAGGTAACGTCGTTGTGGCTTGGTAGCAGGGGAGGGGGGAAGATCGACTTTTCCGGAAAAATCTGTCCGTTGAACGATGACGACGTGATGGAGCGTGATGAGGAGAAGGACGAGGAAGGAGCAGTAGTATCATGAGCGGGCTTTGGCGGCGAATGAAACTATACAATCGCACGCGCCCATCACCCCATAGGGCATAGACGGTAGACGGAGATACAGAGCTGGAGCCTGAGAGAAAGACAGAGAGAGGGAACGGGTGAAAAATGTAGTGTAAAATGGGTTTGCGGGGGATTAAGGGCACATTCTTTGCGTCGTTGCAATGTAATGGTCTCCAGTCGTGTGGAAGGCAATTTATTTGCTCGATGGTCTGTTCTACTATATACGCTCGCGTTTGTGCTGCTGTTATATCGAATATATCACACCGGAACTCGGCCGCCACTTCCACGCTGTCCCTTCACCGAAGCTACGTGTGTGTGTGTGTGTGTGTGTGTGTGTGCGCGCGCGCACCTAAATACATATATATATATATGTATAAGTATTTGTGCGCGTGTATATAATGTATTTAAGAAACGCGAGGTAGGTTTTAATCGAAACTCTTGCAACGTCGTCGATGTGTATAATTATTTATGTAATATCATCATCAGCCCTATACCCGTTATCGGCGGTCCAGGCGCGGCACTACCTATACGCATACGAATAAAATATAATATATTACCATGAATGATAACGCGCGGTAGATACGGGGGCATGTATATTTAATATTATAAAATGCACCCGCGCACGTCTTCGCGTGTCAACCCATCACGTGCGCCGCCGAGTCTCCGCGGTGGCCTTTTACCGATCACACTCGGGTGTCAAACTTATCGGTTTCCGCACGACGCGTTTCTTTTTTCATCCCTTTGTACGCGCACGAACCACGAGACCGTGTCACCCGCGGGCGTGTGTGCGTGGGGACACGTGTCAAGTGCGCTATGAAAATCGATCAACGGATAATGGAGCTGCGGGTAAGCGCGTGGTTCACGACCAGAGAAAACAACCCTGTGCCCTTACACACACTTGCTGCACTCACTTTACCACTCACACAATCACGTGCACGCTCATATGCAAACACCCATACACACGCTCGCTTAAGCACACACATACACATACATACTCTTACACGAGCTCACACGTACGCGCGTGAGGAGCAAAAAATACAAGTCGTATACGCGAAACATACGCGTTTCTACGGACAAATGGACGTGGACTTCTGGACCTAGCGGCCCATTGGACGTATGGGACAAAATGGACGTAAAATAAAAAATTAGAAATTTAAGTGTAATACCAGATCAGTATTAAACATATATAACTTGATTATTTTTATTAGAAAAAAATATTTAAAATTAAAAGGTTGCAGGCATTAATTGAAATAAATTGTTCGTGCTATTCCCCGGAAGAATGATGTTTTAGTTATAGTAACGTAACTTTGAACAATTCTCGAAACTCGTTTATCTGCATCAATGAATGTTTTTAATTATTTTCGTGGAGGACTCTTACCTGATTTAAGTTTGCTGTACAACACATTGCGCTCAGCTTGTACTTTTCATTAACAGATGATAAAGACCACGTTTTTGAATGTTTAACTTCCATTTTGACATTTAATCTCCTATTAGCTGCTTTAGCATGGGTATTAGTTCTATCTTGGCCATTTTAAACTTTTAGGTCTAAATTCCAAGTTTGTGGTGGAAACAGTGATGTCCGGCGACCTCTTCCATTTATTTTAACCCACCCAACGTTATTATCATCAAGCTAGTCAAGTAAAGATTGTAAAAATTCTAGGATTTCATCTCCTAATTAGCTTCAAAATTTTGTGTCAAAAACGAGTGAAAGAGTTACAATTATTTTTATAAATATTGAAAAATCTATGTCGATTTATATATTTATATAACTTGAAGCAAAACCCAATTCATTCATTTTCTTGTGGAAGTTTTTTATAGATGATACAAACAACCATGAATTTCGACGTCAGGGTATTTTTTACTCTTAAAATGAATTACCGGTTATTCAAAATCGCATGACTCGGGATTTGGATTTAAGTCGGGTTTCAGTGTATTAAACATGTCAAATAATCTATCGTGCCTATGTTTTTTCTTATTTGTTTGGTAACAGTGCAATTAACTGTTGAATACCATTTAATACGATCGAAAGAACAACGTAAACTAAAGAGAAAATTTTTGATGAAACTTGTTAATGAAAGTGTTCCATCACAATACCAAGCTTTTGAAAAGTGTAATACTCCTTTATTTCGAGATATTCTTAAAATTCTGATGTCACTAGATCTGCTATCATAATTTTAAAAGTTAGACCAGAATGAAGGGGTTCACTGTCACGATTCGAATTTATTAACGCCATTTTAGTAATTCATTTGGACACAATTCGGACATAACTAACACGATTATCAGTGTATTACATTATGTTGAGAAAAAGTATTAACTGTAGTACGTAATGAAAAACAACAATCGATAAGGTAAGATACGAAACGGTAGGTTATATTATGTAGGTACACACCACACATCAATGGTTTTATAATGTATAAATAAATCAGAGCGGCAAAACTAATATAATATATCGTATATATATATATATTTAACATTGTGTAAGTTGTTATAACTAATAATAATACTTTTAATAATTAATTTTTTTACTTTGTTCACTTCCATTTGTCCCCATTACGTCCAAATAACTACGTTCATATGCCATAGATCGCGTTTCTAGTGTTCTAAATAAAACAACATTATTCACCAGAAGTGTCCAACTTTTTGGAAACACATTGTGAGGGTGAAAATTGTCGTGGGTCACATACACAACACATTCATACCATACTATTAAATAAATACAAATTGTATTTTATTTTTAATAACTGTTATAGTTTTATACTCTCAAAATACAATTAAATCATTCGATGGTTTTGAAATTGAAGTGAGGGCCATATCACAATTTACCGCGGGTCGCGTGTAGGAGAACCCTGCTATACACGTTTCGCGCGTACCAGTTGCGGATTATTTCCAGCGCATTTTTTCTCCCTAACGACGTTTTCGATAAATCTACTTATAAATATATATACATTATATATGTGTGTACATGTACGAGACCTAACGCGAAATTTAATCCGTGAGCACTGCTGCGCGAACCCGTTTTATGTGGGCGTAAAGGCAAGACGAAAAAGGAAAAAACCGATACACGTGTATTTTATGTATGTAAAACGACGTCGCGCGACGTTAAGAAAACCATACGAACGCGAGATGAAATTCGTATTGACAAAAAATATATCCGACGTAGACTTATTTTTTTATTACACAAGCCCTAATAGCCTGTATAGCGCGATAAAAATAAAGTAAAAACCGTTTCTAGGACGAAACGTACGTACTCGTCACCCTATACTGTACGTAGTCGTTTGCACACATGCCGTCACGTTACACAATACCATACCGTTATATTCGTTGCATATTTCTCGGTAAATTGACCGAGCGCATGTTTCGCAGAACGACCACAAGGATTACAGTTGAAATTGAAAAATTTCGATATTTTCCAATGTTTATATTGTAATATTTTTAATTAAAATATCATATTTGTTTGCTAGTACAAAGTATAACGTTTTAATCCCTGGTTCCAATATGATACTGCCACATTGCACATTTTGTAAGCACATTTTTGGGGTTTTTTTTTTTTATTGTAATGTTTCGTTCTGAAATTTATCAATTTGTAATTGTATTTATAACGCAAAGTAAACGCCAAATTCTAATGGAACATTTTCAATCAATTTCTAGGAAAATCTCGCACGTTGTTCGAACAACAACCGTTGTTGTTACACACAAATTCGTAGAACATTTATTAAACATCTGGAAAAATATTTGTTATCCTTCCGCAGCCGCTGCCGAGAACTCTGCTACGTTATTTATGTCCATTTTAAATATTAAAATCTTTACGTAAAATTGTTTTACTTCTTTTTTGTAATATATTTACCGAAAGACACGGAGATATAGTAGAGTTAACGGAATAATAGAAAAATTGTGCTGCGCTTCGTTGTGATTGTCAAATGCGCGATACACCGCGGAATATTCCATTTAAAACCAATTATTTTTTTTTATAACAGTACAACGCTGAAAAAAATTAGACAGAAAGAAAAAAGAACCCCGACCACATCAATTCCATTAAAATTTAACATTTTGCGGTTAAGTGTTGTAATGAATATAAATTCAAAAGGATTTCAAACTTCAAAAACAACACGGCTAAAGATAAAAAAAAAGGCTAAAAATACAAAACCGTAGTACTCGAAATATGTATATGTACACTCGTAAACACTTGTCTGAGATAAATTAAAATATTCACTCCGGACGCGCGTCTACGTAGAACGCGGAAATTTTTATGTTGGCGTAAGAATTTCTATTATAATAATGAAAATCTTACACATTTGTAACGTTTATTGCGTAAAGACAAGTTATGATAATAATATTATTGTGTTTAAAGCTGTAATAAATCAAAATAACCCGGGAATTTCGTAGGAAGAAGTCAAACGAGAAAACGGAATAGCTAGAAATATTATTACACATTTAACGTGCACAAAATGACCAACTATACGCAAGCAAGGGTCAGGTGATCCAACGATTTTTAATTTACCTGCATATTCCATGTGTTTAGGTGTCACAATGGGAATGGAATGATTACAATAAAAAGTTAAAAGACTAAATATTTTATTCGAGTGGATAATTGATATATACTAGGTGAAAGTATTCTTTAACTGTTATAAAAACGTGACCGTTTTCGAGGACAGCTGGTTATCGTACACTTTTATCGTGTCTCATTATTCATTTATTTCAGTTTAATGTATTTTTTTGTTGTGATTTTGGTTTTCCAGGTACACCTAGTGTGTCTTCTCAACCGTTTTTGATCGTCATATTCGTCGGAATGTGGTTGAGATAACCGTAAAAATATTGGAAATTATATGAAAAAGAAAAAAAACTGTCAAAAAAAAGAAAAAAAGAAATCAAATAAATAAGAAAAAAAAAAGAAAAAAAAACCCCGTTGATGATTTTGTTGATTTTCGTTTTGTGTAAATTTGTAACATTTTAAGCCGTGTTATGTCGGAGTGGAAAGAACTTCGTATAAATATTTATGTATAATGTTGTATATATGATGATTTTAGAAGAAACAATCTATATAGTTATGTTATGTTATATATTATAATATGTCGGTTAACACCGATTTAAGGTTATTATATTATTTTACCATATGAAAACATTATATTGTATAACATAAAATATTCGTATTAAGAAAAATGTACACTAAATAACTAATATTAATATATTACTATCCATTTGAATACCTAAACGCGTTTACCGAAAAACAAACTATTTAGTTAGGCGTATTAACCGGGAAAAAAATTACATAATATGTTACGATTGTTACAATTTGATGTTTGTATTGAATAAAATTCTGATGCATTGTCAACAGCGTTATAGTATTATTATTACCATATTGCCGCTTTCCATCACATGCAGGATAAGACGGCGTTGAGCGTAGGCGATTCGGGTACACCCGTGCGTGGAATACAGGTGTTGAGGTATCACCGCTACGCCGAAAAAAAAATTCTCGTTGTTGTTACGAATTTTTTTTTTTTTTTACAATTATTAGCGTAATTCGAATGCAATTCTTTTCGATGGCGTTTTTTCTCTGAACGTGAAAAATACATTAAAAGTTCAGCCGGACGAAGTTTAATTCGTTCAACAGCATACCGCGAAGGACCGAATCGTTTTGAAAACAAATCGATTAAGTCGGAATTATCAATCCATAACGATGAGCACATGAAAATGTTTTTTGGCGAGTGGAACATTCGTCTGAACCGACCGGTCGGAAAACGAAATAATATTAAATCAATCGACGTTTACACGTTATCGTATCGGTCAAACGTAAGCCTCTGTATACGAACACCCTTTTTACGCGGACCAAACAATTTGGTGTCATCTCCTGCACGAACCTTTTTACCCGACTTGTAAACGATCGAGCTAAAGAGACATTTCACGTTCGGACATAATATCGAGATAGAGTGCGTTTCAAAAACAAACATTGGTAACCAGGTATACACTTAGTCAGTATAAAAACCAAAACACTCGCAAGAAATACGGCACACTATAAGGGAAGCGAGTGACAAGAATGTCTGCAGACTTTTGAAAGAAGAAATCATGTCCAAAGTGAGTTGATAACGCGATTAATCTACATTGCTTGCGGATAAGACACCGGCACGTGGATATGTCTTGTGGCTTCAGAATTCAGTCGACATATGAAATAATCTAATAATCATAATATATAACCGTAACATAGTAAAAATAAACAATTGAATTCGAGCGGCCATATAAATATAACTCTATAAATATTGTTCGAAGTTACACAAAAGACTCACCGGGTACACTTATATAAGCATTTAATAGACATCTCATAATATTTGAAATATTATTTTAATTTAGCAAAATTTGAGAATTTTTTATTTAAATAAATTAGGAGTGACCGCTATATCATCAATCTTTAGAAATATATAAACTGATCCTCTTTCACTCAGAATCTTTTTTTCTAGAACAATGATATATTGGAACAATTCAGCAATATAATTTATCCAAACCCTCCACCCAATCGCGGATTTTCGCCAGGTATTTTAACTATTATTTTTATTACCATCTTAACTTTTAATTGGTTTTTAATTTAATTGAACTCGTTCAGGAGCTTGTGTACCCCCGTGTAGGAGATAACCTACTTTTTTAGGAGTTTACCATCCACCCGGTAACTGGGGAACATCGAGCTCGAGCAAGTAGCGCGTATGTATTGAATATAAAATAATATATTCTTACACCATTTATACAGCGAGTACAAGAACAGCCGAAAACATCATCATCTGCACACCGCAGCTGCAGTATAGCGAGCCGTCAAAATCATGCGTCTCGAGTTTCTTCTACTCTCGGTTATTTTCGTTCGTAAACGATTGCGAAAAACGACCGTGAACTGTAATAATTATTATTTTCTTCCGCCCGCGTATTGTATAATATTATATTGTTTTAGTTTTTAAACGTTCACTTGACGATGACGTTCGCAACGAAAAGGTCCTTCCGAGAAATCCGTCACGTCTACAATGCTATTACACAGTTATGGGTTTGAACACCGATTAATAACTACATAGCACATACGGTAAGTTATAAATAAATACGTTTCTTATTGTTAAGGAGCGTAAGCCGATATATCCGTTCATATTATGTGTGTGCAATCATGTAACAAGTGTACCGTAGAAATCGTACGTGTTATTATGATTTATCACCGACCGGGTGTAACACCCTTAAGTTGAAGGTTCAATTATGACGATCGTCTTTAGTCAACTTCAGGGCTAGGATTTCTATGCATTAACATGTTTTTTTACTTTCGTCCAAATCGATTGGTTGTCAGCTAATTCGAGGATTTAGCCTATCTTCGATGTAATAGAACTATAATCTTTTGCACATTTTACAACATAACATACATGTTACAATTGAAATGTTAGTGTTTTTAAAAATCTATCTAATTACGATTTCGAATAGCATTTATAGGTACATTAACGTATAATAAATATACAAGCAAACAATGAGGACATACATATTGACCTACCATAGTAATACAAACATAAAGGATATCGAAATGGAACGTCTGCACTGGTTGCTTTTCGTTAATACCACGTGTGTTGTCGTGAACGTGCATTTAAACTAAATAGTTTGTACGGTGTTTTTATAAAATTCCAAAAGTTGAAAGTACCAAATTACGTCAATTTGTCGAAGAATTTTCCAGCGAGGTTTTCAAAATATTTGGTAAAATACTTAAGTGTTTTCATTTTGATCAAGCTGTGTCAGTGAAAAAACGTTTTCGGAAATAACGACATTCAAATACAGGCGAGCATATAAAAAATACTAATATAATGTCTAAATCAAAAAAAGATAGTCAATCTTTTTCGATCTTCAACGAACGTTTACATAATTTATTTTGACGGTTCAACATTCATTTTTCATTCACTTCTTGATTTTCAAGATTTGTTCTAGTTTACAAGAAAATAATATACTATTGCATAGTTTTAAATAATAATAATAGTAGCATAATTTATCTCTCGGATAAATGTCGATTTTTTAATAATTTACATTATTTCTCTGTAAACTATAAAAAAAAAAATGATTAAAAACCATGAATCAAATAAAATCCTGAAAGTTGAACAGTTGAAATTTTTTCAGAAAAAGAATACCTATAAAACGGTTGTCTTTTAAATTTATAAAAATTATAAATTAGAAGTTAATTCTAGCAATATTTTTCCTGGTCATGTGGTTGTCACTCAAAAACGGTTTCATCGGATTCGACTGTTTTTGCGATGAGATAATAAAATGCGCTTTAAGAATCGATTGTACCACGTGCGATCATAATGCTGTACAGCAGTTATAATTATTGATTTGGGTCGAAACAAGGTCATGGTCGGATGGAGAACACCACGCGTATCAACTATATTTTAGCCAATCAGTCACTTTACAGATTGAATTTTTCGATTTCCACTGTGCATGGTGCGTGCGTCAAACGGAATTATTTAAAGAGCACGAGATATAAGTATAGTTCCAATGACGCTATGATTGCACGCGAGCTCTTCAACTTCAAAACGAGTTAATGAAAATCATCCTTTCAGATTAACTACGCCTTTCCTTTTGTATTATCGCGAAGATAACCACAGAACCGAATTAATGTGATAAATAGAGCAAGGACTTTACACGCACTTGCACTTTTTTCTGGTTTACTTTATTATATGCTTAGTAAGTATACCATACCTTATGGTGCGCCTCTCTCCTCCTGTACTTCCATGATTATTTTGTATTTTATCCATTAAATAAACTTATAGTACAAAAAAAAAAAAACATTTTGAAAAGTACTCTTCATTTTAAAATAAAATATTTTAACTAAATTAAATGTATAGGTCATTTAGATTAGAAATTACGGTGTGATATAGCGGTCAGTACATCAAAATATAAAGAATTGCATATAAAACGAATTATCGGCGTGTTTTTCTCATTTCGCATTATGACACATACGTATAGTATATTTTGATATGATGCGGTTTGTTTTCAAAGTGATTAAAAATAAATGCTTATTCAAAAACGTGTATTAATTAACTTCAAAGTCACGTTTTAATCATTTGCTAATTTATTGTAAACTTTAATGCATTACGCTAGTGAATACGCATTATGGAATCACACACGTAATATTGTAATGTAAATAATGTGCGCTTATACCATTAATTTTGAAATTGCGTTTATATACGATACAATTATACATATCATTACATATTAATAGGATTTAAAACATCGTTTTAACTAGTTATGTAAAATAAAATAAAGAGCCTGGAAACGCGTTGTGTTTATTACATTTGTTATTTTATTTATTTAAATAATATTATTATAATTTAGAAGATATTTTATCGTATCAGCAAAAAAATGACAAAAGTGATTTTGATTCCAGGTTCTAGATATTACGTTAGGTCAAAAAAAAAAACTCCTTAACAGTAGACGACACACTTTACGCCCCATTTTTTAGTACAATCTCTTCCTTAATAATAAAATTGTAATTTACAAAAGAATGATGCATCCCATTACAGGGGCTTACAGGATACAGACATAGAGCTATGCAAAGCAGTCCCAATACCGAAAATTCAAGCATTCAATCCATTGCCCTCCGCTTAAGAAATTCTGTCTCTTGATACGTTACCAACAAGTCATTTCAGAAAGGTCACAATATAAAAAACATTAATTCACTCAGATTAACACGCTCGAAATAAATTATATTCCAAAATATTCTGTCTCCAAGGATCAAAATATCTATCTACTAATTTCTATTCAAGGTGGTGAAAACTCGCCCGATAAATGATAATCCTATCCACCACTTAAAACTCGCTTGTGTAAGGATCTGTTAGATCCCTAATTGCTATTTAGCTCTTAGTGGATTCTGTCACTGGGCAGTCTCTCACCTCATATTATGTCCCATAATGTATGTATTTCACTCAGCGCATTCGTTTACTGTATATGTTATATTAATTATCAAAATTAATATTGTAAATTTTATCATTTTAAATTAAAAAACAAATAAACAACGCAACTCATATGTCTGGTGAGATGTGGGGATACAACTTTTAAAATGGAAATCATTGTACCATTGCTCTCGATAAAAAATGATTCTTAGTAAAAAGGTTGGATGGATCAGTTTATATTTCCTTATATGTTCAATATATTTGATTCTTGATATGGGTTGAAGTTTTTATGCAATTGTTTCCCTGTCTTTCTTAATTATTCGGAAAACAGTTGAAAAAAATTACCCGTCCAAAGTACCAACCCGACACCATTTCCTGTGTTGAAGCAATACTTCTCGTCGAAATTGTGTACACAGACACACATCATGATTAAACCAATACATTCTTCGTTTCACTCATATTCTATGAAAAAATGACCATGTATGATACTTTAATATATTATATTTTTTTTTAATCGCTATACACCACTTTTTGCCACGACGTTTTATCGTCGACTAAAGCGAAGACATTTTTGATTTTCCATAACACTGCGATGGTACTTTAGTCCGCAATTAAAAGCGAAACCGAATAAATACGCGTAGGTAAATACGTTTAGCGACACAACTCGAGGAACACAAAACATTTCGCACGATAAATAACGGTCGCGGGGCACTGCAGCGGCATAGGGGACAATAGAAAAGGTTTTCAAAACTTTTTGAATGCGTTATATACGTAATATTATTTGTTTATATATATATATATCAATTTCTCGTAAAACGAAGCAGTGCGTTCGTGTACGAGTGTGTATAGCTGCGTTTAACATTTGTGCTCGCGTAGAACAACAGTTATAATTTATTTTAAAATCCGCTACCGCTCGACCCGTTGTATTTTTATGTAAAATGTATCGCGACGAGATTGTTTCTTTGTGCGCACCGCAACTAGTCGGGAACATTCAATTCCAAACGCGTATAATAGTGCCAGTACCTATGTTACGTAATGTATACATCCGTGCGGTCATTGCGGGTTTAGTTTTGCTCTAGGTCGTCCTTTACCGCAAGCGGTGTGCTGTGGTCACCATCATAATATCACCGACTTATATGCAGGTGTTCTCGCGCGTATATCGTAGGAGTTGTGCGTTCGATGGTCACGGCTCGGCGAAACGTGAGCGCACCCCCGACTCGGACGTAATAGTGTAGTACGCGTTTCGCGATGTTTACGGAAACCGCCCGACCGCCGATCACCCCGACCCGACGGCTTTGATTGTACGACCACCCCAATTATTATTATAAACGCCGCCAATTAGGCGTACCCCGGAGTATAGGGCTGGACGCGTTCGCCGGAGGGGGCTGTTTTCGTCGATCGGGGGTGTGCGAGATTGTTCGGCGTAAAACTTATACGGCGCGGCCACCGAACGCTACGAGCTATACACGCGCCGGATGGATTATTCGACCGCACCGTTCACTTGTGAGTGCAGTTTGTCAGCCAATTTCGGTGTAATTACGTTATTCGATCCCCTTTCGCGCACCGGCCGATCGCGTACACACGCGGGGTTGTAAGCTGAGCTACGTACCGTAGAACATGACGGATTTCGTTTGATCAAAGGCACCACGCAAAGGCGACAAGTACCGCAGCAAGGCGATGCAATGTGATCAAGAGGGCCGGAATGCAGCGTGTGGTCGTCTCGAGGTCTGCCATACGTGCAACACGCGCGGTAAAAACCATAAACCCGTTTTCGTTCACGGTTGATGCATTGGAGAGATATAAGGACTCTGAAATTTGGAAAAAAATACCGTGTTTGTTTATTACATTAGGGGAAGTCGAATTTCTATAATTTGTATTTTCCCTCTGTTATATCGGTATACTCATGTTAAATCATGAGCCCCCACAGTCGATTTGTTATTTTGATGAACAGTAGCCGGTTGAATATATAGATTTTTTTTTCCGAATCCGGAAGTTACGATGGTGTCGATAAAATCGCCATCGTCTACTATCGAAAAATCGTTGAGGCCAATTTTTAAATTGTATTATGTTTGTATTTAAACCGAAGAATAAAACATTAGCAACTTTTTGTAGTAGATATTCATATTTAATTTTTACGGAAATCAGGAATATAAATCTAACGACTTGGCTCGAACGATCTCGGTGAGTAGCTGATTTTGTGCCGATACATATCACGTTTTTCGACTCCTTATCGCCTCGTAACACGTCAATCGTACTGATGGACCGAAACCGGGTAGTTTTTCGTATACTTAGCGCGTGTAAAATACGAATACAACGACTCTCTTCGCACCGACCAACCCCTCTTTTCCACTCAACCCTCAAATAAGAGAACTCGCGAAGGTTATCGCCGAGGAACGGGTCGCAGAACCGGACCCGTGCACGTGCCGTTCGTTCGTAAAGCGGCCGATGCCGGAAAGGCGGGTGAATTAACGTTCACGCGAATCGATTCCGAGCTCGCAGGTGAACAAAATAGTGCACTCGACGTGTCCGCGGAATTTCGGAACTCGGGCGGTAACCACGGTGTTCCGGACGACGCGGTCACGAATCAAACGAACATAGTACATTTCGTTTGTTTATCACTAGCGAAATAATCGCACGACCGGCGTAGACGTAATAATAATATATGACGTTTCGCGCAAGTCGGCGTGTAGGTATACGACCGCGACGGCGCTCCGGCGTGTCGTCGTGCGCGTACGAAGAAATAATAATTAATCCCGGTTTAGTATTACTACCGTAACGCGGACAAGCACCCTCGTTACGGACATCACCGGTGGCGCTGACGAGACGGGACTTTGTCATTACTTGTACGTCATGCGTACGCCGTATACGCCTATGCACACGTCGCTTGACATAAAAAACAGTATCGCTGCGCTTATAAACGTGTACCAGGAACCTGTACCTATATAATTGGTGTTACAACTATTATGCACCGGCTGGCCAGTCAGACGTTATTCTTTGCTAATCTAAAAAAAAAAAAAACGTTTGTGTCTGATCGTTTTGCGAATTCTTGAAAAGTTATTGGATGTGTGCGAACAGAGTAAATATTAGAAAACAATGTGAACCACTCTTTGGATTCCTAGAGATATCCTCTGCCGATGAGCCCTAACTCATGTACGGATTGTTCTACGAGACGTATAAAAAGTTTTTAAGATAAAATATTAAACCGCAATTCATATAATAATGTCATAAGAACTCTATAGTACAGAATATATATATATATATATATGTTTACGTGTATCCTACATTTCAGAAAATCCACGCATATGGTCGCGAGTCCATTAAAAAATCCCATAGAATAAAGCACTTTCAGTTTTTGTCGATTTTTCCAATTTTTTTTCGTAGAAACCTTATTATATCTTTGTGGTATGTTATAAACATTAAGTAAAAAATAATAATGTCCAGTCTATCTGAAATGATGCACTAACCAACAGAAAGTATTTTATTTTATTTCAAAAATATGTACTATCGTATCGCTTTTTGTCGAAAAACAAGGTCATTGTTTGCAATGTCATGTGACAGTGATGGGAAACTTGAAATTAATAAAGACTTGGCTGGTTTCTATACCTAAAAGATCTAGCAATACAGAAATTAAAATTATAACTACGACAATTATAATATAAATCAAAGGTGCGTCTCGCATATTTTTTTAAAAAAGCACCCTGAATTGTATCGACTTATCGTCGATGTATGGACATCCATCGTATTATCTGTGAGATCGATTTAATTTCAACAGTCAATTTATATATAATTTACGCATTTACAGGTTAAAGGTTCTATCGGTATATTATTGTCATTATTCTCGACTTTTTTTTTCTCCAGTAGTATTTTTTTCGGACTGCCGTTTGAGTGCATTTCTAATTCAATGCGGTTATTAACTTATATGCAGCGACACATCCGACCGATTCCCAGTAATGGTGATAGGTACCTAAATCACTTTATATATGGAGTTACAATATATAGGAGTATCGCACAACCACTATGCGCTGCAAGGGGAAAAGTGTATTGATGCAATAAATTATTTCTTTTTGCGTGTAATTTCCCGCGATCTTCTTCGGAAGTGAGTTTCTCAACAGTTTCGGATGATGGCGTTTAATCCAATCTTAGATTCATTCACAAACAATGCTTTGTCGAGAAGTTTTCCCGAAAGCACAATGAAACGAACGATTCTTCAATCATTGTATTAACGGTAGTATTTCGGGGTGGAAAAAGATCCCCGTCAATGTACGTGGACACCGCAGTGGATCGTTACCAATTACAACGTATACCGCGGTATAATTGTTCGCAACAATAGCGTATTACGGGGCTTTTGAAACGGTGTTGTTGAATAATAGGTGGTTTTACTGGAAAACGATAGGAAAGCAGCAAGCCATTTGCAAAACAATAACGTTATCATAGGTAACCCGTTTTTGCCCGTTATAAAGAAAAATAATTTTACGTACTCCAAACTGGATGAATATTATAAAAATAATGTCGAGCTATAAGTGTATCTACAAAAAGCTAATAAAAAAAAAAAAAAATTATAAAAATATATTAACGGTGTTAGTGCGTGAACACCATTCATTCGGTATACTGCAGTTCAGTTCCATTATAGTAGTGTTATATCATTTAAATCCGAATTGTTGTACAATCCGTATGGTTCAAAAAATATATTTTAGCAGTCGTCCGTATGGTGATATTCTTATTATAAGTGATCAGGTATAAACCGACTAGGTAATAAATAATAATACGACATAGCCACTACGAACGATAAATCGACGATTTTTAGAGGTTACGGTAACAGCGTGACCACAACATAGCTATTCTATAAAATTTAAAAAAAATATAGTCTTCTCCCCGGTAATACGTGTGTGTATAAATCACTATAAATTATATACTGACATAGTGCAAAAATAAACGAGCCGTGAAGTTTTGTATTAAATCTAGTTTTCTTATATTCTTTCTTCCATTTAACGCGGTGCCGTGGAAGCTTTATTTATGCTCGTCGGCAGTTTTCGACTGTTGCAGAAAATAATGTTTAACGAACAATTTTGAAAATTAGCAAATTTTAGCCTTCCCCTTTTTCGACCTCTCTTGAAACTTAATATTAAATTAAATCTTCAAACATACGGACTATTGAAGCTTTTCGAAACATCACTCGACGCACCATTCCCTGAGTACCCTGCGTATATAACTTATTAATAAAGCTCTTTGCAATGACTAAGAAATTAGTACAGTAACCAACCTCGAAAGATTAAAACACAAACGATCTTGAACGAAACTCACCTTCAGCTAAAATCAATGATACAAGCTATATATTGTATTTTTATCCCCGATGAACCACTACGCAGATTAAAAATTAACCGAGGACTATAACTTCAACTTCTTTCGAAAAAAAAAATTAGTGAAACTTTTTGGTTGGAAGAGACTTTACGGTTGGAAAAGACTTCACGGTTGGATAAGATCAGGGATGGGTGAACAATATTACTGTATCCGGGTGGATCAGCTTAAATTTCTAAAGATGGTTGATTTATAATAGTTGTTGAACCAAATTGGTAAGTAAGGTAGGCTAAACTGTTAATGCTAAAACTTTTGCAAAAAAAAAAAATGTTTCAAAACTGATGAAATGTCTATTAATTACTTATATACTCGTAAGTACTCAGCGAATATTTCAGCAGTCACTATGATTTATATGTATAATTTAAAAAAACACATAACAAGGGGTCGGTTTTATATACTCTAAAAACATTAAATTTATGTATTTATATGATATTTTTTGTTTAAATTGAAGTATACTCTTGAAAATTCAAAAATCGACAAAATTAAAATTTGAATACCAAAAATTATGTTCTTATATTTGTATTATTTCTTACATGATCACATGCAAGTACATATTGATTTTCTATGTTATTTTGGCGTGTTTTCAATAAAGCTATATCAACTGCATTAATAATATTATACTAAAATAAGATATGGAAATAAATTCTTTAATAAATTGCCATAGCCATGTGTCGGTAGAAAATAAGCGTATGAACACGCAGGTACTCTTTTATCTATAAATATGTATAACTTAAATAAAAAAAAATGTGCACACCATCTATATGCAATAAAAAATCAAAGTATACAGAAATATGCAGTACATATCAAAGAATGGCAATATATGCAAAAATATGCTAAATAAAACTTTTTACCTAGGATATATTGACCATATAGTTCAAAATTGTACCTTATTTAGCTACTTTTTGGACTGTTTAAAAAAACAAATAAATGCATATAAATACGGACCGTACAGTACCTTGTCTTATGTCATTTGAAATTCGTTGAAATAAATGCATTCTCTTGTAAAAGTTGTTTGCGACTTTCCGATAAACATTTTTTTTTTTTTTATTAATTGGCTACAAAGAAAACCGTATATATAACGTTGTATACATGAAATAGAAGCTAGTTCGTGGCGAAGTATACAAGAAAGTGCAGGGGTTCTCAATCTCGGTTGAAATTTCTTGGTTTAAGCTGCAACTTTCTCTGTTTTTCTCAATTATTGTTCTCGGAAAATTGTTGAGAAATTCAAAAAATGATTCCTTTAAAGTACCAACTGGACACACTTTCCTATCAATGACCTTCCACATGATCGTGTTGATCGGATCAGCCCCTTCTGGTCGTCATAAAAACAAATAAGAAAATAAACAGTACATATTATATTTAAACAATAATATATTCTTGCAGGGATTAAACGAGTATTAACCTAATGGGTAGCTTCCCCTCACACACGATGTTATGTTTGTCTTGTTGTCTTGGTCTGTAATAAAATTGTGACTTATTGTACAAACCGTGTGTTATAATGGTTGTACTTTATTCGAATATAAAAAAAAAAAATTATATTTACGCTCAAAATATTCTACACACACACACACACACACTATATCATTCTTAACGTATGCGATGCCAATATGGGTGACTTGTGCGAAGTTTGATTGGATTCGAGAAGCAGAAAAGCGGTTGTCACGCCGGATCCGGGCCCGCGGTGTACTTCCGATACAGATATTGGTCCCGATGATGTTATAGACGCAGTCGTTGAGCATTCGAATAAGCTGCGTCTCACAGCATGATAAGTGTTTTAAATTAGGTTTACGGCGCACGGTCGTCTCGTGTATAATAAAACCACCGACCGTGGATTATTAAAATACCCTAAACGCAAAGAAAATAAAAATATATTATACCCGTGACGCGGGGGGGTACAATATATTATATATTATGTATAGTATATTTATATAGCCGCAGCCGTCTCGAGTCGCGCATCAAAAGAGCGTATAAAAGTTGTATCGAATCAAAACCGTAAACACTGGAAACGATTTCATCTTACCGGTGGTGTAGTATCTTTATATTTTATTTTGATGTATGCGTATTTTATTTTATTTTTTCTGTCAAAGCAATTGGATTCGACGAACTGCTCGCAGTCGTGTTCCACGCGTGTACGCCGGACGGTGGGGTTCCTATTCATTCAACAACACAAGACCGCGGGTCGGTGATCGATAGACGTTTTGAATTCATTTGAAATCCACGCCTTTGATAGAATCCGTGGACTTGAAAGATTATTTATCAGTTTGAATTTCTTAAAAGTTCATGTTCATTGTAATTACCTGCACATCGTAGACAATTGTAGGGTTATGGCAGCTATAGCGACATTTCACAACGGTTTTCCATATAAAAGAGTTTTAGGGAATTTCAGCGTAATTAAAACGCTTCAAATATTTGAAAAACAGTTTACTTGATATAATCGATTTAAACTAAGTTTTTTTCCCCAACCGTCGGTCGTTAATGTTAAACGACAACGGTAATATTAATTGAAGAGCATTGCTGAGTTCAAATACTTCATATTAAATAAACGTGTTAGGGATTTTTTAAGTAATATTGAAAAGCCCTTGATTATCAAATACCGAGAAATCCGTTTGGCGAAAAAAGTCAAAATTAATCTTAAAAAATGATTAACCCGAAAACTTATAAATTATTAACAACGGCGTTTATATTTTAATTTTTTATTCCTTAAGTAAGGAACAAAAGGTAAATACAAAATATTTTAAGACTGCTTTCGTGATTAAAGATTTATCCATAAGCTATTATTATTACACTTACACACAGCCACATCGGTATTAAATATTTTATCAACAAATAAAAATAAAAATAAAACTACATTAAAAATAATGGGTTCTTCGAATTGACTAAACATTAAATCACCGAATCGCAGTTTTATGTTGAATAAATTTCAATTTCGTGTGTCAAAAGCTCATATATATTTTAATCACACTGGTACCTTTACAGAAGTTCACGTTACTAACCTACTTATTAAAATATATTTTTATGAAATTACAAGTAGCTGTACAATATGTTTTATCGTTAGAAAATACAACCAATATAATATGGTATTGAAAATTATTCCTTATGAAAAAGTTTAATAGTTGACCGTATTACTTAGAAGTCGATCGATTATTTTACCTAATTTTAAACTAATTATTTTTGTTTTCCAGTAATAAAATTAACAAACAATTCTAGAACGTTGCAAAACTTTTTTTTTTCATATATATATATGTATATTCGTATACAAGTACCAAAAAGAAAGTTAATTTCATTGTTATAAATTAGTATTCGAAAAATACTTTCACTGTACATAGGAATGGTAAATTTAATTCCATTGACATCGGAAAAAAATTTTACCCAAGTTCTTGGCCACTATATAATATAAATTAAATGTAATTTTTTTTTGTTCCAACTGCGTAAAAAGCGTTTGTACCAAACTAAAGCACAAGGAGAAGCGGTTCAAAATGTGCCCTATTTCATCAAAATATTTATGACGCGTCGCAACATGCTGCATAATATCATTATCATAAAAATAAACTTCCAAATGTTTTTATCAAACATTATTTAGAAATGTATGTTTGGGAATTATTTGAAACCACACGAATCGTTTTAAATATTGTGTTTCTTTTAAACCGCACGCTGTATAAAATATATGTGAATGTAATGAATCAGTTTAATATCCAACATTTTTCACTCTCGATGTTCCATTAGATCGTAATTGATTTTATCGGTGGAGGTGCTCTAGCCGAATCGTTCAAGAATATATTCTTTAGCTATCAGCATAAATATATTTTGTGTCGGCAAGTCGATTGAATCGTCGACATTGTGGTCGAGTTGTTGTATTGATAAGATAAATATTATGGTCACAAACAGATTTCATGAAAATTCTCAATCCTCACAGTGCTCAAGCCCAACTGCAGTTACAGATGCAAAGTCCAGTAAAAAGCTGCTTTCGGAATTTTTGAGTGCGGCCCGCGAGGTGCGTTCTGTTGTATTTGAAAACGTTGAGCTGCGGGAACGAGGTATTGCAAATATTGAAAACGAAAATTATTCCTAGATTTTAAGTAAACGTGTTCGAATTTGAGAATTCGCGACATTTACGATATACATGGAATACTGATGAAAGTAATAGCATTAAAATTGCCGACGGTATTCTTGTGGCCCGACAGAACGGTTTTTTCAGAAGAAATCACACTCTCTCTCAAAAAGTAATATTCAACGTTGCACTGTTTTCCTCTCTTTCGGTTATTCCTTATGCTGAGAAAAAACGACATTCCTAAAGTACCTACCTAGCGCGATTTCCGATCCGTCGAGTTGCTGCTGTGAGACTTTTTAACCGTTTTGACTTCCCCCAAAAAAATGTCGACAGAAAATAAAAAAATTGGAACACCAACAGCTTCGTCGGTCCGTTCAGCGTATGAGCCAGCAACTGTTTTTTTTTAATTATTTTCGTTTCAAAATATTGTAAAATTATAATATTAGTTCCCCGACGATCGCGAATTATAATAGATACGACAAAATCAGCGCTATTTTATACTAATATAAATAATTATTATAAATTATGACAATTTGAAAATATAAATGTGGAAAGTAAGGAAAACGATAGTAATGGTATTGTACAACGCATTTTGTAATTCAATTAGGTACCGATATTGCTAACTGAGTGGAATTCGTTTTGAGTTTATTTAAAAGGACGGCGACTAAAGAACTTAAGAGGTTCAATAATGTTTTATGTTCATTTAAAAAAAAACTGCGTCATTTCAATGGAATTATTTGATATCGGTTGATTGCCTGTGATGTTGACGTGGGTTGGACAGGCGGGTATGTTAGCGGTGTGATGAAGAGTGGGGAACTCTTACGTTTGAAGTTTTGCCTAGTTTGGTTTCTTTGGGGGTTCGATCTGTTTTTCGTAAACTGCAGGACACCCTTTGTACGAGGCTGTGTGGGCGCCAGAACATAAGGCCTATCTAGCCGGGAGCCTACGACCTTTGGTACACTCAACTGTTGATTGGTCTTCGCCACATTTCCGGCACCTAGGTGAATGACTACAGTAGTTACGTAGTCAAATGCTTGGAAGCTATTGCTCTTAATTCAAGACAACAGAAACAGTACGGTAAATATGACTATTTCTCAATTTATTTCGTATGCGGATTTAATATTATATTCACAATAATGTAGTTTTAAGGATTTAAATTATCAATGTATAACATATAGCACAATATAAAGATAAAACACGACGGAGTACATTTAAAGTGCACAAGTCAATTTCGGGAATGTTCAGTTTATTCGTAGATTATTTAGGAAATTTCACGCTTGTGTCGTTTGGTGACACTGTATAATGTCTAATTGTCCATTCGTTATCGAGTTATTTCCAAATGTATAAGTAATAAATGCGTAAGTCATACGACGTGCTATGCGAAAGCCAGAAAGGTAATAATAGTCGTATGAGAAATAAGATAAGTTATTAAATTGAAAAGTTATAGATGTTAATGACAACAAGTAACAGTATGAAAAAGTGAATGAGTCATATCGATGACGCGAAGACAAAATGTCACAAGCGACATTTTACTAAGTTTTCAGAGTAGCGAAATAAAACGATTGTTATATCGTTTTACATTTCAAATTACTTAACTTTTGTATAAGTTAATATTGGGATTTTCTTTAATAAAACTTTTTAACTAGTGATATGTGGTTTTTACGATCGTGAAATTATCAATGAATTAAAATGTGAAACTATTGTTGAAATAATATCAAGAACAGTTATTACGAAATAATTTGATTTTTGGGCGCTCATAGCCCGATTGTATTTGATGATTACTTTCATTGCTTGACCTCAACTAGTCTTCTCATTTATAGGTAAGGCGTTAACGGCCCGTTTAAAATCCATTGAACAATAATTTTAAGTTTTAACCACATAGAATCGAAAACACGAATAGTATCATGGCTCACGGGAGTCAATATTTTACCCAAAATGTTTGCTATCAACGAACGTCTCATACACCAAGTTCCATTTTGTGTACACTATATAGTATATGCATATAATACACTTATACATATATATCTATGTATGTAATAGTAGCGTACACCACAAGTTAAGGAGATTATGTTCTGTGCATTTATTTTCAAAACTAATTTTCATAAATTGCAGTTCATATTTCACTACGAATGTTCAAGTGAATGATTTGTGACTTGGACAACTTCAAGTACGTTATTGTCGTACTAAAAATAAATAAAAACGTAACATTTCTTTTATTTTTATTAAACTATAAAGAAAAGTCACAAAATTTTAAGTTTTTGAAACTAATTTTAACAAAATATTCAGTACTTGCGAGATTACCGATTTAACCACACGTTTGGCTTTTTTATTGACTTATTATGTAAATACGGACTATGTGAAACTTTGTAAACTGTCTCAGTGTTCCGAAAAGTATTTGCGGAAAAGAAGTAAAACATCATTATAAGTAGGTAATTATTTCGCTCTGCTCTGGATTTTAATGACGTGCGTGAATATATTTAGATTCTGAGTGAAACGAGGAATGCATTGGTTTATCGTGAGTTTTTTTTATTTTATTATTTTCCTCTATGAAAACAATTTCAATCGGAATGATTACTTCGATAAATACAAGCCGGGTACTTTTTACTATAATACATTTCTAGTTGGTACTCTGAGAAGCTCATTTTTTTTTTTTAAATTTCTCAACAGTTTATTGAATAATTGAGAAAAAATTGCAAAAACCATCAACCGAGATAGGGAATAAAACCACGAACCGTTAGGTAGCCAATGTAGAATAATATCTAACTGAGTTTTAAAAAAATTTGATAATTGTTGAAAATCAAATGTTGACAAAATCAAGGGTATTTCAACACATTTTGATTGCACGATTTTTGTGATTTGGTTGCTATTCTATAGATACAAATTATAACAGCTTAAAATATACTTAACAGCCTAACCTTCCTTATAAAAAAAATTGGTTTTATTACTATATTTATATTGACTATTTTTAGAAGTATAATATAATATCTCATTTGTCACTCTGTTATATTTGTTACAAATTTAAAAGACTGATACAGCAATATCGTTCACCCATCACTGAATTTCACTCGACCAACACTCACCAATATTTTTTTTTTTGTTATACTTTTATCATTCATTTCCCTAGTCATTTAGTGCTCGTATGTTAAATTATTAATCATTATATGTTTAGAGTAAATACTTTGGCACATGTCTTTAAAATACTGCGGCATAAAAGCTTAATAATAATAATAATAATAATAATATTAATTTTAACAACGGATTTATTTACTTGTTTATTCGTATACAATGTGGTAAAAATTAATATGACATACGTAAATAAAAATTTCAAGTAGACATTTTAGCAACAATAATTATAAAATGTATAATATAGCTAACAATAAGTAACGTGATAATAATAAAAAAAATATAAAGAACACACTTCTTTTTCCAATCCAGCCAGCCGTCGGACGGCGTCCCCTGCCAATAAGTGTGAACTTTTCATACCTCTCCGGAAGTAGTGTTCCGAGAATTCCTCGAGAAGGCGTTCCACTGAACGAATAATCCTGTAGGCCTCACATGATCTGCCAGGATCCACTTGATCGTTGAAGGTCAGTCGGTTAGTCATTGGTCATCAGGACTTGATAAAACCGAATTAGTTTTGTAAAAAGCTGCGTGCAGTTGACACGCGATGTTTAGTGCACGTAGCGAGTTAAATAATGATCACGTGCACAAAAAATCACGTAGGATATTGAACATATCGAGACGAATTTCGTAACTTGCAGTAGTTAGGGACAGCTATTCACAAACGATCACCGCCATAAGTCTACAAAGACACGTTCGTACGCGAGTGCGCAAATACTAGATTATTAATGTGCACCGCACGCGCCTCATATTATTTTACAGAAAACAAACGTTGCCCTTATGTGTACCGCCGTTAAATGTATATAATATTAACGCAATAACGTATACGGTGTGTATATTGCGGTGGCCCCGTACCGCTAAGTCTTTTCGAATTTGCCTCTCGTGCCCGATGCGCGCCGCGGCGTTTCCCGATAAGTCACGCATAAAACACGAAAACCTTATTTCGGCGAAATTCATACGGTTCGACGGTTTAAGTTTAAACGAAATATTTTGCGTTCGGTCTGTGCACACACACACGTATCGTATATACTCGTATAAATATATATATATATGTGTGTGTATGTTCGCCTCGAGATAGCGTGCATGCTCTGTATCTACACGTAACATTGTAGTGCACGTGTGCGATTTAAAGATGCACCCGGTATTTATGACTTCGGGAAAACAGGGATAAAGAGTCGCTTGCTCCATTCGCACGTGTATCCTGCAGTGCTACGACGTACATCGCGACTTGTGAATAATATATAGACCGCGGGCATTATAAAATCTACTTAATCCGTAGCGGTGTTTATATCCGAGGTCGCCGATGTGCGCGTCAGAAATCATTTCACCACCTCAAGGTCGGATACAAGGGAGGGGCAATAGGGGCAATTGCCCCCCCCCCCTTACACAAAAAAGTATCAAATTTTTTGTTTGAAATAAATTGTGGTAAAAACTTTGTTCATGCAAGTTCAATATTTTCTTTATAAATAATACAAATTTACAACTATATCCATAATCAATAACATTCTTCGAATTTTTTGTATCAAAATGCTTTTTAATATGATTTAGTAAGTATAAGATTTTAATTAAGTTTCATACTCAAAATTAAAAGTTTTTGCGTTCTAAAACGATAAGACCCATCACCAGTGTTTCTGTTGAGAGTATGACCGATTTCTGTACACAACTAACTTTATACCGATTCAAAATTGGACAATTGCTATTAATATATATTGCCCCCTCCGTCTAGGATCTCTGTATCTGCCCCTGCACCACCTCCCCCATATAATATGTTGTGTTATAACAGCGATCGGCTCGACGTTTGGCCTCCGTGCGGCCTACTATCATGACGGTCGTCTGATGAACGCGCACAGTGGTGATGATATTACGTATTCCGGTTGAAAACAATGCGGGAGCACTCGGCGCCTGTACGTTTGAAAAAATATTAATATCTGTAATATCACCCCCAATTAATAATCTCGTCACCCCTGCAAATTAATACCCATGATGGTCAATCTCGAAAAAAATCGAATTTTACGTTGTATTTGATTGTTATTTTTTTTTCTTTTGTTTATTTTATCTTAGAACGTTTCAGTTTATCACATGCTTTTACAGGTGTAGAATTTTAATTGCAATAACAGTATTTACATTTTACACAGTAGTGTGTGAATATAATAAGTTAACGAAAAAATATGTAGTCATCGTAATCGTAGTTGTTTGATTTTGGTTATGGTTCCCATGTCGAAAATGTGTGCTCCAACACCTTGTTGCCTGGAATTGCTTGAATTCAGTATTGGATGAGTCGTTATTTATTTATGAGTTCCTTACGAACCATGGGGCCTTTAGGCATATACTCAAAAAACTATTTTGAAGGACTTGTATTTTTTTAATTTTGTGGGACAGGCTAAAAACTCCGTACTGCAGGTTATGCATAGGTTATCGTAGCGGTCTTCATATAGAGAAAATTTGTAGGGTTAAGCTATGATTTATTAAGTGATATAGAATTGTCATTCTTGTGTGTTCTTGATTAATTCAAATCAATGGTATCACGCAGCATAAGACCTTGTTATTAGTTTTAAAGTTAGGCCAATAGGTTCGCTGCGAACACTTACTAAATCGTGTATAATATGTACAAATACATTTAAAATTCGCAGCTACAAGCCAGTTTTTTATTTATTCTTCTTGAATTTTTGGAAATACTGAGATTGACAATGACGATTCTTCGGTGACGATTTACCATTTATTCAAATTGAATCCGATGTAAAGTCGGATTTATCGATAGCCGATAGTACAGTATCATTTTCATTATTTTATAAATTACATTTGCTTTGAATAGTTTCTGTTCAATTTTATTTTTGTGCTAGTCCATATCTTAACTCCATTAAAATATGTTATTGGAATCCAAATTTGTAACCCTCAGCCGTTTAAACAGTTTTATTCACTTAAACTTACACACATTTTGAATAAACTATTAGGTCATTACGTATCACTCAGTTTCTTCACTTGGTTCGTAAACGTAAGCTGTTAAATGATTAGGTTGTAACGAAAGAACAGAGGGTGTGACATGTATAGTTTTAATTTGAAAACCATTTCCAAGATAACTGTCGTTATTCATACGATTCGTTCAATGAGATTGTGAATGTACTCCGACGTAACTTATTGTTTAATCAACAACATTGCTGTAGATTTGATTTAAAATTACCAAAAATGCACATATACTATAGTGTGTATACGACTCCATAGAATTGGTTATAATTTTAAATTTCCAATACCAACATTGACGATTGACAAAATCGTTTTTGTACCGATGGACACATGCTGTGGGACGTTTTTCGAGTATGTGCACGTAAGATTTCTCAAATCAGCTCCAAAGCCTTTGGAGTGAAACATTTGAGTGAAGAGATTAAAAAAGTTACCTACTTATACTTTAAAAGCGATTCGTGGGCGCACCGACGTTACGATAGTAATCCATTCGCACTACAACAGTTGGACGGCGGCTAACGATGCGAAATCAATTCGCTCCGTAAACTTTAATCATTTACTAGAGAACTACCAATACTATCGTGAATTATAGTCGCGATTACATTTAGTTTTAGACACGTGTTCTTAGCGATCAATCGGTACACTTAAAATCATTCAGAAAACTTAAAAACGCATTACTGCCGTGCATGCACATATGAACTTTAATTGATTGTGTGCAGGGTATAATTTTCACGAGCACACTATGTAAAGAACAATAGAAAATACAATATCCAAATTGATTTTGAACCATGATGTTGACCTCTTTCTTTGGCCGTGAAAATTCTTAATTTTTTTTAGTTTATTTTTCAAGATACCATAAAATCTATGTTTTTTGTAATTTCTTTTTTCATGCAAACTGAAATGTATGAATTGGTTGTATAAACTTTGTTTTTATTCAAGTGGAAACACCATATTTTTTACACAAAATATTATTTAAATTTGAAATTGCATATGATAAATTTATATTTCACGTTATCTCGAACCAGAGGCAATTAGCAACTATATTTCATTACAAATTATAACATGATATTAGGTGGTATATGAGACTGGTATATAAATCAGAATAATTCGAAAACTGCATGTTTGAATATTGATTTCAATACATCAAAATTCACCGAAAAATTATCTCATTCAAAATACTACATTGTAAAAAGGGTGTTCCCATTTGAGAAAAAAAAAGTTTGTACGGTATAGGATTCCACTTAGGTGGCATAAAAAAAACAGGGGGTTAGTATGGTTAAAAATCATATAGTATAAAAAAAATACATTTATATATAATATACGATTTAATTTAATTATAAAATATAATTATTATATTATAATATTTATTTTATATAATATATAAAAACAACTATGCCATTATTTTAGGGTGCGCACAAGTTGTGAAGTACTTCCCTACCCTCAAAGATTTCTTCTTAATCGCCCCTCCCTTCACACTTTACATCTTATAATAACACATTGTGAACGCATTCGTTTAAAGCTTGAGGGTATACTGATATATTTCTGTTCATCTCATAAGCTATGCCGATGAATCAATATATTTATATATAACCCATAATTCGATAAAAAAAAGTCCGTAACGCGTGAAACCCTCAAGCGAGATCTACGACAGTTATATCATTAAAATATACCTGCCACGTACATATTTGTGTCTGCATAAATGTAATATTGTTTCGACGATACGTCACGCGGATTGTTCGATGCGCGAGTGAGCGCTGACTTGGTTGCCAAAAAGTGGAAGTGCATTTGAAATGACGACCTTTGGAAGAGCTTAACGATATTATAAAATTCGGGCTCGCACACAACTATACACAGATGATTTATGCGCGGAAAACGTTTTAACGTACGTGACACGGTTTCCCGCACTATAAACATGTGAGAACACGTCCCCTGGAAAATTAATGTTTTATTGTTTAGCAAAACAAACAGCATGCCAAGTTAATTTCAATATATTATTGACCTTTGTTCAGAAGAACGCCAACTATTTTTGAACGGGAATCGTTTCACTTTTTGCGAATGAATTAGTAAAATGTGCATGCGCGTGTTAGTGCGTGTATGTGTGTGTGTGTTCTTGAGTCTGTGTATGTGAGTGTATGTGCGCGTATTGATTTCAGCGGTGCGTTAAAACTTTATATTCAACGACTCGGTGTTCTTATTATTCACAAATTCGAAAATTCGTCAGTATTCCGTACGTAATTTAAATATTATTCATATACGCACGGGGTGAAGTTCAATACTACGCGCACGGACTTTTATTGCATGTATATGCTCGCGGAGTATATAATAGGATTTCGAGTTCAGGCATGTTATTATCGATCGCCGTTATTATAGTAATAATACGTAGAGGACTATGCTATTTTTTTAGCTTAAAAAAACAATAACATGTAACAGTGTAACACTATACCATATTGTACATGAGGATCAGACAGAGGAACGCAAAGAGAAGCGGTATTCTGCATCGCTCGAATCGTGAAATAAGAGAAATAGGTACTCCAAAGTACAAAAATTTTACAGCGTTACCTGAAGTTTGAACACCTTTTCCCTAGATTTCCTGTTTCATGAGATGATCAGTTGAAAACTACCAAAAACACATTGATCAAACAAATCATAGCTGCTATAACATTAAATAATAATGTTTGTTTACGTTTATCGAATAAGTCCCTAAAAGGATTTACTTCTTAGCCACCATTTACCCCATGGAAATCATTAGTAAGGGTGCTGTATAAATTGAATTTCATTGAAGAGGCGAGTTTCGTCCGCAAGCGCATCTTTTATTGGAGCGTGCGAGTAATGCAATTGTACGTGCCCTTATTCTGTTGCGTATACATTATGAAAATTGATAATACGTACGAGTGACACGGAGAAACGTATATGTTAATCGCAATAATTAATAATTTATTTTAATATATGAAAATGTACGTGCCTTGAACGTGAACCCGGCTCCTGGCCGTGTACGGGGCACTGCAGGTATAGCTGTAATTTTATTTATGTGCACGCACTCTCGAGAATCCTCCGTGCGTCACCGCAGCAGGTTCCCGAAAGCGCTCCGCGTTCGGCAAAATATTAATATAATATTCAAATGCCGCGTACTATTCGTTCGCGGTACACATCTTGCGCGCACCGCGGCGTGGACAAGGGTATGTTTATCGTGGGAAAATGCGGCCGTAGCTGTTCGAAGTCATGTGTGACGACGAGGAAATAATTACAGCTCAAAAATGCCGCGTCGCGTTTGTTCAGGACAATTGATTTACGATGGTATTTATTTTCCTCGAGGGTGACACGAAAAACATATTACTTTTTTTTTGCTCTCCAACCTTCGCCCATTATTCGATTTCGAATCGACGGCCGGGGGGTTTTGTTCTTTTATTTTTTATTTTATTTTATTTTTTCTACCGTTGCGTAAGGTTATGTTCGGTATTAATTAACGCGGCACGGCGTGGAGTAGTAAACTGAACGGACCGATCCGTTTTCGATTGAAATCCGACACAATGTGCGCCAGTTGTGTGCACCGCCGTGAAGTCTGCACACGGTTGCCGTATAGTTGGACGGCGCGAACGGCTTTTTAACATTCAAATAAAACAAGGAATATTTTTACAAGACATGATAAGTAGATTATTTACTTAAAACTACTCTCTAAAAAAATTACAAATAGGTGTAGATGTAATTGATTACGTAATACTCAATCAATATTATGATCATCTAAAAGTAGCTAAGGAAACATAACATCGAATGAAATAGAAACAACACCACATTAGTTTAGTCAGTAATATTTTAAGTAGAACAATACAATTGTTCATATATTAATATTTTTTATTATAAAAGAATAGACGGACGGTTAATAAATAGGGTCTTTTCCGGTGATCTTGTTGTGATGCAATCACTGTAGGACAATTATTGCGACGAATAAGTTTTACTTCATTTATTGAGGGTGTGTGTGTGTTGAACTTAAATTTTTTGATAATTTGCAAATTCCAAAATTACATTTGCAATTGTTTGCAACTTACTTGAAAAATATAACTCCAATGCGGTGGGTTCAAAAACTTCACGTACGTGTATTTCTATTGTGTATACGTTGGAGTAAAGGACGTAAACGACAATATGTAATTACAATCAAATCGAATTTATCGTAGGCGCATTAACTCGAGACTCGATCACGGGATGTCACTCGCTGTTACGATTTCAATCTTATTCTATTCGTACAAAAGTCCTCGGAAATTACCAACCACATATACGGCACGCGATACGAGTCTGCTTCAATTGGTCGTAAGAAAATTTTCGTGGCAAAATCGATCGTCAGAAATCGGTCGCTTCGATATTTGGTCGTTAATTAAATAATGTATCGCCGTCAGTTTCGTCGTTAGTTGGAACTGAAATTATGAATTATATGCAATATTTGAAGCACTTGCAATAATTTATGTTTATAGTATTATAATATTATATGCACTTAAACGAGTCATTTGTTCGTTGAGCCATCGATCAGTGGTTTTGAAGTATCGGTTTTACTCGCAGGGCCAACAAATCAATATGCCAAAGAAAAGGAAATATTATTTCGTTAAAAAAGGTATATTTTTCTACACGTGGTATCGGTTTATCGGTCATACAGTAACCTACGGTTGATTATTGTTATGTCATACAGCATCTATGTATTCACGATTCGCTATGAAACTTTGGGAAGTATGATTGAGTACATGCACGTGGATATTTCTGGCATATATATTACTTTACTCGTTGCTCGTTACTTCGATCTCAGAAATTTGAAAATCGATCAAAAACGAGTCGGGTATTGTGTTGCTAGATAATTAATAGTATTTTTCTAGATAACTATACTAGTATTTTTAATTTGGATAGTTCAACGGTTTGAACTAGATTTTATTCAGTATAAGCGAGACGTGAAAACAATGTATCACTATATGGATACCGGTCAGGGAGTCATTCAGAAAACTTAATCAACCTCCAGAATGTTACCATGATGACGTCAAGCATCTAGTTAAAAGTATACATAAGTGAAAGAAAAAGTACATGATTGTTGAAAAAATAATAAAATTTATATGTTGATTCGTGGGTTACCTTGGGATAATAAAAAAAGAAGACAATGCGAATTTCTAAAGACAACCACCACCTATAATAAAACAGAATAAAATAAAATGTGACGTTTCTACGGCAACAATAAGTTCATTGATATTTCGGAAGGGAGTCAGTTGCGAACATTGTATATTTCCGTAAATTTAATGAGACTTTGAACGACAACGGTAATACGACAAAAAGATCAGCAGTGGCAAACAACCACTGCAGGATTTCAAAGTAATCATTTGGGATGTGTGTACGATGGGGCACCAACGAGCGTTGAAGGCACTCAAAAGATTTTTTAAAGATTTGCGTAATAATGAGAAGATAATAATAATAATACTAATAATCCAAAGGGATATGGGTTCTGCTGGCTGGTGATTTTCGCCAAACATTGCCAGTAGTTTCATGCTTAATAACTGCTGATGAAATCATGTAATTTGTTGACGTACGTAAAAACTTTCAAGTTATCAACGAATTTACGAGTCGTGTTACAAAATGACGAAATAACAGATATTTTCCAAGCAATTAATTAACGGGAAAAATCCTGTTGACGCTTCTACTGGCCTCATTCCCTTTCCACATAATTTTTATCAATTCACATCGTCGAAAGAAGAATTATTGTACACGGAAGGAATACCTGATATTGGTGAAAATTACAAAAACCATAAAATTAACATTGCTATTACCATTGTGACTGCATACCGTTTTATTCTGTTTTGTTTTGATTGTGTATTACGATTTAGTTCAGCGTTAAAAATACCCTTTACTGAAATTTAAATACTTTAAACTAATAAATTTAAAAAAATATATTAAATGACGTGACAGCGATGGGTCATAATATGTATTCTATGATTTATTCCTGATTCTATAATCAATTTGACAACGGATATTTTTTTGCCCCGTTCGTAGATATTCGTAATTTTTGATTCGGCCAAGATTGTTCCATGCAAGCCATAATTCAGCTACTTTTCTCACTTACTCACTCACGAATCGCTACTTCTCAAAAATTACAGAACGTATGAAGTTGAAATTTGGAAAATTGGTTAGTCTAATAATAATTTAAATGTACAATAAGAATGGATTTAAAAAAAAATTTCGTTCAAGTGGATTAACTAACAATTCACCCGCGGGTTTTGAGCTACCAGCTGTGACCAAAGAAGAGCACTGTTAAAAGTATCATTATAACAAACACCACATAAAACTCAAGACTAATTATTTAGTTAAGTCGAGTGAAGTACAGAATGGTATAGTAATTACAAACGCAATATTCTAAAAAAAATTTTTTATTTAATTTTCTTTTTCACCTGATATTTCACGACGAGCCCACGTAGATACAAGCCTAAGCACCTTCTACATAGACGTACGCCATTGTGCTCTAAATATTGGTCTTTGTCGTATTCCTCTGTATACGCTTCGCCGACGCCCTTTAATCCATTAGGAATAACGTTTGATACATTACCACCGCAACACACAGGGGTTTTTTTTTTAATCTAGTACATACGATTATCTATACATATATATGTACACTATTAGTATTTAGTGTTTATAGTGGCCTCAAAAGGGGATGGGGTGCAAGTCAAATTCGCACATTTGTACATGTGTCACGGACACTAGTTACTTACTGATCAGAATGCTATTACGGTATTATATTCTATTTCGATTTCAACGTTTGTCCAAGTGCGCATGAACGCTATTGAATAGGAAACAACAGCAACGTACGTGAGTATCTTAGAAAATCTTTTGATTTTTAGTCCGATACGGTTCGCTTGGTAAAAAAAAAAAAAACAACCGGTCGTCAAAGTCGTGTGGCTGATTGCGAAACACATTTCAAAAGTAGTGGTGATTTAAAATGCCAACGGAGTGCCAGCGATCTAAAACGTTTAACAAAATTTGAAATTTTCGTCTGAAAACCCTAAATACATATCGATCGAATACGCGTGAATAATGTATGTACGTCCACACAAATCTGGACGACGAAATCGGATGACTCGTGGACCTTTGGAGTGCGCTCAATTTAAGTATACCTTTAGCTGTGCACGACGACCACCGTCCTACGTTCCGTATTACACTTGTTAGGACGCTGAACAGCGGGTCTAATCGTGACACGTCTCGATTGCCCAATCGCACGCAATAGACGTACAACAATTGTAAGCGATGTGAACAACGCGCGTACAGGTGTACCATTTTACTATACCTAATACCATTTAGTCCAATTTTTTGAGCTTTTACTTATTTTTTACGTAAAATTGTAATTATGTCGGTAAAAAACGATGTCATTATACCAAAAGTGACGTTTTTGAAATCTTCATACAATTCACTACCCGATGTTTGTTGTTTAATGTATTTTGATTGAAAAAAAAAAGTTATAACCCAATGTTTAGATTTTTTCGAAAAAAATGACAAAACTACTCAACTTCAAGTGCCCGGGGGCGCTGCTTAAATTCGAACAATTAATTTCAAATTTTGCAAATCTTATTTATTTTGGTATTTACAAAAAGTGAGGGGATGCCGCAAAGTGTACAATAAAAATGAAAAATGAAAAGAGTAAACTAAGGGCCATCCTAGTGTACACGCGAGTATATCTTATAACGTGCCTACGTGCCCTCTTACCGCTGTGTCGTCTCTATGCGTGCGTGCGTGCGCCCCGTATACCTATAACGCAACTCACGCGTCGTGCAGTGATACGTTCACCACCGTGTGTAATGTGTCCGTAGATGGTTTGTCTTCGCATTCATATGTGTATATGTGTATATACTTACACGCACGGTCTGCCCACACGAGCATTTGGGTTAATGTGGTCGAGTCATTACAGCACGTGCCCGCGTCTCGCGTCCGGAGAGTAGCAGGAGTCTAGACATTCGGTCTCTCCAAATTCCCATTGTGAAATGCTCTTTCTTTTTCTACTTTTTTTTTTCGCAAACTCGATTGTTATTATTATATTGTATGCGTGCGTACATGTGTGTATGTCTTGAGTGTGTGTGTTCACAAAAATAACAACTCAAAAAAAGACGAAGAAATAAAAAAATATATTTATATATATATATATATATATATATCGCATGAAATAAATACTTTCTCTCTCTCTCTCTCTTTCTCTCTCTCTTATGCTATCTACACAGGAAATGTTAAAAAGAAAGAAAACGAGAAAACTCTTTATATTCAGCCCTAAGATTTCCACGGCACGCTCTTTTCTCGCGGCATAGCCAAAGGACAATACCGGATTCTATATATACATGAGCTGTGGTCTTTATGCGGTGTAAAAGCTCGCGAGACCAATTTACGACCTTTACCATTGTTCTGGTATATACGAGAAGCTCACACACACTCGTTCACACGTGCACACACGTACAAAAAGATACAAACACTCAAGCACACACGCACACAAAGGCATGCAAACACACACTATTTACAGGCGAACTATGCGTGGAATTTTAATTGCCCTGCGATTTGGCTCTTAAAAACCTAGTGCCAGCTCGGCCCACCACGCACACCGGTCCACAGGCCGTCATATAATAGCAGTTAAAGGTCAGAACGAAGAATCCAACTGCTATATATACGCTATTAAATAACGTGGAGCGTAATAACTAAACAAATACATATTACGTTGTAATAGTTGCATTTTTCTGCCCCCGCGTCCCGTCCCGAACGTTTTTATAACAGTATTGTACATTGTTTTCGGAGAACCGACCGCGAGGGGCTGAGAAAAACGCGCCCCTCAGTGTATACAGCAATAATAATAATTATTATCAAACGAGAATTTATTTTATTCGCGTACGCTATCTTTATGCTCGGTTGGCGGCCTCACCGCAGCTTTTGCGATTCCCATTTCGACCTTTCCGGAAAATATTGCACCGCAATGACTCTTCCATCGATTCTCATACCTATGTCCTTACACACGTATGATATTATACCGTATAAATGTCTGTGTGCCGTGGGTGTGTGTACCGTGCCGACAAGAAGTATGTACTACGACTACGAAACGATGACCGTAGCAGTGCGCTCCGACTCATAACCGCATGCTATATATACTCGTGGACTTTTAGTTTCTGCATATTCACTTATGGCATACACATAAACACGATTCAAAAGAATCCGGGCGAGCTATGCGTTTAATAATATGTATCGTACCGGATGATGATTCGAACTTTTTAACATAAAATATACAAACGGATCTATTAACTATATATATCCCCGATGCCGACCGCACTGCCGCAACGCACTGCGGGCGAACAAGTGAATATTTTATGCGTCTTCGTTATTACATCCGAAGCGATAGTAATACGCGCGTTGCTCTCTAAAACTATTGGCGGAAAAAGAAAAACGTCGATCTCTGTTCGCACAATGTCGACGACTACGATAACGTGGCACGACAGCTGCGTATTATTATAATATCATACGCTTACCCTCAAGCGCGAAATCGATCTATATCCCGAGAGATCCTACTGCGATCTGCGAGTCACTGTCATAGGGATTTGGAGGAATAATTATTATAAAAATGTTGTCTTACAGTCGGTGATAAAAGGTGGACGACCGTTCATTAGTTTTCATAGGGGTGGATTTGAACACGTTTAAGGCTGATCAACATTTTCTCACGCATTAGCCCGCAGAAGCTTCCTCGTACCTCCAATATTGCAAGACTACCGGTCACTACCAGGCAACATTTATTTTTAAAGATTTCAGTGCATTGGTAATACGTAAATTACATAAATCACTAAATGAGTGCGGACGAACAATAAGTTTCATAATTTTATACAATTTCTGTTGGCATATATGGATTAAAGAGTATATCGATATAGCCGTTACTTTCTCTAAATATAAAATTATATAAATATGCATAATCGAATCTTCCTTCCAACACACTGGTGCGTGTATGGTCATGTCTACACTTTACGCATGAAAAGCTTCTCTCGCATGGTAAAATAGTAGTTATATTTTAGATTTCAAACTTGGCCAAAAATAATAAAAATATGTTTTTGTGAACGAAATCTTGAAAAAAAAAACAACGTAACCGTTTCGGATTTTAACGGTATCCGTGAAACGAGTACAATACTTTACTCCTGGAGTAGCTTGTCGGGGGTATAGACGCTTAGCCTATGAGCGTTTAACGATACGATACGGGCTAATAATCGTTGATGTTGTTTCGCGCACGGAGATCGCAGTGGATTTCTCCTCGCGAACACTGTTATATGCTTTCGCAATGGTCGACGAGCGACCGTAATCAGTACGGTAATTATAAGCTCGTTGCGCGCAAATATATATAGTACTTATACAACGTGCGAGTCCGGCAAAAACAAACGCAAACGGTAGGGGTGAAAAACGCGATAGCAAGAGCCATGTGTATACATAGCGGACAATAACGCTTTATATAAGAGGGGATGAAACGCGCGCGTTTGAGTGAAAAAAAAAATGCGGTACCCAATACCCATACCTTATGCGGCGTATATTATTGTGGACAATGCGCGGGGTCGAAGCTCACGGCTGTTTGGAAAACGGCGCCGTTAGCCCGGAAAGACAATACTATAACCACAGCACCTATAATGCTCGCAGACCCGGAGATGGAGGGAAAAAAACCGGACCCTTTACGTTGGCAAATAATACGAAAGCTCTATATTACTACTCGGGTATACGATTCGTCGAGATACCATACATAAACGTACGCGTACGCAGTAGACTCTTGATATGTCGAATCTCAAGCGGAACGAGATATAGTCCAGATAGGTATTATAGTTTTATTAAAAATATCATTAGAAGTCTTCTTAAATTTCGAGAAGATTTTCAATCCTATACTTGAACACTTGCGACGTCTCGATATCACAGATACCGTTGACGACTGCCGAAACTGTAATAGGGTGTCCAACCAGGCACCGAGATGGTTTAAGAGCCGAGTACCTGGATTATTGAACCTAACAGAATAAAAGGAAAAAACTTTAAAAAAAAAATAAAATAAGATTTGCTATCAGAAAATAAGTGGTAAATTGAAGTGTATATATTTTTTTTAAATTTTTTAATTTTGGACTGCGAGGAAGCTTGATGGGCGTTTAACTCCGAATGCTATAAAAATAAAAGAAACAAAATTATTGAACAAATTACGTACATAATATTACCAAACGTCGGACATGACCTAATTTTCCGTTTTAAGCTGAACATAATTTTAGTATATGTAATTATTGTTACGTACCGGCAAAATACCTTGATTTTATATATTAACTATGAACATATCACATATTATCGTTGATACGTCTGTATTGTGGCCGTCCTCCCCTCATCCACCTCTTCTCGACCTCGGACGTCTCGCCGCGGGAAGACGGAATGGGATTACTCCGTTTTACGGAGGGTCATCTTGGATCGCAATAAAAATAAAAAAATATCGTTCTCGGGTACGACGAAATTTTTACAAACACCGACTGCCGAGATATTCTCCCGGTAAGATTTTACAATTAAGATTTCTGCATTTTAATGAGCCGATTTCGGCGACGGATGCAGTTCCAGACTTGGGCAACGGCGGAGGCGCTCGCGGAACGACGTGATGTGGGACTGTGTCCATACCGATAATAAATTATGCATTGTATATTAACAACATATATGAACTCAAAAAAATATGTAATTAGACCCATTTTACGTTGCACACTTATTATTGTGCGTCCGCCGAATATTCTATTATTATTCACAAACCGTTCGAAAAAGTGTAACCACGTATTTTCTTTCAATTGGTCAGAGCCGACCACTACACTAGAGTCAACATTATGGTGCGTTCTATTATACGGCTGTTGCGCGAATTCGTTTTCTTTTTCGAGTAAAATTGTACGGCCGGTACGATTTTATCTCTAAAACCGTTTTGATAAACGTTTATTCGATATCCAAACGAGGTCTCCGCCGCTTTATTTTTTTCTCACCCTCCCATTATTGAACACCGAAACGTTGTATTTTATTGTTTAATAACTGACGGTAATGTATTGGGTGCGGAATGCACGATTCTTTCGCAATTTCACATTTTTTTGCGGTCACTTTTTTCAACCGTAATCATATTAGGCGACCTTTTCCCGCTTTTTTACGGACACTTAATTTTCGCTTATCTCAAGTGTGTTCCAATTTACAACGCGCCCGATCACTTATATACCGAATGCACTTGCGCATATGCACACGACGATATCGAGTTTAATAAAATGTGGTCTCGAGGGGGTTTCAGTGTATTTCGGGTTAACTAAAAATTCGATTATGGTAGCGAAATAAGAAGAATCTACCGTTTATGTTACTAAAGGGTTCGGTAGTAACTAATAATGTTTTGACGGTAACCGTTTTCGGAAACTTGCCCCGTCAGTATTGAAAGGTGCGTGGCACCACGTTTTCCTCGGGAACAATAATAATAATAATAATAATAATAATAATAATAAAAACAAAAAAATAAATATAAAACTGCGCCATTGTTTCGCAGCTATGCAGCCTACGGAAATTATGATTATGTGTCACGTTCCGCAGTTATTATAACGAGGTGAAAACGTCAAGAGAGTATATAGTTGCTTCGAATGAATCGTGCAATTTTCTTTAGCGTTATTGTTATTATTCGTTCATATCGGCGTGCATTTTTATCGGTCGGTCACATTTGTTGTTGAATACAGCACGGCTGTATAATACGCGTATACTAGTCTACGGCGTACCTACGTTTCAAATTATCCGGACTAGTTTTTCGGTTTTATTACGTCAGTGAATTTTTTTGTTTTTTGTTTTTTACTCTTCGAAAACGCTACGATCTACGGTATTCTTTTACGCGAGGAACGTCTGAAGCGTGTACACAACAAATAGCTTTTATCGGATTTAAATCCGCCTGTATATACATACGCGCGCGTGCACTGCAGCAATGAAAATAAACACTATTTATTCACTTAGAGTTTTACCGAATGAAAAGACGTAAATGATGTTGTAAATGGGGATTTAAAAGGGAACACTTAATACACCGAACGGGTGTACAAAACTTTCTACTCACTTCAAACGATTAATCAAAAGCATAATATAAGAAATTAAGGAAAACTCTTTGCCTTTGAAAAACTTGAAAAATATTACACCCCGCGCAATTCCGTTCCGTTTTAAATTGCTTTTCTTTTTTTTTATCTCGGATTCCCCCGGACAAATAATACGTTTTATTAATCAAAAAAGTTAAACAGATTACACAAAAAACTATATACTACGCGTGTGTAGTCCATGTACATCTGTTGGGTACAACAACTCTACCTTCGTTACCGGCATTATGCAATGGTACGCACACGAGTTTGATAGTGCGGCCTCGCTACAGGGTGATCCACCGGGATTTACGCACAGCAATATCTCCTATGTTATCTGCAGAGATAATCAAATGCTGTTATTTTTTTCTTATGAAAATCTCTGAACAAATGCAATTTTGTTGACAATATTTCGGTAAATAGGTGTATTATCAAAGAAGTTAAAATATTAACTAACTTATTTATAATTTCTGTGAAGTTCGAAGATACCCTTTTTATAGGGCTTCTTTTTCTGAACATTTTGACATTTCAACTTTCGGTTTTCATTGGATTCATGATTTGTATTGATTTTTTGGTTTATAAAGAAACAATGAAAACTATTATCACCTCGTCATTTTTCCGAAAAGGTTTGCTAATTATGTTATTATTACTGAAAATTGTGTAATAGAGCAACTAGGTACGATTTTCTTGTAAACTAGAAAAATTGTTAAAAATCCAGAAGATAATGAAAAATAGAAATTGAACCGTCAATATTTAAAAAAAAAATAGGCCCCACAAAATGGCCATCTTTGAAATTTTTAAAATTTATAAAATAAAAAGTACATTTTAAAACTTCTTAAATATAATACACTTATATTTACCAAACTATTGTCAACAAAATTCTGTCTGCCCAGGGACACTCGCAAAAACACATAGTTATATTATCTCTATTTACACGGTGGATATCGCTCTGGGTGAATCCCGGTGGGACACGCTGCATAGTAATAGGAATATGATAATGACGTATTCCGTCGAACCGAGTGTATTTGGTATAGTTCGAAAACGATTCCGAGTATTTGTGAGCTGCACCGAGCATCACGGAACGTTATGCGCGTATTGGTTTCACGAAACAATACGTGAAACATTTGGCGAGTACTTTCGCCGCCACCCTTCTTGATCGTCTAGAATAACTCTAGATTGTTGAGATAATTCGAATACGCGCGTGTTCAAACAATACTACTACATGCACGGGTTCGAGTTCAAATTATCCGGAGCCTAAAGCGCAACTGAATTTGCACGATCGGAATATTATTACAGCGGTGTATTACGCGGTAGAATAACTCGTAAGGTACATTATAGAAGATGAGAAGAACGATTTTTTCGGATCGTGTACAACACCGTTGCAGCTCTGAGTGTTCAGGTACAAAGTGAAAAAAATTTAGTTTTACGTATCATACGTGCATTTAGTACATTTGATTGGTTAATCGACGAGAGGTATCCAACAGTTGCTCGGAATGTATACCGACTGAAATCATTGATTAGTGAAGCGAATATATAAAAATTAACCTACAGTGTTGCCGCCGGTTTTGGAAAATATGACGTCGCATATACATCGGTAGGTGTACGTATAATAATATAGTATAATACACTAAAAAAAATCGATTTCGTCGGTAGTACCGTAAATCCCACTGATTTGTCGACCGAATTTTTAAAACTTCCTAAGAAATCAAATGATGACCTCTCACTGTCTGCGAACTCTAAAGTACAATCTGGGTTCCAATTTCCAGTCTGCGGGTTGAACTATACGAAACTTATTTTACTGCTCCAAAAGAGCTTTACGATAAATTCTCGTACAACAATATATATTGTATATATACCGGATGAAAAGAAATGCACACGTGTCAGTGTAAAAAATCAATATAGCTCTTTTGTTCTAGTCGGAATATCCAATGGACAACGCGCGTGAAAACGGAATAATACTAACTAGTATACAATAATAATGTTTTTAAATTTTTTTTTTTTTGTTCTACATAACAGTATAAAATATTGCATTGCACTGGTTTAAACATTTTTATGTAAAACATGAAGCATAAAACATTTCAAGAAAGTCCCTCCTCTCTCACGAACATAATACAATTTATAGTATAAAATATATTTTGTGGAAATAAAAATGTAGTTGAAATTCGCACAAAATGTCAAGGTAACAACACATAATTCCGACGAAACAACCTCTAAATTTACTAAATTTTGTTTTGTACACATTTTATTAAAATTTATGGGTAACCAGGACCACCAAATTTATCGTTAGAAATACAAATGATGAATATATAGTGTAATATACGTATGCAGAGCAGATGTCAATAATTATGATTTAATACGTAAGAATATAGCATACTACCTATACTCTGATAAAGTAATTAATTTAGTTTAATGTGAGTGAATTGAAATTGTATCCGTTTTGTGCTTTCACTTTCAACCCCTCATTATTTGCTAGAATAGTATCTATAAAACCGGAAATTGATCAGTGTTGTTTCTTTGTTTTTCGTTTCATTAATATAAATTTTAAAGTGAAACCAAAGTAAATAAATCGCATTTTGTTCTTTTTCTTAGATACGACTAGTATACAGTAGGTGCTTATAATGATATGTTGAAAAACCACAATTATTATACACTAACAGAATATTATTCGACAAGAATTAATATTTATGTCATTACACTTTCTAGAAAAAATTTTTTAAAAGCAATATTTTTTAAAACTCCTGGAAAACTGTACAGAAGTCCTTAGAGTATTTTTCAATATTGCGCATTAGTAAAAAAAAAAATAAATATAAAAAAATATATATTATACAGTTACAATTTATTTTCTTCATAAATCAAATTCTAGTAAATTGATATTTATTCAACATAGTACATAACTTATACAGCTGGTTGTGATTTATTTTTTATTATAATTTGTTCAGTTGTACCTCTTCAGTGGCATATCGAATCGACGTAAGAACAAATAAAAATGTATTAAATAAAAAGTGATTTCCTCGTAATTAAAAAAAAATCAATCCTACGTAAGTACTCTTGCCATAAATTACCCATAGTTCCCGTGTCTAAATGTATACAAGTACGTATAATACGTTGTTATATATTTTTTTATTTTCCCAGTGCTTCTTAAACTGCGAGCCGTGGCCCCTTCGAGAGGTGTATGTTTATCTAGGGGGTCGCGAGAAATATTTGTGCACAAAAATGTAATTTTAGTATAAGGTTGAGGAAAAATATTACAGAAGATATCAACGTTCTTGATGGGAAAAATTGTCTACACCTTAGGGCTTAGACCTCATAGGAGGGAGCTATAACGATTCCAGACTAAACTAAGGCAACCATATATGACAATTAAGTTTAAGAACCACTGCAACTTGTCCTACACGACTGTATCGTAACATAATATTGTTATAATAATGACAGAAACCGTTGATTGTCTGTGTGCCGTCCGGTCAAACGAGCCGTACCGCGCCTGTGTGATTCGCAGTTTGGATTATAATTTCTCATCGGCACCGCACACGAAACAATTATCACCGCAATAACAACGGACCATAAATTATTCAATCGGATACGCATTGTGCGATGACAATGATGACCGTTTACCTCGACACGAGACAATATCGTTAACCACATAATACGAGATGTATTGTGTGATTTACTACGATCATGATTGAATTTAACATGTCGATTGCAGTTGTACACCAAACATCGCGATGGCGACGATATTATATCGTTATTGTTAGGGCTCGGAACATCTTGAGTTTCCTGTTGTTTTTTTTTTTTTTGTATGCGTGGACTTTTCTGAGTAATTAAGTCATACACATTCGTTTTGGTGAAATTAAATACAAAGTTGAATATTCGTATTTTTTCCCACATATGTTGTCAAATCTTATGATGAGCGCATATTTGATAATTGTTTGGCATACTTATACAAATTTGATATTTGGCATTTTTATATGTCCTTACAATTTTAGGGCAAAATCTTCCAAAACTGTATCAGGAGAAGAGGACGTTTTTGACGGATAACTTGAACATCAACCACATATTAATATTTATTTAGCACGCACAGTTGATCACTATTACGTGGACGTTGAACGTATTCTTTCTCTTCGATCAAAAATTTGCTGACAGATAATCACTGTTTATTCATATTTAAGAACATAATTAAATGCAGTTCAATTATTTAATTATAGTGGTAAAATGATTAAAAATAATTTAAAATGACAGCCCAAATAGCTTTTTTTTTGTCTTATGTTACAGTTGAACGTAAAAACGATACATATGAGTAAACCCGTATATACATTATACATTATATCTAATATACAGTGTGATTCCATTTAGAGGTAACACTAAATAATTCTGTCCAGTGACATCGGATTAATATGCTGTTTTCGGGAGGGGATAGGGAATATATAAATACAAATTTCTTGATGATTTTTACATTTTTAGATCTTTCCGTGTGCGCATGCGCAATAAAACTTTCATTTTTTTAAATGGCAACAGGTGTTTTGAATACCAAATTTGGGTAGACCGAATTTTTTTAAGTCGATTTGGTTCTTTTTACCATAGCTCTAAAATCAAAATTGATCAAATGGCAACCATTCAAAGTTTCGATTAAAATTATTGAATTTTTCAACAATCATATTTACCTATTTTTCTGTTTTTTTTTCCAACATTTTAATATGTGTCATGTATATTTCTATAATAAAATAAAAATAAGATGCATATTTTTACGCATAATCTTACGACAGCGGTAATAATAATGTATTATTTTTATTGAAGCACTAATAGAAATCTTCCAAACATGCGTGCGACTGAGTGAGCGAATACAAAGTATAGTGTTGTCATTTTGATTTGAAAAAATAAAAGTTCTGTCCACCTCTCATACTACATACTATACAATATAATTCTCTTGGACTGTACCCAAACAAATATGATTATCGACCGAAATGATTAGACAATCATTTAATCGGATACGTCGTATTGTGTGATAATCGTTTGCATATTAGATATATATAACTATTAATTAGGTAAATAATGGGGTAATGCGAGGCATACGCCGTGTGATCTCCTAAAATTGTTAAACTTAAAATGCACTCCGCACGCCGTGGCAGCACAAATTACACCGAACATTATACGCGGAGTCACAATAAAATTATTATTATTTTAATAATAATACTAAATAGAAACAGTGAAATACAAATCTTCCGACATCGCGCGCGCTCACAGACGTACGTATATTGTACGATTTCCACGAAAACAATGTTTGTGATTTCGATTAAAACTAAGTTCCACCGCCAACTTCGGCTCTCGGACAATATCCTTTTATCGGACTCTTGCCGACCGACCGTTGTAATTCATGGGACTACGTACGTCGAACACGGTTGAACACCGCGGAACACAACTGCAAACGCTGCTGATGTGAGTGGGGACATGGGATTTTTTCACGTATTCTGTCGAAGTGCGATTCGGGCAGTATAGTGATGAGCCTTGTGAATACTAAAAGGCTGCGCTGAGTAAAAATTTCCCGAAACAGAATTTATCGGAAAAGTACATTTTTTCTCTTTTTGCGAGGGACAAGGAAATGCCGAATTTTGAAAATGTATTCGAGGTAGTTAGGGTATTTTAGAGAACCTTTAGGGACTGCAGTCATACAAATTGATTAAGTACTAAATATCAGCATAAAAAGTTGGAACTTTCATGGTGCGGGGAACGGGGGTTGAACGTACGTTGCGCTATAATAAATTGTTTCGCAGAAATTATTAAACTCTCGCCACATTTTGTTGTTGCCAAGCCAAAAGTGCACATTATAATATAATGTTCGGTATTTTATTCGTTCGTTATTTTAGTAAACGATCCTTAATATATCTACTAACAACATTATTATTACGCATTCACGCTGATAAATCTCGAGTTATATTCGTTGTTTAAACATTAATTTGTACGGGTACCTACTTTTTATTTTTAGGATTTACAACCCGACCGGCTATAAACACCGGCGTTTGAAAATCCTACTTTTTTTCATATGATTTTATCAAGGTAAAATAATATGTTTAACGGAACAGAATCTTAATTTTATCATTGTGATCCAACGGCTTTTGTTTCTTTTGAAAAATAACGATTTGGACTTTTACAATCGTTACGTGAGTAGAACACGCGTAAAGTCTAAGATTCGACATTTCACTATTACAGAAATTTCAACTTAAAAGAAACCCCGTTTAGAGCTCGGCCATAGTTTTCGTGAAAATGCTCAAAAGTCAGTCAGTAAAATTCGAACGTAACATTTACCATTGTTACAAGAATATTACATTCGCATTCTTACGGCAAAAATGAAAAATAATTCCGGTCCGATTTTCTGTGACGATGAAATATCGTTTTTACGGCGTACAATATTGTTCATTATTGTATTTGTTCAATGCGCTTTGTCGTACACGGTATGGACGTATTCCAATAACTTCGTATGGCGTTTTCAACGAACGGTATATTTTATATGAGTGTTCGTGAAAGTTCAGGATTCGTAGAAATAAATAGATCCGGACGAAACACACCCAAAGCCGTATCGCTGCAATGGCCGTTCACTCGGAATCGAATGAATAAAATTATTTTTTTACATTATATTTAGATTCTTAGTGAAACGAGGAATGTTCTACCATGATACGTGTTATTATATATTTTTTTATTTTCTGAGCCTGCGCACATCGCGATTGCTTCGATACGGGAGCTTCTCGATAGGGAATGTTATCTAGTTGGTACTTACCTTACTGAATAGGTATTTTATTGTATTTCCTAACAGTTGTCACCTGAGATCGAATTTCGAACCCAGAAACGTCTAGTATTTTGCACACTATTTCATTGGGCCATATAAAACATATTTGCATTTTATGGACATTTCATGATTTTCAAAATATTTTAATCAAATGTGTGCCTGATTATATTATTTTTATCTCATCCGACCGTGGAGTTTCGCTGGTTTTTTTTCGCAAACCGATACGAACATTAGTGCTAGTTACTCATGCTTGTACAGTCATTTGTTCGAAGACAATCGCATTTGATATGTACGCCGGTCATCTCGCGTTTAGTACATCTGCCGTGTATCGAATTTAACTCACGATCGATCACACAAGAGCACAATTCTCAGCATCGCTTACATGATCGCAAGGTCTTATACGATTCCGATATTAATCACGGTGCACACTACAGGTGAATACCGGTGTAAGAGACACACGTTTTCGGACGGAATTCGCACGGACAACTCCATGCGAATTCTGTGCGCGAGTTCTCGGCTCGGGGGTTGGTGGATCGAATCATCGATCGGGCGCAACTACCCTTGCTAGAACTTGTTAAGGTTCGATGGCAAAACGCGTGTATTCATAGCCGGACTTTACAAGCGCACGGGGCTTTTTTTTCTCCTGGACGTATAGCCCCATGGGGGTCGCGTTGTTAGCACATCGTACACTTTATAGCGGCACATTGTTCTTTATGGTACACGGGGTTGGTCCGTTGCGAACGATCATGCTGCAGTGATGGCGAGTATGCAGTAGCGTTGGTGGAGCTTTTGTGTATAACTCAACGTCTTTGGGCAAACTTCACGTGAACGCGGTTTTATCTGGTTTGCGAGGGCGCGCGTGATCCTGTGGGACTTGTCAGGTTACTACTTGGATCAAATCAGTAGCATCTTCAGACAAACAGATTTCACACGATTTTGGGTTTTCTCCACCACGTGCGATGTATGTTTTGCGTAGCTTTGTCGGCGGTCACTGCTAAAATTTCTCTAGAATTCACGCCAAGATGTCACGTAGCTTACACCTTTGTGTCCTCGTGTACGGTCCGACAAACACTGTGTTTTCTTAGAGATTTTAAACGATCATGAAACACAATAATATGTAAGATACACTTTTGCATTTCGTTGATAGGTAACGCGCCTTTTTGGTATGAATAATAACTGCATAAATTCTTGTTACCAGCAACGGCGGGTGAATGTTTTTTAGCACAAAGTCCGAGCATGTGTAGAGCTTTAATAGACGTAGGGGTCGTCTCCTATAGGTGCGTATAATATTACGTTTGTGTCAATGAATTGTACGTCAATCAGGTCCGTTTGCTATTGTTGTATTTCGTAAGAAGGAATCATTTTTATAATAATATTATCACGCCTAGTTAAGTTCAACAACAATAATGATGATTAAGTTATCAATAATCAGCGTGTAATCCGAATTTGTTGGATATGGACATCGCTAGAAGTATATTAATCTAAAGTATAGATAAATAAATACTGGAAATGATTATGTTCATGCCTAGCATTTTTAGCGCTGTATCAGTTCGATAAAAACCGTTTTGTTTTACGTTCCACTATAATAGTCGCCAATTGCCAAACATAAGCAATTTAAAAGCACAATCAACTCAAAGCAGTATAATATCATATTGGTATACATAGTAAAGTTAATTCTTTCTAATAACTAACTGTTATTATGTAGTTATAACAGTATATAAAAAAAAAATCGATTATACTGCAGTTTAACCTATTTGAGTTTACCGCAGTGTAGTGGTTCGTTATAATATTGTGTAGTGCAATTGAAGTTTTACAATGCGATTTACATAATAATTTCCGATATATAAACAGATATAAGTGTCTACAGTACAGAACTTTCACCGTTGTATAGAAATGAAGAAAGTAATATTGCCGACACTCGAGTCGTTGTAGTAGGTAAGAAATAGCATAAACCGTAACGGAAGTATAATAAGTAAATTGTGTATAACCACTTATAAGTTATACGCATTGTTTTTTTATTCCATGGGAGTTAAACTTAATCTCATTTCGTAACATTTTATAATAAATAGTGATTTAAAGAAAAATTGATCTTGTGAAATCAATGCAAATGAAATAAGAAAATTAAAACTTGATTATGAGCTCTACTCATAAATCTACTCGTTACCATATCATATTATTTAAATCGATGAATATGAATATCAAATTATCTGATGTACCACTATACAGAAAATTGAAATACCTTGAACGAAACTCGTGTAACTGTCCGTTTTTAGAGTGATAATGATAGTGTTATAAATTTATAATTTTAATTCAATAACATATCGATTATATATATATGCGTTTGAATGCACATTTGTATACAAAAGCTGACGAAAATCTTTATTTAATTAAAAAAAAACTTCTTGTTTATCATCTCACGTAAAATGTGTTTACTTCTAAGATAAAATGATGGCACTCATCATTATAAATTAATTCGACTCGGAATACTCACAAAAGTTATAGTATATGCCGTATTAAAACCATTACGAGAAGATCTTAAACGTTTAAATGCGGTGTACATTTCGATTAAATATTCTTATTGATTTCAATAATATATAACTGACTACGACGTCGTGGTAAATTTATTTAATTCGTTCTGAGAATTAATGAGGACCTTGACACGTCGTTTGATCCATATCGAATAAAAATATGTACGGGCATAACAAGGATATTGCAGTTTGTAAGTCACTCCTAACTTCACTTGCTTATACCCTATTGTAATATTTGTCTGTGGTTTATTATTAGAGATTGTATGTGTCAAAGTCAGTTCATAATAGCCAATAGGGTATGTACCATTTATCGATCGCACTTTTTATACTCGAAAATCATTCCTGTTGAGATAAAAAACAAAAACTGAGAACAGTCGGATTCTTATGAAAACAATTTAGTCCACTCGAACTATTTCCTTACATATAACTTAAAAGAAACACATTCATGCAAATACAACTCGAATACCGTTCTTGTGGTCACGAATACAGTCTCACTTGTAATCGTTTCATCGAATGTAAGATGTCGATCGATTTCGTTTTGTACAATCGTGTGTTGGGTCGTGTTCCGATGTGTATTACATGTTTTCGTTAATATTCAAATGTATTATTCAAAATACTGCACTGGACTAATTGTCATCGCGTTTGTGAAAACAAATGAAAACCGAAAATATAATATCGAAAAAATTCTGTTCATTTGTCGAGTGGATTTATGTTCGTTGCACATATAGTGTTAAGCGCGTATACGACACGATGACGTGGAAACGGATCTCCGAAAACGTCTCGGCCGCCGTCGTTTGGAAAGTCCGAAAAATCGTAGACGACACACGCACTGATGTCGCTCACCCCTGTTAAGGGGTAATCGTTGACGGGTGTGGGGGGGGCTGCATATAGTGTGATTGATGACAAATAAAATATATTATACACGGCGGAGGAGCACGATGCACGTCGAAATTTCCTCTTTTGCCGGGGGGCGAGCGAGGCGTGTTAGAGGCGATGTTAAGGATACATATAAGGTATGCGGAAGATGCGCACATACAAATAATCGAAATTGTTATTCAGACAGCCTTTGGAATCAAACGCGCGTGTTCTTTCCATCCGTCTCCGTCGCCGCCGAACACAGTGTTTACACCCAATTTCTTCAACGCTCTACACACGCATACACACACACACACGCACGCACGCACGCGCACGCACGCACGCCCACCCGCTCTAACCGTATTACACACGATCACGTGCGCGCACATACTCTTCCGGTCCAATACCACGCCGTTGAACCTATGAAGGGGCGGTTTTTTTTTTCTCCTTCTAAAATTCAACTACGGCTATATCCGGGCTCGCACGACCGTGTGTGTGTGTGTGCGTATGTGTAGGTGGGCAAATGTATTGAAAACTCGCTCACCCGTCCGTTTGTCCGCCACTTCTGCTGCTGGTAGATTGATAGCCCATCGGCGGTGGAGGCGAGGGCAGTTTGATTAAGCGTTTCGGCTTCCGGTTGACAGACACGGCGCAATCAATACGTGGCCGCCGCCTCTATTCGACATATATATTATCATATTACGTATGCATATATACATGTGAGTGTTTGTGCGTACACGCGGGTATTTATATATTATAAAACACAAATACGTTACATAATTCGCAAAACCATGATACGAGTATATTGTACGTATAATAATTGTATGCGCTTTGTACGCGTACACGCGTGTGATGAAATGTATATGTAGCCAGGCACGTAGCCAAGAAGGGTGTTTTGGATATTTTAACATCCCCCGTGCCGTATTCGGTCCAAAAGTATATTAGGTATATACTGAAAACTTTGGGTTCCTACAAAAAAAACAAAATGTTAGATTTTTCTGTACCGTACTTGATATTATTGTTGTTTAGCTATAACATACTATGTGTATATACTCGTAAGTAGGATGTTTTGGTTTTAACGTACTTTGTGCATTTGAAAGTTTTACGAATATTACTATGGTTTTTTGATTTGATATCATAATCTCGTGGATACAGTTTATACCCCCAAAAATGTGCTTAAATAATAAATAAAATTAAATATTAAATCATACCCTTTTAAAAAATCCTAGCTACGAGGTTGTATATATAGTAAAATATTACAAGCTGTCATAGGCGACCATTGAAGGAGGGGACAATACGGGACACCTGCCACCTCCGCTTAGAAAGGATTTTAAAACTGTATTTGAATAAATATCATATTTGTTATTATAATGACTATAATATTAGTAAATTAAACAAAAAAAATATACAGTTCTTATTTACGGATTCCGCGAATAGTAAATTTTATTTGATTTTAATTTTTCCATCATGTAGGGACTTTCATAATAATTTAATGAAAAAATTGTAATAAAAAATATTTGAGACTAACATGTACTCTTCAGACGGGTCATTTAGCGTGGCGCATATAAGATGAATCGTGTTCAAACATGATATTTTTGAGTCCCCAATAATCATTGAAAATGCCATCTTTTCCGTACCACCTTTACAGACTGAGGACTGTAGTTTATATAAAATATAGCTAGGTTAAAAATATGTTTAGTAGACAGTAGAACATCGATTATTCGCTCTAATTAAGGGGGATCCGGATAAACACACAATAATTAAAAATATACAATGTACACGAATTTAAATTTTTACCTAGTTAAAAATAAAAATAAAGTGCTGTATGCATAACCTACGTATAAGGACAAAATACATATTTGGACTGTTAAAAGTGCAAAGTATAATAATTAATTTAAATTTAAAATTTTTAAAAAAAATCCGTATATAAAATAAAAGAAAACATAAAAGAATATCGCAGTGAGACTAATTGACGGGCTTTTGGGCTAGCAATTAATATAAAATAATATAGTTTATGCATTATACGGATGTAAAGAATAATAACTATTTACAATAAGTCAAATATAATTTGGTTTTATTACACAGATTCCATGTCAATGAATTTTTCAAAATTTTGAACACGACCTGCACCTCTGAACATAATATATTCGTTGAAAAATGTTCGGAAAGAAAATGTTTAAACGTTTTTTTTTTTTTTTTTCACTAAACGCTTTAATAGTTTGAACATTTTCCATTATAGAACGATCGATGTAACTATTACATAAACATGTGCTATAGGTACTTTAATATTTATACAGATAATGTTTCGATAAACGATAAGAGCGGGCCAAGACCCAACTTTTATGTACCTGTATTTATATTTACGAGTATACCGTCTTTATTATATCACAAATAGAATAAAAATTGTATTAACATCGAAGACACAACTCGAATATGTCCTGAGAAAATCGCACAAGCAATTCGGTTGTCACGACGTATTTTTTTTTTGTTTCCAGAGACGCAAATATTAGCGCATATATTGTGTACTTTCTTAAGATGAAAAGTTATCAACGGAATAAAATGATTATTGGTTTCGTCGAAGCAATAAATATCTAATTGCCACATGGGCGCCCGAAAAGTTTTATCAGGAGGGACATAATGAAATTGAATACAGAAAATTGCATTAAAAAAATTTCATATCTTATCATTATGAAGATCTGCATTAGTTCATGACGAACATATTGTTTATTATTATCGTGAGTTTTAAATTTTTAAGTCTATGCTAATGTGAGATATTTACTTGAACAATAATATTGTTCAAATTTTCAAAATTATTTGTTATATTCAAAGTCCAGGGAGGAGAAGTGTCTCGCCTCTCCCTCCAGACGACCATGCATATTTATTAAGCTAAAAGAAATTGTACAAACAGTAATGTTCAATTATATCCACCTAACATCATTAAAGTTCTTCGGTATCAATTTTATAAAAATAGGGTTATCGCTGTTAGAGTGATTTTTTTTGTCATGCGATCGGTTTTTTTTTTAATTTTTTTTTTTTATCGATTGGTATTTTCAGTTCAGTTTGTACGCGTAAGCAGCTGTATGTTATGCGAACCAACGGAGAGTTCACTGTCGGACCTTACGGTTGAAAAGAAGAGAAAAAAACGCTCGTCGAAATCAGTTCAGGTGACGATAATTTATACGCGGTGTTATTAGAACGGCGAGTACGGGAGAGGATGGTGACCACCGTGCTCGCCCGAGCTCGCGTAAACACTGGCCGCGTACCGCGACGGTGCACATAATGTTATTATAATATTAAAACGACACTGTACACCGTCGCGACGTGTGCGATCCGATATTAAAACGAAATAAATGTAATATACGCGGTTCGGAATGCGAGAAAAAAAGAAAAACAAGAAACGGGTTTTCTTTCTTCTTATTTTGTTTAAGTTCCGCGAAAGAACATCGTTATGCGAGTATACTGCCAAGAAGTGCGAAATTGTAAAATAAAAATGTTTTTTCTCACTTCCCTCGTGCCCCGTACTTTTATTCTTTGTATATAAAATAACGTCGTAAACTAATGCAATAAATTCAACAATACGGCGGAGCTTTTTATTTCAACTTTTTGAAAACAATTTTTGTTTGTCATTATTATTCTAATATTATAAATTTATAGCGTGTCACTTTAATGTATATATTTAATAAGACTTGATCTGTTATCGCGTACAGCCGCGCGGACTGAGGAATATTAATTTCAATTATCGTCACAAAACTTCTTCATAACAATGTGACCAGTGACACCCATAGTGATAACGGTGTTATAACCGAAAACGTTGATTCGCAGCTTCACCGTATGAGCGTTTATGCTGTATAGCTGGGATGGCAAATCCGTTGCGCGCGTGCCTGAGATGGAACGCGAAAAAACGTTTAGGGCACGCAAAAACTTAAAATATCTATTATATTTTATTTTAAATATTAAATCATGGGACCTCTCGATGTAAGCACTTTTTCGTTTATTTGCGAATAAAAAAAATCGAATAATTTTTGGCGCGTAAAGTTGGAAAAATTTGCCACTCTCACTATATTGTATATACCGGTATGATGGGCGTGCCTAAGCCGATTTCCTAACTTAAGCGTAACACGATGCGACAATACACATAATAGTATTACACTACGAAGGGGCGTAAGACCATCGCGTAGTGGGGTAAATCACATAAACCGTAATATTAGAGAAACAAAAGGTCTTATCGAAATGTTTAATATGATAATTAATTACTGACTGATTGTACGATCCCTCGAGGTGATCGTAAACGACATTCTACAGAATTATTATACTAATGCTACTAGATACCTGTCGTGAATAAAATCAATTGAATATCATCTACTATTACTACATCTATTTTTTTACTTTACAAAGAAATAATATCATTTTTCCGATGATATGTTTGCTGATTATTTTAATATTGTTTAAAATTGTGTAAATATTACACTATTTTCTTTTAAATTAGAGAAATTATTAAAAATTATGAATTCAATGAAAATTTAAAGTCGAATAGTGAAAATTTTCAAAAAATTAATGTCTATAAAACGGCAATCTTCGAAATTTGTAAAATAAAAAGTAAATTTTTTAAATGTCTTAATAATACGTTTAAATTCACTATACCAATGTCGACTAAATATATATAGCAACGTGAATCTTATAAAAAAAAAGAAACATAATTTGATTATCTCTATTAATATGGGATATATCGCTCTGTGTAAATGCCGGTGGGATATCCTGGATATCATTATCGGGATTTAAATATTTTGTAACATGTTAGACCAGGGGTCGGCAACCTGCGGCTCTCCAGCTACACACACACAAAAATTAATGCTGGATCGTTTCAAATGCAATTGCTGGATTTAAAAAACAAAGACCTGTTCATAGAACTCAAGAGTAAGTTGAACGAATTGGAAGTTCAGAAATGCATGCACATCGCGCAGAACAAGTGGACTAAAAGGTTATAAAATAAATGTCGAGAGTAGAGGAATTTATATCCGACGCATTGAATAGTCTTCCAGAATGCTACAGTGAGGTGAAAAAGTTGGCATTTGGAGTGCTGGCAATTTTTTGGTCAACATATTCGTGTGACCAAGCGTTCTCTTGCATGAATACAATTAAAAATGAAGTAAGAAGCCAACTAACAAATAAAAATCTAGAGTCGTGCTTAAAACTTAAAACAAAAAGTTATGATCCAAATTTAAAAGAACTTTCAAAAGACATGCAAAGCCAATGCTCCCATTGATTTATTCCCTATTATTAAAGACTGTTTTTTCTATTATAAATGTATTATATTATTATTATGTCTATTAAAATTTAAAAATAAAATTATATTTAAAAAATTACGAAAATTTTTAATGGCTCTTTAAAATCTGGAAAATTTTGTATGTTGTAACTTTTGGCTCTTCCGTCAAAAAAGGTTGCCGACCACTGTGTTAGACCTTCGGTTATTATACCAATCTTGACTGGCCCCTAGAATGTGATTACGGATGGTTTGTAGTTTCTGCTGTGCATCATACATGCAATTGTTGTAATATCATTATTATTATTATTATTTATTTATTCGAAAATATAATAAGCCCCACCGTACAAGAACGCGTGTGGACCAAATGTGGCATCGTTATATTTTTGTAGACATAAGTTATAAAGTTTTCCCGTATTTTAAAATTGTACATTCTATACGTTATGCGGTATACATATATATATATTATTATTTTAGTGAAAATACGATAAGTATATTATTACAGTTTACCGATCTGTCAGAAAATTACGGACCAAACGTAAGACGCTATATCGGTAAATCTTGGGCTTAACGCGTGTGATCAATACCGGCGGCAAATTGAATGTGATAGGGATATATTACGTACCGCGTATTATACGTACACGAGTTTTATTGGTTACCATTGCATTTGGTCGAACGCCTTTTTCAAGAACATAATCATAAGAATAATATTATTATTATAAAATCCTTTGATCGTCGCACGCGTATTCCCATTTGCGCAGTGCACGTCGCGCGAGCGTTGTCATTACTAATTTGGATCATACGTCCTAAACCGACGCACGTTCCGATCGCAGTGCGTTTTCGATTTTTATCCGTTTGGGATTTGAAAATGAATTTACATCCGCAGGCTTACCACTTTGCGCTCACCACACCGCCCCCATATCAATGTCAACCGTTATCAGTCTCGGTATAGTATTATTATATTTATCCGAGCACCGTGTATGAATTGTTATTTTTCTAGTATTCCACGGTCGAATAATATTATTCCGTCCGGATCGAGTTGAGTCTTTCAATTCGACATAAGCCCCGGTGATCCGCACGCCTCCGGTGCGTCATTTATTTATCACGTGCACTGCGGCGCGTTTAATGTTTTGTGTTTACCGTCGTACGGTACGACGGGCATCGGTCCTCGAACCCGCCACAGTCTTCGCACATGATATGTCCGCGTGTTCCCGAGTCCGGCGAATGAATCCACAACCGATCGACGCGCACCGCGCTCCTGCGGCGGACCGATGATGCTCCAGTACAGGGGCGATTTCAACCGTTAATGGCCACCAGCTGTTTGTAAACAATACCGTCGAACGCACATGTTCGTCATAAAACCGTGCTTATCTTAAACTAAAATTGAGTTTTATTATCACAACAGTAACGACGTACGTAGTAATATAATCTATGCCAAAAGTTACTGATCCAGTTGCATCCGTAATATCTGTTGTGCTCCCGACGAATTGTATGTTCGTTACACGATCGACAACTGACCGACAGGCAACAGCCAAATCTCTATACAATATACGTGCCGGGTACAAAATGTATACTCCTATCCAATCGTAACGGAGTAATTTTTTTTATAATCTTTGTCCTATCGATTCGTGGCAATTATTCATCTATATTATACTGGCTGGTTCATCATAGCACAGCTCAAACCACTGGACGGCTCGGGCTTGGGATACATACAGCTATTATAACGTTGGTGTCCGTTTAGAAAGTATTTTTTGAAAATTGCATTTTTAAGGGTCGGAACAGTTTTGGGCTCTGGGCTGGACAACACACATTTTTCAACCATAATAACCTAGGAAACATTATAATTTGTTTAATTTGTTGATTTTAATAATTACCTAGTGTCGAGGTATGCGTAAATGTATAGTTGATATAGTGTAGTTGAAAATAAATATCATCAGGTCATACGACGCTTGTACGCTTTCATCAACCTAACATTTTTTTACAAATAAATAGAATTCGCTCTAATCTAAAATAGTATCATATCTCCCCGGTACCTATGAAGCTCCATGTAAGCGGTTTGGGCAAACGTTTTGTTTTATGATATAGATATCCACCAAGAAAGGATTGTTCAATATTGATTCAATGAAACATTACAAGACTGCTGTATTTTGTGGGGGAAGAAATGGTATACACTTCGATGGACACAATGGATACATATAGATAAGCCCTAGCATATGCTTACTCTAGGTGTGGGCACTCCTATAATTTTGTTGCGATATTTGAAATCATCGAAACTATGTAACGGAACGAGGCTGAAATTTAAAACCTTTTATCGCTGTAAATTGGAAGCCATAGTTCTAACTAGGTATGCACAAGGTGAAACTGTATTTGTACTACAAAGTCCTTTGATTCCAATAAATCTTCAGTTCAATTATTATTTAAACTGTCACAGATTTCCCTGAAAGTTTGCTTTGCAATGATAATACACAAGTTTCAAGGATAGACTCGCAGACTTTAGAGAAAACTATTTGTCACATGGGCAATTTTCCGTAGCTTGCCTGTTGAAGAATATTGTCTAAAAAAAGGCTTTGTAGATAATAATTAGATTAACTGTTAGTTATAATTTTCTTAAGCCTTTACAGTTAAAACTTCTAAATATAAGTTGCTGCAATCTGAAACCTCTTGTGAAATTTAAAATAGCGGTTCTCCTTATATCAAGACGGCAAAAAAAAGGGATTTTGAAAAATGTTGGCTCTAAGAAAGACTATTCCGTACGAAGCCGGATGACTCGTAGCAATGGGAATTCATTAAAACCACACGTATTATAGTGCCGACTTAACAACATTTCCTATCAGAACCGTATCATGATGTGATGATTGGAGCAACCCATCTGGTTGAAATCGTGATCACACACACGTATACAAACACACAAATCATGGAATGAAACCAACATACCCATAGTTTCACTCGGAATCTAAAGAATTAAAATTAAATAATACACGCTGAGCTTCGAACAACTCTAATAAAAACCAGGTGAGCTGTGGAAGACCTCTGCTATGATACTTTCCAGGTTTTTATGTCCACGAGGAACAGATCTGCTGCAGTGTTCGGCAATCGGTATTTTTTTTCGCTTACTAAAACGAAACATCGTATTGTTATTCCGGCTGACAACGCAAACGCAACGTAGACCCGTGGGCATTGAATTATGTTGCCGTAATTCCGTTAGGTATTTTCCGGAGCTTAAATTGTATTTGCCGTACGCCGACGGCAGCTATCGGTTTATTCCGAAACCCCAAGCCCTGAGTTTTCGAACAATTTCCAAGAAAGGTGAAAAACATCTCTAATTATACGATTGGCATACGAACAACAATTAGGGTACAATAACACTATACATAATGGATAGCAACTGTCAATAACCGACAAGAAGCTACGAGACGGTGAATTCCGGGTAAAAAAAATATAAAAAATATCTTGATTCCGTACAATAATCGCATTCAAAACTGTAGGTACACTTACAGTTGATAATAATGCTAAGTGTAATATATTTACTTTTTATTTTAAAGAAAATTTTTGTTTTCGCATAGTTTTTCTTTTCTTTTACGGGTATATTTCCACAACACAAGAGCATAAATTCATATTTTATTATATGTAAATATTATTGAGATTTATAGAACAGTTAAATCAGGATCCTAGTAATATAAGTACATCCCTTCAAAATGTAAAAAAATGCACCGGTACGGTAGTTTTGGCTGTACGCCGATCCTCAAACTGCGAGCGAATGGTATTTTAATTTTATACGCATATCATATAGATTATTACACAACAACTTCGGATGGGTAATTAATTATATAAATATTATCGGACCGGTGCCTTAAAATGATTATCATTCTTATTGTTATTATCATTAATTTGTTTATATTATTTATAGCGGTTACGCGACTTTCGAGTATTATAATATGGACAGCGTGTATATATGTATACTGTATTATAATCACAGATCGTCGTTTACACCGGTAGACATGATACGTTTTACCGGTATCGCGGAGAGTACACGAGTCGAATATTTGAATATTAATTATGTAAAACGCACGTATTAAAGTCTTTGCGGTGAAGTTTATGCTGTATACATGTATATAAGAAAATTATACTCAATTGATTTATGGGTCGAGTGTTCGAAATATATATTAAATATTTCGTCGCGAATTCCTGTACCTAAACATGTCCAATACAAACTGCGCGGTACCTATATTAATATTATAATAATTGTATGGCAGCGCACTGCCGCGTGTTGGGCGATTTTTTAATTTTTTTATAAAACTTTTCCGCTACCGGGAAAAAAAAAAAAAAAAACAACAATAGACGCGTATTAATAATAATAAAATAAGGTAATTTAAGCGGTTGTGTACAATAATTGCGTAAATACAAGTGCGTGTATACCATTTGTAAATAAAAATATTTAATTATTAATAAACGCTATAAATTTAACATACGATCGTGTTTTTTTTTCCGCCCTTTTTTCCGAACGAAATAATAATTCAAATAAATTAATAAAGCCATAATGTTCCGATAAAACCACCGCGCCAGACGATATATAGGTAGTAATATATAATATATATATGCAATAAAACACTATACAAATGCGAACGTATTGTTCTTGAAAAATGAATACGTTCATCGATGTTTCGCGTAAAAAAAAAAAGTATCACATTATATTCGCCGCGGAGTTCGTGTATACGATTTGTTGTACAATAGTTACACGGGGAACGAAATTAAAAGGAAATAATCAACTACGTTCTGAGCGAAAAGTTTGCGCGCGTAATTGTGCAGTATACGCGAGTTTCTATATATATATATATATAAATGTATATGTATAGGTGCGTAGCCGTGATATTAAATAATTATTGCGAGTTATAAAAACCGTTCACGGATGAGTGATAACAAGAATAATAAAATTAATGATAAAAGGAAAAATGGTTCGGGAAAAACGTGGTGATATAGGCGCGATGAGAATTTCAGAGAAAGCGAATGCTAAGTTATAGAATAGATTTTTCAAAAGAACATGGTACATAAGAGTTTGCACCGAAGAAAATACAAAACTTTTTATTACTTTGGCGCAAACGAATGAATGGCGTTTACAAACAATGAAGTTTAACAACGGCGCGTTGCTTACTAACTATTCGCGGCGTCGACTTGTGTGCGCGCAATTTACTCTCAGAATCCAATCTTGGTTTATATATGCACATTTGCTTGTTAAGCAACTTTGAGCCGTGGCGTAATAATACGCGCCGTATAATGTAATAGTATAAGACGAAGAGCACCGTCTAAAAAATCGATAGTTAGGTAATATTGCAGCTGACAAACGCGATAACCATACGTGCACCTTTACTACGGCGCGCGCGTCTGGGGTAAAAATATAATATGAAAAATGATTAGCTTCGGCGAGAGAAAAACACTAATGGGAGGTACATTAACGCGGGGAATAGGGGTTGTATTGTGAAGATGTCACAACGTTTTATTTTTTATTTTCTCATTATTCTTAAAACCTTTTTACAATATATAGTGACTTTTTTACAACAAAATCAAAATTTACTGTAGCAAAAAACGCATTTCATTCGGTTGATTTGACATCAGACGCATGGTGCCAATACTCGAGCTAGGTACCAATACTGTTTCGTATAATCGGACTTTAGTAGGTATAGTTATTAATTTCGTTTTTTTTTTCTAGTGAGTTATTAAACGAGTTACTTGACGCGAAAAGTCACAAAAAAGTCACTGTAAAAAATGGTTTGAATGTAAATCGTTTTAACAGCAGAATCTATCTACCTGTAAATATAAATATATAAGGACGAAGCGAATACAACTAGATAAAATATTATTTTTTTAGATATTTTGGATATCTATTAGTGCGTAGTACTTTATTTCGTGTGTTACAAGTACTGGATTGGTCAAAGAAGAGGATAATAAACAAATAGTCGTTTTCGAAAAATCGTTTTTGAACCTGAACAAATCTTATTCGCCGACATGTGCAATACACCGACCCGGTTTGTTCTAAAAAAATAAAACAATATACCTGCTGCACAATATGCATAAAAATAAACTTTAGCCATGAGTTTGCGAAAAAATTAAAGTAAATGATCGAAATTAATTTAAAATAACATAAATCTATATATTATATACATATGCTAAAACAAATTACTTCTAAAATGAATCTGGCAATTTCCATCTCTCTCTATCACCCCCTCTCTTCCTCACTCTTTTTCAATCCAAAAAGCAAATGCAAATTTGTTGAACGTACCCACGTGCCATATTGCTTGCCAACGTTCTCTACGGTCGGCGATACGTATATATGATTGCAGCGTAGAGTCTTACCCATAGAATATTATATTTTTGACGCAAAACACGTGATCGAACACATAAAATAAACGTTGGAAAAAAATAAATACCAAAACACACAAACACACACACACACACACACACGCGTGCGTATTTATAGATAACGTACTCGTAAGTCACTTAAGTAAATACTTTGAAATGCGTTTTCTTGTTTTTTTTTTTTCAAGCGTTTGATCGACGTACAACGCGATGTTTAGGGGTGCTTCAAGACCAATATCCTAAGGCTGTAAAATAATATTTCAAGCGGAAAAAATTGCAAAACAAAATGTGTTTTTACATCGAAGCGCAAATATACGTCCTTTTAAAGAGCAGTACACAATGAGTTCCGTGTTGTGGAGTACATTGAAACATTCGAACAGCTCTTACAAGTCTTTCGGTCAAATAACGGTCAGGCACATGTGTTGGTCCAGCGGTCACACTTGTTACAGCATAACACGCTTTGTCCGCGGAATCGTTCGGTGCAACGGCGGTAGGGCGGGACATTGAAATTCGGTCTCGCACGTACTACGCGTCATTGATTACACTAATATACGAGTAAATACTGGCACAGCCCTATTGCAGCGGCCAGGAACCTTTTCGTAAGAAAAAGTTACCAAGCGATGATATATGGTCACCATTTTTTTTTAAATACATCGTTTGGTCGTGTTTTGATACACACTTTGGGCAAAATATAATGTTTGAAATATGTAATGTCAAATTAAATATAGTTTAAATTTTTTTTTCAAGTGTATAGAAACAGTTCCCGTCCCATTCTTTGATACCTATTAATCTAAGTTACGATCTGTAAATGCTCTGTTAATGCTCTAAAATATAAGAAAAATGTATTACGAAAATACGATTTAATGCACTCATAAAAAATGTCTTACAAATGCCCTATTAATTATTTTAAGCATTGAAAAAAACTTTTTTTATTATTTATATTATCGTATATTATTAGATACATGAATTTATTTTTCATTTAGGAGAAGTTTAAGATAAATTTTATCAAATCTTCTAAAGATATTTTAAAATATACAAATTGTAAATAATTCATTAGAAATCTGAGTTACGTCAAAAATGATCTGAATATAAAAACAGTTTTGAAAATGTAAAAAAAAAATAATTTTGCAACAAAATACACAACATTGTTATGACGAAGTTATAAAAATATAAATTGTATTACTAGTATGGGTATCTATGTATCCGTAACCTGTAATAAAATGACGATACCTTGCAATTTGAAAAAAAATATATTAATAACCTAACTGAAGTTAATGAGTGAACAATTTTTTTCGACTAAACTTAGCGGAGTTATAAAGAAATTTCATTGACATTCTAATCTTTTAGCAAAAAGCTTTTTGAGTTAATAAAAATCATCCACTTGCTCCAGGCTTGTCTACAGGTACTTGGCATCATGCCCCGTACGAGTATCGAATTGTAATATTATCGTATGACACCGATGATCGCGAATCGTTCGGTGTTGCAGGTGTAACACAAGCAGTGCGAACCCGGACCGCGATTGTGTGGTACGTGTCAGGGTTCAGACGTAAGGCGGCCGAAACGTCGTCATTTACCCGAGTGTACACTGTTAAAACGCTCGCGTATAGGGCGGGCCTTTGTCGGTGATTATTATTATTATTATTATTATTATTATTATTATTATTATTATTATTATTATTATTATTATTATTATTATTATATCCGAGCTCGCCCGTCTCTCCACCTCGCCACGTCTCTTCTGAAGTCCGAAGACCGTTGCCGACGGCCGCGTCTATTTCAATCAATCACGACCGCTGCCGACACACTCGTCGCCGTTGTTCTCGCTGCGTTCATCAGTATTTGCAAGCCGTTTCTCCGCGGGGCAGAAAACCCCAGCCAAGTGTACACGATCACGTTTGCCTTCCTCGTCTCTCGCGGTGGCGCCTATATGTATGCTCGTATATACACAATACGTACACTCATCGCTATTATATTATTGTGTTGTATTATCGTAATCAAACCGTCGTACACACCGTAGACATGTAAATGGAATGTACCGCATAGCCACCGCCGCCACCGCCATCAGGTCGAAAGGAACAAGCACGCACGCCACTGTATAGAAATGTTGTACAATGATATACGTGCCGTTTATTATGTGTACAGGGTGTTCCAGGAAAGTGGGAAACTTTGGAATTAATCTTCTAGAAATGAAAACAAGAGCAGATGCATTATATTATTACTGAAAACGAAAACAACATTATTTTACGCGTAGAGATTTCAAAGGTCTTACCATGTCACTAATGCCCGTACAAGATATGGTGCAGTCCAGGAATGGGCAACTGGCGGCGCGCTCGTACCATTTTTATCTAGCCAACGTTACCTTTAAAAATTGAATAAAGTCTGAAATCAAAAATTACTTGATAAAATGTCGAGAAAAAAGTTCATCTTTTTTATATATATTGAATGCTAAATGTAACTATGTTACATCAAGTTTAGTATCCATCTTGTCGTATATGCTGTATAGTTGGTCGAAGTTTTAGTTGTATGGCCCGCTAAAATTGAAAAGGCCCCAAAACTGGTGCTCTTGTAACTTTAATTTACCCGTCTCTGATGTTAACTATACCTGAAATTGAACGCTCAAATTAATATCGACGACCACAGTACTGTTGTTAACTTTTGTTGATGTTGGACTAGGCACATTTACATTTCAGAAATATATGAGCGTGTATATACGATCGAATTGACTGCACAATCTTACGGAAATGAGCTTGAAAATATGATGTTTTTAACCAACGCAAACCTTATTAGCATATTATTAGAATGTAGATATGTATTCTGTTTTCGATAAAAAAAAATAAGTAAATATTTGTTCAAATGTTCCCGTTTTCCTGGAAGACTTTGGAAAACGCGACTAGGTTAACATTTAACTGCTTTGCTTAAAACTATAGTTAATACCGGACGAGGTATAATTCTATTTTAGAAATATGTATATGCTTACGTACAATTGGTCCACACAATCTTACGGACATTTTAATGCACGATGGGTTTAACCTCTGAACGACTGGACTTTAATGTAAATTCTGTGTTTTTTTTACCCCTGTGAGAGTTATTTCAAATTTTCCCGTCCTACTGGAAGACCCTGCGTAATATATGCGAATGAGCACACGCACACAAAGGTCACGACGGCGGAACGGACGGAAGCAATGAAATCCGGAATCGCGATTGTGTGACACGTTTTCTTTACCGGGACAAAGGGATGGACAGGGAGAGTGCTAGGCGAAAAGAAGAAGAAAAATGCTAAGGAAAAAAAAAAACGATCAACTACCACCCGCTCTCATGCGTTCTCGTTCCGAACGACGACGCGACGGTCGCGCGCGTCCTTTTTGCGTGCATTTAAACGCGCTTTTATGTACGCACGCACAATGGATATAATATTATTGTATAGCTGCGGACTCTGCAATTGGCCGGTCCGCAACCCGAGTGCTCGTAATGGCCGCACTTATATATAGAATACAATGTATACGACGAACGCTGCGAAAGAAAAGAAAAAAAATGAGAAAAGAACGACAAACGCTTACGAATATATATGAGATACACACGCTTTTGTTCCGCGCTCTGCTCTTTGGCGTTCCGATATGGGATGTTTAACGTGGACACCCGTTCAACACAAAGCACGCCACGGTCGTGACAACAGGGCGCAATACGCGGTTATTATAATATTTTAATGTACACGCGGAATGATTCAAGTAAGCCCTGCTCCGTTCCGCGGCGGAAAAAAAATAACGCACTATAACCGCGATTATTTATAAGACGACATATTGTACAAGATCAAATAACTTTTAAGCATACAAATAGTTTGAAAAAAGAATAAAAAATAGATCAACATATTATTATATAAGGTATATCAACACGTTCGATCAATGTACGTGTTCCTGTCAACATGCAACTATGTGGATACCGCTCCTCATTCCATGTCCCATGCAGTCATCTTACAAACTATAACCACGCAAATCACAACTATTCTCTTTTCTACGTAATGCTTTGTCTCCTCATTAGCACTTCTTAAATCCTGCCTACTCTCTCACTTTTTACTATTACGAGACTTTCCTAGCTCTTCTGTTAACTTAAGTTCTTATTCACCTCGTCTTATAATACTTATGGCTATCGTATGTCCAAAATAAAGTAACAGTAACTGATTAGATTTTTTTTCCGCTTCACCGTGAAATACAGCGGTGGATATGTTTTTGACGGTTACTATAATGCGGATACTTGTGGTAACTTTAATCATGTAAAATTTACAGTAATATATTATCAGCAATGTGCGGTAACGTGAAATCGGTCAGAAAAGAATTATCCGGATTTTATAATATATTTTTAAGTATTTTTGTAATATGTTCACGATTAAGATATATATATATATATATATATCTATATATATAATACAAGCGCAATTTTATCCGGCTTCGCACGGATCAGTCTTAGCCGGGAGATTGGTTTTAATGGATTTCTACCTTACATTATTTAAATCTTGCCCATGTTTGGTTAAGGGTGTTATTTTTGGTTATAGATTATTATTGGTTAAAAATTCGCCACGCTGGTGAAATTTGCATAATCAGTCTAAAAACATCATTTTTTACAATTCCTTTCTTTTTACACGCATCTAGAGTAGGTATTAGAAGGACCACTATTTAAAATTTCAAGTGCATACGTATTGTCATTATTGAGAAATGAGATGTAGTGATCATAAATCATGATGTGGTTAATTATAAAGTAGTTATGAAATAGTTAAGATAATCATGTCTTATTTACTGTATTGGCTGCTCTGTGGTAACGTGGTAAGTCGGAAAAAAATCATCAGATGTACCAGTAGTAATGACATATCCATATTAACATGTTATAGAAATGTGTGACCACAATCATTAATTATTAAACAAATTTAACATATTAAACAAAATAATTGGTAACCAAAAATTGAATAACTTTAATACGCATAACTGGCCCCAAGTCCTTAATTTTTTAATTTGAACGAACAGTTAAAACATTTACGAACTATATGACTCAATGCTTTTTTGCGTCTTGCTGACATCACACACACAAATAGAACAGATTGAAGTTCTTAATCATGAAAAACAGTATACTGATACAACTTTCAGTTGTAGATGGTGCGGTAGCTGCCTGGCAAATCCAATAATTTCAAAAAACTCTGTTGCATAATTTACAGCTTCGTCGGCATCGCAAATTGTATCGGGTCAGTAAATGTCACCTAGCAACAACTCTTGTATCTTAAGATTTAATTTTTTGGTTACCAAGGTAACCCATGAATCAACAAATACATTTTATTTATTAAGGGTTAAGTCTTGCTGATGGTGGACCTCACTTAACATCTAGGAGTTTAAAAATAGCCTATAACCTATTCTCAGACCTACTAAATATACACAACAAATTTCATGAAAATCGGTCAAGCCGTTTCGAAGGAGTTCAAGGACAAACACTGTGACCGAAGAATTTTTATTAAGGAGTTGATAACTTCTTTGTTTTTAAAGTTAGAGAATCGATAAAATGCCATAAACCTTCTCCGCAATGAGTTCTTCAATTGAAAAAAAAAATCATAACGATCGGTTCAGTAGTTTTCGAGAACATATCACTCAAAGGTTTTCATTTTCACATTTATATATTAGATATATAATACAAACGCAACCCCCTTGATTGCTGCGATAAGTAATTAATAATTTTTATCGTTGACCGGCCCAGTTAGACCTACCTTTAACTTCGTTTTTCCATACGACTATTATATTATTATTTGTATCGCAGAAATAATTTCTCATTGTTGATCAAGTTGAATGCGAACGATTAAAGCAACGTCTAGGGGCTGCGTCCCCACTTGCAGGGTGCGACCAATTTCAACAGAATCAGTACGGCAACGCGTGTCCGTGTTAACCAATGGCCGTGGTAAATGTTTAACACGAATGCCGATATAAATGGCGGTGGTACGCGACCGTGTGGTTCTCTACAGGGATCGGATGGGAAACGGACCGTGGCGTGACAATTACCCCGTCGGGGGCACCGCGTAAATAGTTGCGTACCCGTCGAACAGTGTAGTATTTTATACACATATACGGGTACCAATATATCGTACGAATTAATAGAAAAAATAAATTACCCAATACCGTGTGTATCTAATATAACGGGTGAGAGTCCTGTCCGAATAACGATTTTTCGAATATAATATTACGTTCCTTTGATTAGAATTTTGTTCGTCTAAATCCGTTGTGTATGTACGAGTACATGTGATTGACGGAATAAGTTTTATTTTATTTTCGTTGTACAGCAAGTAGATATAATACATAATACAATATCGTATTTGTGCTTTAATTTTTTACCTCGAATTATCACAGCAAAAAATACATTGTTCATCCGAACAGACCGCGCGTTTCGTAGAAAATCCAATTTATAAAACCAAAATGTTCGACTACGTAGGCTTATGACATAGTACCGATTCGCGTGAAATTGTATTTTTATTCCCGGTCATGGAATCGCGTTTTTTTTATAATTCGTCCAAAGTGTGAAATAACAGTGTACCGCGTATATACCCATACACACACACACATACACACCATCTACACGCATTCACGTACTCACATACACACAACTTGTTATACTTAATCAACTATCGTATTACTTAAGTGTGCATTACGTTATTAACGAGTACACGTACTCATATTATAATATATCTTCATACGTGTAAAGGTGGTCACGTACATTGAGTTTTAATTTAAGCCGCGGAAATATACGATAAAGGTAGCACAATTAGATTCGATCGTACAAAATAATTGAGTTGGTAATACGAGCTTGTCCGTGCAATAGACTCCTTATTATGCAACACGCTATACGATTATCGCACTCGTCGTTTTATGTGAACAACGTTCCTGTAACGAGAGGCATGTGTTGTACACCAGAGATATTTACGATACGTAGGGACATTAAGGGTCGCGGCCGCGGACATCGCGCGAGTTCATAATAATTATTTATATACATCTCAACCGGCCATAGGACAAGGTTCGGCACTTATGGGAATGATATGATGGATTATGAAATTTTGTATACGACTTAAGAACGTCACAAATAGAAATAAGGCAGTGATCATTTCGCAAATTATAAACGTAATAATACCACAAAGCCAATATGGCTTTGTTGCATTTATAATTGGTAAAAAATTGATAAATGCAATACCGTTACATTCGCTTGGTGGCAAAATGAAAAACTACATATAACATGGCGTTTCTACATTGTATAGAGATCATTATTGACTACCCGAAAGCAGTAATATCTGAAAATTGCTAGTGACACTTAGTTGTGACAGTCTTGTTCTAGGTTTCCGATGTACATGGCTATCAGTAGAAACGTGAATTCGTTCCCCCCCCCCCCCGCGAGGTCGTAGACTGCTATATACGTTATCGCAATTTCATTACATCTTTCTGCACGTCTGCACGTCGATTTATAATGTCGATATTAAATTTTTTATTTCCATACTGTTTATTACGCGCTTTGTGGAAATCGGCTACGTTATATTTAAAAAAATCGATTTATTTAAAAACCTATATTTGTATGCAACTCGAAGCTTAGGGTGTGCGCATCACGTCGCGTCGTTTCCCAATGTGAAAACTCGAATCAAGGCGGACCAGCTCTCTAGAATTTGGATTTTAAACTATAGACGATAACGAACGTATAAATTGTCATGATATATATTTCTTACGTTACATTCGTAGTATACATTCTTGGTTGTTCATTATATGATGACAATTAATCGGGATAAGGTATGGTCGTAATATAATACGCACGGGTGTCACGCGCGTCGTTTTTTTTTTTTTACATATTTACTACTTTCCTGGTTTGAATTTTTAATGCGAATTTCTGCCGTTCGTTTTTAATTGTTTTGACGAAAAAAGTTGGGCCAATGAATTATACCTAATAAAATACGCGAAGTGGGGCAGTGTTCTTAGAATTCAGCGAATTGGAACGTAAAAAAAAAAAAACACCATGACGCGTGATGATCACTGATAGGTGATAGGAAACACGTGCGATGGTGTTTAAACGCGTTAAATACATAACGAGTACTCACATTATCCAGCACAGCAGTTTTTTATTTATCTTTTTTAAACGTTATCCGAACGGTTAATCGGTGAGGAAGAACCGCGGCCATTGATAAGTACATGCTTTAACCAATGTTATAATATATTCAACGGGGTGATTGAAATGAGTTAATGTCTACTAGCAGTTTTCTCGCATAACTTGCGACTTCATAACGCTGAAATCCGTATAACTATATGAATACCGAAGTTCCTCCTAGAAGGCCGTCTAAAAATTTAAATCTCGCCTATAAAAAACTATATATTATTTCTTTAAACGTTACCAATATTCATTTTTTTCTCCACTTTGCATATTTATACGATACAACTGCATATACATGATGTGATCTATACATATTACATAAAATGTTCATGACACATTAATATTTTAATGGCCAGGGTTTACTTAAGTCTAGTAATATGTGTCCTGTATAATAATTAAATTATAAAATATTTGCATCGCTTATCCTTATAATAAATCACAGAGTAATATCGTGTGTACATAATCACGACGGTTGGAATACATTAAGTAGTAGTAGGCTCGTGCATTTTTCATATCACCGAGACGCTTAAACAGTTTTTTGAATCTTACGCGTTGATAGATACAAATACTCAATTTTGACAGTTTAAAAAAATCGTGCTCTTTATGACAGGAAAATATTATTTTATTGAATATAGCGCGTGATGCCTATGATGTTAACGAAAAATATATGGCAATAAATTTGTTTCCGTACATTGTCAGCCGTAGTTAGATTTATCGCAATGTATCTCGACTCTCGTCAATAAAAAATATCACTCCGTATCAACGTACGAGAACTAGTTGAATTGACGAATCATTAGTGCTCCAATATTTTAAACACTATCGTAATGATCTAATTAAAAATCAAATTAATCTGAAAAATAAATGAAGTCTGACCGCATTTCAAACGCGATTGGCACCGAGCTGCTGTTGAGGAAAAAAAAGTAGGTACAACGTTGTCAATTTTAAAAAAACCTTTATTAAAACAACATACTGTTAATGTTAGTATTGTACAATATATTCTATTATAGGACCTGATCAGAGCTATCAAAGAAAAATGTAATTATGGTTCCAAAACGTTATTATATCTTGCATAGTATCATACAACCGATTACGCCACTCCTGTACAAAATAATTCATGCAGTTGGTTGGGAAAATGTTAATACAGTTGTCGCATAAAAAAGCATCGATAATTTATAGATCCATGTACTACTTTTGGCATAATAACATTCCCGTTTGTACAATTATTTATTTTTTATCGTTTTAATTATTCACTGCTTGTTAATAGTAAGCCGAACCAACGTAAAAAGCAACTTAAAATTTTCATCAACGTTAATTGCGCTTAAATTTTCATCGCGAGTAATCCTACGGTACAAGGAATATCAATTTTATTCCCACGTCTTTGTGATTAATTGTTATCTTTTGTAATAGCCTCAATAGCAATACTGCAACTGCATGCCGCGGCGTTATCGGATGGAATAACGAATAAATAAATAAACTTTTTCGACGTTATTATGGACTATATGAAAGGCGCGCGTTCAATTCGATTGACTTTATAACCTAAACTGACATGCATTTGTCTTTTAAGAGACTATAAATAGAGTTTCGATCAAACACGCTAGTATTATGATAAAAAAATGTTATACAATAAATAAATTTACTCGTTATCCGCTGATTTATTATTCGACTGAATTCACTCGCATTGCACTCAAATCGAAACGAGTTACAGGGACCAATTTTATTCAATGCATACTGCGGAAACTATACGTTATTAGAACGCGATCAAAGAGAATATCATATGACTCGCCGATAAGTCATTACGTTTTACTTTTTGCAAAAAAGTTTTTTTTTTTTACAATATTACAATATATGCATCTACATTTTCCAAGTCCAATCGAGTTACTTTTGTCGTACAATTTGTTTGTACACTACACTAGCTGTTTGCTACATAATTACGCGATTGTTTGAAGTCTGCACGATATTATCGATGTATATCGATAATTAGTGAGCGGCGCAGTGTAGCGTCACTCCTAAGACGGCACATTTAATTGGAATTCAGCGTTTCCTCATTCATCTGCGCGTCGTACGGTTCACAGTGAACAATTAAAATATCGAAATTATAACCCTACGGGCACGCGACGCAGATTTGAACGGAACACCATGAATGCGTACGAAAATATGGTGAAAAGAGATAGTGCCGAGTGCGCCACATTTTGGACGGGCGTTGGTGAGCCGCTCCACGAGACATAGATACATCCTGTTCGTAAAATGTACGTACAGCAGTACAAGACGACGAAGATAACGACGAACGGACACCTATACACGGTTTCTCAAGAAACCACGTGTAGTTACGGCAGTGGCAAAATTTGTTTGCAAATAGTCACAAACAATAAATGTTAGGTCTTTTGGTGGAAATTTTGATTTACAAATGAACGTCAACGTTTTCAGACGTATCTTTATGATCATAAAAATATAATAACCATTATCCCGACCCTATAAATATAGCCACATCGAGTAGAATCATGGTACTTGTGTAATATTACGTTTAGGTTTGTGGTCATACGCGTTATGTCTGAATTTTTTTCGCCATCACGATGCACAGTCATCGTAAACTACGAACTCACGGTTTAATCAAACTTTCAATTATTATTCTATTGAAAAACTACAACGTCTATAAATTATTTGCTCTTCTTGATAATAATATTATACGAGCTGCACGGCTAAAGGTTGTCAAATAAATATACTGCGTTTATCGACCTTTGCGCTGCACTGAATTTTTTTTTAATAAAGAGTTTATACGGAATAATAATATTATACTCTAATCTACACACTGTTTGGCCGTTAAATAGTATAGTGCGTTATACATGCAACTTGGTGAATAAAAATATTTCAAAATTATTTGTAACACAACATTTATGCGTAATGTTTATTTATTTATAATATTTCCATATTTTATTTAATGATTTGTACGAGTAACACGAGAACAGCTTATTTTAAAATTAAATTTGCATACATAATCACATACATAATACATTTAATACTTGCCTATTGATATACAACATAGTATATTGTGTAAAATACAATTAGTACTTATTGAGATGGTTGACATAGTAGTAGAACAAAAGCTCTTGATAATAAGGTAGGTTGAACTTTTAATCGAAAATTACAAACAGTATATTAGTAAATATCGTTTTAATATATTGAAAATTACGAAATGTCTACAAAATGTTAATATATAAGTAACCATTAAAGGTTCCGAACCTCTATGAAAACCACAATAACAACCAAATACTCTTATATCGTAGTCTAATTGAAGTACGTACCAAAATACTAGACGGTGCCGAGGTCGGAAACTGTACATTCGGTATGAAGGTTTTTCGAATTTTTTTTTCGTTTTCTCAGTTATTCGAATAATTATTGATAAATTGAAAATTACATTCTCTAAAAGTACCAACAAAACATCGTTTCCAATTAAAAAACCCACTATGACTGTGATGATCGGAGCATTTCTGGTTAGGTTAGGAATTACTTCGGGTTATGTGACATCCACACGTTTATTAAAGGACCAAGTGCGTTCGATAATTTATTCGTTTTAACGATTTCCTAAATTTAATATCCACCCCCGTTTAAACCGTGCGATTATATTGTATTGTATACGTATAATATAAATACTATAATTTTAATAAAAACTTTTGGCCGTTTAAATTTTGAAATATTGTGCCGGAAATAAAACTATAGTTATAAGCACGGTCGTTCGGCGAAGCGGATCACTATGCCGTCTCTTGCAAAAGTTGAAAACCGTCACGGCGGCCTCAGCGGCTGCGAGGACAAAGCTCTCCGCGCCCGCGTGATATATGAAATTATTAAAAACGTAAAAGAAGGAAAAAAATAATAGTAATATAATAATGCGAACTATTGTGTAATGCGACGCGCGCAGAAGACGCGTGGCTGCTGTATTTTAATCGAATAAATGATAAATAATTTCCGGTAACTTTTCACGCTCGTGCGCACATCATTGCAATGTTATACAGACGCACAGCGTACAGTACTCGTATATTCCAAGTAATTGACCGCCAAGGTGACTTTTTCTTTTAATCGTTGGGAAATATAATACAGTCAACTCGCGATATAACGAAGCTCGTTATAACGAAAATCTCGATATAACGAATAAAACTGTCGGTCCCTTGAAAATCTCGTGATATAACGAAAAATTACATGTATTTTAGCCCCCTCGATATCACGAAGTTTTTTTGACCAACGCTCTCGCTATGTAACGAATTTTCACAATTTTGGAGCTTAATATTACGAATTTTACGAGTTTCGGCTATGTACAATTATCATACGATAGGATAAATTGCATTTCGTCGTTATTGTGTAAGATACTATTATTAATTACTACTAGCTTGCTATTACGGTGTTTGTTTCGGCGAATATCACGTGATAAGATAAATATGTATGTATGTAATAAAATAAAATGTAATAACCAATAATTCATATTTAAAATGTGTGTTTGTAATTATAATGTGTAATCTAATAAAATATTAATTTTGAATTTTTTTTTAAATCTTGTTAAAATGAATTTTATTGAATTTTATTCTTTCGATATAACGAACTTTCGATATACCGAACTTTTTCCTCGGTCCCTTGATAATCGTTATATTTCGAGTTGACTGTATTTCAATCATGTGTACGTCTTAGTGTACAGTAATTACCGAACTTTAAATAACTCGCTTGAAAATTGCAATATAAGATAAATGGCGGATGATGGAAAGGCGTTCAGTAGTGCTGGCCGGAAATAGTTGATTTACGGCGGACTAGAGTAGTTTTATCTATATAGGCCAGCATCTTTTTAGACGTCTGTTAGGACAATTGAGGACATGCGGTGCGAGAAGAAAGAGATTTTATCAGTGGATTTGGATGATTTTGTGTTTTTTGGTAAAGTCAAGTGTACAGTGGCTTTTTCCAAGCCAATTGAGAGTTTGGATTTCGAGAACTTTATGATGATTATTAATTTTCGTGGAGCGTAGTTTATACCGAGGTCGGAGGCAAATAGACTGAAACTCCTGGAACGTTTCTTGGTTTGTGGGTTTATCAAAACCCCATATTTGGATTTCAGTTACCCACGTGGTTCTTATTACGACTTAATGAATTGTGAGTTTGCAGTTGGTTGTCAGTTTGGAGCGTAGAAGGGAACGAAGCAGGTGAAATATGGAGTTCACTGTATTTATTTTGAATTTAAGATGATGAGTCTGCGAGTATAAGACTCTATTATATAATATGATATTTGTTCAAAACTACCCGAGCTCATTTTCAAAAAATAAATTACGAATAATGGCATGGCCGAAAGACGTACCGTGCGTATAAAAATCTCAAACTTTCAACCTTTTATATAATATTGCGTTCAGTCAAAACTTCACCAACCTAAAAAAATGTTTTACTCGAAAGATTCTGTCCCCGTATTATATTATATTCGAAACCGTGAATCATAATTTGTGTCGGAAATATAACTTGCTCACGGCGGTGGTTCGGTCGAGCGGATCACTAGGGCGGCTATATTATAGGCGGTCTCAATAATTCTTCTTCTAAAGTTGAAACCCGTTTTGACGGTCACGTCGGCGAGGACAAAGCTCTCCGCGTGATGATATTATGTTAAGCTATTGTATTGTGTAGTAAGCAAACGAAAATTTATATTTACTGTCATTTTATTTATTTAGTAGGTCTTCGATGCAAATGAACCGAGACATCATAATGCAATCATCGTGTTTACTGTCAGAAAATAGGCAGTCACTACAAAAATCAAATTTTCGGGAAAAAAACTTTTGTGCTTACATTGTGCTACGTCTCGGTTTTGCGGTATGATGGACCCTCAGAGCTAGAGTCGCCAACCCGTGGCCGAGGCCTTAGCCGGAGCACACGGGATATAAATTGTAAACAATGTAAATAAAGAAAATAATATATATATATCATAAAAGTAGCACAATATATAGAAACATATATTATAATTAATAATTATAGGGAAAAATGACGAGAATGGGAACACGATGCTTAAAATTTATCGTCGAACAACCTCATCCGAGGGGGGTCGTCGAGTCTCGTGCACCGTGACGCCCAATCACCACGTAATTAAAACTATAAACATAAAAAAAATAAAGAAATGTACCGGCCAAAATATACATAAAGAATTACGACATTTATAAACAAAATAAAAAACAACATATTGCCTCTAGGGGGCACATTAGTGCTCACCCTCGGATCCATCGTCTGTTATTTTGATTTGACTAGATCTACTCCATATTACGTATATGTCGGACTTGTGACTTATAAGATAAAGAATGCTTCGTTGTCTGGCACAAGTGATCCGTTCAGCGGTCGGGACAAGAAGCTAGTGTATCTATGCCTTTTCTTGAGAGCCAGTCTCGATGGCAAGAAAAAAGCAATGCAAAAAAGGAGGAGCTGTGACCGGTACATAACGGTAAAATATACAGTGATTTTAATAGGTGATAGGTATTTTGATATTGAGCTAAAGTCGATTGGTGGTGTGATGCCATATGATTATCGGCTATCACGTGATAAACCCGCTATTCGAACTGTAAATATTTTATTATTCGTTTTATAGTTTTAGTTTTAAGTTTACCTTTTAACTGAAATAGATGGACATTTTTGTCGGTAATTCAAAATTATAAAACAAATTTTAAATTAATAATTAATTATTTTTTTACTATGCTCACTTTATAACGTAATACGTTTCACTTTTGCATAACACACATTATAATATCAAAGTGATACGTTTTAAAATACGGTATCATACATTATCTTGTCAGTATACTCAGTTGCGGTAAAACAACAATAACAATAAAGTTTTTCTGCTACTAGAAGATGCAGTAAAGGCAAAAAGAAACTTTTTGATCCTTACGGTAAACTCAGTCACTAAAGTGTATTCTGCATACGCATAATCGTATTTAATTATTAACTACTGCGTTTCGCTCAAAATGTTTGTAAATGTTAGGCATTTAAAATGTTTTAAAATTGAATTGTAAGCTATTAAATGTAGTTTTTATATATTTAACTTTCAAAAAATGTTACTTAGAACAATCTCGATGGCAAAACAACATTTATTTTTTATATTTTTGTAGTGAGTGCATTTGCCATTAGCCAGGAATAATATTAGTTTATGTATAAATAAACGTTTAACGTACCCTGAAAACAATATTCTATTACAATGCATAAACGGTAGTCGAAGAAAAAGGGTTGTTGACTTCTTGGTCGTTGTCAAAGGCAAGGTTAATAATACTGGGAATAAAGTATATTTTACATCTTTTTATATTTTAATAGATTTTTAATCGAATAACTATACTTATTGTGTGACGCACGCCTGAACATATTTAAAAGGTTGATCACATTGTATGCGTTATTCATAATAATAGTTGAAGAAAAAAAAATCATTTTGACTTAGGACTTCTTACATTGTGATGAGACAGTTCTGTGGTTTGAATTTCGTCGTTATAACTCACGTTCTTCATCCCGTCAAAATGTTTACATTCGTTGCTATAAAACACATAATATAAACTCGAGGCCCTAGTAATAGGTAGTATACACTCGTAGATCGCGGTGTACACATATAAACAACCTACACGCATAACATACTGCCGCGGCCGCGTATGTAACGTTATATATAAATTGTTATAGCGTCCCGTGAGCTCGTTTATTATTTAAAGTTTGGAATTTCGTTCGCATCTATCGCTGTGATGATGTTCGCGGAAACGAATCTCTCTCGCTCTCTCTCTCGGTTTCTCCGTGTCTCTGTTCGTATAGCATCGGAACACGGGTAAATTGCGTACCGGATAGAAGAAACAGAAAAAAAAAAGGTCACGATCGTACGCCCTTATTGTATACACTACGTAAATTTCAGCCCCAACACACATTTCGTATGCATGTGAATTGGCGACCGGGCCGTTTTGCGAAAAACTCGTAAATCCCGTGCCGATAGGTGATCGCGGATATGAGCACAATGATCTGCGACGCCGACAACAAGGTTAAGAAACGATTTCAAAACCACTGTTTTTTTCGACCGCAGACTTTTATAAGGATGATGCTATCTGGTAAGTGGTTCCCAATACTTAAGTTCGAAAATCGGTGCTCACTAACTGTCGAGAAATAAAAAAATTTACCTCTTCAAAGTACAAATTAGGCACCACTTCCCATCGAGAACCTTCCATAATTGTGATGATCGGAGCCGTCCTTCTGGTCAAAATAGTGTACACAAACACGAAATAATATAAAAACAAACATCCTGGTAATACAAATATACATAGATAATATATTATATATTCCCTGTTTCACTCAAGTATGAAAAATGAAAAAAAAAAAAAAAAACATAAATAGAACTTTTTTCTCCATAAGCATTCATGAACAAAATCGTGTGCTAGACCCGATTTAAGTTTTGAACAGGGGTCGGTGCGGCTCCATACTAATGTTGGGTATCACTGTAGATCCGTACAATCGATACGTAAAACAGGCATAACGCGTGATCGATCCGAGAGGTATACCGCGGTATACCACGAACGGTTAAGTTATTCGTCTGCGGCGGTGGTGGTCAGACGAAACGCGTCCGTCCCCATCGCTCACCGAATTGACCACCCACGCCGGAAGTAAAGCCGCGACAATCCCTGCTACCGATTACGTTTCCGACCAGTTTTCCCAGTCAATCATCCCGAAAAATCTTCTTCGTTCCTAATTATTGCGTGCGCAAAACGCAATCTGACGAATTCTGTACGTTGTTGTCTTCGGGAACCAAATTTTCGTATCGGACAACAATATACACTCGACTGTCGTCATTCGTTACACGGCAACAGTGCGATGCAATCTCGGTTGAAGATTATTTCGTACCATCATATGTTTCTGTAATTCGTTAGATACACGCAGTGCTGGAGACCACATTATCTGCGCCACACTTAGCGTGTGTGCAGGGGATGCAAGCAGCGGGGCGCCGGGGCATCTGATGTCTCTGAAGTCTTAGATTTTCTAAAATGGCGTAAAAAAATGTACGTTATGAATAAAACAAAAAGATATTGTGTTCAAAATATTTCATTGAACAAGATTTCAAGAAAACAAGTGTCTTGACTCTCGAGATAGCATCTTAAAATTTATAACGAATCTGTGTTCATTTATATTCTTGCTCATTTGAATCCCAGGCTAAATGCATGCTTCAACAAGAATATCCAAAAATGATTTGAAACATTTTAGATTCTTATTGAAAGAGTAATGTATAACTTCTAGCATGTGAAGTTTTTTTTTTACTTTTTGTGTATGTCATTAAATTATTTCTTAAAAAATATTAACATATCTTTTATTAATCTAAAATTTTGTCTAGTTGCTTCATTCGATAAGTCATTTGTTGAACTTTTAAACAGTTTTCCCAATAATTGCGAAAACCTGACGAAAAAATGCAAAAATACGACAACATTTACGGAATGCCAATTGTAGACAAAATCGCTTATTTTTCATTGTAAATCAAAAAGTAAGAAACGTAAGGACATGAAATTTTCACTAAATATTTATATAGCTATTATATAGAGATGATATTATTTTCAAATGGCATATAATTTTTTTTTGTTATTTATACCCATTTGAGATTTGAGAGTTTTTTCAGTTTTTATTCTTAAAATGTTAATAAAAAAATGTTAGTTGGCCGAAAAATTATGAAATTTGAATGCGATATTCCTCGTAAATTGTTCTTACTCGTGTGAAAAAATCTCAAAATTCGGTAGGTTAAGTTTTTTTTTCATATGTTAACAGCCCAGGGGCTGGTTGGCAGAAATTCTCCACTCCTAACGCTTCTCCGCTTTCCTTTTCAATTCGCAATAAGATCTGCAGTCCATATCTCTTACTATTTGACTAATGTAGTCCAGTGGCGGTCGCCCTCTGCTGTTGTTCCCTTCAATGGCACCTTCTATTATCATCCTGCTAAGTAGACTGTTTTGACGCAGTATGTGTCCAATTAACTTGGCTCTTCTTGTTTTTAAGGTCTTCAGAAAGCTTCTTGTTTCTCCGACTCTTCGATAAACTTCTTCATTTGTTATGTGTTCTGTCCAACTTATTTTAAGTAGTTTTCTGTAACACCATGTCTTGAACAGTAATAGTCTTTTTTCTTCTGTTTTACCTATGGTCCATGTCTCACTTCCATACAATGCTACGCTCCAAACATAAGCCTTAAGTAAGTTTTTCCTTACTTTTATGTCAATATTTCTAGATATAAACATATTTTTCTTGCTCTAAAATGCACATTTAGCCTGATTTATTCTGCTTATGATCTCCTTGGTACTACGGCCGTCCTCAGTTATCGTGCTTCCCAAGTATTTGCACTCATTCACTTGCTCTAGTGTGTCACCATCTAGTGCAATTTGAGTTAGGGTTTCTTCGTTACGGCTGCAAACGAGGACTTTCGTTTTTGCTTTGTTTATTTTCATATTGTATTCATTTTTCATTATTACGTTCATTATTTCCAAGATATTCTGTAGATCCTCTTCATTGTCTGCTATAATCGCTAATATAGGTTAAGTTATAAATCTTATAAATCATTTTTTTTTTTGTTTTTAAGTTGCCTCCGATAATTACTCGCAGTGTGCATGTGGTTGTAGGGCCTCTCCTAAGACATTCGTACTGTAACGAATGCGTGCAGATAACGGGTTGTAGAACATCGTGAAGCAATTAGTGAAGCAATTGTACAATACAATATACTGCACGTGGTACCTTATCGCAGTGTTTACTGCGCGGGTTGGAAGAAAAGTCTCCTCGACACCGCTTTCACTTTATACGCGCGTAGGTATAATATGAATAATATAACGCGCGTAAAGTCGTACTATTTTTTTTTCTTCCTCTTTCCGTTTTTTTTTTTTTTTTTTACCCGGAACTATATTAAACCTCCTACGTTCTTGTATGCATATATAATATAATATAGTGGAGTAACAAAATGCTTACAACGCGACAAGGAAACGTTGTTGATTTAGGTCCCACGTTATTTGACTTTACCTACACACGCATAACGCGGTGACAAGCCGTGCACACAAACTCCGTGCATACACACACACACACACACACGCAAATCTGAAAGCTCCGGAGTTTTTTGTTTTTATGTTATTTTTTTTTTTTTTGTTTTTTTTTACCCCATGCGTTATTATTATTATTATTATCATGTTTATTTATTCGACCGAATGGTTCTGGTCCATTCGTTTTGCGGTCCCATCGTAAAACCCGGAATTTACGACCTTTACTGACTTTAAGATGTATTGCGCCTAAAAAGCGACTGCAGTATACCGACCAACACGCACGTGCACGCCGTACTTGCTAAGCAATATTTCGTCGGAGGAAAAATTATGTCACGTGGGATACACTTTTCGGCATATTGTTTCGTTTTGCAGGAAAACGGGGGGGGGGGAAGTAAGTCGCAAATAAACGACCGAATGGCGAATCCGCAGTCGTGAGCGCCGGAGGACTACTAATTATATCGTGCTGCTCGACGTGTTCGACGGTCGTATAGCAAATTTTTATTTTTTTTTTTTAACAGCGCGCTCAAGAACTCGAAATCTATACAGAAAAAAAAATAATAATAATAAAAATAATAACAATAACACTAACCTGTTACCGGACGATTTATTCGGGAGTCATTAAAAAAGTAACCCTTAGCTTAAGTTGTGAATTATTGTTTATACACGCAGAATAAAACAACAATTGTACTGCAGCGTGTTCTGCAAAACGAATTAATTAAACTTCTGAAATATCAGAGTTTTTTTTTTCCCCAACAGCCTACAGGTACGTCGCCCGATTTATTTAATAAATACACGTATTTACGACGAAATTATTGTGAGCGCAACGGACAATGTAACATAATAATATACAGGTTACCCACCGTGTTATCCCGATGGAAATATGTCCGTAGACATTGTTTTCTTACAGCGCAGTTTAATAAAATGTGGTCGCATTAATCGCTTTTAGTCAAACATTTGTATTTTCATCCCCAAAGTCACCCCGTGAAAACAACTTTTGAATTTTTCATAAGTATAAAATTGCAATTTATACAAGTAGTGGTAATGATGTGAAAATTATACGAAAACGTCAGCTCGAAAATTGAATTATTGGTTTCGTAATTAGTAAGTTTACATGATGCGGGTGATCGTGTACGCGTCATTTATACTGCAGCAGGCTCATTAATATATTAGCATAAACTAGATACCACTGTGTACGACAGAAATGCTCATTAATACGGTAATGTGATATCATTTCTGCGGTATAACATACAGACATAATATTATAGACATGTAGTGCAGTAATTTAAATGACTCGGTATACACTACATTATGGTCAGGGATGGCCAAACATTTTCAAGTGGAGATCCACCGAGAAAACGGAAAGAAGATGATGCGTTTACTTTACCAAAGGGTTCACCGATGATAACCGAGATTGGCGAGTCCAAATCATCGGTGACGAATGACGATCGATGTGCAGGAATGCATGCTAAAAGCCGAAGATCGACTTTCAAGTCACACGCGGTCCACTGGTGGATCGCGCTCTACCGTTTGGCCACCCCTCAGATAGTGACCATCCTATAACTTTACCTGTCCGATTTACGCTAATTAATAATCAGCCTACAGTATTGCTCACCCTCTCCTGTAAACTAAACAATTGTTTCAGTCATGTAATCAATAGGTAATCCGATCACGGTACATTTGAAATTATCTCATCAACTTGTACCACAACTTGTAGTATACTCGTATAATAAGTATTATTGTACAGAAATTGTACAACTGTAGGTAAAGTAATTCAAAAGTGGTTTTTCCCACTCGGTTAAGTGATGAAAACATAAATTTGACTGTAACCGTGTTATTATCGTGGCCCCTTTCCATGGAACTTCTATAGAACAAAGACAATTAATATCTACGGCATCTGTCTAATTTCCACTCGTGGGGATATCACGCGACGGGGCCACCCTGTACAAATATACATTTATAATACTTTATCGCGCAACAACGTACATATTGCGTCTCAGTTTTTCCGTTTAGATTTATAGGAGAAAAAAAGAGAAAAAGAATAAATTAAAAAAAAAAAAATCCCGTAATTGGATTTGTTTCCCGCGTTAAGTGGTGATGAATTCGTATTTCTTCACTATAGTACCTATATAGTATATACATTGTACATGTACATGGAACGATTGAGAAGAAAAAAAATTAATCAAATTAACAGTAAAATAAATGACCGTTGTTGTGTGCGTGCTTTCGTCCAACCGGCCGGCTGTCGTGGGAAACGACGAAATATTCAATAGTTCTATACTGCGCATAAATTAGCGTACATCATCGTGTTCGATTAAAACCGATTGCACGATAAATGAACACGGTGACGATGCGCGTATATTGTAAAGCCACCGCGGACGTTGCGGCCGCCCTACTCGCAGGACTGTCAGCTGTGCACGTGATTGATTTTACATTTTATTTCGTGTACCCTGTAAGAACTTCGTGATCCTTTTATACCGACGTGCGCGTGGACGTGTGGTTTTGTTTAAGTGCGACGGTCTTCTGAGTTCGCCAAGTGTAGCCGTAAAACCGTACACGAGCTTTTCAAGATTGTAACCAGTTTCCCACGTGTTATACGTAAATGATACGACTTTACGGTTCGTGATATAACAGTTCATACGGTGCATTGGAGATTTGCGTGATCTATGGCGGAAAGAGCTGGAGATCATTGCCCAAAGTGCCGCGCCGCTCGGACAAGATGGTCTTGACTAGCTAGTTGAACGATTCGAAAAAATAAATCATTTACATTTATTGTTTGTCAACACAAAATTATCTTGCTATATTATACCGCTCTATCGCCACTACATACTTATTGACGAGCATCCGCTGAGATAAGATTACGAATTAATGGTTGAAATAAAATGCGTCCACGTCTTCTAGACAATGTGATGTATAAGATTTTTCTCTGATATCAGATGACATCATGAGCGTAACAGTGTTTCTCAAATTTAATGTAACCTTTTCATAGGATAGGGCCAATTTTTTCTTCAAAAGTTACAAAAGCAAGATTACACTGGAATAAACGATGTTTTTTCTTATATTCGTACAGTATATAACTATATAATATATAAATAAATTATATACTACCTAAATTGTCGGACAAATTAACTTGCAGGAATTTCCGGTACAAAAATTGCGTGTGCAACTAGATGTTTCCAATACCTATATCAATTTCAATACCAATACCAATACCAATACCAATAACAATACCCCCACCAATACCAATACTAATACCAATACCACAGTATCAATACCAATACCAATACTCACACCAACACTAATACTTACACTAATACCAATACATACACCAACACCAATACTTACACCAACACCAATACTTTTACCAATACCAATACTAATACTCACACCAATACCAATACCAATACCAATACCAATACCAATTTCTATCCAAAAACTACCTACCAACCAAATTGCAGCTGCCTAAGTCGAGTATTTTTTGAGATTTCATGTTAACACAGTGAAGGGACGAGCACCCTCTATTTTATATATATATATATATACTTTGATAAAAAGTGCTACTCTAAGATAATCATTATTAGATTTTTTTTATTATCATTTATACATGAAAATATGATCTGCTTACCGAATAAGATACCTGTTGCTGAATTTCTGAGCAAAGTTTATTCATATCTGGTCAAATACTCAAGATGAATGTTGACATCATAAATTTGACTTCATAGTTTATTTTTAATTAAGTTCATGTTATAAAATGTTCAAAATTCCAAAAGTGGCTGGTTTAAACTTTCAGGAAAGATTTTCTATGAATCAAAATATAACTTGCAAGTATTCTTTTTGACACTTGACGAGTTCAACCTGTAGATGATTGACAGCTAAAACTACTTGTTCCTTTTCCACATTTTGTAATTTATATTAAAGACCATAATCCATTGAAAAATGTTGATTTTCATATAATAATATAGGAAAATTTCGGAAGTTAAGGCCTACCCTGAAAAGCCGCAGATTGCAAGCCTAAAAGCCACATGTGGGCGACCCTATTGTCTTAGGGTCAAAGTTTTAGAATTTTTTTAACATTAACATTCAAATCGTTGAAGTATCAATGAAATTTTTTCTAACAATATACTAAAATAAACTGTAGTGTCTAAATATTTCATGGCCCCCTGGAGGACCATGGCCCACAGTTTGAGAAGCACGTTAGAGTGTACAACGTGCATACGGGATTTGTGATATTTATTTTTTATTATAAATGGGTCAAAGAAACCCTTTAATAAAGTATAAGGTACCTACAGTAAAAATCATGACTTCGACAAAAAAACAGTAGTGTAATGTAAAGTAAAAACATTCACACTAAAATATTAAAAAAAAAAGCAATTACGACTATAATAATACGTAACCATGACAATGATAATAGAATAATAATATAATTATAATTATAATTATAATTATGAGTTTATTAATATATCGAAATATTCGTAGTTCTAAAGTGATTTAGAAAGAAATAATTTAGCTATATAAATGCAATAGTTTTCGTAATTTAACTTACGTTACTTTACTTACTTAAAATTAAACTTGTTTATACGTATATTTACATTATACAAACGGTACTGAGCATAGAAACAGTATCTAAAATATTGTTCAAGTAAACGAAAGTCAATACCTGATCATGTGATAATATTTTGCTTGGTATTTGGTCACAATTGTATTTTAGTCTAGTGTTGATAAGAATATTACAGCGGTAGGCATACGAAATGTTTCCAATACCTGCACGGTTCATATCGATATTGGTATGCCTTATACACCTTATAGGCTTAAAAAATACGAAGCTCCGGTTTGAGGTGTATTACGATATAATAGATTTTTTCACATCAGTTTTATTGGATTCTATCGGAAAACTTTCTATTTAAGAATCATTTATTTTGACCACTCGAACGGGTCCATAAAGTATTTCTAAGATTTATACATTTTTAAAATCAACTGCTTTCCTCATGACTATACTCTGGTCTTTCGCTTTTGAAATCTTCCTTAATTCGACGGTCGTCACTCTCATCAAATATCTCATTTGTTCAAAAACTTCTTTCTGGTTCTTTTTATCTGCATTCTCTTCTGGCACTAATAAGTTCAACGTTGCCGATCTGAAACGCAATACAGTCTTGTGTCACCCCTCTGCTACACCAACTATTTAAGAAATGCGAGCCTCTCACCCGGATGATTGAAATTCCGTCACGCCTCTAGCTTATCGCTAATATTAATTTCGTTATAAATATTGCGTTAACAATATCACCTATCCTCACGCTTGTTATATTAAAATAAAATAAGACAACAACAGACGACAGAGAAAAAGTTATATTTTTCCCAAATCCACTGCCTACACTGTTGCATGGTTCTACCTCTTACCTTGGAGAAGGTTTTAAAAAATCAACATTATAATATTTTATCGTTTGCGTTCGAACACAACAGAAGCGTGCGCCACAAGACCTGGCGCATAATATGTCGAGTTCGTCGTCGGCGTGTCATGGTCGGTGCAGTGCTGTTACGCGCGTTACGCGTCAACCGGACTCTTTCCGGGGATGGAAATCAAAAGTTTATCAACGAGATGGGGACCGCGACTGGTAAAACATTACACCGCAACCGCTGTGACCGCTACTAAATATTACATTGCGTACGTATACGAGAACACGGTGACCGCGTCTGTTTCACGGGCTAGCAATCCAATCAAAAGGAATTGTATGTACGCGTTGTTCAGTTTACGTTTTACACCGTTTCACCGTACATTTCAATAAAAATGTTGTTATAACCGTTACACGCGCGCACATACGATTGGGATTTGAATGCAAAACGCATTATTTTTCGGGTTATCCTAGAGTCTAGACGATACGTCCTGAGCAATTCGTTTCGCGTGGAGACAAGAAATAATTTAAACAAGAAACTATCGCATTCTCCGTTTATTTGCATTTTTCCGATTTGTTTGGTTTAAAGATAATTTTTACATTTATATCAATTTTTGTGTTTATTTACTATGGTAGTTGCAATAGTAATTAATATCATGCATATCAAGCAGTATTATGCACCTCACGAAAAACTGCATAATATCTACAGTAACTGGTTTTTCGTACTATCACATTTTACGGTAAGAATAATAATGCATTCAATAAAACCTAAGTGCGGCTTACCCAAATCTTTGTTGCTGGTTTCAATTTGTTTTTCATAATACTATATAGAGCTTTTTCATAAAATTGAATCAAAGTATATTATGTACATAAAATAAAGTTATTGAAAATGTAATTTTTCTATAAGTAGCATTATAATGAGTTTTCCACGTTTTTAATGCATTCTTATACCTTTTTTAGATAATTATTATGAACAACTAAATGTCAGCTTTTTCAATCGTGAGGCATAAAAAAATTTTACTTGTTTATAAATGCACATATTAAAACCAAATCAAACAACTTCTAAAGACATATTCTTCAGATATTGAAGCAGATGGAGTATTTGTAATAGGTTAATAAATAATTTTCAATAAGCAAAATCAACAGATATAAAACTAACTCTTAAAAATGATACGGAAGCTTTCGTTGGCTGTAATGAAAAAATGTTCACTACTGTTAATCGGCTTTCATTAATATTGATCACTTTACCAGTGACAACAGAAAGAAGTGTAAGATAATTATTCTCCTTACGATGCTTGAAAATCTATTGAAGAAAGACAGTTGGTGAATTCACTTAAATGATTTAGCGGTTAAGAATATTCATCACGATGTAGTTGTAACCATGGATGAAATTTTAGATATATAACTTAAAAAACTCGTCGCTATAAGTTAATTTAAATAAAATGTATGATGGTTTGTATGATTGTACAATCAACTACAATACGTAAAGTTATTAATTTGTTGCGTATAATTTGGTCAACTAATTTAGAATAACACTTTCCTTTTGAAATTCCTAGCTACGCGCCTGAATGTATGAATGTATATAATGTATATTTATGTATGTATGGTATGTATGTATGTATGTATAGGTAAGTTTGTATATAAATGTAATATAGGAATGTATTAAGTATGTACATATGGACGTATGTACATAAAGTCTCTAGAAATGGACGATGAACCTAATAAAAGATGCGATGCGCCCGCCGTGTTTGAACGCGCGTATACGCTCGTAGTTTAATACGATTTCCTCGGAATATTAGATTTATCGGCTCCCACTCGTATGGCGGCAAGTACACACGAACGTTTTTAAAAATCGAATTAGTCTCCCGTATATAAAACTTTATGGGAGTAAAGCTGTTTGAAAAAAACAACTACCGAAGTGAAATATAAAATAAATAAATGGATATAAAAAAAAAAAAAATAGAATAAAAACGCTAGCGGGTAAAATAATTTTTTCCCCCGAACCGTACGTGGTTATACTTACATCTAAATGAAGTATTTTACACGATGGTGTAGGCTCTTGTTCTTTTGGTTATTCGCGTGAAATTGTCCGTGTGTGCACGTGTGCCTTAGTCCTATTTTTTAAGGTTTTACTTTGTTTTTTTTTTCATTTCCGTGGGGTTCCCACGAAGTGTCAATACTAACGACGCCATTATTTTAACCAACATATTTTATGCATGCTAAACTCGAGCGAGTATTTAAACTTAGTTTTGTATAAAATGTAAACGAAAATGTTTCCATAGTGAGTAGAAAAAATCTGCTTTCCTCTTGTAAATACATCGAAAGAAGCGCTAAGCGGCGGTCTACATTTAAGACGCTACAGCGCGAATAACTAGTTATGCGAAATTAGTCATTTGAGTCTCATTACCGAAGTGATGGTGAGTTTACCTTATGTTTTTTATTTTACTTTGTTTCAAGTATTTGGATACGACCGGGGACAGTTTCTGGCGATTTTGAGTCTAATAAGCGAATGAACCTAATATCCGTGAGTCAGGAGTCTAATATGCGGCGTCCGCACTGTAGGTATATGCGTGTAATGATTTCACAGACCCGGCCTAAAGTATTCCCTCGAGTCTGTGCACTGCGCACGAAACGCTAAACGAATAGTTTGAAAAGTTTACGCGACCGTTTATGTCAACTATTAAGTAAAAACAGACCTCGCGGATCGAATAAGACGTACACGATAGTGCTTTCTATTCGTATAACACGAGTTTTTTTTCCGGAACAAGGTGTGTTTTCCCGAAGGAATTTCGCAACAATTTGCGTAACATCGCGAACTATCGTGTAGGTGCGTAGATCGTGACCGGATCAGATGTTTCGCGTGTAATATCGTATAATATATTAGACGCTATAGATTTGAAAGCTGAAACAAATCGAGCGAACGTCGGAACCGTGCACATAGGTATGTGTATAATACTTTACATTAAAGTGGACGCGGCTGAAGTTAAACATTTTCAAGTAGGTACTCGTATGAAGGGTAAACGTTTTAGAAAACAATACCGTAGCAATTGGTCGAAAAAAAAACCATAAATAGTAGGTAGGCACTTATTAGAAGTGACGTGGATTTTATTTTTTTTTTTATTGAAATTTTGTATTTACAATTAATTTCGACAATTACTCGTATATGCTAATGTGACTATATAAGCAACCCGGAATCAATAATGAATGAGGTAGCGGTAACGGCAGTGACGGATTGAGAATTAAGTATCTGACGAGTATCGGGTGTGATATTGAGAGAATGAAAGAGTGAGAATAATTCAGAACGCTCTGAGGATAGGAAGGGACAATCAAACAAGATATGGTTTATATCACAAACCGCTGGGGTACGGGGAAAAATACAGAGAGGCGAGTCGTTTAAGGATAATTAAAAGGAGTGCGAAGGAAGTAAGGTGTGGCCGAAACGGAGACGGAAAAATGAACTTATTACTTTACGGGATAATTTTAAGTTGTGAAACCACGGCTTGAGTGGAATGTTGATGTTTATATATCTGTACCAAATGGCATAGTGGGAGGGAGATTATTGAAAGAATTGAGCCATAATTGATTGATGCAGGATTTAAGGATAGGACTGAAATCTGACCATAAAAGTGACGTGAATTAAGATTCTTATATTTTAGTGGCAGTAAGAGCACAATAACTGATTAACAAAATTAATTGATCTATACAAAATTAATACAAATTAAATGCTGTTCGTTGATAAGCACATTGCTTGAAAACGGCAGAAACGATTCGGATATTTTTTTAGTATACGTAATAACCCGAATAAGAGTTCTGCGGGGATAAAAATAGGGAAATTCGGAAAAATATGAAAGTGGTATTCCATAGGATGTTCGTATTAACTCGCAACCAGATGTGTAAATTTACAGAAATTTGGGAATACACGTAGAGTTCTGATGACAAATGCAGTATTTAGCCATAAGTTATTTTTATACTTGAACACTATGTATGCAATAATTAAATTTGAACCACTTTGTGCATAAGTTTACGGCAGACTATGTCACAAGGAATCAAAAGGGCCCACATTTTTTTCTTATTTTTACATTTTTCACACATTTCCAATAGCTTTTTACAGACAAATTGATTGAACTATATATTATATCGTTGTAAATAAAAATTGTGAAATTTAAAATTTTCCCGATATCGTTCCTTCAGCTTGGGAATATAATTATAAAATAAATAAAAAACAAGCATCAAAGTACCTATATATCGTCATGTTTTTTTTAAATTTTCGATCAAAAGAGCTGCATCGATATATGAATAATTAACATAATTAAATGAAATGCACATAAACTTTTGGATTTAATTATTCGCGAAATGTCAATCATAATACTACATAATTATGGTAAAACCTACATTTTCGTTCGCTCGGAATTTAAAATTAAATTAAATTAGTATGTTATATGTTGTTGTTATTTGAACTTATTTCTTTTCATTGAGTGCGCAAAATACTCGTACAGTTAAATTGTTTAACGCCTTTTAACCCGAGAAGCGTATTTTACAAATGTAAACACTATGATAGAGGTTGTCTACACCTATTATACGGACCACAGGGAACTAGGAGATGGCGTAGAGTACTTTGGAAACTCAACTTGAACGCTGCACGGGATGTATGTGCAGTGTGCATATAATATATCATTATTGTACAAGGTGTCTGGAAAGTTTGGTAACATTGAAATGCTCACCAACTATTATAATCATATACGAAGACGTTTCTCGAAACTCCTCGGTGTTCGAATACAATTATAACGTAGTATAATATAAAATCCATTCTTTCGTCTTCGTTTATCTCCTATAAATGTTAAGGTGCCACAACGTCTTTCTAGGTCTACTGCACAATTTTATGTTCTCTATTCCAACTCTTTAGCTACATAATTATGCTTAATTAATGCGATTAATTCTGTTATTGAATGATAATAACCATTGTTTTATCTTATTCGTATTTATGTATGTAGTTTTTAGTTCATTTTCATTGTACATAAATTAAATTTTTCATTTTACTTTTTACTTGTTTGGTTAGCATGACCTAACAAGATTAGGATAACCCAATTAATGTATAAGTACACTTATACGCTTGTATTCAAGGGTGCATTCCGTATACATTATTATTTAAATAAATAAATAAATAAATAATATTATATATATATATATATATATATATATATATGAGCGTGCGTGCGTGCGAACTATTGAAAAATACTTATCTCTTTATTCTTTTGTGTATAGTAAAAATATTATCATAAAACGAAAGGACTAGAAGCGTTTTACCGATCGTATAGTGCGTATAATCTCGCGTATGAAAAATGTTTAAATCATAATATTATCTTTCTTAAATGTATTTCTACTTAATCTAAAACTGTTACAATACAATACAGCGTAATATAATTTACGAGTATTGTATTATAATGTTTTTAGCTTGAAATTAAATTGTCGAGTGAATTATTGTTTTCTAAGTAGGTATTCGTGTAGGGAAAAAAAGGAAAACATTTGAACTGAGAACATTTTCTCTTTATAGGATACCTAGAAAATCACGAGATAAAACGATTTTCCGAAAATACATTTTTATTCATATAAATAATAATAATAGTACGTTACAGTTGCGTAACCGCGGTTAATGAAGAATTGCTGAACGTAACGATATATAATACCTAGTTTGGTAACGACGCGAGTACGAGACACCGTTTGAAATTTGAAATATTTTCCTCGGCAAACACCAACGGTATGAGCGTATACCTTGTAACGAAGTGAAATTCCTAGCATTGTAATCGACCTATTACATTATTACCTAGTACACGTGCATTTCATACTTATTCGGGTGTACGTATATATATATTATAGTTGTACGCGTATGTACCCTAATTGTGATCACATTTTCTAAAGAAACAAATCGTGATTTGTGATTTTATTTTTATTTTATTTTTTTTGTTTCGAACAATTATTTACCGTGTAATCGTGTACCAGGTTTATCTTATGTATCGCGCACTCGTAAACAATCAAATAATACAACGCGCAAAACCACAGCGGAGAAAAACAACCGCAAAGAAAAACTATATATATATATGTGTGTGTGAGTGTGTGTATATAATATATTATAGACGGAGAAAAATTTCAAAAAGTATATCGAACAAGTAAAATATATAAGTTTAGAGAAAAAATGTTTCGATTTCACCCGGGTGCACATTGGCCCTTGTTATATTTTATACGCCTGTCGATTACCGACGATTTGATTAAAAAACTTTTAAGGGTTGATTAATTTAAACTGGTCATATTTTTACTTTCAAGTATCGTTTAAGATATATATATATATCTAAATCGAAAACCGATGACCTATTTTTACCGTCCGCATACTAATTTATGTACAATATTATAGTCTAATGATTAAAGCCATTAGTGAATAACTGCAGACGTTAAACTTTTCGCACGGCGATTTTGCGACGCAAACGGCGCGTATATTTTTTATTTTTGAACGATCTATAATTTGTCATCAATCGACGATAATATCGAACTGGTATGGCTGCAATAGCTGGTATAACTGGTATCATTTCGTGAACAAACGGTACCGCCGTATAACACCGTAACCGTATACATCTATAGCAGTGTTTCCCAACCTGGAGGGCAGTGTAGACATTTCTTGGGGGGCGTAAGCAGTCATTACAAAATACCGTTTTTATTTTAAAATGTATGGAAAATATGAAAAATTAATGATGACCGGTCTTGAGTATTGATAAAGAGACATAAATAAAATCAATAAAGATATTGATAAAGTATTAATAAACAAATATTGAGCCAGACATAAAAAAATTGTATAAAAAAAAGTGTTGCCAACCTTCACATTAATAAATTGTAAATTTAATTATATTATAATACTTACTATGATTTATATTTTATAATTATTATCATCAATAAAATTGAATTCATCTCGGATATTTTATAACTTCTTTGTAAAGTACACAAAAAAGTGATATATTTTTCATGTTATAGAGGGGGGGAGGGGGCGCGAGAGTTTCGAAAATCTGCAAAGGGGGCGTGGAATAAAAAAGGTTGGGAACCATTGATCCATAGGGTGGCCCACCAATGGTTATATACCGAAAGGAAATATCTCCAAAGATGTAGATTTTTTTGTTTCACTAAAGCTTAACAAAAAGGGGTCCACATTAAACAATTAAGATGGATTTTATATTTTCTCCCCTCCACCGACTGGAAAAATAGTAAGTTGTGGTAAAGTTCGAGTAGTTGCAGATATTAACATTTCAATGTACAGCAATCGAGAGCCGAGTTATTGGTTTCATAACTAAAGCAGATGCAAGAGTTTATGGGAGGCGGCATAAACGCCGTACATAGTAATTTACTATGTTGACTATGGTAATAAACTAGTGTAAATAAGACAGTTGGGTGTGCGACAGAAACGCTCATTACCACGGTAATGAGCTATCATTGATGCGATCTGACAGTGGTCGGCAACCTTGTTGAACTCCAGGGCCACATTTATAAATGAAAAAAGTGAAATGAAAAAAAAATGTTCACGGGCCAGATAAAAATAAAAACATTTTATTCTTTAATTATTTATTATACAAAAAAATACTATCTAAAACTTAAAATTATAAAAGGTATAAAATAAAAATTACAGTTTTTTATATGATTAATTGATTATAATATGAAAGTATGGATGTAATTTACTGGTAAAGTGCATAATGTGATTTTTGTTGTTGGATAATGTTAATTAATTTTTCGATTTCCACATTAAAATTACTTGTGCCCGCTCTAAGAACATGGTAGAGATGGTCATCAGTTAAACGTGATCTGTATTGTTATTTAATTTTTTTCAAGTGAGAAAAAGCCTGTTCACACACGTAAGTGGATCCAAACATACTGAAGTATCTTGCAGCTATATTTATTAATTTTTGAAAAGATAGATAGATAGTGCAGCCATATAAATTCATCTGTGTAAGCCGCTGATGAGGTCTATGTGAAAACATGATATTAAATCTGTTAACTGTCTGATTTCTTAATTTGACAGTGTTAATCCCGGGTACGTCTACCCTCTTCTACAATTATACCTGAGCTTTAGTTATGAAACCACCAACAGTTCGACTCTCAATTACCTACGAGAAATTTATTTTTTCACATCAACTTATAAGTTAACTGCAATTTTACGGAGATGCTTTTTGGTTATATTGTATCTATGGTCGGAGTGTCAGACACTGGAGCACCACTGATCGGTACTCACGTCTCGTTATTTCTTGAGAGATTATTAGTGTTGCAGTATTCATACTATTTATACTAATTTTTCTTAGAGATTTGGCGAAGTGCGCTGTCGAAAATTATTTTCTTGAGTTCAACATTTATTAAATCCTTACTACCTATATATTAAATTCAAATAAATTCAATATTTTGATGGCGCCAAAACAAAAAGAGACCAAGTGACGTTTTTATAGGTTTTCTGGAGAGCAAAAAAATTGTTTTATACTTTATAATTTTTTTCTTATTATATAATTGTACTCTTATAACTATTTTATGTGATTTTTTGAGATTTTTTTGAGTTGTTTTTTAAGCAAAAATAATTTGTTATTTTTATTTCCACGCAGTTTTTAACTAAGTTATTATAACTATAATTGAAACATCAAGAACAATTATTTTTTTGAAATATCTTGATTTCCGGGCGTTTATACCCCAATTGAAATGTTTGGTTATAATTTGACGTTGTAATAAAAATATCGCTTGAATCTGGCTTAAAGATAGTCCCCACATATATTATTATTATTATTCCATTGGTGTTTATTTTCCATATAATCTTTTATACATTAAAAAGTGACGTCCGTATACTGATGACGTACCGGTTCGTTTATAAGATGCACCCTATATCTCCGCTACCCGATGGTATTTAAATAATTTTCGGTTGTGTCCAATTGTCTAGAAGCCCGCCGACTTAGTAAGCGCATCGACTGCAGGTTTATAGAAGAAAAAACCCGTTTATTTCGATCTCGATCGGATCGTCGAGAATATATATATGGAAATAGATGCTTACCGGACCCTGTAGCACGTATTATAATGGCGCACGCGGCGGCAGGGACGAAGGATATACGAGTTTAGATGTACTCGTATCTACGTACTTATCTATATGTGCAAATAATCCTAGTTATATGTATATTTACAGTTCGGAAACGACGTCGTGGCGCACACACGCGATGATGATGACGATGATGATGATGGCGACGAGGAGGGCCAGGGGCGATTATAAGAGGCGAACGTGGCCCGAGAAGACAAAAGCCAGTGCGGGAAGGACGCAGACGATGTAGAAACGATCGTTGTTCGATGTTATCGGTTGCAGCCGGAGCGGACTAACACGGCGCGTAGTGTACAATATATATATATATATACGCACAGACGAGCTTGTTGACGATAATAATTATTTTTACGCGGACCTACGTCGATTTCACGCGCTGTTTACGGGCCGTTAAATTTCACGAGTTGCAATAACGTTGCAGCGTAAAACGTACACGGACATAATGTACGTGTATGGAAACGAGTGAGCGAGCTAGCGTGTGCGTGCCCTGCAAGCATTTGGATAGAAATGTCTCCCGACCACTCGACGACCGGCGTGCCGACGCAATAATTCAATACCACGCTCGAAAACGTCAAAAACTGATAAAATTGCACGTCCCACGACGCCCTTGTGAAATAATAAAACAACGTAATGACTTTCTCTCGTGGTGTAGATAAAAACAAAACTGCGAACGTAGAAAACAAAAGCACATACTCGTATCGTTACAGTGTTGATAACAAGAACATTCATACACCTTTGCTGTGCGCATGTGGTTGGGGGTGAGTAAGAAGTCGCAAATGCTTACTACCGTTGAACCGCGGTTGTTGATTTGAAATCGACGACGAGAGCGGACAACCCTGAGAACTGCGTATTATAATAATAAAAATGGCCTGGATTTAAAAACCCCGAAAATCGTTGAAAAATGCTCTAAAAATTATTCAAAAAGGCCCTTTTTGATTATTTATTTATGATTTTTACTATCTATTCACTAAACATTTATTACAAAAAGAAAAAATAAAAGAAAAATTTGACTAAAATTATCTTTAGAAAGTAATTTAATGTAAATGTAATTTATGAATATGCATAAAACCTAATGTCACAAAAAAAATATTAAAAAGTGCTCTAAAAAAGAAAAAAAAATATTGATAAATTAAAAATAAAGGTTTAATTTTTAAATGATCTGTTATATGAAATTAATTAAGTTCTTGGAAACCATTTTCTAAGATCATCAAAAAAAATATGCACTTTGCATTAAAACCCGAGCTCTGTAATAAAATATGAATTCCAAACGTAGGGATAAATACGCGGAATAAATAAAAAAATTATGACATCATTCGTTGGTTTTCAAACTGTTACCACACTAAATATCGGGAAACAAAAAAACTACGTGACCACTGCTTCAAAGCATATTTTCATGTTGATAATGATTTCAATTCAATTGATATATTATAGGTTATAGTAGCTACGCGAAACGTTAATACAAAACTGAATTCTATCTGCTTCGAAAAATATTTTTCATTGAACATTATTTTTACCTCCTCAGCGCTATATGTCTATGTTAAATGAAAAATCCATTGAAATGTCCAAGGCACTATAATACTATATGTGGTCGTTATTATTAAGCTTTTTATGGATAAAAAAATCATGACAAAATAATGTGAAAAACTGTTTTTCGTTCAGTTTCACGATATCGGTTGAGGATCATAGTCATATATGAATACTCAATCTAAAATAAAATTCGATGGCTGCTACAGTTGTTATTGATGACACATTTGCGTTGTTTAGTGTCATATTATGTTTTCATACGTGCTGGTACAGTTATAGCTGATTTTTTGTTTATTTTTCAAATATGGGTCGTATATCAATGTCAGCAACTCACAATATTCAAAAAATTGAACTATACCAAAATAAAAAATCAATCAACCCGTAAACCTGGTTTTATTTATGGGTAAGGTTATAGCATAAAAACATATTTAGAAAACTTAAAAAATGAATAAAATAATGAATAAGTAATATCACACATTGTATGGTGACGATTAAATCATTATGAACCACTTAGCACGGTATGCCACAGTATGTAAATAACAACTTTAAATTAAAAACTTTCTGTTTTTAATGTATTTTAGTATTTAATTTCCTTAGCTGTAACTTAATTTTTAACTAATTCAGAACCGGGCCGGAATTTCTTAATTTTTCAAGATCTGGAACCGGAAATAGAAAAGGCATTTTTATTTATTTTTTATTAATCTGAACCGGAAACGAGACCTTTAAAATCCTTAAGGTTCCCGCAGTCCAGACAGTCAAAAGTTCTGATAACGATTCGTTTTTACGCAGCTTTTCGGAATCACGAATAATATACTCGTATATTATCTTTCCAAATACGTTTTCCTCGATCTTGCGAATAAATAATTAGTCCACGATACTTATACGTACCGAATACCACCCATCACAGTTATATTATAAGGAGCAGTCGTGTTGCTAATACAATTATACACTGTTCGGTATTTGGTATAATCGTATACATTCGACTAATTTAGATACAAGTTTCTAAGTTAGGGATTAAACTTAACCATTCCAAGAAAATATGACCCACGTGCTTTCAACCATCCCGACACAGTTGAAAGTTGAAACACAGTTTGGCCGAACGCGATTTTGTGACGAAATGAGATATAACTCTCTGAAAACCACTATAAATATATATTTAATACAAAAGAATTTTCCTGACCGATTGACTGACTGAATCTGGTTCATGGTCGCACTGCTCAAACCACTGGATGGATCGGGCTGTAAATAGGCATACAGAAAAAAGCACGAAAAATGGATTCAAAGTTAGAAGTCCTTTTTTGTATGTACGCGGTTTTCTCCAAAAGTACTCAACAGACTTTATTATGGTTTTCATCAGTGGATAAATAAGTAGGCCTAACATTTTATTAACCTATAAACCTAAAAAAAACTTCTTTTAATAAATAACCTAAAAAATATGTTAAAAATATCAACTTTGAAAAACTCGAAGAACAACTTTTTTAAACATTTACATAGGTATGATATATATTGGAAAAAGTTTTAATATTATTATGAATACATTAAAATTTGTTTTGAAATTCAATGAAGGAATTTTATTTGAATACTACAGACAGTCGATTAACCACACAACTAAAAAAATACTGTAGTATTAAAACTATTGTAATTAATTTTTGTTAATTTTTATAATCATATGTATTTCGATATTGTGTCTGTTACAAATGTATAACCATCAAGGATATTATCATAAATTAATGTAAAACATATAGATTAAAATAAATACAATTTTGACTTTGTAAAAGTGCACCTATAATTAAAAAAATAATAATCTAAAGCCAATAAAGCACAAAAATATTTAAATATAAATACAAAAAAAAACAACTCGTAGAATTGTCATGATATAATTTATGATGGACAGTGGACACTACTATGTCCTTGAAATCGCATCGACCCTGATTGGGTCTGAATTTGTCCGATTCAAATGTATAATTCTTGTACTCTGCGATCCTTTCAAGAGCGTAAATAAGTCCGATCGCACCCAACGCATGGGGTGTCCGAAGTTCACAATGTTTTAACGATATAATGAATTGGTCATGTTTCTTATTATAACAATAATTCAAAATCGTACTTGAATTTTTTTTTAATAGATTATTCACCATTTTTATACAATAAGTAAGTCATATCAATATAATACATAACAAACATGAGGAGCGAGGCCAATTAGTGTGGTGACTTTCTGACGTCGATGAAAGTAATTATTGTTACATGTGAAGATTTGAGAGATAGACACCAGTGTATTCTTAGTCAACGATTGTCAGATAAGGATTCGATGTCTAGTAATTAAGACTTGTTGAATTGTGTGGTTGATTAGTTTATTGTGAATTTTTTTATTGTCGTTTTAAGCGGTGACTTCAGAAACTTTTTCGATTTAAAAAGATGCTAAGGATTGTGATGATTTGTAGATTTGTAGATGAATCATGGTGACTGAAATGCTTGGATGGTTTGTATCTGGGAAGGCTTAGCACAACCTGCTCGAATGAATGAAATTAATAAACTTGATTTGTTATGCAGTTGTACAATCCACTTGTGAACATTTTAATATGTTACCAACCCATACTATGTGCGATCATAATGCGCATTCCATGACTTCCGGCTGAATGAATTTGATTCATAAGCTATGGTATACATCGGTATTACAATAATTATTCCTGTCGTCAAACAGAACATAGATGAATTTTATTTATATACAAATGTTTGCATGAAATGCGATTATATTATTTTAACAGTGTTTAAAATAGTTTTAGAAAATTAGCGCTTTTCCCGCTACGGATACTTTCCTGCATGGGGCGGGAAGTGTGCTTTGAACATTCCGATATTACGGACCCAAATAATGACTTGACGTCACCGGCCGTTTGATCGATTAGCTTGTAAAAATTACCAATTTATCGAGTGACTACATATTGTACAGGGTGATCAAGATTCCATGCTACAAAGTGTACGTGAGAAAGCAGAAAATAATAATTTTAGATCATAAACGTTTCGAAAAAATTGCATTTTATGTTTTTTCGGTGGTTTTCTCAGTTTTACGAGAGAATCACTGCAATAACATGACTTTCTGATCATATATCAGATAAATGTGCCATTAGTGGCGTACAGTGATTGTATGTACGCCGCTCGTATACCGTAAAACCAACCCGTACGAAAATAAACCACACGGTCAATAAACCATAAAAAGCTGCCAGTCTGCGTGCGTGCTGGATCTGAAATGCAGTTAAAACATGACAACTACTCGTACTGCGTATTACACGTTTATCTATGCGGTTACTTAACCACAGTAGCTACTGCAGGTGTAATACGTTTTTATTTTCGTTTTTTCTGTATAAAGATATAACTGCTGTCGTCTGGACGTAAGTGGGTAACTAAAATCGTTAAACAAACAAGAAAATCATTTCGAGTACTATCTGTTTTCCGTCATATAAACTTATGATTATACACGGAAAATTATAACAAAAACAATTGCTTGTGTAATTTCTTAAGGGCATTTTTGTGGTAACATTTTTTAAGATCGGTCTTGACGATTTTTAAGTGTATTTTGGATATATTTTTGACATTTAAATCCAAGCCCGTTCGCATAGATGCATTGCGATTACCTGTAAATGTGTACAACAAGGTCGTGTAAAATGTATTCTAACATATTAATTTGCGCGTTTGCTACGAGAAAAATAATATAATGTACGTTATTCCGTTGTTGATGCGATTGGGGCGAATACGCGGTCAACTATCGAAAATAAAAATAAATACGTTTCTCGTAATACTGATATTATATTGATCTCGGGGTTGCGAAAAAAAAATCTTATTAATAGTTCTACGACGACGGTGCGAGAGGTGAAATGCTACAGTACACATGACTTTGTAATTATTATTGCATAAAATCTCGAAACATAAGTATGGCAGACTATACGATGTTGGTATAAAATATATTGTACAGACAATTGCAGTGTATTGAGTCGTACGGCGAACGGAGTATAATTTTTTGGTGTAAAATTATTATAACAATAGTAACAATATATGCGTGATAATATTTTAAATTCTCGAGTGTTTTGAATTTTGAATCATTTTTGAGACCCGTACACAAATAAAGTCTAGGTGTAATATAGCTTATCCGGTATGTACAAAGCAGTGTTCGACAAGAAAACATAAAAAAATTTAAATAATTACAAAGTGTATGACGTAAAAATAAAATACATTTTTTCGTTTTTATAACACGATCTGTACACTACTATGGTTCAAAAAGTTTTCAACTGTTAAAACTTTTAGTTTGGTTTCCTATTCTGAAGATAGAGAACCAATAATAATTATACACTTGCGAGGATTAATGAATTGTTTGGCATTTAAGCTAAACATGTATTGAAAAAGCGATAAATTAAAACTAATAAAAAATGTTGGTTAACTGAACAAAATAAAAAAAAAATTTAAATATTAAAAAACGTAAATTATACGCATTTATATAGAAGTATGTAATTTCTAGTAATGTTTACTCAAATATGCAAAAAAAAAAAAACTTTCCGCCTATTCGTATATGGATATCTACGCATAGCGAAACGTCGACTATTATAATCAAAATATTATTATCTAGGATAGTTGTAGAATAATTTACAAAATCCTTGTTATGACCTAGGATAACTATTTTATTATTGTTACCGTAACATAAATACTAATAATCAATAGCCCTCATTGCACGTATTAATGTACCGATAAAATTACGTAATTTGAAATCTCTTAAAAGAGTCAATATTTACTAACAAAGTTGTGTCGCGTTTGGTAGCTTTATGAAAATATGTGACGCACTACATTTATACATAACATATTAATAACAGACTTAATTATATAAAGTCCCACCGTGTCGAAGCGTTAAATGTTTTCATTCATTCACTGCAGTCCCATACAACTGCACCGTAAAAGCGTTGTGTACGTCGCGTCGCGTACACATGTCTTCGAGGTTCAAGTTGTATTAAAAATTATTGTTCTACGCGAACACCAGTAATATGATGGAGGTTATGTGGACGGTCGATTAACTAGATTCGATTAATCGAATAGATTGTGTGACGCTTGATGATAAAAATAAATTTGGCGAAAACTGTTTCTATTGTGAATGTGACCAGAGGTGTAAACCGGTGTTATAGGTTATAACAGGCCAAGGGACGACTCGAAAAGTTTTTGTTTACCTAAAGCTCTGTTGAACTGTAATCTATTCGGCTCATCCGCCGCGGGCTGTGTAGTCCGTCAGCTGAATTGCACCGTCCGTCGGCATTATAAACTGTCGGGTTGTCGGTCCAATTATGTTTTGTGATTATCCATACAGTCCACACAGGTACATAGGTATGCGGAAAAACGTGCGCGGTAATATGTGTCTTAAGCGTGGAAAAAGTTTATTTTCGCAACCACTTTGATCAATAACGAGAAACGTATATTTTTTTTATCTAACTCAAAATAAAATGGATGATAACAGCAAACAAGTTAAGAAAATATGTTATCAAACCCTACCGTTCAGTCGTGTGTTTGTTCTAAATGATTTATAGTTTTCTTCATAAACATGCCAAACAGCAAGAAGGAATATATTGGTAGTATTTTTTTGGAATTTCAAGTTTTACCCACTCTTGAATATATCAAAGTACAATATTGGATTGTTAGTTCCAGAAACATTAATGATGTCAACGTATTCAGCGGGTCATCCAGGCTCATCTGACGTTTTTAATGAAATTCATTACAAGCGAGACGGTGTTATGTCTGCAAACTAAAATCTTATAAATCTTAAGTTGATTTTAATTTTTGTTCTTCGTCACTCGAATTTTTTAAAGTCACTTTTTATAATGTTGCTCTTTTGGGTACTTGCTTTTGGATACAATGAAATCCTACTTTCCTCTTTCGGACGGTTAAAACTTATAATAATCTCGTTCGATTCTAGGGAAAGGGTTGTCCGGCTTAAACATTGTACACGGACGAGATTAAAAGTTCGATGGAGATTTTTCGGACGGCTTCTTACCGTCATTATGGGAATCGCATCATGGCCGAGGTACAAACGCCGTGGTACGTAAATAACAGCTGCGTATTATTACCTACATATACGTATACATAAGAGAAGTTACGGTTGATTTGGAAAACACCGAAACGATGACCGAACGGCACCGAATCGCGTGTTGTTTTCACAATTAAATTTCCGAAACAGCAAAAACTTCGACACATCATTTATAACTCGCGGTCCGAACGAGACTCGGGACAAAACAAAGCGAATGTGTTCCGAATCGATCGTGATACGTCATCCGCGCACGTGTACGTACATATTAATGTACTACGTGATCTCGCGAGACGCAATATGTATTTACCTCAGTGTTTCCCAACCGGGGAGGCGTAAGCAGTCATCGAGGACTAAGAGTCGTATATATTGAATTGATCAAGATGCATATGAACGGGAGGGGGAGAGATAAAAAATATTACCACTTAATGATAAAAAATCACGTTTCGTAATGTGCAAATATGATCGATAGTATGCAATTAATGAATTTAAACTCTGTGAAATATATAAAAAAAATGTCATTCATTTTTTCAGTTATAAAAGTATGCGTGAGATTTCTAAAAATCTACGAGGGGGGCGTAGAGTAAAAAAATGTTGGAAAACACTCTAGTCCCGATAAATAATAATTGGTAGTGACTCAAGTGCTGCAGTAAACATGAAATAATACATATAAATGTAAAAATTCCGTTTTTCAGTGACATTATCACCGTACACGCACTGACGACCGTTTTGGCGCCTACGGTTTTGTTAATTGCGTGCTTAACATAAATCTCGTGCGTCCGGTTTTTCGACACGCGTGCGAAAAATCAACGAAAAAAAAAACCCGCGCCCACAAACACTTTGCTGGATTAAATATTATTTAGTCGTTCGACCGGATGCCTAAGTCGTCGCCGTAAAACATATTATACCGTTATAGTTACTACACTAAACTTAGTGGTGCGAGTCGTAATATGCTTGATATGAGCTCGTTAATCTTATCACTATACGCTATGTCCGTCCGACTTGAAAAACGATAATATGTATATATTTTTTTTTTCGTAGTACTGCGCAGTAAGGGTGATTCTAAACGTCATATTTCACGGCAAGTGCGTAAAAAAAACACCATATACCTAACCCTAATAAACTTTTTTTTTACGCAGTAGGTACCGATTTCACGGGGCGGGTACTGAAAATTACTTTTGTTTTTTTTTTTTTTGTAAATCGAAAGAAAGCGATAGTTTAACCTAATGTTTGTACTTGTTGATTTATTGAAATAAAGAGCCCAAATACGTGACTCATATATGATTTATACAAATGCAAATGAACTACCCCGTGCATGCTGTTTACATAACACCTTATTTTATATAAGATAATTGATAAAATATCTATAAACAAGAATTTCGCGCGTTTACCCGTCGATTATAACATCGCATCCTTGACGCCTGGTGTATAATTTTTTAAACAAACATTGAATGTACAAGTCAAAACCATTCTGATACGATATTCAATCCGTTCGCAAATAACGATCGGAATAGCGACATTATACCGCACCCCCAGTGGTTCCGAACCCGAAAAAAAATTGCATTCTCAAATATAGTTTACAGACTTTATGCTCCACCAACGATATTCCAACCTAACCTAGTGATTTCACATAATGACAGATTTCAATAAAACTAATCCGCACTTAAAATTTCAAGATGAATCGTAATAATTATATGACTAGCTTATTGCTTACAAGCTTATAGCTATATATTGTTGATTGCCAGGATTAATATTCGTTGGCACATTAGGTCCCTATAAGTTACCCTACTAACACCCACCCCTTTAGAGCTATTTTTTTGACAACATAATATATCATGGTGTTAGGGTAAAACTGAATCTATTTACAAAACGTGTGCGATTTTTCTCGCAAACCGAAAGTATCTGAAGAAGGTCCGAGTAAAAAGCTCACCACCTAACGCTGGTTTCACAGATGCCGTTTTGGATATTCAAAATAGACGCTACTATAGCTCGGGAAAGTGACGAAATCGTTATGACACCGATGTTATAAGCCCACCATCAACTACAAGAGTGGACGGTTATGCCTACGACTTCATTCGGTCAATTCATCGAAGTTTCACGGACTTGGGTCTTTCCGAAAGCTATTTCGAAGCGTGTCTTATCACGATCGGAATAAGTAGCAATGAATCATCATGTAGCCGCGATGAGATCCACAAAGAAGACAATTGAAAAAAATGATTACCTATTAATGGGAACCATTTAACGACTGAAAAATATGGTTGGACACCGCCGGAGATGATACTGATCAACGAAGTCAACATATGTTTCGCACATAGACTAGGCGGCTTTCACTATAAAATGCCTTATATTTATATTACATTCATCATAGTTTACTGATTATTTGAGCTGGCTATAGTAAACAAAATAGTTATATTGGCCGAATACCAATGGGTAATCATAAAGACACAAGAAAAAAACTATAGACAATAAAAATGTAATCAATAATTAAGTATAAATTCAACCGAATTGTAGAAAACGACTGGATAGTTTTTCTATAGGATCTTTGAATTGTTTAAGGCGGCTAATTCCCCCCACCCTTCGCTGAGCGTGGTGCAACGAACCGCCTCGGTGTATCACGGTTTTCTGCGTCGTTGGACGAAAAACGAAATGCATTCGAAAACGACTCGCTTCGACGTACAGACTGCAGACATTATTATTACTGTTATTATACGTGTCTAGCCGCAGCTCGTACATCGTGGTGTACGATATTATCGTCGCGTGTAATCGCATAATAATATATTATAAAAGCGAAAATGCCCACACACTGCTGCGGCGGTACACGGAAGTAATAATAATAAAAAAAAAAAAAAACGATCAGACGACTATTTAATTTCGCCCAGTCGCCGCTGTGCCGTTGTTGCTGTTATTATTATTATTATTATTATTATAACTGTCGTTGTAAAAATGTATGCAGACGCGCGTACGTCGTATTATTGTAGTGCTGAAACGGCGCCGAAACGTCCGCACTCGCGTTTTAAATGAGGGTGGGGAAACGCGACGACGACACGTTATTGTATGGAAATTTTTAACCTAACCTAAAGTGTAATGCAATGTTTATGTATATTGTACGATAAAATGCGAATGCAGATAAATTAAAACCGTTTCCCGTCCTGTGTATGCACAATTTATTACAATATAAACTATCGCAACATCGTTTCGAAACGCCGCCGCGCCGCCCTGACGAGTTTCGATTTTCCAACGGAAACGTGCGTTATATATTAATTTTCACCATCGACGATGACCGGGTCGAGAGGTCGGGCAGGTAGGTAGAGACGAGCAGCGTGTTACATTCGATGCTCCGATCAACACGACTTCGCATTCGTCGAGTTTCATTAAAATAGCAAAAAAAAAGAAAAACGGTAAACATACATGATATATACACGTCATGACCATTCTGCCGCGCCGAAACTGGTTCGGGTTAAACGTAATTGAGCGCGCGCGTGTTCCCAAAAGCGGAAAACCGCTTTTTATTTCTCTACTGTTTCGGTTTGAAGAAGAAAAAAAATCACTTTAAGCGGTCCCGAGAGCTGTCCTCCGAAACGGTCCTCCCGGCGGCTCCACGGCACGTCTGCGTTCACATGTTATCATATCATTGTACCTAGATAAACAGTTACACCTATGTGGACGTTTATGTATTACTCACTGCCACTACTGAATATTACCAGGCTTAGCGCGGAACATTCTTGGCCGCGGCGTGGTTCTTAATGGATTTGAGATTGCTGTACCTTCAACTGTTATTAAAGCCGTGTTCGGATGGCCTTAGGGCTTTTAAACTATAATTGGTTATACAATTCGCCGTGCTGAACAATTCGAATCGGTGGTGTGATCCGATTAAACGCAAAATTAATCGGCTTAAAACACAATATATATATATATTTTTTAAATCCCTTCTTGTTGTTCATCTAGAATATTGTAGAAAAGGACCACTACTTAAAATGTCGAGTTGGGTAACGTTTTGTAACGAACGCTGTGCAGGACACCGCGCTCATCGTTTTACACGTAATTCATTGAAAGTTGTGATTAAAAATACACGTGTTTTGAGTAGGTTTTTTTTTAAAAGTTTTAAAGTTTTCTCGAGAAATATTTTTCAAATTATTACGAGTTGTGCAATAATTGTATATACTATTTAAGAAGGACATATTTTATTCAGCGTTCATCATTCTAGATGTTGTTGTATCTGCAATCAAATACACAATTTAGTTTAGCTATATATTTTTACAGTTTGCATTTGAACATAATTAAATATCATGAGCTGCAATTTTTTTAATTTTAACTGTAATTTGTTATGTATATAAAACAATTATTAAAATGAAGTGTTTAAAATCAATAGCACATAATTTTAATTTAGAATATATTTTTATATTTAAATATAATCAAACGGCATTTACAATTTGACATTTTTTTACCCTTTCAGCAGTATACATTTCCATGGAATATTTTGTCGTGGAACCATATTTGGTGCAGATTAATTTTGTTCGCGACGAAGTAACGTTTACTTATGAATCGAATTCAATAAAAATCAAAACGGTATGATGACTACCTTGTCTCGAGTGGAGGCGTGCTCAATCGTACGGGATACGTGCTGTGATAACTATGGTGCTATAACAACATAAAATATATTAACACGTTTTCGCAACTAAAAGCGGTTTGCGTACGTAGACGAAACGCTTCCGAAGTCCACAGGAGAGCAGACGCGGCATTTCGCGTCACATGCGGTACAACACGCGTTTAGTAGCTGGTTTAATGCAAGACCGGATTGAGTTCCGACCAAGTTTCGTTCTTACGTGGAACCGCGGGAAACGCATAGAAACGTGAAAACGTTCACCCGTACTGATAATACAGTGTTTCGAGGTGTTTGCGTATGTTCCGACATTAAGCTGTTTATTATATTATAAGGTATACTATTAAGCACTGCTGTACATTCAGTATCAGTAAATTATGTGCGTCATAAGCGACGGCCGACGCTATTTGCCGCGTAGTCGGAAGCGAAACACTCGGAGAGATATTCTCGAATAGACGTCATTACGTTAAAAGCTCTTTTGATGTACAACGCGCAGGTACTTGGTGCTTGTATATTATTATAACAGTGCTCGGCTATTAATTTAACACGTAACGAAATTATTATCCCAACAATTTGTTCGCGAACACTAAACAGTTTTGTTCTGAAATTATTTCCGGCAATTGCCGCTACATAAATGATTACAATGTAACAATGTGTAACAATAATATACGAGTGTACGCTGTCGTTTATGAGAAAAAAAAAACGTTATAATTGTTGTGCAAGAATACGAGAGCGTTGAATCCAGCTGATTACGAGAAAATAATTCGATACATTATTATTTGGAAAAACAAAGTAGTTTTGAAGACCGAAAGTTAAAAGTTATTACCTTTACCCGTGAAATATTTCGTGGAACGGATGGTGAGCGCTGCAGGGGGATTTCAAATTTTGAACGCGAATTCGCAACCGTTGTACAGAGTTATAGGGTTGAAAGTTGAAAAAAGAGGCACAATACGATTGCACGTGGTCCTCATCGGAGGTATCTTTTTAGCCGTACGACTGCGCGTGCTATATTATTTTTACTTATATGCAACGTTGCCAAATATATTGGCAATAATATTAGGCAACATTAAAAGATTAAATATTATTAGATTATTTATTACGTATCATTGCCGATACCGGAAAAACTTCCCATCACTAAGAAGTAATTGCTGGAATTAAACATAGTTGGATAATTATTATCTTTATTGTAAATTCCCATTTTTTTTTTTGCAATCATACACCATTTATTGTTATAAAAACGGCGTTTATGTACCTTTGGTATACTTTTCTAAAAAAAATAAGCTTAAAAATACTTAAATAAATGTATGGAATTATTTCATAAGTATATTCAAAAAGCCATCACTACTTTTTAAAGTTGAAATTTGAATACATTGAATTTTAAATTTTGTGCTGTTGTAGAAACAAAAGACATTTTTCCGGATGTCCAAATTAAAACATGCTGTTTCCGCTTGGGAATAGCTTGGTGGCGCAGAGTAAGTTGAATCAAATAAAAATGTTTTTAAAAATAATTAATTCAAATCAATTTTCAGATTAATGGCGATACAAAATTAAGAATGACATTTAACGATAAAAATAACGTTTTACAAATACATTTTTTGGAATTTCTTTCATTCTTCCAAATGACGTTGAGAATGGTTTTGTAGAATTCATAAGTCCGTGTCCAATTATTGAAGATGAACAACTATTTTCTGAGTATGTTTTTGAGGCGTATATTGGAGCTGGTTGTTTGTATCCACCTATTTTTTTGGCTAAGACGCCATCACCAAATCTTGGGTAAATATTTACTAATAAAAGTATTATAAATAAAAAAATATTGTTCACTACAATACGTCATATATTTTCAGGACTACAAACGTGGCCAAAAGTTTCCACACCTAGTATATTAAACGCACAGTTTAACAGTGTTCATCCATCGAAATTTGTTGTCTTAAATACCCTTATTGAAATTCAGGCAGAAATATTTACCAAATTATCAACCATTTCCAAAGCAATAAGCAAGCAGAAATCGAAGGAATAATTTAAGAAAATTGAATTTATCCGTAAGCAACATGAAGAGCACGTGAAAAATAAAACACCAAAAAATTCACTTAACAGTTGGACATCGGGGCTTTCATATTTAAATTAAATATATTAAATGTAATTTATACACTTTTTTGAATAGTTGAATTTTTTTAAATTTTTTTTTTTTACATCATAACTTTCTTATAGCTTACCATACTATATTTATTCTTGTGAAGTATTTGAGTAAACACGTTTTAATACTCGTTTAATGGATGTTTTGGTGTTTTTATTTATTTAAATATTGAAAATAATTATGAAATAAATGAATTAGATAGCGGGTTGTTGGAATTTTCTGGTGGAGATCAGCTAGTAAAAGCCAGTAATGTACGTATTCTAACGCTATACGGGTAAGAAATACAAACGCAAATATTAGTCAAAAACTAAAATTTATATTTTCATTAGACTTGGCAACATGGCTTCCAATTTCACGTGCAGTCTTACGCATTTGAAGAGTCGAAACTTTGTCCATTGTTTTCCACCACAATGCGCTCGAAATCGTATTCCGCCGAAAAAAAAACGTATTGAACGCGTTGAAATCAACATAATGCTCTCAAAATTGAAAAAAAAAAATCCCATTTTTGCTTTAACGGATGTTCGCAGTTTGGTTGTACTGTGACGACGAAAAAAACTATAAAATACCGATACTTATACTTGAGTTATTCTTCGGATAACGATCGTAAAACAACTTTGACGTGCGCTCAGACCGCGCGCAAATACCGCACAGGTACTACAAATCGACGTTGTAGTTCTATCATATATTTATACCAATAAAATGCAATGTCGTTAGAACACGTTATTATAGCTTATCATAATATGCGTTGTCGGATTATCTTTTATATCATAATGTATTGCACACTTGCAAATTTAATTTCCCGCCATTTATAACGAGCAAAGCATAATTAATCGATTTCCGATCATTTGTATGTAATATTATACTCACAGTTTATTTATAGCAGTACTGCTCAGTGTCACCATAAATTATTTTGAAAATGTACAATGTAAATATTCTTTTACTGTTCGGTTTCCGACGTTTTTCAATAAGCTTGTTAAAATTGGCGCGAAAAATTCTCACAAAGCGCTTGCACGATGAGCTTTCAAGATTCGATATCAAAACGTAAATAATAATATAAACATAAAATGACACAACGGGGAAAATAAATTTCTTCGAAGAATTTTCTCCGTAGTCTTGGTTCTGCTCCGTACCAAATACTTAGGACGGCAGGGTCTCGTTAACCAGAACAAGGGCTTATCCGAAAGACGCGGTAATCCGATCGGACTTGAGAATTATCAGACCCTTTACATTTAGAGACATATTTTCCCGTCGAGCCGCGAAATTATAATCATTAAATATTTATCACGATGGTATATCGCACCGGTGCGATTGCAAACTGCGTCCAAGGTACAGGTAAACCTAAAATCAAACATGTCACTTCGTCCGAGTAAAATTTTAGAAAACTAAAAAAGGTAATAAACAAAATATTTTGAGTACTGTTGAAATATTAATATTTTTATGGTATTATTTATGCAAGTGCAGTGTACAATCACATTTCATATACCGATGATAAAAATTTGGCGCGTAACTTACATTATATACTATATAGGAACTTTTTGAGCTAAATTGTAATCAGGGCACAGTTTACGTATGAACGTAAACATTGGTAGTACTACGTTTTTGATCAGCAAACTATATAGGGAACCAGTGATAAAAAAAAATAAAAAATATCTGACTATTATAAATATGCATGCAGTTTAATACAATACAAATTATTTTCATAATCGAATCTATTGTAAGTATTTGTAATGATTTATATTTATTTAAACTTTTAATTGATAAGTTTAAGTTGCAAGAACATCGGTTTAAACTTTTTATAAAGTTAATGATAATCCGAACGACCCTACTCCCCAATTCCGTTTGGATTGACGAGACCCTACTTAACTACTTTAATACAATATTCAGAAATTTAGTTTATCCAATGTGATCTTAACAATAATAAATGTTCATAATATTGTACCTACATGTTGTAAGGTAGACAGGCACGAAAAGAGACACGAAAAAGTCTTCCGTTTAATCGCAATTTTTTTTTTAAAACTTTTTTGAAGTAAATTTCTTATGTAAACAACGAAATATTGCAGCTCGATTATTATCGCATTACAAGTAAAATGTACACGTCACGCGCCTAATGCAAGTAATTTTAAATCGATCCATACTAGTTCGTAGAAGCATTGTTTCATAAATAGAGTAAAAAATATCTGATGTTCAGTACACATAATACATATACGAGTCTAACACGTAGGTGCGTCGTTCAATGATAAAATATAATATAATAATAATGTATTATAGTGTAATCCATGACTATAATACGCTTTACCCTTATCATAACATAAATTCTAAATAAACCGGCCCTTTGAAAGTTTAAAAAAAAAAATTATGATATACTCATTTCATTATTTTTCTCTTTCTAATCATAAGTCATTTGTCCGCATGCGTGCCAACTCGTTACCGGAAAAATGTGCAAGTCTGCAGCATACGACTCGTATGTATACGTGTTTCGGGTAAGGAATTACTTAGTATATTGTATGTGCGCACAGTACTCGAGACGGAGATGTGTTAATATTCCTGAGTTGAAATCCTTAAGGATATAAGATTCGAAGCTGATAAGAGGCGCACCAGACCCGGGGCCCTATTAAACATGAGTGACGCTAATAGAATTTCCCCGGGTAAAAAACTTAGCTGCGATTGAATGCGCTTTTTTTATATATTTTTTTTTTATCACATACGCATTAGCCGATAACGAAATGACGCGTCCCCGAGTAAAAAGTTGATTGTGTTTAAAGTAGGTGTATACACATACATAGGTATATATATACGCAGGACGAAATAACAATTTTTCACAACACTGCTGCTGTATACACGTTGTGCACCTTAGCACCTATATATGGCGATGAGTGTGCATATATACAAGAACGTCGCGTCGAGGTCACCGAGGCGGGTGTTAAGAATATTAAATAATATAATATTATGTAAAGAAAAGCCAACGTAACTTTTAATTAAAGAACCGTATTTTGCTTTATAAATTTATAAACGGTGAAATAAGGAAAAAATGATTGTTGCGCGTTCACTGAAATACAACTATGCGGGATAGAAAAAATAAATAAATGTCTTTGCCTGCAGTATACATAATGTATACGGGCCGTAACCACCACTGAAAAGACGTTCAGGCGATTTTCAAGGGAATAACAAAAATAGTCGATTATAAGCTGTGGCACCCAGTGCACATCCACATTGCCGTTCGTTGTGTCAGTCACTTAGGTACGTGACAACTGAGGTAGCAAGACGAGTTCAGAAGATTCAATTTTGCCATCTAGAAATCAATCGGTAGACTTAATTGATAATTCCCTGCGGTACGTCTACGATCGGTCGAGGAAGAAAGACCAATAGTGACTGTCCATATCAAGCGGAATCCACCGTACACGATAATTAATATTACATGATGTGGCAGCGTATAATCGGCACCAACGAAAAATCCACGAAAACTAATTCCCCGGTTCATAAGCTGCACGTATTTTTTGGTATTCGTATTAATTTGTCCCGTACGAGCTGCAAAATCTCTATCCGCAAAATTATGATAAATTTATAAATCACTATACGACAGTCCTGTGGAGTAAAACGCAACTTTAAAATTCCCTCTGTTCGCATAATCATTCTCGACGCGCAATAAAGCGATATAGTTGATTTACGACGTTCCGTGATTTTACCTATGCGTACGGAACGAACAAACAATATTCGAACGTTTGTTAAATAATTATTATTTCGAATACCTTGATCGGATTGATGCATGAGCGAGCTACCCATTCAGCCGGAGACCAGAGCAGTGACGTCCAATGGAGATTTCTAGCGAAACGTCCTGTGTACATGCGTGATACACGTTTCTCCGTCAGAAAACCCGAAACCGTTTAAAATACGGATACCTAGTAATTTGCAAGTTTAAAGTAATTGAGAACATACAGGAGTCGTACAATTGCCGCCGTTATCACCAGTTTTACGAGTTCTATTATCATTATCAATTTGTCAACGTGTTCCTAAAACATTCCCACTCCGTGCAACCGGTTGTCAGCGACGGCGAACGAACGTCGTTACCAACTTCTGATGTATAAGCGCACGTATCTCCGTTAACAATACCCATTATTTTTTTATTTTCTTTCTCGTCAGCAGCCTGATTACTGAAAGTTTTATGGTCTCACTCAAAAGCTTCATCGCCCGAGGAGGTAAACCGCCACAGGAATGGTCAGACAACGCCACCAACTTCAAAGGGGCCAGGAGAGAGTTGGCTGAGTACATCGAACAGCAATTCAATGGCAAAACCGAAGAGCTGACCAACGAAGACATACAGTGAGCATTAAATTTGGCCAACACACTTCACTTGGGCGGCCTATGGGAAGCAGTAGTTGAGTCGTTTAAACACCACTTCACACGAACGGCAGCAGGGACTTGACTGACTTTTATAGAACTTTACACTCTTTTGGCGCAGATAGAAGAAGTGCTCAACTCCAGGCCACTGATTGAGTTGTCCTTGGATCATGCTCAGAAAATGAATCAAAGGTTTTGGCGCCACCAGAGAGATGAATACTTGTCAACACTACAAAGCCAATCCAAATGGTTCGTTAAACCTTCCAAGGTTGTCGTTATTCTAACCATCCTGAAGCTTTCTTTCTAAAAACACACGCACACTACCCCTTAATATTGTAGAATGGTTCACATTCGAGCCATCCACTCCGGGGAAGATGAATTATGCCACGTATTCACGGTACATGCGTCGTCCAGACAAGAACTTCGCCGAGCAGTGGTCAAATTATGTCATCTACCATAGTCTCAATATCGAAGCTGTTGTTTCAAGCTGACCAGGATGTACGATCGCAGCCGCTATGATCAGTTGTACGAGTTATATTATTATTATCTTTTTTATAATTATCAATTTGATAACATATTCCTCACAGATATCAATAGCATAATAATATTTATAATTGATATCTCTGATTTCCTAACCATTCCCACTCCGTGCAATTGGTTGTCAACGACAGTGATCGTACGTCGTTACCAACATTTGATGTATGAGCGTGTGTACATTCTCAAACAATAATCATTTTCTCTTATTTTCCTTCTCTCGTCCATCAGTCGTTGGTAAAAGTTTAGAGCAAACGTAAATTATTAGTTATTATTAGTGCTCGGAAGTTGTAGAAATTGCATATTGTTCTATATGCGTCGAAATCGGTTGTTAATTGTTTGCTATTTATCAAATTATTATAATAATATCAACTACTATAATCTTCATTCGTATAATCGTGTCAGTGTCCTACAATCCTCTTCTCAGACAACTACAAATGAAGGCTGGTCACCATTGACAATTGTGCCCAACCGACCATACGCTCTAAAGGTAATTATAATAATAGTTATGCAATCTAAATTATATTCACATGGTTCAACATTGAATTCAACAAAAACCTACAGAAATTTAATACCGTTATGTGGGTCAAAAAAATGACAGGATAAAATATTTAAAAAAAAAAAAATATTTCTATTTTCCCAAAACTTACAAACTCCGCAGCATAGTTATCGTAATATTATGGGTACGATAGAGAGAGAAAGAGAGAGAGAGAGAGAGAAAGAAAAAAAACATTTTCAATCGCATAATCCACTTAAATAAAAATGTTCGAGTCAAGACTTCTGCTCCAAATTCTGTGTACATACAATGGGACCGTATACGGGGGTGCGAAAAAAAAATCGAACATTGATTCTAAAACTTTTAACAACGCGAAATAAATTCGGTTTTCTTTTTTTCTTTTTCGTTTCTTTTCTCATCCCCCGCCCGTTCGATGTGCCATAAGTTTCACCACTAATACGCGTAGAGGCGGTAAATAAAAATAAAAATCCAGAGAACAACATAAGCACATTTAAAACGTAGTTGTTCTGTCACTATTTCCCAAGTAATACATTACATTGTTATGTGCGCACCATACGCGTTTCGCGCGAGATAAGGACGTTGTGCACATTCCGTTATTACATGCGTCGAAAGAAATGAAATGTCGTATTTATATTTCATAAATAATCTTTTTGTAATAACGTTGTTTATTATGTAGGTACTTTATTATTAGATCTGGGATCTCGATGCGCCTTGCATTTTTTCTCCAAAGATTGTTGTACGATGCCCGTATGGTCACAAATCCGTTACGTCATATTATTATCTGTACTGTACAGAATCAGAAATTTTTGGTAAATATTGGATTTCAAGATTTATCGTAAGTACTCGTATTGTACCATCGACCGATAATGATATCAAATATCATTTGAAATGTATACCAAAATTATTAAAAGTAAAGAATTTAACGAACATTTTTCGTGCGCTATTTACAATATTTAGGGCATAAAAGCATTTTTTTAAGACAATTTTTTATTGTTTTATTTGTCATTGCGTTCCCAGGGTTATTTATAATATTTACCGAAGTATTATGACATATTTCGATTACATGATTTCCGTACGCGGCTTATTATTATTGTTGTACACGCACGCGCGTTGGAAATTAAAATTGGAATTACATTTTTTTTTATCTACTCGTTAAAAAATATGTATAAAATCAAAATGATATATACATATTTGTTACATAAAGACGTGCGTATAAAATTAATTATAATATGCGTCACTTCTCAATTGCTGCAATATTTATTTCGCAGTCACCGCTGTGTGTATAGGTGTGATATTATATCATAACTATTCGTGAAACGCACTTAAACATCTCGCGAATTATTACGCATAGTAAACCATTTTTGCAACCATTCTTGCACGGCGCGAGGTTATTAATAATTCGAAATGTTCACCCCCGTCGGTGCTGCAAATATTTCAAAAAATAATTTCGGATGTAATTCGTCGCATATATATTCTTTATAATATATGCATATTATTACATACATATTTATAGCTGCTTGATGCGTAAAACGGCCCATCGCCGATTAGATCAATGGTTAAATGTTTTCATATTTTTAAAATTCATGTCTGACCAATACGATACGCGTTGAGAGGACGCTACACCCATTAAGTGTTGATTCCGTCTCACAAACGTGCATCGTGGAACATTTGCGTTCAGTTGTAATACGATAATATTGACATTTTGCGTTATTGGATTTAGTATTAGAGTAATAACTGACCTATTTGTCAAACATAAAGGAATGAACAAAATTATACTCTGTGTCCTGTTGGTCGGTTTTTTACGATACCATAATGTTTAAGCGATAATTACGAGTAGATTCGTTGGGATCAAAAGTTTTAGGAGTTGCAAATGTTATATATATCATATATATATATTACAAATATATAATCTTGTAGATAAGCGTAAGACCAAGCTAGAAATGAGAGCTATACGCAATACAGAGTTCAAAAATCGAAAGTTTAAATTTTTTTTTTTTCATATTTCCTCAATTTTAGCGAAAACATTGTAGGTCTGTTACCTGATTGACATTTGCATATTGCCTAAATTTCACACTTTTTATGCATACCTTGACTGTTAGCTCCTACAAATTTAGAGCCCTATATTAATGAGCATGCGTAGTTTGAATTTTTTATTTACACTCCTCCACACCCCCTCACCCTTTTAGACATTTCTAAATACACCTTTACTAGTAGATACTTACACCGAGGTGTTTGCGGTGCACATTTATATTTTTTGACTCGGTGCGACGACGCAATAGTTTAATATCGTACTATAGAAAGCATCGACTACGTCAAGTGTTTACTATATTATCATCATAATAGTTTTGTTTTTTCGTCGCGCGCGGAAAAATTGTAACGCCGCTGCGCGAGTGTGTGATAAATGTGACAAATATATTTTATTCGTTAACACGATTAAATGTGACGTGACGTGCCGGAAAAAAACTGGCGGGCTGAATTTAATAACCATTTTTCGACGGAAATATGTGTCGATTTGAAAACAACAAGCCTTCATAACATCACGGTATTATAATATAATGACTGAAATGGAAAATAAGTTACTTATTTTGGAGTGTTGACGAAAACCGATACGCAGTAGCGAAAATAAGACGAAAACAAATAATTATAATGTGGCGCCTTCGAGCGAAAATATAAATAAATTTAATTTAATACGTTGGAAAAACCGATTTACCAGATTACCTCTCCCTCGAGAATCGGCGGTCCGTCGTATAATAGGTATTATCCGCGGTGGAAGGAAAAACAGAACGACCCACGAGGTCGCGTTAAACGTATTGTTCGTCCGCTGCCAGGAATATCGTGGTGAACGGTGATGCATGTATCGTACACCGATACAATATACACGCGCATATGCACAGTAAGAAACGGTATCGGACGCGTCACACGCAGAGCTGAGCAAATCCTTAAAAATTTGATTTTTATAATCCGAAGTCATCACACACAACATTTAGAGAATCCTAAATGCAAAATGATTATTTTAAAAAAAATTGTCTTGTCAATAACTATAATAATTATTATTATTATCGTATAGTGTGGCTTGACGTACAGAGATCTTCTTCACCGGATGGCTGGATGCGTCTGATTTCTGTGCAAATCCGGAGCTGTTAAATGTATATACTATATGCACGCATCGATCCTACGTTGAACACGTCTTGTCCTTCTTCTATTTGCGTCTGACCCGTGCGTATAACTGATTCAGCCGACCGAATAGCTCGGGCGACTCGCGCGTATCGTTTGTTATGCTTTTATTTTACATTTTTAAACACTTATTGTTCAATTATGCGTTATACACTGTACGTCGGCACCTGTGTTTCTACATAAAGTGTTTACGTTGAATTCAACAGTTATATAATGATGAAAACATAAGTAATATCCGTCGCATTGGACCGGAATGGACATTTCCACGCCCAACTCATCGGTCGCACGCTTAATATTTACTAACGTCTAATCAAACTCTTCCGGTGACGTAAACGCGTTACACTTTGACTTTGTTATTATAAATTCGAACGTTTTCCGCAGCAGTTGCAGTAAGCACCTTCCTGATGGTTCCGCGAGTTCCGTAAGTTACTGCGGCGTACACTCGCAGGTACAAAAAATGTACACAATAATTGAACGGAGCCGCCTCTCCTTTTCATCGTTCATCGGGGACTCTTTGCCGCTGTGCGTATATATGTGCTGTATATGATCATCGGAATTCATTGGGCCGAGAACGTGATGCGCATATACACGCGTTCGCACTACGAGAACACCGACTCGATCCCTATCTATTTTGATATTAATCAAAGGATTGCATTTTTTATTTTTACTAAGAGAAATTTGTTGATTTTGTTATGTTTTAATCTTTTATACCATGATAATGTATGTTATAAAAATTATAATTTGTTTTTATTTTATTTTAAATAATTAAAGCTTTAACACTACATAAGTTTTTAGCATGATTTATCTTAATATTTAATTACAAATTGCAAGTAACATTTTTTTAGTTACATTATATTGGTAAATGGTTTTACAATTTATTTAACATTGAAATAAAATAGAAAAACGCAATAAAAATAAATACCCAAAATACCGGGTATTTATTTTAAATACTGGGTAAATACCCTGGTTATTTACCCTAAATTTATTTATCGGGTATTTACCCATCACTAAGTGTAAGGGTAAAAACATAGTAGCAATATACACTGTAACAACGCATAACAATAATATGCGATCGTGTCGGCCGTAATGTCTATTGTAACGACATCGTGTGCTACGTCATAGACCGTCACCGTCGTCCGTTTCGTTGATGATACATATGATGATTTATGTTTATTCGTGTTTCGACAGTTACCATAACACGATACTGTGCATCAGGGACGGCCGAATAATTGCACCTTGCGAGCCGCATGCGGCTCACGTCTCGTCAACAGTCGTAGACATTTCAAAATAATATATTAATATGGTGTTTGTGACTGAACACTATGTGTCTGATACAATATTTAGATACCTATAATACGTAATAGATTTTAAAATGTTTTACGCAATTTACATCCAACTTAACCTTGCGTATTTTTTGCGTATTATTTTTTTATTTTCGAGCTGTGGAGGTCTACATTATGTGCTTTAAGTGCAGTCCTTAACGATTATGTTAGATGATCATCCGTTGAATTTGAGCGATGTTAAGAATTTATTATCTTCAATGTCTTGTGCAAAGACTCGAAAGAGAAAGTTGTTCCGAAAATATATATTCATTTATGAGCTCAATAAGTTCAATTTTTTAATATTATATTGCAGGCACATGATTTAAAAATTCAAACAAATCTTTTATATTGGGCATCCATTTCCAATCACACCAACCACAAAATGATTTGATTTAATTTTAAATCAATATTCAAAATCAGCTCTTGGCTTCTTACATTTATTTCGCGACTCCCTTATCGCTGGCCATGCCTGTTATTTTATATAATATAGCTGATGAGCCAATATGAGTCTTTTCCGATACCCGATATAAACTGATATTGTTAAACGATCCGATATTTGAAATTTAAAATCATAAATTAGTCTATATTTAAAAATGCAATGTACCGCTGCATGGGTTGTAATCCCGGTAACCGATATTGTTCTATATGCATCAACTATGAACACTTGATTACTGCAACCTGGGTGTTTATACTTTATGGTTACATAATATTATTATTAATAATATATATTAACTTTATGGTTATAACTTTACGTTTGTTTACTACGTGTACAATTTGCATAGGTACGAGATGCAAGTGGATTTCACGAGAGAACTAGAGATGAGCCGACGCCGAGTAGCCGGAGGACCAAATGCGCCTTGACCGTAGTGAACATGATCACGCGAGTTCGGTTGCTCACTCGCCTCGCCGTATCGTCGTAAAAAAACTATGGATGTGGTACTGGTAAATGGTAGGCAGGTAACCATTTTTATTTTCTCCTAGAATATAGGGCCAAATATCTCGTTTACCTGTACTCATCTAGTCATCTCTGATTATTAAAATATATCACTACGTGTACAAATAAAGTCTGGCCACGAATTGACTAAACCTATCGTGACTACTACACAGAAATAATGGTGATTATTGGCTACATCATGGAAAACAATTAATTTCGTAAAGTTAAAAGTTACATCGAACAAAAAACATATCGGCGCGTTAAGTGACTTATAGTTAAAAGTAACTCAACTTTAACGGTTTAACTCGGCAACTCCTGCAACAGCTATCGGTATGAATTTCAATAAATAATTTCCAGTACCTACGTCTTGTACAACTCACAATAGATAAGATGCATGTGTTTGCACAAGAAAAAAAAATTAAAAAAAAACACGTGTCCGTAACGTACATAATAATGCGAACACGCGGAGTAAATTCAAACGATTGCGATCGGCGACGTGAACATGAAACGAAAATTACTTGCCCCTCAAGGAGTTAAATACGGCGATACCTCTGTCTACGGACTAGCTTTCAAAGCTCCGGTCGATAATGCACGTGTGATATAGATACGCTCGGGCTATCTGCTGTGTATAGCGGGCACTGACATGGTTTGATAATAACTGTAACGAACATTTTGCTGACGGTAAGAGTATAATTACAGGATCACATGGGATAAAAAATAATAACGTTGTACGGGTACTTTTTTTTTCGCGCATTGGCCGCAGGTATTTGTTGTGAAAACACTTCCAACCCTCTTAGAATAGCGGGCACCATACATTACGTAGCGGATGGCTTTAAATCCTACTTTTGTGTCCACTGTAAAAAAAGGTTTCGTATAATAATGTCCCGGATAATACCTACATTTCTTTGCGGTAAGACACGCTGTACTGAAAACGAAGAGAAACATAACAATATTACTTTGGTTATTTATTCCACTTGTTTCTCTGCCAGTATAGCATGCCGCAGCTTTCGGTCGGTGACGGTATAATATATTTATAGTGAAACCTATACGTATAGAAAAGAGTCTGTTCCACTGCAGGAAGTTGTCCACTGTTAAAAAAAACCTCTAAATAGAGGACAAACTTGTGAGAAATACGGAAGTTCTGAAAATGATTAAGGACAAAAAAAATGTATTTATAGTTGATGGTCGTATACACACACATTAAAAGTGGTATTATTATAACTATAATAAATTATAAAAATTATGATACTTAAAAATTGTTATACCTGCATACTTATGTACAATCAAAAAATTACTTTTTTCTTTTTAATAAATGCTTTCTGATCTCACATGGATTTGTATTTTTTTGGTTTCTTCTTCACTCAAATAATCTTTATCACAATTTATCTTATCCGATGTTATAAGCGTATATGTCTTTTGAAAGAAGATTGTCATCCACAAAGAAGAAAAATATTTTATTAGAACTCCGTACAAGTTATGACAATATGCCCAAGCATCATTTATGAGAAGCAATTTTTTATCTATTTTGGTACCAGATTTTAGTAGCCACGTCCACTATTAGGAAGGTTATAATCCGTATTGTTTACATATATTTGTAATCGGGGAATCAAAAGTGTCCGCAATTGGAAATGTATTCATTTGTTGAGAGTTGTCCAACAACACGTAATTTTTCGAGAATAAAATTAATATAATTTATCTATTTATTTTAAACGGGTACAAAGAAACCTTTTGTAAAGTATAAGGTACAGTTAAAATCTTAAATTAATAACTTAATGAATACAGTACATGATATAAACAGTTGCATTAAATATTAAAGAACACAATTTAAAACGTAGTGGTTGTAGTTTGTTAAAATGATAATTAATAACAAATAGCAATATAATAATAATCAGAGATTTATGACGAATTACATAATTTAATAATAGTTTATTAATCAAACAACAACTAGAGCCAAAGCTGAATTTTTTTTTAAAGTATTACGTAACGTAAATGTTAGCTAATGAAAGAGCTCTAGGGAAAAATGATGCGGAACTGTAGTTGTTTTCATAAAATGGAACGTGAAGCAAATTGTATTTCCTTAACGCCGACTTAGTGAACTAAATTTAATCACACATAGCGATCCCGGGGAAACGTTCAAGCCGTTTAAAATATCGTAGTATAAGAACATGGAGCATAATGTCAGCAACATTTCTTCTCAACTCACAAAATGCGAATCCCAATCGGAAGATTTTCAAATCATACGAGTCCATTGTGTTAACAATTTCTATTTTCTGTAGTTACTATGCCTACCCGACTACCGTTGAGGTAATTCTTTTGTTCACGCAAAACACGTGGTGTAATAATATTATAATAGTGTACCATATGTTTCGTTCATCTTATTCTACAGAGTCTTCGGAATCGTGTAATTTCTAGCCAGCCATTGGTACACGAAATCGAGTTTTGGATTTTAGCTGTTTATGAGGTGTCTTGTGCTTATAGTTGGAAAGAAACGACATAAATTACAGAAGAAAGTTTTTTTTTTTCTTGTTCTCGGCGAAATGTGAAGGATATATTGTTCGCACGACGCGCGCGTTGTTTATTTTCATAGAAACACTATTCTTCGTGTATCCGAAACGCGCTAAAAGTTTCACGTGGCGACTCGTTAGATCGGAAATCGCAGAAAAAGGTAGCAACTTCGTAGGGATAAATTTTGATTTTTCTCTGTTCAATGTAGTGTCTCTCCGAGAGCAAAGAAGAACTGATGGACTGTACGGAGGAAAATAAAAAAAAAGAACCCCAAACCGCCGAACTTGTTCGAGCGAGTGAGGGGTTTTAGTTCTTATTTCTTTCGATAAAACGTTGTTGGGTTTTGAAATTCGCGATGCTTGAAACTTTGCAAAACAATTATTCGCTTTGCGTGTCTGAAAATAACTGGAGCCTTCGGGCAAGTAAACAAAATACATTTTCTACCGTCTTCTATTCTGCTATCGGTCAGAGTCGTTTTCCGAACGGAATCGCTTTCGAGGACATCGTGACTACCGTGCGTTGCGCCTCGCCCGAAACAATGCGTATTGCGACGGTTTTAAATCGCAAGCTCTACGGTAAAACGCCATGCGGCGCTGCAGATGGCAGTCGGCAAACAAACGAATGTTGTAAAAATACGCTAACGAGATCGTTTAAAATCGGATCGCGGAAATCGTTTTAGCCGCCGATTCGGCCGAGTTGTACAAGTACACGATATGGACGTGGTTCGTGTAAAACGGGACAAGTCGTAATAGCTGAAGATACCGTTTTCGGGAGTTAAATAAAATATATCATAAGTTTACACGCAACGCATGACTTATGCCTAACCACGTTTGACAATAACTTGATAACGAATGGACGTGTGGACGTTGAAGTTTCACCAATGGGTCCGGCGTGAAATTTCCTACGAAACGAACAATAATAAACCCGAACTTTCCAAAACTGACTTGTCCCCCCCCCCAACATCCGGTCTCTACAACTCCGTCCATATTATTATCGTCGACGATGTGTGTGCTACATTTATATGTAACGTGTTTATCAGGGGCCGGTTGCAACCTACGCGGCTCTTACGGTTACACATCGATATCAGGATTTTACTGACATGAATGTATCTCACCGCGGCCGGGGGTCATGTTAAAATATTATCCGAAACGTCACGTCGGATGTCACTGAATTCTTCGAGTGAAGTACAAACGATTTAAATGCACCGTTCCCTTTGTAGTCGAAATCATCGTAAATATTCATATTTCAAATCACATGAAATGTTGGGTAAATATTTTTATAAAAGCAGAATCGGTTGATATTATGATTTCGACTAGGGTTTTACTATGACAACCAAATGGCTGTTAGGGAAACGGTTAGGTGCATTTAACTCGTTTGTACCGTGTGCGAGACATAATAATATGTGCATGTGTCAACGTATCCGTATGTTGCGTGGATACTCGACGACGACGACGAGTGTGATATCTGGCATGACCGTTCGTTTAGAATACATTTTGACATAGCGAAAAAAAGCACATTGAAAACAGTATTCTAGTGAAGTCTTGCTATACCAGTGCTTCTCAAGCTTTTCCGCAATGTGGCCCCCGCATCTTCAAAATTGTTATGGTCTCTTAAGGTCCAATAAGAGTAGAATGTTTGTCTCCGTCAAAATCGTTAAGCTAACAGGGAATTTATTTTCTTTTACTATAGTACATAGTAACATTACACTTTCTGGATTTCGTTTTAAATATTTCACAGCCCGCAGTTCGAGAACCAGCGAGCTAGACCGGTCTAGCTCTATCCAGATAGTATGATATCGGTTGATCAGCTCTATTATTATATAATACATAAATATGTATGTGAAAAAATGACATCGTGTTTCAGCTTTCACCGCGCGCTAATCGAACACTGCATCCGAGTCGGATAAATGTAAATTTCGCGGGAAAACGGTCTGCGTTTTCTCAACGTTAAACCTCTACCCGTTTTATCCATTTGAGAGTTTTTTTTTTTTTTTCGAAAAATTATACTTCTACTATTAGCACTACACCATTTTCATACCACCGCGTCGTAGCCTTTATATTCGCTTAATCATTTACGAGTGTTGACCTAAGTTTTTGACGAACGTTGAACACGGATAGCATTGCCACTTCGAGGGGTGTCCACTTATAAATGCTCACCCGAACTGCAAATACTTATAAAGTTACATGTTATATTTTCCTTACGCATAAAGCGATTGTTATAATAATAATGTTAACACTTTTCTTCGGAACACAGTCTTCATCGTGTAAATATAATAATAACCTAATCGTATTGTTCGGTGCACGATTTCCTATCTTAAACCGACCGTAGCGAACAAAGACTTGGACTAAATGTAATAAGGGAGGGGGGTGGAATGAACGAAGGCTAAAAAAAAATAAACCACAGATTTGGTTCACACCAATGCGGCCCAATAGGACTTCATAATAAGGTTATGTATTTTTGTAAAAACAAAGCTAGATCATTCCTGCGGAAGTTTTGCCGACCCCCTGGTGTATGTACGGTGCACGGGAGTGGAGTGTTATATATACATACAGATCGATATATGGGGTTTGAGGACGAGTTCGAAAACATTATTATAATAATATATCCACTCGACTCGATGACGACCGCTGGAGCAGCTGCTGTCGTCATCGGAACGATATTATTATTTATGTAAAGTTTGCGGGTGACCCCCCCCCCTCCCATCCCCTTCCCGCTGGCGCGAACAACAATATTTTATCTCATCGTTATATTAATGGCGGCTGCGTGGGTTATATTATACGCGCGCGCGTATAGATAAATAATGGATGTGTGTTTATATTTAACATATTACAATACGATTCACACCACGAAAGACGCGCGCGCGGAACGAGTATAAAATATATTATAATATTTACAATGTACGCGCGGTGTATACGATGTAATAGAAACGCTGCGGCCGACGGCAGAAAAACAATTTTGATCGTTGAAACGAAAAAATCGCCAAGTACATTTCGGTCGGACTCGATTTATGTATTATATATTTTTTAGACTCCGAATGAAACGAGGAATGCATTGTGGTTTTATCGTGAAGTTATTTTTTGCGCCCGTACTCTGTGCACAAGATTTCGACCAGAAGGATCGTTCCGATGTATACCTGGTTCTTTCCCGAAAGGAAATGTCGTCGGCAGAGATTTCCGAATAAATAATTATGTCTATGTATCGAAATTATTAAATAGTTATTAGCTTTTAATATTTAAGTATATGAGGTATACATTATATCATTATATCGGAGTGATCAAATTAAATTAAAGGACAAAATCAAATTAAATCACGTACATAGTTTAATTAATTTACCTGGTTTGAAAATTTGATATAGGTACCTACTTGTAAAACGATGCTCATAAAAAGTACAAACATATCTTATTACGATATTTGATTCGACTACTACATCAACCCTATCTTGAAAAATTGAAACCGATTCACTCAGAATTGGATTCAAGTGTAAATGATAAATACAGCAATCAACCTATCCCTGTATCTCGCCCGACCGTGGAGTCTAACCCGACCTAGGAGGACGCCATTCTTTCGACTACGGATAACATGCAATGACACAATGTAGCGAATGCAAGAGAGAGAGAGAGAGAGCGCGAGAGCTGTTGTTGTCCGTTTACAGAATATTGAACGGTAATAGTATGTAATATCATAATAATGTCTACGCGACATCGTCGTCGATCAGCTCTCATAACGCACAGCGCCGCGACCAATCGGTCACACGTCAAGTCGACGAAAACGCTTCGTCGAATATTATAGTACGATCATGGGACGTCACGCGCGCGGCAACGAGGTTTTGCAAAACAATATGCGCATAATGTTATACGTTTCTCGCTATATCACGTTATACATACAACTGCGTACGATAAAGTTTGTTTAAGGTTTGTTTGACATACGTACGCGCGCGCATTTATGAAAAGACCGTCGCCGTGTCCGTCGATCGTGACTTCGGTTACTGTATACACACGGTTACCGATACACGAGGTTACCGATGAGTATAGTAAAACAGGAGGTACTACCGTATTGTTTGTCACGTAAAATTACTCTTGTTGACCCAAATCCTGATGGATTTTCATTGCGTTCGGCGTATTGTCTTATCGATCAAGTCTTCTGTACACGGGCGGTGTTCCGAGATCCGTTCCGTACGCGATATACTTCATCGAAGGTCCTAATTATACACACCATAAACGTTGTGTGTGCAATGTATCATTCGTGTTTCGCATATAATATACAGTATGCGGTCGTTAAAAGTATCACTCAGGAAATGGTCGTTGCTCATATTCTAGAGTGCTCGGGAATTGGTTGAAACGTATACTTACGAGCGTAACGCTATTACGAATTCACTTATAGTTGTACTCGATACACTATAATTAGACAAAGGATTTGGATGATTTTTGGGTTATTTTCCTCAAAGTGCTGCACAGTGTGTTTACACTGCTAACCAAGTTACAAATTTGTTTCCTAAAATAACAATTTAGTGTATGTATTTTAGATTCCTTATGAAACGGGGAAAGCGTATTGGTTTAATATCACATATGATGTGTGTCTTATTATTAATTGTGCATACAAACCTGCTACTTTTTTTTATAGGAAATTCCGTCAAGGTGGTTCTAAGAACATATTATTTTTTGAATTTTTTTAAATACTTAAGGAAAATAGAGATGAAAATGCAAAAAACTTCAACCGAGAATCGAACCTAGCACCTTACAGTATATTTCGTCACGCACTATCCATTCGTTTAGATTTCATACATATAAGACTTTCCATAAATTAATGTTCTTTGTAGCTAATAAAAAAATGTTTATCCGAAAGTGGCAAATAACTTTTATTTACGTTAGGTACTGAAATGTTGACGGCATTTTGTGTTTAACGATTTTCGATTACAAGATATTATAGTGTAAACTTATCCGCACGACCTTTATTTTAATCAGACTCCTTTTTCGAGATCAATGGTACATTTGTTTTAAGTTTAAATGACCCACCCAATTCTCTCTCACTCGACCGTGGACTCCCATATAGCCGAAGAATATCTGTCGTCCGTTTTTATTTTGTAATATTGAATTTTTTGCATGTGTCATACGTTTTCACGTTATTTTTGGTGTATTTTTAAGCTTTTTTCTTGTACCATAATGAATAGGTAATAATTTAATACTTTTTCAAAACACAGATTCATCTAAATCTGATGTATTAAATAACCTGATCTAATTCACATATTATATTGAAAAATCAACATCATTATTTAAATAGATTAAATATCGAATGAACTTAAAACCACAAAGTCAAATAGTTGTTTTAGTATATAGTGAATACGACACGAGCGTTGATACTACACCGTGTATAATACCGATGTTAATGCTGAACAAATAATATGAATATTAGATAGGTTCTATTATTTTATAACTATAATTTATCATGATGTTTGAAAATTTAAAAAAAAACTAAAATTAAATCAACTGTAAAAAGCTGTTTACGTGTTTAAATAGAATTTTTGGTAATTTTTTTTCGAGTTTTTAGGTTAATTTTGCATTTTTGTGTACTTTCTAGTCAATTAAACTCATATCTCTTATTTTTTTTTCAAACATATTAGAAGTGGGTTATATATTTCTTCAACACTCACCGGTTAGTTGTTATTTGAATTTGGATCTGTTTGACCGTTTAATTTAATGCGCCAATAACTGTCACCAAGCTGTATTTATGACCTATCAATAAAATGTTATGCGGAAATGCCTACAGCTACGTAGAATATTATTAATTAGTTTGATATGTATATTTTACATGTAATCGAAACGCGTATATTTATTTTAATGCGATTTACAAGCTTACAACGATTTTCAATTAATGTTTATTAACTTTAGAGTGGAGTTGTATTATTAGAGCATTCGAAGCGGTTTGATGGCATTCGTTAATGATTTTAAAAACCAGTTACAGCATAATAAGTGCGTGAACACATCTCATCTTCCAATCCTTATTCGCGTAAGTACCTACCTGCATATACGTATATATGTATATTTTTTTTGTTTTCATTGGAAAGGAAACAGATTATAACGATAAATCAAAAACCTAGAAGAAACGAGTGATGCGAATGCAGAGAGAAACACACATATATACTTACACACACACTCACACACACACACGTGCTACCCACAATATAAATGTAGTTATCCTGGCGTTTTGCGGTCCATAGTGATTTTTTCGCGTGAAAATGAAATGAAAAAAATTTTATTTAAAAAATATCCCACGTACGTCAGACTATGTATATATATATTACCGCGTGCACACACAGATATAATATAGGGTCGGCGAGAAGCGTAGTATGTTGTGCGTACTATGGATATGTATAAATATAGCTACAATGTTTGTATAATGTTACGTTTCACCGTAATTACGCGCGGATAAAGTTCGCCGATGCGCGTGATGATTGATAATCCATTATAATATGCAACGAACGTAATAATTAACAAAAATGTTTTCGCGTGCGTTTCGAAAGCGCCGCACACTTTGGTCGATTCATTGCCGGCGCATTGTGCGTGTACCGGCAACGCCACCGCACCGTCGCCTACACGCCGCACGTAGCCCACACATCGCGTTGACGCCCAGCTGGTGGTCTCCGCGGTGGTTGCGGCGAGTTTCGCGATCGCGTATGCGCCGGGTATACGCGCGTAGGCAATTAAACAATGGACGGCCCATGTGAGGGTTTATCGCACGCGACGGAATGAACTTTTAGAAATCGGCCGAAACTCCTAGGTCGGGAGAGATACGGGGACGGGAGAACGATTTTGCTGTGTCGGTCTTAATAATTTTAAGCTAATGGTACCGCAGCGCTCGAGAAAAACACGATTCCGAGCGAAAGAGGTCGGCTGCATCAGTTTATGTTCCTGAAGACGGTTGATACAATATAGTAGAACCAAATCCCTCATTAAGGTTTTACTATTTTGTATAGGTTTAATTTTTAACCAAACCTATCTAGTGCCTATAAATAACACATTTTTTTTTATTTATTTTTATTTTTTTATTTTTTTTTATTTTTTTATTTATTTGTATAAACGCCAAACGGCTTTTTCATATAGCATAAAGATATTTCATAAATTAACGATAAGAATAATAATACATAAATGATAATGTTAACAATATACTAAGAAATAAGAATAATAATAATTATAATAACAAAATAACACACGTAAGGTAAATACAAAATTTAAGGCCATAAATCAAAATTATTATTATTTAAATTGCGCATAGCTCTAATCAAAGGATCATTAGATAAAAAGTTTGAACGGGAAGTTGGGATGTGAAAGGAATCGGTTGATCTGGTATTGGCTGTAGGAACTCTAAGGCTAATACGCTCAAGGAGACGCGGAGCATCAATTTTACCCTGGAGTAATTTTAAAAGGAAGATACGATCCGCAATTAGTCGCCTGTCCTTGAGGGAGAGGAGATTAAGCGCACCCATGACAGGTTGGTATGAATGTTGGGGGTGTTCAATTTTTAATAAGACACATGAAATGTCATTAAAATATTTCGAAAATTATGAAAAATCTTTAATACAAGTACTCTATTGTTTAATCCAACTGAATAGTTTGAGACAAAATACTATGGGCGGTACCGAGTTCGAAAAGTGATCTCGCAGTTATACATTTTTCGTAATAATTGTTCTTCCGTTTTTCACAACTATTCGGAAAGCGGTTGAGAAATAAAAATATTCACCCTCTCGAAGTACTAATAAATCAACTATGGACACCGTTTCCCATCAAAAACCTCCATGACTGTGATGGTCAGAGTACTTCGATATTATGTCGAAACCGTGTACACAGACGCAAAGTAAAATCGCTCTCAGGGTAGTCCAAACCATACACATATGTATAATACACAGATAGACCGGTGTGGCGCGGCCAACACGATTCTCCAACCTCACGTGCACTCGTAGACGATCACCAGAGCGCTCAATTAATGTACAACCCTTATGGCTTGGGCAAAGGCATCGGCCGCGGTTACCTGTTCGCGGTCCGGTTACCTTAAACATCGTCACCGATGTATGCGTATCATGACCATGTCGACCCCGAAACAGTCATGGGCGTACGAATCACGTTTTTGCCATAGGAAACGTAATGGTCACTATTCTTCAGGCGCCTCATTCGATTTTCGGTGTGCAGTCACATGATAAGTACGTCATCCGCACGTTCCCATAAATATAGATGTCGTATCATGCATACCTTTTCACCGGCCGGCTGCTCAACCAGCCTTCCACTGCAGGCAAGCTCGCTTCGAATCACCAGGATTAACAAGCTTCGTCCGTGTCGAATAGTTACGGAGTTCCACTAGCCAACCGTGCGGAAAGCGCGCGCCGTCGACTAAGTCCCGTTCGCCCGTTCTCTCAAGCTCGAATATCGAATATCGGTACACTCGCAGTTTTGATAAACGAAACCGTACAGCGGGCAGATGCAACCACTGACGATATTAAGATTTCATTTCGCGGTAGAGGAGGGGCGGGCAGAATATGAACTTTAAGTTTAGGACGAAAATGCACGATCCCAATTCGCGGCTTTAAAATATTCAAAACTTATACAATCGAAATTCCATTGGAATATTTTAGACATAATAATTTATAACAATAAATAATTGCAATATGTTGCCCAGAAGCATTACATACCTATGCGTTATAATATGGGCTCTCGTCTGGAATACTGAACATTTTTAATTTTGAAAACATTCAAGTGTGGGTAATAAGGGATACGTTCCCCCGCACCACGTCTGTATGCGGTTTGCATCACCGCGTAGATTTCCGAACGCGAATAATAATTTTTCCCATTTCCACGTCCTTCGACATACTTTGATAACGTAGTAATAAACAAAAATGTTGCTTATAAATGTAAGCTCAAAGGTCCAGTGCTCGTATTCGTGGTCGGCTGTTGTTCGAATGAAAAGTGATTCTATAGGGTAATATAGAGAAAAAACCTGTAGTGTTTACACCAGACAATCCTTTTGCGCTGCGCTCGTCCTCGTGGTCACGCAAAAGGGGAAGCCGACTTAAAAAGCCGCCTTACGTGCGGTCTCGATATTAACTTGTTTGACTGTCTGATGGTGACGGCACCGGAAATATAACTGTTATACGCGCCAAGCCTGCGCGTGGCGTATACCAGCGATTCTCAACCTTAGGGTCGCCAATAATTTTTAATGGGTCGGCTAAAATTTAAAACGTTGATATTTTTATTTTATTTTTGAGTCTTATAAATAATAAATTAAACAGTTTTCGTAAATTCTTCTAAGAGTAACCATTATGAGTCATTCACAATATTGATAATTGGTACTAAGGCTTGGATCACACTATGCGTTTTGTCGGTTACCGACAAAACGCAACCGATCAGTAATATATTCGCAACACCTAAAATCAATATGATTTCAATGGAAACAGCGCTATCGCGACCATATTATACCGATTTTCCGTAGCCACCGGAATGAAAAGCTTGTCAATTTTATTCGTTTCCCTTAATGTCAACCGATAAAGTATATTTATAGCTTTAAGTTATTGTTATAGTATTTGATGAGTTTTTGACCACCATTTTATCTTAGTACCAATTATCAATGTTGCGAACGTCATATGGTATCTATTCGTGTAGTTATATCTAACATATATGTGCGAAATATTCGTTAGCATAAGTATAATTTTATTCGTAAATTGACTAATAATTTTGTATATCTATTTAAATTTAAATATTTATAATGAGTAAACAGACATCACTCTCATCTTTTTTCAAAAAACCTGTGGTAATTAAAAATAATGAAAATGAAATGACGGAATCAAATGCAAATGAACAAGAAATAGAGTTGGACGAAATGCCTAGAAAAAAGGTAAAAACATTGATGAACTACGTATATAAATACATTGATATATAAATTTTTCATTATTTTTTTAAAAAAATTATGTACAGTACAATAATTAATAGAAATGTTTATTTTTAAATATAATGCAATTAATATTATATCCTGTTAATAGCGTAAGTAATATGAGTAAAACAATTTATTAAATTAAGAGTACCCGATAGTTATTTTGTATTACTCCATTGAACATTAATTATAAAAAGGTCGCATGAAAAATTTGGAAAATATCTTGGGTCGCCACTACACAAAGGTTGAGAACCGCTGGCGTATACGACAACACTCATCCGGTTAACGGATCTAATCCCGAAACGAGTCCAATAAGCGGCGACTACTGTATCACCGTTTTTCACCATTAACAAAACCTAACGAAAAAAAATAGGTCCTTGACGCACATCATTTCACCGAAAATTTGGTTAATCATGAGAGTCATAAACTTCTACTGCAAATACACGCCGATAGTGCTGCGAGCTTAAAATTAATTTCCCGCGAGATATAATATTATTACACTATCGCCGCCCGCACACGTAAGTCACGTTTTTCGCCGCCACCGCAGCCGCGCAAAATAATACAATACGTATATCTGCAGCTGGTATACGTTACATCCGATCCCTCGATGGTTTTGAACTTGGACGCGTTCATGTAACCGGCTATTATTCGCACGTTGCCCACTCACTCTCTCTGTCTCACCCATCGCACAGCGAATTCTCATTAACACGCATCGATATATATATATCGACAAATAAATGTATATATGCGCAAGCGAAACGAATATAATTACCCGCGATCGCCTCTGTTGCGACCACCGTGTATAGGTAATTCCGCCAATTTCGGCCCGACCTGGTGGCTTACACAACGTTTATAATATACGCTGTGTATACGGACTATATATAGTATCACCCATCTGCGACAGCGACGGTAGTTAACTCATTTATATGTCTTTATCGGTCAGGAGAAAAAAAAACAAAAGAGAAAAAAATATAATATATGTTTACACCAACTACGCGGCCCACACACACACATGTGTATGGGGGTTGTCGGGTTGATATCGAGGGGGATGTATTGTCTTTTTATTTATTTTTCGAACAACTTAATAAAACCATAAATTATGATTTATAATCTTATAACTTTGAAAAAAAAAAAACATTCACTTCTGGGTACTATTATGAGCCATAAACAATTTGGAGGGCTCGACTCCTAAAGCCAGCTCCCTATTTAAGTTTTTGTCTCACAATCCATTAAAATAAATTATAGTATTTATAAACCCCCCTCCCTCTGAAAAAGTTCCTAGGAATACCACTGCACGCACACACACGTACCTAAGTCGGCCGCAGACAAGTATTTAGCATACACGCCCAGTGCAGGTCGACACTCACCGGATAGACTTTTAATTAAACGCGAAACCTCGGTGCACCTGGTGATTAAAAGAACGTTATTTATTGCGACAGCGCGGACGGACGGACGGACGGTACGGCGCGATTTTATACAAGTGCGACTTTGGACCGCAGCCGATGTAATCTTCGGGTCGCAGTACACCCTTTCGGCCACGAGTCCTCTGCCGCCGAGTACCCGCCATACTCTTTTGCGCTATTGATTTTCACCGGATACGCGCACGTAACACAACCTGCCGCTGCAGTGTAAATATGAATACTAAAATGTCCGGAATGAAACATAGTAGACGATCAACAGTTGTTCTTGTCGATACGACCGATAAAGATCATGTATGAATTATAATTATATTTTAACAGCTCAGAGCAGGAGTTCCCAAAATATGGTTCGCGGCTCAACGACGGATCACCATTATATTTTTGTGGGTAACATTAAGTTTTAAAATATATACATTGCATACATTTTTTTACTAATACATTGAATGCTTATATTGCTATAATATACACATAAATTGTACGCTTATAATTTTTACAACAATACAAAATACGATTAACGATGTACGAGTAACTACATTTTTAATTCATAAGGCTTATCGAATAACCAATCTCTTTACGATTTATGCGTTTACAAACCGACTGCGAAGAACGGAAAAGTAAAAAAAAAAAACATTATTTTGCACCGTTGTACAAATATCTAATTTCCTATACAGATCAAATGATGTATATAAAATATTGCAAATGTACAACCTGGAAAGTATAGTTTCTCAAAAGTATAGTTTCTTATGGTGTGCATAAAATAATTACCTACGAGGTAAATCTATCGAGATGGATGATTAATTATTTATCCAAGATATTGCAGTTGTCGATTCAACAAATATAATATCTTCACAATCGTCTAAATAAGATAATATTTATAGATACGATGTGTTCTTCAATCCGGTGTAACAGGGAATTTTTACCCCCTGGAAATTATTACCCCCCCGGTAATAATTTTCAGGGGGTAATAATTTCCCAGTGTAACAGGAAATTATTACCCCCCTGGAAATTATTACCCCCCCGGTAATAATTTCCCGGGCGTAATTTTTTCCTTATGTAACAAGAGATTAAATAAGGGAATAACCTAGCTATATATATTGAAACCTCTGAATAGCGGACACCTCTGAGACTGTTATAAATGTCCGTTATTGAGAGGTATCCACTATTTAATGGTGTTCGTTAAGAGAGGTTTCTTTGTAAATGTATTCGGGGGGTAATAATTTCCCAATGTATCAATCGTTTATTACCTACTTATATCTTTATACGAGGTGGGTAATAATTTTTTTTAAAATTTATAAATTTGCTTATTTGAGTTTCAATGAATTTAATTTTTTTTCTTGACAAAAAATTAATTTTATTTCATCGACCAGTTCATAAAACTATACATACTAATTTTAAATTATTTTAATAAATATATATTGATAAAGCAATTTTGATTCAAAATTATATTTGGGACTCAAAAAACGTCAAATTATTCGACACGTAAGTTGTGGTCAAGTATGTGAGACGCAATTAACCCACCGGCCACCGCAACATTAAAAATTCTTATCAATAATTTTTTTTTAAACTCAGTGACATATAGTCAAGTTATTCTTATTAATCAACTCCCAAAAATGTATTTGTAAAATATGCTTATAATAGTTAAAGTTTTTTTTTTTTTAATATATATGGGCTACTGACGTGGAAATTTGTGCTGCTGCCATAATGTTAAAAACATCTATATATGTATACAGCTCAAATTATAAAACATGGCAATTATTTTCAAAAAATTTAAATTTAAAAAAAAAATTAAAAACAAATTAAAAATGTATTTATTTAAAAAAACATCAATAACATACATTTTGAAGTTGTAATAGATGTATAAAAAAAATAAAACAAAAAAAAATAATTTTTAAATTACGTTTAATATTTTTATATATTTATGTAAAGACAAAGAAAACTATAACCTACTAGAACTTATTATTAATAATCGATTGTTACACTGGGAAATTATTACCCCTGAAAATTATTACCGGGGGGGGGGGGTAAAAATTTTGGTGGGTAATAATTTCCTGTGACACCGGTACAATGCTTTTTTAGCTAAACATTCATTTCATGTCATCTTTTATATTATTTTATATTAATTACATTTTGCAGTTTTTCGTTTTATGTGTTATTTTTCAGATACATTTTAGATTTCAAAGAACGCATTTAAATTTTTAAAAGTAATTGTATTTATATCGGTGGGTTTTAGTTATGATTAGATTTACTGCATAAAGGTGCTCGCGAGTCGCACGTGCCGTACTACAAATATGTTTTTACAGGTTTACCGATGAATACAATCATCGAATATTATATTTATAAATATTAAATCTTATCGAACGAATCCGTTAATTGTAAAAAGGTTGAGAGTTTAGTCCCAAAATTCCAAACACAATTGGACGAGTAATAGCTGCTAACAAAATGAAGAACGTCACGTTGGGAAATAATGGATTTCAAGTTCTAATCCGCAATACTAGGTGGCAAAGGCACAAAGGGAGAAGATGGTCCAGAAGATATGACTACAGATGACATGTTTTACTTCAAATATTCACGCATAACAATTTCAGAGAAGTTTTTGGCCGTACAAAAATTGATTAACTGACCGAAGTCGACGTCGTTATATAGGTATATGTGTATCAACGGATCAGACATAATTTGACTGCACAGTGCAACGGTAGTTGTGAAACGAATGAAAGAAACAATTCAAATACACTAAATCACATCAAACGGTTGGTACACCCATCAATCTTATATTATTAATTTTTTTTTTTTAACTTGACCTAAATTATGTAGACGTGCACTTAAAATAATTTTTAAAAACAGATTTTATGTTACCATTTGAAGGTGTACGCCATTTTTATTATCTTTTTTTACTGTTTCAAGGTCATTTAAGCATATTTTTTTCGTCATTTTAGGTACTTTTTTTGGATCATCAACATTCTATCTTTAATAATATTATATAAAACGCTGTGCACATATACGCGTGGTATACCCACGCACTTGAATAGTGTTTCGAAAATGTGCATTCACGTTCGAGCACACACACGCAGACACACATTCAGATACACACACACACAGACACAAACAAACAAGAGCGAAGAGGCACTCAGGATATTTTGAGGAAGAAAATAAGTAATAACAATAATATATATATATATATATATATATATATTATAGTATGTAATATAGTTATAGCTGTCCGTATATGCGGTTCATCCGTATATTATGCACCGTATTATAATGTATATGTATTTAAGATAAAAGTATTGCCTTTATTTGTTTTTAATGCATTATTTATAACGAATAATAATAATAATAATAACAGTTACGGGCACACGATGAATTATACCGCCCTCGGACGGAACTTATGAATACATGGTAAAATAATATAATATGAGAATATTTCAAATCGCATGTACGTATATCGTCGAATTCGAACGAATAATCCGGAAAAGAAATATTCGTCGAACCGTTATTATACTGCAGTATGATTTCGCGTCGTATAAGCCGATCGCTTCAACGTATACAGACGTGACGCACAAAAAGTAAATAAAGGCAAATGTTGAAATAACGCAAATCGTCGTGTACGTATAGTGATCGGTGGCCGCCGCGGAGTAAGACCATATCAGGACTCAATAATAAAAACACTTTATGGACGATGGCCGGTTTCACGTCCACCGCCGAATGCCTCATTACTATGTCATTAGGTCTTCTGTATTTTTTCACACAGCTTATGGTTATAATCAGGGCCGGATCTAGGGGGGGGGGAGTCGGGGATTTATCCCCGGGCGTATAATTTTCATGGGCGTATTGTAAAGGTTTTAAATTTAAAATGGACTTTGAAACAATCAAACAAAAGTCATAACTACAAAATAATATTTTAATAGAAAATATGTGTAATAATGGGTATGTGAATAAAATAATATTATTTTTATTTTTAATTTTAACAAGTAATAACAATATTATTTTAAAATGGACAAATAGGTACGTATTGCAGTGGAAATACCCGTCCGCGACTGTATGTCTGTGTTTACTGTGGACTGCGGTGCATTCCATGAATTTCCTGAAAAGGGCGTATATTTTTAATTTTCCCCGGGTGTTAAAAAGTTAAGATCCTGCCCTGGTTATAATTAACATACGATTAGAACTTTTTGCGAAATTGTCTTAAAACATATTTTTAGACCAAGTATTAATAGAAGTTATACATTCTACCCGTTGACCATTATTTGAGTCCTCGTGATATTATCCGGCATATTCCTAGTAAGCACACATTTACGATAGTTGCATTGTACAGCAATTATACCGTTTCCGGTGTTCGACGACGTGTCATCGTCCCATCATCGTTTTCGTGTTAAATGCGAACAACTGAACAAATCGAACCATTTTACTATCAATAGCATAAATATAAATTAAAAATATTATGTTTAACATCTTTTTTTAAGAACTCAGCGTCTTCAGCACGCAAGCAACTGCAGTTTAGAGAATATGTGCACATTTTTTGTACGTGTATATATTAACTGAAATGTATATTATTTTGTTTGCAAATGACAATAATTAAATAAATAAATATAATTAAAAAATTTAAAAAAAATTATAACCAACAATTTGAAATTACTTTTTTTAAACAAAACTAAGAAAATAAATATATTTTTTTATCGACGAAAATCTTGGAAAGAGAAGAACAATACGATTACGCGTAGTTATTCCGTACGTATAAAAGTCGCGGAGACCTTTAAAATCCGACCCACAGCATCCGTCCGACTTTTCAACACAATTACGCGAGCAACATTCCTACACGTTGTACACGCCACGCATACAATCAGGTGACATAACCGCAATGGTAACATATTATTCAAAAAAGCCGAAATAATCAATAAAAGTTCTCGCAAAATCTCGCTTAATGAGCCATCATTATGTGGTTTACGGAGCGGATGTTCCGATTAAATCCTATCAAAAGTGACGGGAAAACATTCACCTCGGGAAACCGTATTATTTATTATCCTACCTTCTCGAAGCACAGCCGGCCGAACGGCGGGACGCGAAAAAAGATGATTCGATAAAATTATTTGGTAGGTAGTTTTTCCGGACGGAAAATCCTCAGAAAATCAATCCGTCGTACACAGAAATGGTTAGAGTTTCTACATCTACGGTACCAAGAACGTGAGCTAAAAGTAAAAATTAACTAAAAATGTATAATATACCAGCTAATAGCTATACGTAGTCTCCAAAGTTAAAAAAAAAATCGGTATTTTAATTTTGGTCCCAGATGATGAGGTTGCCAATATGTTTTGAGCATCATCCGTACCACAGTATTATTCTCAAAATTTTAATAGTGACACATTGTGGATGGGTCACGAGAATATTTTTTAATTATATCTTTGGTGCGCGGTCAAAGAAAGTAAACAATTGGCATAAATCTTTAAGGTCTTAAAATTCCTACAATTCGGAATTATGCTTGTATAATATTAATTCAGTATGTATAGGAGATTATTGATTATTTTTATGTTATGCGAAATAATTTGTTAGTACCAAGAACAATTTTTATTTTTGAAAATTATAAATATACGTCAGCACATGATTTAAAAAAAAAAAAACAACGACCGCACGCTAAATATGTACACTATTACGATTAATATAATAATAAAATATTAGAAATCTTGAAAATTATCGTAATAGCGTCGTACGATTCCTATTATTTCGATTGGTTGGAGCATCATGGACTCACTACAACATTGACAGGGAAGTACATAGAATAGTATAATAGTATGCTGAAACAATACGACTTGCGTACTTAAATAATCATGAAAAAAAAAAATGAAAAGCAGTTAAGTATATTGTAGTAATATTAATGTGCAGTATTCATCGTTTTTTAAATGCGCGAAAAAATCGTACAGTTTTTTAAAACAAAATTAGTTTACCTCAAATAGTTCGCCACCAGTATACGGTATTAATTGCCCTAGGGAGAGTGTAGTTTTTATCATTTCAGGTACTCCATAATGCCCCACCGTATCCAACCCCTCTAAATCCCAGACGAGAACGCACTTTAAGTCGCAACGGATTCATTATCCGACGTTCCGGTTCGCGACGCACCTTTAGGGAAGTGCGGTCCCGTTGTTGCGGTATCCGGGTATTCCTGTCATACACACGTCTACATCGACCGAAACAATACGTATAAACGCAGATACGTCATGACGTTCTATTCTTTGGTTTTACAACGCTCGCAATATATAACTGTCATTATTCCCTATTGTTATATCGTGTGAACACGTCAATAGTTCCAAATTTTCGAATCGTACCTACAAGTTCGCGAGGATGTTGCTGTTGTTAGTGATCTTAATGACGACGCACTTACCGAAATAATACGAAGTACCCTGCAGGAACCACGGTTTTCCGTATAGCCGAACAGCGAGCTGATCACAAATAATTATTACTCGCTCTCCCCGCGCTCCCCGCGACCCGTTATTCAACGGATCGATCTTCTTTATGCAAACGCGACACAGATGCATCCCCAGGCACCAAGGTCCGACGCGCATAACACATACTTCATACGTACGAACGCCATAACTGCGATGAGTGAGAGATAAACTGATTTTCGCCCAAGTACGGCCGAGGGATTTCTGGGCCTTTGAAAGGATAATTGGGTCCTCTGTTCTCCTGTAGCGGCGGTCATCGTTAAGCTCGTTTTGCATTTATTTTCCTCGTCGGCGACCGGCACTCCAAATCACACAATAATGATAGCAAATATAAAATCAATTCTTAGGTCTAATATGCAAACCGTAGATAGCATAATGAAGAAATTTGGAAAATCATTTCGCCTCACTCCACCATAAGGTCGTTGGGGGTACGTAGTAAATTTATTATCGTCCAATCGTTATATATACACATGATTTTGCTAACCGGTGAACAAACCTACCCATATTACGTAAATTCTATTTTCGCAACAGTAATATAATATTTTACTATTGATATCGTGTAGTGATTTAATACAAATCTAATATAATATTGTGATTTGGTTTTGTGATTTTTGGACTGAGAAACCGAAAAACGAACTCAATAAATTATTCGAAATCTCTGAAAACATAGATGCATTTATCTGTGGAATTATTGTTGGTAATCGTATTATGGATATTATTTCTTATGACAAATTGATAAGCACCAAATTACATGATGTCTGGTAAAAAAAAACTGTTGTATCTAAATATAATATCTAATGAATATTGATGTGTATTATATCAGATATAATATAATTGTATCATTTAATTTTGACAACAGTATATGTTATTCAGTTAAGAAATAAAAAACTGATTTTTTTACAACTTCACTAGTATTTGTTAAGCCCTGATAAATTTGATTAATTAATTTTAAATAATAATGGCATTAGGTAGTTAAAGAATAGTATAATATAGTTAAATTTTTGATTAATATTATGGCGATGGATTTATAGTTAACATATTGATAGACATAACTTCAGTTGATAGATACAACTAGTTTTTTATGAATTACCATGAAGTATCCATTCCGTTAAGCAGAGCCGTATTGAGAAATTTTTCATCTGTTGCACCCGTATATACGGCAGTAGTATAAAAGCCCCGGTAAGCGCACTATAATTTTTTCACTTCGAACTGGTTTCGAGATATTTTTGACTTGGTTTGTTTGGGCAATAGCTATAAAAGATCTCAAAACACTTTATAGCACAACTAAGCCAGTTCGAAGTGAAAAAGATGATAATGCGCCAGAACCGGCGCTTTTATACTACTTACGGCGTTTACTTGATATTATAATTTCTTAATCATCCAACCGACTGCAAAGTCGTGTTTCCAAAATGATCAACAAACAAAATGGTGGAATTTGTTGCTCCAAATTCAGCTGTATATAGTAAATTTGTACTAATTTAAACCCACAATTCATGTCAGTTTGAACTCTGAGACGAATCGCAGTGTCACAACCGTCATGGCTCTAAAAAACCGTCACGGTTGACATGGTTTCCGGTGACGTTCGTGAACACACAGAAATATTATTTAAAAAGTAACGGAATCCTACGGCTTACTTATTAATTATTGAACTACGTAATAGCGTATAAAACGTCTAAACGTATATCGGACGATGATGTCCATTACCGCGAATTGGTCAAACAAAATTTTAAAATGTACGACGGCGACTCGAGAAAATTTATAAGGAAAATATCAACAATGGTAATACGATTTAAATTGTATCTTATACTTGGCTCGATTGCTCGGAACAAACTTAATCTCCTTGCACATTTATATTATATCCCCGGTGATTCCCACATGGTTTTCATAATTCTCGTCTAGACACGTTTCCAGCGAATCGGCTATCACCAATCGCAATTAGTCATCTAACCTTTCGCAGTCCGCATAATGATCGCATGCTCAACAATACATTTTTCCGCGTAAGCTTATAAAATTTTTAGCATTTATAGCGTTAAGGATATTTTCCAAAACATAATTTCCATGTATTCGAATCAAAGCAGTGAGCTCGCTCGCGATCCTCGACCGGGAGTAGACATAATATTATTTCATCGAACAAAATCACATTTATTTGATATAATTATAAGTACATACTGCTCACGTAAGCACAATTTGTAACGTAAATATATAAGTTTTGTTACGGAATAACATCCTGTCCTCAACATCAACTATATATTTATTACTAAATCCACGCTCTCCGTCTACCACCAACCGGGGACCAAGAATTGATGTTAGTAAATCCGAACACCGGCGCTCATTTATGACTGTACGCAAGTGTTTTTTACTAGACATATTTTCCGATACGTGAATACGTGATTTTAGACCTATCAGCGAGAAGGCACGATTACACGAATACACCTCTTCTGCAACAGTCTAAGTGTCATTTACATTTACACCGTTATAATATTTATAGCAGCAGCTACATTGTTGGTAATATTAAAATTAATATTTATTTTTCTGCGCAAAGATCACACACGTCTTCTACCTGCGACAATGTCCCACGCACTTTCCGGGCCCCTTAAGTTGGTCCACTAACTTGTACCAACATTCTTAAAAACTGTACCAACATTTCACAAGTAGTTTGCCAGAATTGGCAAGAGCAATTTCAAAATTTGGATGTCACCTATGCGCTAACATCAATAGGTTACGAGTGTTATAAATGTGACTTTGCAATTACTTGGAAATTATACCAATTCTCTTAGCTCCAGTTATGTTGGGTTCGGTTCTATGACCTCATGGGTGGGCTACTCAAAGTCGCCCAAGATTCCCCGATTTAGTCTATGAAATTTGCGGAAGAGGTAAAAACAATGGAGATCCATCGACAATTTCGACGATTCCGATTTCGAAAAATATAATAAACACAGGTGGCGTCCACAATATTAAAATAAACACAGAAATTACATCACTTTCAGTAGAATATTAACTCAAAGGTAGAAATTGCTCAGCTTAATATGCCTTAAGCGGAGGCAATCACAAGATGAATTACAAAGGATGCCCGTCATTTAAAACACTTCTTAATTTTCAATCAATCGCATTGGAAATAACGGTCCCTGCTAATATTCCTGATAATATGCACAAGTTCATTAGCATCGAATTTGTGCAACATAATGTAGTTAGCTTAATAATATTCGACGTACACGGAGCGTAGTCGATGCACTGCGCGAACACATATACCTATGTATTATATTACATAATTTGGGGACCAGAATTCAATGCAAATTGAAGTTTTTTATGAATTTTTTTGAACAATGTTAGTTTCACATATCAAAGAATTGAAAAATGAAACTTTTTTTTTGGTATTTATTTGCAATTTTATTTTGTTTTTTATACCTTTTTTTTATTTTGAGAGCATTCTCTTGAAACATTTTAGTGCATTCTATTTGCATTTTTATGCATTTTATTTTTGTGTATATTATATAATTCAAAATGTTTTTAGAAAATGAAAATTCTTTTGAATTTCGCCTAAAAGGAAAAGAATCATAATTCTATTTTTATTATGTACAATTATATTTTTACCGATTGAACCGCGTATGGCAGGTTGCAATATAGACAAGTGGAAAAGTGCAAGCGATAAGCTATATTTATCGGAAGTCTCAGTGAAGTCGAACGATTGGGTAGGTACCGTTGTGTTTAACATCACGTATATGTTTTTTTTCAACGTTTAAAATAATTGTAGGTATTTTTTTTAATTTTTTTTTGCACGTCATTTTTGATGCATTTTATAATTTTTGTTTAACCAGCGCGAGAAATCGTATTTTTTCGAGGAATTTTTCCGGTTTTGTAGACCGTCGGTATAAATTCCCTCCTTAGTACGCACTATAAATATTTGCTTCGGGAATCACAATGTTACCGGCGGGTTGTTGCAGTGTAATGTACACGCGCCCCGCGTCGCTGTTAAATCTCGCCGTACGCCGCTGCCACTGCGAACGAATACGTATGGCTGACGCGGAACAGTAATAATAACAGTCCGTCTAAACGTGCGAGAATCCGTTCGCGCACTCGATTTCGATTATTCCCAACGCGCACCGCTCGGCGACTTGTACTGTGACTTGTAACGATGCAGCCGACCCGGCGGCTGAGGGGGCGAGGGGATCTCGCGAAAAGTGTCGTTACGTCGAAATACAAATCACCGGCACGAAAGAGCAATAAAATAATAGGGGTGAGGGGAGGGGGAAGGAGAGCGGACGAACGGTTCGCGATTCGTTTTAGGGTCGACTTTCGAATTGCGTCTCCCCGTGTCGCGAAATTCAATTAAAACGGCATGAGGACGGCGAGTGTGGGCGCGCTGGGAACGCGTGGGCCGCGTAAGATATGAAATCGCGAAGAATCCGAGAGAACGGCTAAACGCTACGTGCACCGTGCAGCGCGGCAAGGCAATAAATACGGCGAGAAACTTACTAGTGCACACCATGTACACCTATTGTGCCGTGCCCCCATTAGCCGACCGAAAAATTAATTTCGACTCGGATTAATCACGAACCACGCCTCTGATATACGGTATATATTGGTAATACGCCGCTATTACCGCGTATCCAATATTTATACCTTGCGGAAACGCTCGAATTGCATTTCTCGTCTGCATTTAGAAACTGCACTTGGCAACTGCACTCGGGGCGATTGCCGAATACAGCCTGCAGATCGAATTGCACTTTGGTCGAAAACGTTGCAACGTTCAAACTTTTGTGACGATTAAATAATTTCCCTGAGCCACCATAAACAGGATGGTGTTATATTGGAAAGCGTTTTCGGTATTTTTCGACGATACGGTGATCATAACAAAAATAGATATTTAAATTACTATTGACCTGCGACATCTCAAAAATGATACGCACGTATACAAAATATACAATGGTTTGAAACTAGGTAATTTTCGCTATCTGATTATTAACGCATGCAAGATCTTAAATACTCAAGGACTACATAATATAAAATTATAAGTATAGTATAGTACAGTATAATTATAGCGTGTATATATTGTATAGCGACTCGGGGGTAACTTAAGTATCGCGGTCAGCAATAAAATATTTTGAGCTCAAAAAAGCACAGTTAAAATAATTTTAAACAAACCCAAAACAAACATCATCGCTATAAGTTTATTTGAAGAATTCAAAGTTTTTACTGTACAGAAACTATTTCACAGAAATGCACTATACTTCGCAAACAAATTCGACTTAATTAAATTTAAACCAACATACAACATATCTAGGGCCCGGATTTATATGCATATGCATGTTTTTTTTAAACAGTCCAAAAAGTAACTAGATAGGGCTGCAAGTTTAAATTATGGTGAATAGATCCGAAATACTAAGTTTTAACCTTCGTATTTCTGCACATGTTGCCATTTTTTTTTTCTTACTTTTACTGCATAGTTCTGTTGTAATGTATAATTTTATGTTAATTGTGTACACTTTCTACGCATGAAGTTCGGCTTTCTACAGAATACCGTAAGTCTTGATATTACTTATATATTTTATACTTTTCCTGTTCATTTTACATATTCCATATTAACCTATCGCCTAGGTATTTTTACCAAATTGTCAGGTTTCCGAGGTTTTCTCGGATAGTCTGTCAATAATTGCATGGACATGAACCTTATTTAAACGTTATTTTATAATCCCGAATACATTGTTTACAAATCATAAATATTTATGCTCTATTCACAGCCGTCAGCGATAAAAAGATTAAATATTACAGAAAAGAGTTAATATATTTAAAGGCTCACTGATCACTGAGATTAACGTGATATTAACTGTTCAAAACAAATCAGTTGCCACCTTATCACAAAAAATATTTTTATTAAAAATATTTGGTGTTATGCCACGATTTATGATAGTATATTATACCTATGGGCAAGATGTATTGGTGAATCTTACATCTTGTCTTGCCACAATTCTATCTTACACTAATTGCATTCCTATTAGAACAATGGTTAATTATGATTTGTACTAACCACTAACATTTAACGACCATTGACTGCGTAAAAAAAAAAAAATAAAGATCTGCACACATCACCCGCATCACCCATTCATCCCTACCCCGTGGTACGCCACAGGACACACGCAGTGCGTAAATAATGAATAGATTATTGCAAAATATTAGTAAAACAATAGTAAAACTAGGCTCCGGGGAGGAGATCTATTTCCTTCTCACCCCCTAACCGCTTTTTTAGTTATGCCCTCGCAGCGTGTACGTTTACTATTTTTTCCACGTTTGACGTGATGATATCCGTGTAAATTACCGTTGTGTGCTATGCAAACGTTATTCTAATGCAAAGGGCAAACTGTACGCGCGTACAAGCCGGCGAAGGTAAATAATTTAAACAACGTAGGCCTGGTCCACTGCAGCAGTATATGCACACGTACTCGTATGTTAAAAGCGGACACATAGCCGTTTCACCCGGGGCCATATATTTACGCGAGGACAATAATATAATACACGCGCATTTGCTATGTGCCCACTCGACTGAGCCCGACCCGCCGGCGCGGTGTGCACAGTTTTACTTTTTTAATTATTTTATTTTTCGTCCTCCCCACTCACGATATGAAACCAAAGTGAAAAGAGCGAGAGATAGAGAGAAAGAAAAAACACTGCCCCATGGAACAATACGGTGGCCGGACTTAGGACTAGGATTTATATCTATGTATATAAAAATAAGTGTACATTTTGAATACATTTTATAACTCAAGATCCACCAAACCGATTTCGAAAAAAATTTCAGGGCATATTATGATTAATATGTAAACGGTTTCTGTGAAGTTTGTACGCTGTGCGATAAGTGGTTCCGGAGTTATGGCCTCTTAAGTGCACAATATTAATCACACACGCACGCACGATATTCAACAAATTATTATTTTGCCATGGAGAGATAATATACACTCTACGTGGTTATTTTTTATTATTTGTTTCCGTGGCACACGCGTCTATGGCATTAAAAGTTACGTTTTACGTAAAATTACGTACATGTAAAATTTAATTTTTTCTTTCTTTGCAGTGAAATAAAATTTGTGAAAATTTGTTTTCAGTGCGGTGTTTTTTCGAGTGTTTTTTTCGTCGCATTTTAATACGATTGTGAAATTTATATTGTATTTTTAGTGATAAAAAGTTTAAAAAAAAAGTTAAAAGTTTTTTGGTTCAATTTTTCTTGGATGAGATAATTGATAGCATTGACATGCACACTTTTTGGTGCCAGAATTGCGCGTTCACTCAACCAATTGTGATTCCTGTGATTCTGGACAATATTCGGAAACACTCTTTAAATCAACTCTTCTTTTGATTATTATTTAATAATTATTTTCTTATTATTAAATTTTTCTCTTAATTTTATTCAATAAAAGCTTTAAATGTATTGAAATGAACCGAACGATTACTGCGCAATGCGATAATGAAATCGAATGTGGCACACGATTTGACGAAAAAAAAACAAATTAATTAATTTCCATCGTAAAAAAAAACAGTAGAAATTTTACAATCATTACAGAGTGTATATATACGTATCTCTCCATGGCAAAACAATAATCGTTGAATATCGTGCATGCGTGTGTGATTAATATTGTGCACTTGAGACCATAACTCCGGAACCACCTATCGCACAGCGTACAAACTTCACAGAAACCATTTACATATTAATCTCTTTATTAATAGGCCCTGCATTTTTATCGAAATCGGTTTGGTGAGTCTTGAGTTATAAAACGTATTCAAAATGTACACTTATTTTTGTATTTATAGGTTTATATATATTACATTATATACACTTGCTGTCGGATGTTACACCGGTCCGCGCGTATTATTTGTTGGAAAAAGACTGATCGAAAACGGCTTTAGGTGAAGGTCGCAATGTCATGCTTATACAATATATATACATTTATTGAAAAAAAAATAAAGTAGGTAACTTACAAAGGTTAAAAATAAAAAAAAAATAGTTACCGATGTTGTCGAAAATAATCAATTTTACCATATCTCAAACTTCAAACTTTAAAGTCTTATTTCTGCGGAAAAATAGCTTAAGGCTTTCGTTCAGTTTTCAAGATGTAAGACGTAGTCATCTTTATTTTATCATAAAAAAAAATATTAAACGGTTGTTTTACACGAAATTAAACGTAATTATTTTTTTTTTTTAGTTTTTCTTTTATAATGAAAACAATTCTGAGAAAATCAAATTCATGATAATACTTATATTTGTAAACGTATCGCAGAAACAAATCGGACTAGCCCCCACGGTTTATATTTTAATTTCGATTCAGTTTTTTATTTTGTTTACTACTTTCTGCTGACACAACTTTACAGCTCAATTCTCAACTGAAAAAAATAAATAGAAATGATAAGTACTATACACCAAGACGACTTGTCCGGAACATTACGTTGGTTAATACGCATCGTGTGACTTTTCCGATCAAGCGATTCATGTTACGGACCACAAAATATATGCTACACAATGTTTATATAACGTGTGTATATAGAATGCATTTTTTCAAACGGCAGAAAGAATCTAAATTAATTTAAAATCCCATTTTTCCTTGTCTTACAATGACTTCCTGTTACTATATTTTAATCAGTAGGGCTTGGAAGGTATAGGGTAGCATATATTACCGTTCTACGTATACTGTTCTCGATGTATAGCAGACCCACCTATAGTTATCCGATTTATATAATAATGAGACTAAATGTCAAACGTAACAATTGATCCGTTGCATGTTTTATCAATTTTAATGGGAAAAGTGCACATTTCTTGATTTTCATATTACTCATATTCGATATTTTCTAGAACATATAACTCGATATTATTTAACTACGTAGATATTGATTTTTATCGTCGCAGTCGACTGTTAATTTGATATTTTAAATATTATAAATTAACTTTACATATTTTACATTCGTTTTTATACAGATAATAACAACGTTGGATGTTATTTTTTTATTCTATTGTGTTTTTGAATAATTTTTATGCATATTTAAAATTTTTTCATGTACACATATTTGATATTTTACAATTTTTTCGCGCGCATTTTGACTTTTTTGGTACCTATAACTTCTGAGCTCTAATCATCAGTCTCTATACATATAACAGCAAAACCGATCGTTATTGACGTACGTGAAACTCGTTCATAATAAAATGTCATGCGACGTAAAATCAAACCGATTTTCCACGACATTTTTCTACACTCTACACTTGAATACAATATATATATACCGGGCGAATTTTAACCATCCTCACCCCCTTTCTTCGGTCGTAGATATGCTTATATTAAGTTTTTTTTTTTTTATAAAATGTTCAAGTTACTATAATAAGACCTATATTTTCTATAACTTTTTCTTTTTAAGCCATCATAAGGATGTCCTAACAATTTTATACAAGTTATTATTTTACAAATGGAAACAACCTTTGTTCACTATGATATTTTCTTGAGGGAATGTTCCTGTGAATTTCGAAGTATCGAAACCAAAACTCGATAAATGTTTAATTATTCCAATTCAAGTATTAAGGAAAATAGTATTATTACACCTGATATTTTTATATATAATTTGTAATCACGTGTTATCGCTAATTGTCACTAACTCGAGATAACGCTAACTGTACGCGTTCCGTACGCGATTTCATTTTTTTAATAACTCTGAAAGTATTGGTCGGGGAAAAAAATCCAAGTTGAAGAATTTTTACGGCCAAAAAAGGGGGCGATGAAAAATCACCATATAATGCAGGGATTGCGAGGACTTATGCGTTGAATGCTGCCGCGTACCGTTCCATCCGCTTTTCTGCGTTGACCTAGGTAAGGACAAAAGAGCCCGGATTACCGTGGCACCGAAATCGATCGTTCCATTAACGACGTGGTCGTGCGCTGCAGGTGAAACTATAATATTACCTTTTTTTTTTTCCTGTTTGAACCGAGGATCACAGTACTTTCACCCGACCCCCATCGTTTATTAATCTAAGTAAATAATATACATACAGACCATGCCGCGCGTATCTTACAACGGTGCCTCCTGACATGGCCGCGACCTCGCTACATCGTTAGTTCTGTTTGTCTTATCTCCGGCTGACTCGTCCTCGTGGTTATCCCTGTTGGAGAGCCTGGGCCGCACGTTCGTCGTCCTCCTTTTCTTGGAGGATGGAATCGATCGAGCTGATGAATGATGACCTGATTCTGTTGGTTGCTTCTCGGAAATATATCACCTTTATGATAATACGGTCCCGTTCCCGTCGATTTGCGTCGCGCGGAAAAGTTTCCGGCCCGGTACCGGCACCGCGTGTACAATGCGCAGACATAAAGCACCCTGTACTCGCGCTCGCGGCCCATTAATTCGGCTGCGCGAGTACTAGTCGAAAACATTCACGAGTACATTTATATATGTACGAGCGAATATAGGCGCGCAAATCCGCCCACCGACCCGGACGTTTTCCTTCCTCCCCGCGCGACCGACGTCTGAGTGTTATCGGAAAAGAAAAAAAAAAAACGATACGAAATCAAGTTAGAAAACCGTTAGTGAACAAAGCATTTGTTTATACAAAGTCGATGGGCCGGGGCCGTGCCAAACCGCACGACGACCGTTTGAGATTCACATCGCGGTCGTCATCGGTAAGCATAACAGTTATCGCCTAAACCACAAACGGTGGTCGGTGGACATAGTCATACGTTTATGATTATAGTTCTAACACATGGGTTTTGGGATTTTGTTGCTCAATAAAACTCTCTGAAAATCAATCAAAGCACTAACATTAGAAAAAACAACTCACTTCAATTATTATTTAAAATAATAGTATTAGTCTTCCATTAATCTTATCTATTTAAAATAATGTACATAGCGATTGATGGGGCAATAATAAATGTAAAAGGATTTATTTAAAAAAAAAAATGGTAAAAAAATGGAATTTGCTCAACTATTTATATTTATCCTTCAAGTAATGTTTGTGTGGGTTATGCTTAAAGACAGCTATTTAGGTAATTAGAAACCTTTGTGTGTACGTGTGCGTGAGTGTGTGTGTAATAAAGAGAGAGAAAGAGAGAGAGAGATTTTCAACATGTGAACTGTAAAACGAGGATAATAATATAATGTAGTGTGTAAGACGAGTCCTACGTGCAAACACAATTGCCGAGCAATAATCTCCGTCATCGTCCTCCTGCGACACGATGCTGAAGTCACTCTGTTCTTAATTTACGAAAATCGTCCTTCTGTTTGTCTATATAGTATATACGGTCTTATATATATGTATATATATATATATATATAAAAATGTATACAGAAAAAAAAGTGCACGCATTCATTTCGTTTTTCTCATTTCTCGAAACTTCTTTACTCCTCGGATTCCAAGCTTATCTGCCATAAGTCATAAGTCATAACCGTATCGTTTCCAACGATTTATAAAACGCAATTTCATTCAGAATCTTTTTGTAAAATCACACCGTACCTACACTACCGCTGAAACTGAATAACATCACGGTGTCGGCGTACAGCAGAAGCAAATTAGAAAATAAAGTCGTCGCGCGAATTGGAGCCGTAATACGCAGCGAAAACACCTATCTACCTACCTACGTCGTATCGAGCGTTTATTACTTTTGACGTGTTTTCTTCTTCTTATATTCCCCTTTTTTATCGCGTCAGTAAACACTTTTGCGGGTGAACTGATAGCTCAGCTGTATAGTCTCCTTATATATATATATATATATATATATATATATATATATATATATATATACCACCATATAGGTGCACTGGAAACTCGACATATGCGCAGTACGATAGTGCATGGATAACATCTGTGCTGCGTACTTTAGATTTTCGACGTTTATACCAGATGCGTTTTTATAAGATCACTGTATGTTGACGACGCCCGTCGTCTATTTAGTTTTACGTTTCCACGAAAGTCAGTTTATCTCACCTTTATAATATATCCCCGATGTGTCCGTCCGCCAGTTGCCTGTACAATGCGATGTGGTGTATTAACCGTGTCGCACACTTTATTGGCCTTAAAATTGATTAAATTTGGATTTATTTTTTATTCGACTACGTAACATCAACAATTCCAGAAAATTTACCTGAAGAATATTTCGCATAAAAAATAAGGTGTTCTCATTTAAAATATGAAATTTGTATATAGTTTTAATGAAAAAAAAGTTATAGAAAACATAGGTTGTACGATAACTTGATTATTAAAAAAAAAACCCAAATCTAGGTATTTTTATAGCCAAAAATAAAGGCGAGCATGGTTAAAATATCACCTAGTACAGTTTCCCAGGGTCGTATTTGGGTGTGGGGAAATGGGGTCTATTTTCTCAGGTGACAGATCTTATGAAGGTGGCTGATTTTTTAAATTTGTATTCCTAAAATAATATCTAATAATAATCTAATAATAATTCTTATTCCAATTGTTCAATATCAAAATTTAAATAAGTAATAGTTATTTATCAAAATTGTGTTCATAGCTCACTGAAAAAATATTATTTAAAATAATATTTTTAATTTACAGTCAAATATTAACTTTTTAAATTTTTTTATAAAATTTCTCATCCAGACGGTATACTCCTTAACAAGGAGCTGTAATTACAACAAGCGTGACTAGACTTGGCCGCAGCAGCAGCCTAGAGCTACAAATTAACTACAGGCCACTTAATTCACTAAAATTTGTAATAATGAAGTATAAAATTTATATTTTTATGAAAAAATTTTATATTTTTTAAAGCGTATTTCCGTCAAAATGTTAAGAAAAATAAGTCCTATAAAATGGTTTTTTTCAAGGTTTATAAAAGTTATAGAATAAAAAAATTGTTTATTAACTTTTTTGATAACACACTTAAATTTACCAAACTAATATCAACAAAATTGCCTTGGCCCAGAGACGCTCATAAAAAACAGAATTTCATTATCTCTATTAACACGGGAGATATCGCTCTGCGTGAATCCCGGCGGAACACCTAGTACAGGTGAAATGATGGTCTGTTCAATTTATTGTTTAAAATTCGTTTAGAAGCCATGAATTTGGCACGCATTTGGCTTACAAAGTCGACTATATCCTGATTGCTTGAAATTATGCTCATCGAATCACCGGCGTTTTATTTCCATTTTCCATATTATACTATTGCACGTGTTATAATATTTATCATTTTATTATTCGGCAGATCATTATAACAGTATAATCATACGATCTTCACTGCGATTTAATCACGGTTTTAGAACGTCATAATGTGCTTGAAATAAATTTTTTGATCATCGAAAACGAACCGATTTCAGCAGGGACGTCGCGGCCGTAGTGTACACGTTGTGTACGTGTATACTCGTATATTGATTACGTCATTGATTCAGTACAATGATTATTATTGCCACAGGCCGCGCGTCGGAATAATAAGATAAACGAAGCGTCCTACACCAAAACACCTCTCGAAGTCTTATTATATACCATAGCCCAGTGGTACTCAATCTTTTTAGGAACGCGACCCAAATTGTATTCCAATAATCTGTCGCGACCCCCATAGTTTTACATTTACAGAATCAAAAAAGTAATTTCAAAAAACCAATTTAACAAAAATTTTAAAAAATACCCGTCGTAATAGTTCCCGTAATAATTCTTATATAACTTTATACTTCTATTGTTGTTCCACAGTCTATACTTTTAGAATTTTTACAATTTAAAAAACATAAATTTCATACAATCTGTATGGTTAAAAAACTTCTCGCGACCCCCCAAAAATTGACTCTTGACCCACCAGGGGGTCGCGACCCACAGTTTGAGAAACGCTGCCATAGCCTACACCGTTCGTGTTTTTTTTTTTCTTTTATTTTATCGATTTCGATGCTGCTTTTATACAGTTTTTCTCGGGATTATTATACACAAGTGTACCCTCAGGTACGCGTACCTCGCACACCACCCGTAGGTCTCGGTGCCGCGTTAATAATATTGTCCGCGTCGGGATGAACCTGGAACAGCAGCAGCACGATGAGCCGTTGAAATATATTACACACTTTATTGTGTTATTGAGAACGTCGGCGACAAGTTTGATACGCACGCTTCACACGCGCCCACACGGTATTTCGGTGCGACGCGTACGCGAGACCCAGGGAAACGGCAGCTTGCTAATGCACATACTATGATGGCGGTATGCGACACAATATAAGACGAACTGACGCGCCCCGTCAAAAGGATGTATAATGACATAATATTATACTGATCGCGTATTACACGAAATTGTGACATGATTACATTGCAGCGTAGTACACAAGTGTAAATCCGAAGAGGCGGCGGCGTGACGTCGCACGAGATGTAGACACCATATACGCGCAGCCCGTCATACGCGATATTATCATGATTTTGTGTGTTATAATTAGGGCTGTGAATTCGATGATGCACTGTAAAACCTTAAAAAAATGTTTACCTGCAAAATGCACTTGAAACTCCGAAATATGCAAATAATTGCATTTTAAATGCGCTGAAAATCAAATTTTTATAAATGTCAGCAACTATATATAGTTTCATTAGTGGATTCGTATTTTAGTGTTCACGTTCACATTATGAATTCACTTAAGGTACGTAAGAAAAGTAATTATTTATAATAATTTTGATATAGTTTGAATTTAATTTACGTATTTGCTGCACAGCTGTGTAAAATAAAAAATGTGTGTGCAAAGATGTTAATCGACGGAAATAGATAAAAAAAAAGATACCTAAATACGTATATAAACCGAAAACGTCGAGAAACGCAAAATGAAATCATCAAAAATGAACACGACACGACTCGAGTTTCGTGTGAAAAACGTGACGTCTTACGGTCGGCTGAAAATCGTGCACTTTCCGACAAACCCGCAGCCGCTGTGTGTTATATTAAACAACCATAGTTTCGTCGTCAACACGTGGGGACTATAATTTTTGTACAAGCACTGCTACACTTGCTACTCTGATCACACCGAACAGCACGGACGATTCGGCGGGTGGTGCACCGGTACATTAATACGTACGGCATAATATTATATACAACGCATCGGTACAAAACGTCATTACGTTTTCTCGCCCCGTCCGGCAGACACGCAGAAAATTCGGAAAAGTTTCCCCAAAAGCCAAACGTTTATCGAACCGCGCGGACCCGATCTCGTGCGCGCGTGCGAGTCACGTAACAATGAAACCCATCACTCGCCCGGGGAAAACGGCACGTGAGCGATTCGTATAATATATATATATATATATAAATACATACGTGCGGAGGCGAGTCAAAGGCATCTCGTACACACACACTCAAATACGCACACAAATACACATACACCCACGCAACACATAGCACGTACACACGAACACTGACATACACACTCGCACTCGCACTCACACTCACGTAAACCCACGTATACACTGACATACACACTCGCACTCGCACTCACACTCACGTAAACCCACGTACACACGCACAAGCACACTCGTGCACGATTTTCGTGTGGTCATAGCGATGGTATGTTGCGCACGTGGGTAGGGGTTGAGAGTGAGAGAGAGAGAGGAGTACACGCGGAGAGTTGCTCACCCCGTCGCCTAGGGCTTTATAATTGTGTCTGTTCGGTTGACCGAAATAATATATTGTCACGGCGGAGTAGTAGTAGTAGTAGTAGTAGCAGTTACAGTTGTAATACTAACACTGTACAATTTGTTAAAACTGCACGCCTCCACCAGGCATTTATCGAGAAAAATTCACCCCCATCCCGCCACGTGCGAAACGCGTTTATTTATTTCGATACGTCCGTAGTATATAATACATATTATGTACATATAATATGATATAACACGTAGTCGCTTAACCAAGCGCACGTCGTCATTGTCTCTCAAGTTGCGCACCCCTAAACGTCCTTTTATAAGAGACGTCCTAGCTCTTGAAAAGTCACTTTCGAGCATATAATATTATTAACGTATAGGACGAAATTTTTGAAAACGAAAACGGACCTGTCGAGGCTAAGAAAAATTCCTTAAATCGATACGATTTAATGCACTAATAAAAAAAAATGGTAAAAAAATGCATTAAAAATGCCCTAGAAACGATTTTGAAACCTTAAAAAAAAAACTTTTTTTTATTATTTGAAAGTAATATACGCAATTTAGATCGGTAGGTATATAAAGATTCGTTATATTTTTACTTTCTATCTCATCAAGTTATCTTAGGTGATCAGATGGTGTTTAATTGATGAAAAAAGTGAAATTCGTATTGAAATCCAGCAGCGCAATAATAACGACATTAATGTACTCTTAACTCGCGCTCTCGTATTAATTGGCACACGTGCAATACGTACAGAACTTGATCTACATCGAATCGCTATCGGGGGCCAGCAGCAGCATCAGTAATAGTTCGGTGGGAAACGGCTTCAGCGGCCGTCGGCCAGTGCGTCCGAAAACTATGACTTGTAGTTAGTACAAAGTACTTACAACAGTTATTACAAAAGAATATGAGTGCGCTCAGCATTCACGTCGAGTCCATAAGACGTATGAGCGTATAATATATTATTATTACGCATTGTAAACGTATTGCATGACGTCTGGCGCAAACAATCGGTCAAGTTTGAATTCGGCTCAACCGAATCGTATAAATCTTAATATATGCGTACGAGTGGGTCAGCCTCGTATTTGAAACAACCCTCTGGGTCCCATCACCCTTCGGTCTTAGGGCGGTATTAATCCTGTTTCCATATATTATATTCTTCAGATCGCACTACGATACATTCTACAGTACAATTTTGTTATACATTTTACCATTTTTAAACGTGTTTTGTGTAAATCACACGATTGCTCGTCAGAATAGTCACATCTCTTCTTGATGCAATAATTTTTTTTTTTTAACTATAACATTTATAAACCGAAATAAAATCGTTAATTTAGCCTTTTTCCCAAACAATAAACAATCAGCGTTCCTCAGTTTCCTGTACCTCCTGACGGGCCAATCAAGCATCTCTTGCTCAAATACACACTCACCAGTTATCTCTTTAAGTCACATCACTCAATCCAATTCCTACTTCCTTTCCTTCTGCGTTAATTTCACTGAAAACTCTCATCTATGCCTTAACGTCATCATAACCCATCACAAAATATTCCGTCCCATTGTGTCCACGATTGCGGGTGTCACACCTTTAAATATATATTTAACGTACCTATTCATCAAATTAAAATCGCATAATGGAAACGAAAATCATAAAATAACTTCAAAAGTATTTAATTTGATATTTTTTTGGCAGAATTATTTTAAATGTTTTGACAAATTGTACAGTGTTACTATTACAACTGTAACTGCTACTACTACTACTACTACTACTACTAAGAAAATCATAAAATAACTTCAAAAGTATTTAATTTGATATTTTTTTGGCAGAATTATTTTAAATGTTTTAACAAATTGTACAGTGTTACTATTACAACTGTAACTGCTACTACTACTACTACTACTACTCCGCCGTGACAATATATTATTTTGACCGTTATCATTCAATGGCTCTACCATGGTTTTGCTCATCTTAACGATACAAGTAGGTAGAACAAGTGCAGTCCTCGTCGGCGGACGATCCTACATTTCATTTTGTTTCGTCGGTCGAATAATTATTATTATACCACCGGAGAACGCTATAAACGCGCATCGCCATCTGTCGGACCGACCGAGCGCGTTGCTCGCAGTGCGGTTCACAGATGCCACGGCGAGTATAGTAGGTACATGGACGCGAGTCGCACTTCGAATCCGACGAGGTGAATTTACTGCAGGAAAAAATAAATAATATTATGCCAAACAAGACAAGATCGCGATCGAAGCCCTGTAACACTGTGAAAGAAGCGGACAAACACGCCGACTAACAGCTCATCGTATCGACACACGCAGCGAAAAATATCGTCTCACTGATTTTCGTATTTACAGAACTCGTTTATATGTCTCGCAAAAAAAAAAAAAAATTTGAAATTATGATTTAAAAACAAAAAAAAAATGTTTCTTTAAATCTTAACTCCACGTTACGATCGGTGTTAAAAACCCAAGATTGAAATATATTTATAATATTTTTTTTATAAAGTTCACACGCCCGGTTGTTTACTGTTAGATAGTATAATATACTAACTACTAAGGAGAACGAAAAAATTTAGGTTTAGTTATTCCACGTTTTCAGAATACGATTTTTATTTTCGAAATGGTACAATGTAAACATCTTAAATACCAAAAAAATTATGAAATACAAGTAAGTGCACTTATAACACTGTTAAAATATACACTTTTCGAGTATGCTAATAACGGTTTTTTATGCAAATGGAAGAAAATACTCTTCACAAATGGAGACCACCAAATCATTTCTTCCTATTGGCAATTTAAATGTATTACTGCACACTTCAATATAATTTGGTCGCGTTGAAGGTTTTTTTTTTGTTTATTTAAGAAATCTACTTTACACACAACACAGAATAATAATAATAAGCAGGCTGTTTGACTGAGTATAATATATGCGTGATATGAATCAAACAATATTAGGAAGGCATCCATATTGGTGACATCCAGCAACGATAGTAAACTGGTCAATTACTAAGTAGCAGAGATAAAAATAGTATCTTATAAAACGAAGTATATTAAGCTATTTCTTTTTCTATTCTATTAGTTGAGAACGTAGTCTCTACATTATTTTCTCTTAAACCTGCCAGGGTACCTTAAGGGCATTGCGATTTAGACCAAGTCATCTTAAAATAACGTGTAGTCTTGCGTACGATAGTACGATACGTTTATTACTTGTAAATAATATCCATACGCAACCTTTTGTCAGGTAGATATACAATCGTGAATCGTTAAATTTTTATCGTGCAAAAGTCATTACAATCTTCTATTCTTTCCACGAACAAGCGCATATAGGCATATAGCACATAGCGCATATAGCACATAGGCTGTACTTAATGAAAACTGCACCCATATATTTTTCTACAATGGACCCGATGCGTATATTTTGTGATGCGGTAAATCTGAAAATAAATATACCTGTAGCATCAAGTCTGTATCATTGAGTAAGACCAGAACACTTTTGGAGACTGAGTGTAATGAGGAATGTATTGGTTTTATCATGATGTGCGTTTTTTTAATTATTGTGTCCGTGTACGTTCGGAGATTTGAACACCTGCAATAAGATTAGGCCTAAGTGTGACCGGACGCGACTATGAGACGGCTGTATACCGGCTGGAGTGTACGTAGGCACTGTTCGGGGCAAACAATGAGTTAGTACTATTGCGCTACTTCTCCGAGCGGAGATCTGAACGATGAGACGTGGACAAAGATAAGTAAAAGAAAAAAGAATTGGAACATTTTATTATTCAAAACACATGTATATGAAATTTATAAAATAATCTCACATCATCGAATAAGTCTAAAAAATAAAATCATATATAATATATTGTACACACAAGCATACACGCGCGACAAAAACGATCGTAGTTCACAAAAATAATATTGTTTAATATACACGTGTAAAATATACTTGTACGTATACTATGTAAGGTAAAATATAATAATATTATATAATATGATGTCAAATTTTCTTTTTATAATAATCCTGTTCGAATGGTAAATAATTTTTTTTTTTTTTGTTTTATTAAAATTAAGGAAATTAAACGCGATACGCAGTAGTATAGTAGTAATATAGTATATAATGATCCTGTAAACAGAAATTTAAAAAAAAAAAAAAGTAATAAAATAAAATCAAACCAAACCACCGGAGCGACGTCGTGTGTCAAACGTCCGCCCAGACCACTGCTCTCCTGGACCTGTCCACGCTGGCCACGTTGTTGGTGAACTGATGCCAAGACACGGCCGTCACCGGCGAACTGAAAAACGGAAATTCCGTGAGATTTACATGCGATTTTTATATTTTATACTCGTGATTACACGATTAGTGTTTGCAGAAACCCGCGGATGAGTCCACGTTTTTTTTTTTCTTCGACTTTCGAACTGCAGATTATGCAGCAGAAACTGCAGCTCTACGTCTCTCGGTGCGTAACAAGCACATATTATCTCATATTATTACATTTATTAGGTTAAAACGATAATGACCTGATATTATCGTATACGTTTGGTGCAACATGCAATGCTTATCCTGTACGGTTTTCAAATTCTCAAATTTTCATTCAGCGCTTGTCGCACATGAATATTATTATATCAACAGCTATGGCGATCATGATGGCCACGTCGAAATACATCTATTGAAACGCATATAATGCAGCACACGCGAATTTCGGTAGGAACCATAGGGCTGCAGTGTCAGCCAAGGGACAAGCACATCTATATAATGCAGTTGGTTCGTACACGGGACTGGAGAAATGCGATTGGAGAACGGGACGAATGGGGAGAAAAATCGATTCAGTAACCGTAAGGGTCGTTATTATGACCTGTATTAGCGCTCAGGAGTACCTATATAGTGTATATATATCGACGGCGGGGACGCGTACCGATTTTTCAAACGTTTAACTGAAAGAGGGGTGTGAATGCGGGGTGGGGGTGGTTGGAGTCTCGGAGTTTTTCTCGCAAACTTCATTGTAAACTACGAACACCGCTGAAGTGCATTCAATTGCATATACCCTCGGGCAGTGCAGGGACCGGGACAATATGATACTTCGAACATAGACAAGGGCTCGATGTGAATCCCGCGGCAAGCCCATGCCGCGTGTGATTATATATTGCACGCAATGCGACTGCGTTTCGTTCTTTTCAGAATTTCTCCGAACAAAATAATGCACCACCTCGCACCGGTTTGCGATGTTTACGCGCGCGTCTAAGGTCACCGCGCGGGCAAATCCTTGTGCGGGGCGGGGAGGAGTAGTCTAAATAATAAATGAAAACCGACGTGCCCCGCAGCCGACGTATTATACATGTATACTTATCCCGTGGACGCACGAGACTCCACTTTGTTTAAAATTCGAGCAGACCGAATAATATATTGTATCTTTTTTTCACGGCATTATCCCAACGTTTTCGGACGTCCGCCCGCTAACCGTACATTATAATTTGTTCGATGCAACGGAAAAATGTTAGAACGCCGTTCCGAATAGATATTACGCATATTATATTTCATGATATTAGAATATTGTATCGCGGCTATCCATCTGTACGCGTATTAAAACGCAGTTATCGAACCCGCACTCGCCGTGTATATTTAAACCGTAGACCTATGCGTTATTATTATTATTATTATTTTAATCGTGTTTTGATACGCGCACTACCACTACGACGAAAACACGAGAGCTATACATTATTTTTACGTGAATCCGTTGATATTATTGTTGTTTATGTGATTATAATCACTGTTATAACTTGTAAAAATGTGTTTAAGAAAAAAAAAAAAAACAACAACACTATCGTTAAAGCGATAGATGACTATCGAGTAGGAAAAACTTTAAAATAGAAAGAAAAAAACTACGACGTACCTGTGTTCGTTCCTCAACACCACGAGCGGCTTTCCAGGGTTCGACACGTTCCAAATAAACACCGAACCGTCAGAGGACCCGACGGCCACGTGATCGTATTCCAAGTTGAACACGGCTCTCGTCCAATCGCAGCCCACTTTGAACCCGTCAGCGCTGTTCGGACACACACACACGACGGACATGAGTACAAGATATAATATGCGTAAGTATAGTATAATTTATTACAGTGAAAAAGGCTTGTCCGGTATAAAATGTACCTTGAATTAAATCGCGGTAATATACAGGTGCTTGAAATTAAAAAAATAGTAAGGGGTCGTATTATTGCTTAAAAAAGAGCGTAGGTACTAGTCATTTTTTACCCCTGCCCCCCCCTAAAAAAACCATATATTATGCATTATTTGAAGGGATACGCTTGAATTGTTAAAAAAAAACAGTCGAGATACTCAGTTCCCTCGAGGACTGTGCCCTCTCAATATACCAAAAGTGAGTAATGCTGAATACGATTTCCGTCTGAGACATAATATGAGGTCTTTGTGATACTCGGGGTTAGTGGACATGTTTTGCAGTGTGATAATGTACTTCGTCGTCATACATTAGTATAACAAAATATACAATTTGTACAGGCTTAGAGAGTGATTGGTGAACGGAACCAATGGCTACTCAGCATATAGGTGAGCGCAGGAATTGTTCACAAGTGGTCTAGAATAATTTTAGCAGGGGTTCCCTGAAGTCATACTACAAACCAGTGAGATGAAAATTCCCTCTATATTACAATAATTAATATCTAGCTTATAAATATTCATTTTTTTAGACATTGTTATATATTATATACTTATATATATACAGTGAAAAGAAAAATACAAGACGTAAGTTCAATATTATTGTTTAAAGTTTTTATTAGTGACCTAGCTGTTTTATATTTACTATTAAAACTTGGACATAGTTATTGCATTCGATTGACTGTACACAATTCGTTTTTATATCGCACAATTCATAACGACAGGTATATATTTTCTTCAATTAATAATAATATAATAATATTTGTGAATAAATCAACCATTTTAAGTATATACGCACAATATTCTGCAGGGTTGTACCCTGTGGGTGGGACGTGTGTGGCGGGTGTAGTTAGTTTTGCAATCAATTTAATATGTATTGACCGTAAGAGCACTTAAACGAATTTAATTTATGAAACGAGAAAAAGGTTTTCGGTTCCATTCCCCACTAACGTCATGAAAGATTAAAGTTTGATCAAACCGTTCCCTAACGCCTTGCACATGCGGCATAATACATAAGAGGTCGTTGTATGTATTTATTTCGATCGTGCTGGGCGAACTACGTTGTTGACACGAAACAATAATTATAGTGCACGGTACAGAAACGTTTTGGGACTCGAAAAGCTCTGCGAAAACTATTTTGCGCTCGTAGGGAATAAATCATAAAATGTTTTCTTATTAGAAAATCATTCTCGAACCCTAACGAGACAAAACATGGATTTATTTCGTTATTCGTTGTTTCCGATCATGACACGTTAGACGTAGAACATAAACGTATACGTATTATAATATTAAAGGTATACGTGTGTACCGACCGTAATACTGAACAAAATCGTTAATCGTGTAAACGATAAATAATAATAATGACGTTAGCGTAAAATAAAACGACTGCGGGTAGGACGTCGTTAAACATTACGTTAACAGGCCATTTCTAAAAAAACACAAGTTTAGGCGCGTTTTCGCAGAATCGAAATTGTATACATCTGAATATCGCGACGTCAATAGAGGGAAATAACAATAATCGCCGAAGTCGTAAATCGGAGCTTTATCTCCGTGTATACGCGCCAAGTTCTTCGGTAGAATAATAGTAATTATTATGTGTGCACGCGTTGAATCCGTGCGAGTTTTACGATCGAACGTTTTTAAATAAAAACGATGTCAAACACAAGTGTTAAAATTCGTTAAAATAATATAATATTTATACTTTCCGATTGCTGTACCACGTATGCACGTCGACGACAACGCAATCTATCGTAATAAATCAATTTATACTATTATTTTATGCTCAAGTCGCCCCGAAAAAAGGACTGTATATACTATATAATAATGCGATAAAAAAAATAAAACATTAAATTGAATAACCGATTACCATAATATCAGAATATAGGATTATCGGTTGATACGTATGTATTTGGTGTTTTTTTTTACGTGTTATGCTTGCAAGACTAAAACATCACAAAAAGTTAAATAATATATATTTTAATATACACTATAATATATTCGTTTTTTAAATCAATTTTTGTGATCAGGTAAAATAATAATACAGTACACTCGAGATAAATACAGGGTTGTAAATCAAACAGCATATATTCCATCATAAATTCGATAATTTTAATCGTATATTAGGTTTTATGTCTTAATAACGGTTTTTACTTTTTTATAAACGAGTGCGTAAAAAAAAAAAAAACACGAACCTATCGGAAGAATAGCATGTCGGTCGGACGTCTCTAATAACTAGATATTAACGGAACCGAGCGTAAACGTTAGAGAGAAAAAAAACAAGAAAAAGAATAACATCAATTTCGTGAGCTGAAAACCACGTTGCATTTATTATACATATACCTGTACTGCAGATGTGCCCAAACGCATACACTTTTTGTTTTCGTTATAATTTTTTTATCAGTGAAAATTTGAAGACTTTACAACAAATACTATTTAACCACTAAAAAAAATTCCTAAATAAAGTCTCGCCGAAATGAATGAATTATTACTTTTTCTCTCCCCTATTAAATAGACAGCCTTTTGAATATTTCCTGCATTATAACTTCTAATAAATACCTTTGTATAATCATAAGAAATTGGGGGGCAAAAATATAAAAATGTAAAACAACATCGTGCGCGCGGGATAAATTATAAACGTCGAAGTTATAACGCGGAAAGTTCAGAGAGAGAGAGAGAGAGAGAGGGATAAAAAGTGTAAAACAGAAGAGCGAAACGAGATGCTATACTTGAAACCGTGCAGCGGTAGATTATTGAAATAGAGCTGCGAAACACAACCATATCCAAACAGGACGCGTGCGCTTAATATAATAACAAATGTGAGTTGTACAACCGCATTGAGACACATACGAGGATGCCTAGCATCCCTCAAGTCAAAAATTAGCACCTTCAGTTCATTTCGAGCTAAAAATATTATTTTAAGTGGATTTAAAGTATTTTTACGTTAATGAGGACGAGTTTGATGGTAAATATCAAGTGGTTTCACGCCTTCAACACTGCGGATATCTCCGTATTACGTTTCTCGGGTTACCTTTATAATGCAACATTTGATCTAGATTTTATTTATAACGTAGTTGCGGTTCGCGATTTTATTTTCGAACTAAAATATCCTACGTCAAGTGGGTGTTGGGGATGATGAAACATCGCGGGATGGATAATTTTAGCACGGTCAAGTCTTAGAACGAATGTGCACCCATGCGCTACATAAAACGTGCACTTTATAACGACGCGCCGTCATCGTCCAATCGTACGCGTGTACAATATTTAGGTCTATACCATAGATTCTTAACCTTTTCTGGTCCATGGACCCCTTTGAAGTATAAAATATAATCACGGACCCCCCACCAAAAAAAATATATTTAAATAAATGTAAAAATGAAATTTTTATTTTTATTATTTTTTAATGATAAATCTAATACATAATACTACTAATAACGAAATCCATATTAGATTATTATGAATAATCACTTTCGTATAGTCAAATACAATTTCTAATGTGACATTTGTTGTTGTTTTGATTGCAATATTGCCTTGAAATCTGGGGCCGTATTGGACAGAGCAACGCGCATATCGTCCTTAATGTCCAATCGATTTCTTGATTTAGTTTTAATTGTGACCATTGTGGAAAATCCAGACTCACAAAGATAGGTAGTAGCGAATGGAATCAAAAATTTCATTGCCGTGGATACAGCTCGTGGATAAGCCATCGTCAACGAACACCAAAATTCGATTAGATTTTTTGTTTGAAAGTCGTGGCGTGCTATTTCTTTTGATCTTAAATCAATTAGTTCATCTTTAACGAGATCTGAATCATCAATTGTATTTAAGTCCACGAGAAAAGGATTGCGTAACCATATTTCTGATTTCGAAAATGTAAAATCGAAATAATTGCCAAATGAATTTTCGAGCACATTAAGATGTTCACAAATTTGCGCTTTCATGGAACTGGATAAAGCAATATTATTTTTTGATAGCTCCTGTTCAAGTGTTGGAAAGTTCGGTAAATTTTCCGATTGAAGTCTTCTTTTCCACAGGGAAATTTTACTAACAAATGCGTTTATTTTTTCGGACGCGTCCATAATTGTTACTTGTGATGGGTATTGGGTTTCCATGTTCAATTGAAATGCTCGTTAGATTGTATTGTTATATGCCCGTGTATTATTTTACGATTCCGATAACTTTATCATTTATATGACATAATATAAGATTATCGTAATCTAAATTATTTTTCATATGGCAGAATGCGGGCAAGACATTTTTATTGTTATCTTAAAAACACTATCAAAACAAATTTAGTTTTGGCTTTTTAAAAAAAAAATTCACAGCCACTCCGTGGACCCCCGAGTAATCATCTACGGACCCCCAAGGGGTCCATGGACCCCCGGTTAAGAACCTATGGTCTATACGGAACGGTATTATCTCGACCGTTGTATTCGTTCGGCGCGACTCCCGCGTCATATACATAATGATAATTTAGAATACCAGTCCCCCATAGGCAAATGGATAGTGGTGCGTTTAACCGATACGCATGTGTCAGCGTATATTATACATTGTACGTTGTGCGGAATCGAATAAAATATGACTTGCTCGAATGTGTTGATTATTTTGTTCGTCCTGAGATCGATCAGCCGCAGGGTGTCGTCCCGGACACAGCTCAACAGGTAATTGCAATCTGAAACACAAACGTAACCGATACAATAATTATTCGATACAACATGCCACGCTATGTGCACGTACGTGTACATTAGACCATTGGACGTTAAACAAATAATTATAATCGCTGCGATAATGGTACACGGGGGGGACCCGTACTATAATATACCTACAACGACCGTTGTTCGCATTCTAATACCAATCGTGATAATGTACGCATTGTTGTGCCACGAGCGTCGCGGGTCCGTTGCTCGAACCGACCCACACACGGTCACACGCGCCTTGATCGATGCCGGTGCTGTGTTTGTACAATATTACGTCTATCGGATCACATAATATATTTTACACAGTACGCGTCGCGTGTGCACACAACACGCCGTCGAAACGATATCATTACGATCGATTTAGAGACACGTCGCACCGGCGGCGGCGGCGTTCGACGGTGACGATTCGCGCGACGGACAATAATAATAATAATAATAGTAATACTGTTGATAATACAATAATTATTTATACGACTATTATGATTTGAATTGAAAAAAAAAAAAAACCAGACGACTAAACCTCGCGCGCACTGCACACTGCGTGCTACAACGTTGAGATTGCTGTTATTGATATAGTAATACGAGGCTTGTTCAAAATGTTCCCGAACTATCGTTTTTAAAAATAGAAAAATTACATTATAAACAACGGATTAATATTAAATTTTGGGTTAAACTTTGTAAATATTTTACTGAGACTCACAAAATGATACAAAATGCTTATGGTGATCAGTGTTTAGGACGCACTCAGTGTTACGACTGGTTTAAACGCTTTAATGACGGTCGGGAATCAGTTGATGACGACCCACGTTCAGGACGTCCATCGACATCGACAGACGATGCTCATGTGACAAAAGTCAATGCAATTGTGCGGTCTAATAGACGTTTAACTGTTCGAGAAATTGCGGAAGATTGTATCATATCGGTTGGTTCATGTCATGAAATCCTGGTCGGAAAACTTGGAATGCACCGCGTTGCAGCAAAATTTGGTTTCTCCATCACGACAATGCTCCGGCGCACACTTCCCTGTTAATTCGTGATTTTTGCGTGAAAAATCACATGACCGTGCTTCCTCATCCACCATATTCTCCAGACTTGGCACCAGCAGACTTTTTTTTATTTCCAAAATTAAAATATCCGTTAAAAGGACAAAGATTTTCTACCATAGTCGAAATAAAAGAAAATTCGCTAACGGAGTTACGAGCAATTCCAGAAACTGCTTTCCAGGATTGCTTTCAACAATGGAAACGTCGTTGGCAAAAGTGTATAAACCAAGAGGGAGAATACTTCGAGGGTGATAAGTCTCAATAGCTTGTAGGTAAGCACCATAAATAAAAAATTGAAAAATTCGGGAACTTTTTGATCAGACCTCGTATAGTTTCAAGTCTGAATATATATTATAATATATATTATTTGGATTTTGACATGCGTAACATATGACTTATCGCTGGGGGAGGGGGTCATGAAAACGTTTTGGTTTTAGCTAATTTTGGTAAAATTCGGTTCATGAGTTCACGCGGCTTTCGTTGAAACAGGCTCGATGAGAATTTACTATTAAATAACAATTATTGTGTCGAGAAATTTTCAATGTATTAAAAATATAAATAATAGTGTTAATGCAAATCAATGGAATTCCAAAAAAGTAATAGATAATTATATTTTATTTAATTCGTGAGTGTTCACACTGCCCTGATGTTAGTTTTGGTTTGTTTACATTTTTTGAGTACTACAAGGTCTTGAATGTAGGAAGTGCACCATCTGATTTCATCCAACCTGTGGTCATTCTAAAGTTTTGTCTGAAACGACTGATGTCCACTCGTCGAGTGAAAAGTATAAACGAGTAAGATGCGCACCGTTTCTCAGAAAACGGTTCGGTTGTCATAGTGAATTCGTAGTAAAACCCTAGTGAATTCTGAGTAAATAATTTTGAAAAAATGGTAGAGCCGTAGATACTTATACGATTTTGACTATGATTTTACCATTAATTAACTGTGACATTTTTTACCACCTGGAATAACGTCGCCTCAAACTTCAAAGGACACCCTTAAGTTAAAATGTAAAATAACATTGTATAGGTAGTAAAAGTAATGAAATTTTGTAGTGCACCTTTAAGAACCGCAAATTCTCGATAATACTAGTTTAAGAACCTATAATCGTAAAAAAAAAAAACACAATAAAAGGCTAAAGATTGACGAACTTTAACTAGACTGCAGCACGCACATCGTATTGCATTCGTCATCGTATCAATAGCCGGGAGAAACAGATGACAGTTGGTAATAAAAATAAACCAGACCAAAGCTGATGATCGACACTTTGATTTATACTATAATTGATCATACATACTAGTATAAGGTATGTACTAGCGTTATAAAATAGTATTTATAATCGACATTTAAATAATATTAATCCAAAAAGCTAAATGATATTTCGCCATAATTATTCACCTTAGTAAGGAATAGCGTTTCAAGACAAATATAAACGATTTTCTACACAGTAAAATAATAACAGTCCGAATACAATAAAAGCTTAAAAAACAAACCAATTAAATTATATTTCGTCGACAACGATCTCGAAAAAAATACGAAAAGTACGAAGACCGTTCTTCACACAATTCCCTGCGTAATAGAGTAATCGGGTCGGCCGCGCGACCTACAAGACGCGTCTACTAGCTATGTGACTACACGTCTATATTCCGTTTTCAGTGGTGCGAACCGGACGATAACCATGTTTACGCGTAAGATGAAATGTAAAAATGTATTGCAGTGACAGCAATAGTAATGTTGCTCGGTCGGTACGCACCTGCAGCAGGGGGTATAGAGACTTAAAAATTCACGAAATACGGAATCGCACTGCGCATCGAAACATTATACCAAAACGGCCGCCGTCGGGTTTTTAATAGTTTTATAACATAATAATTGCACACGTCTGGGACCCGGAATCCTGGAGCTACAACACATTATGTAGGTACGCGTGCACGTGATATCTGATTCGGGCCTAGCGGTTTTTTTTTTTTTTTGGTACGCTTCGTGCGTGCACGTTGCAGTTTATTTATTGTACACACTGCAGTGGAACACGCGCCCGGGAGTATTAAAAACGAATAGGCGCATATTTCAGAAAGCGATAAACATTAAGCGTGTATAACGTATAATATAGTCGTCTGGTTTAATGCGATCGCAAAGGTTGAACACAATTATTCCCGCCTTCCCGTGTACACCGAGCAGCAGATCATCTGATAACGCTGCCGCTGAAGCTCACCCCGGGGACCCACGACGACGCTTGGTGTGTCATCGCGATTTCGCATGCACCGCCGACGCTTTGATGCCGCGTTTCGATGGATGACCACGTGCAGTGTACGCGGTGATGCAAATGTGCACTGTGCGCGTCAGCCCCGCGAGGGCGAACTATCGAGTCCGAGCGACGAGGGATGGTCCTATAGCCGATGGCGGTGTGACCGCAGCAGAACCGACCCCTTGCTTTTGACCGCGGCATGAAACCGGACATTGCACCGCAGACACCCTGTACACGTACGCGTTGAGTTTAACGTGCACTTTACGCGTGCAGTACGAAACCTAATGACACTATAATAACGCGAGCGCGCGGTATTATTAGACAATCGAAACCATCGTGCGCGCGCTCGCGGTATATTAGGAATATTCCGTATACGTAATATCATATATTTTCGTGAATACTCGCGGTGTCTACGTATACGTGTTCTCATCGGACCGGTTTTCACCGGGAAATAAAAAAACCGTTTGGGATCGGCTCGCACCGCGCCGTCGGAGACCTATGCGCGTATTATAAATGTGTGTCGGCCGAAACCGCAGAATTCCTAGAGGTACACGCGCGATTCGACGACCCTTCGATCTACATGGGCAATGTGCACGCACAGTTCTCTCTCTCTCTCTCTCTCTCTCTCCGAAACTATCCATAACATATCTACACGGTTATACCGTAATGCAGACAGAATATGACGTGTTCGGTTTCGACTACGATAGAGATCATCGCATCGCCCACATTATAGTAAGCCGAGAGAAGGAGGTCGTCAAAACTAGTTTTTTTTTATTATTTTTTTTTTGTCGGCCGTACACGCGCGCGTACGCACAATTCGCACATTCGTTCCATTGATGTACGACATGTATTTATATACAAATATATCATGTGCGGCTTGTGTTTCGAGGGTGAACCTAGTTTTTAAGTTTTCGGCACGACAGCAACATTTTTCGGTTCTCGACGCGCAATATATTTTATGTTAGAACTTTTGTCGTCATCGATAAGGCAAGACCGACTAACGGCGTTTATGTACACGGAGAGGATCCTTTTTTAATACAAGATCGAGACAATATTTTCGAATTACTAACGTAGTGCACCTAGAGTGCGATGTGATGCGAAACATTCGATTCACGCGTTCCGCCGACGATCGAGTGCATTGATGGGCAGGGGTCGAGGTACCTTTCCGGGCCAAATTTTTCAAATCCAATTGTTTTGAAAGTTGTTCATTCAATTGTCCAAAAAAATTTTATTTTCAAAGAATAAGTATAAAATTATTGATGTCTCATCTTCTACATTATACATTTTATGAAATACGTGTTTGTTTTCATTTCATAAATCATGTAATAAGTAATGTCTCCAAATTAGGTGTTATGAACTTATATTGTATTATACTCGTGTGTCATAAAAATGATGACCATATATTTTAGAGTGATTTATATTTCTGTTTCTTATCAGATACAATTTGATGTGACGAGTGTAGTTAGTCATTTTTACTAAAATAATTCAAATTAATTAATTAATGAGTTCAATTTTTTCGCGTATAATTGAAATTTGGCAAATGCGTGCTGAAATTTCGTGTCATCCCGTTGTCCTGACAAAAGTTATAAGGGTGGAATCGCAAATCCAGTCCCGTTTTTCCAAGTTCTCAGTAACTTATTTACCAATAAAATCTTAACAGTGGTATTTTTGGATAATTGTTTCGACCATTAATTTTAGCAAGTATATATTGCATTCGTGTATAAATATAGTATATTTAAATTTTAAGCTTTTATACATTTATTTTGAAATTAAAAATAATTAGAAAAGGTGAGTACCGTATCTTAAAATATGGTCACCCTAAAACATGCTCAAAGAGTTGCAGGGCATAAAGAGGTCCCACGCATGTCAAATTGTTCTCGATCATTGTTTCCCAACTGTGCCCTTTTTTCGGCGCCGAATTTACGTAGTTATGTGCATTAGTATCTTCATAAACACGATCTCGAGTTATACTTCAGTTGTGTTGCGACTCTGTTTTCGAACGATAACGCGTTGCTCGAAATCGAACAAAACGTAACACACTATTTACATTTACATAATTTCATTATAGATGCATAGACAATTTCAATTCAATTAGCACTCAGTTACGCGAGTCTACGAGATAATTACGCCGCGCATATAGAAGAAAAATCCGTCCGAGGAAAAACGATCGCGAATAAATGCGGTTACGATTTGTAATTAACCGCGGTATATAAATACCGCAACCCGTACGTATATAATGTATATACCAATGCACACACACACACACACACACGTGTAAACGCTATTATTATACTCTTGTTTTATGGTGTGTATTCCGTGTATGGTAATTAAAGAGTTCAATGTACATTAAAAGTGTTTTCGACGTCGATTTTGTTGCGCTGGCCGGTGAAAAACGTTAAAAACAATCCGAAGGAAAACCAAAGGGGAAAAAATACTCGCCCACTTAAGCACCTGTTAATTATCATTAATTATACATTTATGCGTATACGGACGAGCGCAAACGACTGCTCTGCGGTTTATATCATTTTGCTAATTAAAATAGTATACTCGTATACGACGTGCACCGCCAAGTGCGGGGCAGATGATATTTACATACTATAATATGCGTATAAATGTTTTAACGCGAAGATTTTTTTTCTCTTTTTTTTTTCTTTTCGTACAAATAATTTTACCGCACACGAGTTGAACGCACGCACACACGCACACACACACACACACATACAAACAAGTACACGCGGATTATTATCGGGAAGAAATCGAAAATGGAAATAAACGTTTACGAGATAGACAGACAGAGAGAGAGAGAGAGAGAGATGGACCTATAACACGGATGTGTATACATTACAATAATGTAAACACGCGTGCAACACGCCTCGACATATCTCGCGGCCGCGCGCGTTTTCCCCGTAGAAAGTATTTCGAAAAATCTATTGTCCGCGCGCGCAGGAGCCGAGGAAAGACGAAGCGACCGAGTACAATGCATCGGGATATCGCACGGCGTGTACACGTTACACGCGTACTGTCCATAATAATACGTACGGTGTATTATATTAATAATGCACGACACGTCCCGAACGCGTATACATAGTACGCGCGTGTATTTCCATGTTCGAATCGGTATTAATCAACACCGCAGGTTGTACAGGCCACCCGATCGGATAAGAATCGTAAACTCGGCAAAATAACGATAATAGAAACAACCGTTTCGTATACAGGGTGTCGCGCCGAGCGTAAAGTATAACGAAGAACACATATATTTTATTGAAACAATGAGTATACCGGGGTCGTAAAAGTTGACTTATAATAAAGATTATTAGATTTACAAAAAAAAAAAAACATATAAATATAGACGTTATTAGTTTTTTGCCGAGACTAAAACTACCTAGGGCTTTACGCAGGGGCGGACTGGCCCACCGGGTGGCCGGGAAATTTCCCGGTGGGCCAGTGCTTAATTTGGCCAGTGGTCATTGTTGCCGTCAAAAATTAAATAAAAAATAATCAATAATCAAATTTTTTTTTTTATCTCATCTGATTCAACCAAAATTTGACGACCTTAACTGTACGAAATGATATAAGCGAAAAGATGGCATTTTAAGAAACTGGTTAAGTTTTAATGGTACAAAAAATTCGTTTTTTAGTTCGTTATGTCTCGCATAGACAGTGTAGTAGATGATAAAAATGCTCGATTTGTAAAATATAGCTTAGGAAAAATTCTAAACACCTATATCAAAGAATTGACGAATACGAATTAAGTAAAAACCATTCTGATTGTGCATGTATTGTGAGTTACTTTTTTTTTTTTATTACTTTATTTATATTTCCACAATCTGTTACATAGTTTGAACAATAAGTGAAATTGATGAAATAGATAGCTATGGCGTGAATGACGGATTAAAGATACCTTCCAGTGAAGGCACTTTTACAGTTAAAGATGAGAAAGAAAAAAAAAAAAAAGTGTTAAACAATGTTAAACAATGTTAGAAAATATCATAAGGAAGGATAAGTGGAAATAGCAAAGGTAGATATAGAAAGAAGGTGAGTTACTTATGTATAAAAGTGTTCTTTTTAATACAGGTACCTTTTTGTATTTAGAATATACGAGTACATTTGTAAATAGATGTGACCACTCTAGTTCTAAATCCCGGTAACATTTTTAGTCCCAGTCCGTCCCTGGCTTTACGTGCTATCTTTTTTCCCGGACTCAACTTACCTACTCACCGGGAAAAAGTAATTTAGGACCCAATATGCCACTGCCGAGTGCCGATTATGCGCATACTTTCTAGGCGATTAAGTCATTTTGTTTGCGCACTTCTAGGCTCCGCCCGCCGTGCGTGTTCTGCTGCGTACGGGGGCGCACATAACCGCGCGATATATTACAATAATGAAGAATCGTACAAGTGCACGTTCACGTGTCCATCGTCAGGTCATTGAGCGCATCACATCACATTGGTATAATATTAATTCGTTAAAAGACGTCGTAAAAATAAGAAAAAAATAAAAATAAAGTCCGTCACACACTACGCACGTCATCGCGAAACGGATTATGGGTATATTTTATATTGAAACGATGATAATAACATGTACTTGAATATTATTATTGGACTGCGCAATAATATACGTGTATGCAACGTAAAATTATACGACTGGCATAAAACACATACTGCAGCTCACGCGCGTGTGCATACCAACGGCGTATACTGTTATTATATGTAGTGCCCACAACGCGTTTATCACGCAGTCCCCTTATATTATTATATTACACTTATTTATTTTTTCATTTTTATAGGCCATTAGGCGACACGAAATACCTATACAATAATAACAACAATAAATCGCACGTATTATACAGCCGGCTGTACGTGTATCATAATACTTTCAACGCCGACTACTGCAGTCGACCTAACGCGAGCGCGCACGCCATTTCCGTGGATACAATAAAAGAAAACGGATACGTTTACGTACGCTTTTCCGTATGACATAAATAACGAAAATATCGTAAAACATACATCTATATAATAATACACGGAGCGCGTAAATAGTGGCGCCCGAAGAGTGTTGAACGTTTCGCATTGGTCACTGTTATATGTACGGTTTATTTACTATACGAGTATGACATTCGTCGGCGAGTAAGAGTAACGCGAAAATAACAATTAATTTTAATAATATAATATAAAATATTATGAACGATTAAATGTACGAAAAAAAACACAGTCATACTTTGACTTCAATAATATATCCTGCGGGTACACTTGCAAATAAATCGTAGTAGTTTATTTCAATAGACGTGAGAATGATGGTCACGCTAACATTTTGTCCGAAACGTCAAGCCGGACGTCCCACTCGTCGGGTTAAAAGTACAAACGAGTAAAAATGCATCCGTTTCCTTGACAACGATTCTGTTGTCCTTAGTAAGGTTTTGTACGAATATTTTGATAAAACCAGAATCAGTTGAAACTTTACGATTTCGACAAGGGGTGCATTATAAAAAAGTGTTATTAATCCGTTATGTGCTCGTGTACGGCGTGGAATGTGGATATACTCGATGACGACGAGTGTGACAATCATTATCGTCAAGGTAAACAAACTTTTTTTGGTAAACATTGTACCGTCTATATATTATTTCATTCGCAAATCATATTCTGCGACTATATGGTGAAAACTTGTAATTAGCATTCATTAATTGAATTATAGCGACCGACACTACATTTTGATGTACCGATCGGTGTGCGAACTCGGTAAAGCTCGGGAGTACTACTTTTAAAAACAAAACTAATTAAAATTGATTATGATTTATGCATACACTGTTTTACGTATTAACAACACAATAATTCATTGGGTGTGTTCAAAAGTTACTTGTTCCGGTAAAGTAACAGCAATTATTAATGAGCCGGTAAGTTAATTGATGATATAGACTATTGTAGATAGTCTAATAATCTTGAACACAACTACGTAAAATGTAACGTGCGTACGAAATGTTCCTAGTGGCAAAAATAGTACAAACTACAAACGGTCCGCAGTTTTCGTTTATATTTTTCGGGTTGATCGTACATAAAGCGTCCGACAGCCTTTTTTTTTTTGATATTTCGATAACCACGGTTACCTTATGGTCTAGAACGCTCTCCCTTCCGGCACACGTGCGACGATTAACCGCGGGCAAGGCTCGTCTATTTCTTTACAATCCCGTTTCCTCGTCCCTCCACACGTCACGCGGTCCGTGCACGTATATGCATTGTAAATGTATACATGGTCGCAAATCGAACGTTATGCGGAACGCCATAGGCATCTCAGATCCGACCGACTCGATACGGCGTGTGTTTCCGTATTATGCATTTTAGTTTTACATATTATAAAACGCTAAAAGGTCTAACCTATCGTGTCGCGTACGTATACACATAGACGGTGCATAAATAAATACTAGACGGGCTACGGCGGTGTGGTATTCTATAATGAAATGGCGTTCTTGTACACTGTACACGTGTATTATTATTATGTGTGTTTTCGCGCGCGCCCTAACGAGAGTGCTATATCATGCCGCCGCCTATAGTCGTGCACACTGTGTATGTGTGTGTGTGTGTGTGTGTGTGTGTGTGTGTTTAGTAAGTAGTCCATTGGAACAAAACGACTGTATTATAATAAAGTACACACACACACGGCACGGTGTCGCGTTTGTCGTCGAATAAAACTAATTAACGCGCGAGAGGTGAAATTCACAAATCCAAACGGCGTTTTTCGCATATATCCCGCGATGTTTATAACGAACCGCGCGACTCGTATACGCGATAAAACGACGGCGGTCGGGTAAACGAGTTTATTATACGCATAATAATATGTAGGACGTGTGGGTACACGAAACAAAGAGGAAAACGCACGGACGCAAAACAGATGTGCGTACGATAAACGAACGGAACGTACGACGGTGGAAAAAAGAAGAAAAAAAAAACGTCCAAATTTACGGGTTGATAAGTTATACACACACACACGCGGTCGCATTATTATTTATAATACATTGATATTATACGTCATTATCGGATGTAAAAATTTGTTTTCGTGTTTTTCTTTTCGAGAGGTCGCGGCCGTACGGTTTGAGAAAATGAAAAAATAAAACGATTGTTTTACACCGGTGCATACCCGTATATAATATTACGCGTCGGCGAAGAAGATAACGCGCCGACCGATACTTCAGCTGGCGGCCATGTGAACGGTGCAATAAATCACGTCCGATCGCATTATCCAGAGGTTTTGTTCGAAACTCGATTTCGATCAACGCGCGTATACAGATTTATTATTATTATTACCACTATAGTTTCATAATGTTACCTGGTCGGGAGGGGGAGGGGGGCGTGCGCAACGGTAAACTACGACGCCGTCCGCGTTAAAGTATAATATAATATTCGCTCTCCTCGTGGACAAATAATAGAATAGAATAAAAATGTAAAATAAAACGCGCACGTCTCCGGCACGGGCTGCTGCAGTGGACCATTACAATACGTGTGCGGTGTCGACGCGGACTTGCCATCCCAGTCCTACACGCGCCGCCACTAAATACTATGATTTATGCACACGGAGTTCATTCATAATTGCGCTGCTAATCATCCGGATCAGGGGGGTGCAGTTGTACTCGCGGGTAATTAGTGTACCGGACTTGGCCCGGAACGCGTGTAACCGCTTCGGTATTACGTAATTATTATAGGGCCGGCGTTTCAATACGAAGCGCATCTCTTCTGGGCGATCTATATAAGCAACGTTTTCCGAGTACCATAATTCGTTTGATACACGTGTAACACCTTCAAAGGTAGTGAAACTCTTTCTATGTTCTATATTCTCTGTTCTATGTAGTTTCATTTTAAAAAACGTTTTTTAGCATTTTTTATTTTTTCTAATTTTCGTCAATTTTATTTGTTTTGTTGCATACCTGTAGTTTGCCCGTGACACAGTTCAATCGTTTTAATTTAACTAATTTACGAATTTTTCTAAAGATAATTTATTAATTTCTTACCTTGATGGTTATTATATAGTTTAGTTTACATCGAGTAACATTTTTCAAATTTCTGTTTATATATTAATAAATGTAAAGTGTTTATTGTAATTCAAAAAGAAAGTACTAAATAAAACAAAAAATAAGTAATACGTTTTTTTCAGGAGTATTTTCCACTATTTTTAAGAGTATTTTCCGTCGACTTTTAGGGCATAAAATGCGTGGTTTTGTTAGTACTATTAACTGAGATTTCAGTCCCGTCTCCGATTTCGATGTCAGGTGGAGTGGGGGAGTGGAGGTTACGAGGACCAAAACGACTAAACGTATTTCGTTATATAGATGAGCGACACCGAATACGTATATACGCGATACAGCTCTTTACTTAACTCATCAAACGTATCGTCGAGTGCAGAAGTGACGTGTAGAAAAACAAATTTAACAAAATCGTAAGAAAAAAAAAAAACAACAAAATACCGAAAAGTTAATGCAAAATGTATTACCATGTATTTATGCAGTTCGACGTGTCCGTAAGTATTAGGGCGCGTGTTTATTATTATACGCACGATTCCGTAGTTGCATCGTCAACACAGAATACGTCTGCGGTAAGCAATACGTAGTGGGCGCAGGCAAATCATTATCGTATCAAAACTATATATGTATACGCGTACATAATATAGTAGTTCAAAACGAGCGCGCTGGTATTTTAAACGAATCCGCGCATAGTTTATGTTATTATGATAATGCAGCATTACGATACGTATAGGTCTATTCCGCTGCGCAAAGAGAAAATGGTATAAAACATATACCATAAGTCCTTACCGCGATATCTATATTATATTCATGTATACCTGGACTGCAACAGCGCGTATTACTGTTAGATTTAGTTGCGCGCCGCGTCCACAACACGTAATATGATGTACGGAGAGAATATATAATAACATAAAAATCGAAGTCATTAATCGGGCGACGGTTTTTTTTCAAACAATATATTAACCGAGATCACGATTTTCACCGCGGATCCCGAAGGAACGGGTTTCATGTTATACATTACACGTAGAGTTTTTATTCACTCGAATAATTTGCACAAAGCGAATCCCGCCCACTAATATACTTCGATCACATACCTATACAAACGGACGTCTGAACCTTTGCCTGACCGAGTCGTACACGTGTACATTATGTATATTGAGGTCAACTCGCGAGTCAAAACACGGCGATAAATTACTGTAAAGGTACACGTACTCACGTGCGTAAATGGGGGAAGAATTTGCTAATATATGAAGTACACGTGTGTGACATGGAATTTACTCGTAACTTATAGCGGCGATGGACTTTCAGTGTATTTTATAACAACTATACGCCTATATTTATTATAACAGTGCGGCGATTCGGAAGATGTGAATTGTACAAACGTAATAGTATTATAATATACGTAGCGCATTAACGAGCATGAACGGTTATGCGCGTAAGAAAACTATATGAGTAATCGATTTTTTAAAAAGAAAAAAAGAAAAACGAATAATTATGATTAACTGCGGGTGCTACAGCTGCGATGTATATAGTTATTGAGCTTTGCTCGCGCGAAGTTCGAGCGCGTTTATATTGCAGGCTTGAGGGTCGTCGGACGGACAACAACAAAACAATACAACGCGATTTATTACACGCAAACGATCGCGAATCGCATTACACAAACGCACATACATTACGAACCGACGTATTAATTAAAGTCGATGTAAATATTGGAGAAAAAAAACTTTGCTTCCTTTCTAACGTACCTATATAAAATACGCCGTTGGTATACAGGTTATTTATACATAGATATTTAAATAATTGATCAATTACTTTCAAGAGCTTATTTCTGTACATGCGTATATCCAGGCAATTTGCTCGTGTACCACAGCTAGCTATAACGCATAAAACGTATATTACACACCCATCTGAATAATAAGCCAATTGTTTTTAATAAATAATTGTGTTCATATAATTTACAGTTATTATCTATATATTATAATAATGTAATAAATATTTCTCTTTTATACGCGCTGCATCATCTATATATATATATATATATATAAATATAATGTAAAAAATAATCTGTTTTAGTCTCGCGAGACACTGTAGGACTATGATGTTGTATTATCTTATGGATATTTTATTTATACCACTACTAGAAACAGTTGTCCATTTTAATTTTCCCTCATACCTTCCCTCCCCCCCCCTACATACCAATGATAGTATGACGGTCCATGATAGAAAAATGATTTCAAGTGCATTTATGAAGATTTTGTATTCAAATTTGTAATTTAATTTTAAGATTTTAGACTCACGTGATTTTTATACAAATATAACCAACTATAAAGTATAGGTATTCGTATTATATTATCGGAAGATAAAAGATCATTTTTATTCGAAAATCCGAAGCAATATCTTGTGAATCAGTGTAAGGATTCAGGGTATAGAGTGGTAAATAAATATATGATATAAACGCATTTAAATCGTTAAAATATATACGGAAATAATAATTTTTTTAGATTAAAAAAAATCCAAGTCATAGATGTCTTGTAGTTTGTCCATACAACTTTTTTTCAATTTAATTAATTTTATCAAATACCTATCATTTAAAATTTATTCAAAAATTTAAAAAATAAAAAACAACTTTTTTGTGCATAACTTAGAATTTTTGGGACATAAAAATATTTTGTAAGGGAATTTTTTAGGATTTTATAGAGTTATGAATTAACGATATAAAAAAAAAATAAACGTCAATACCGTTACACATATTTGCAACACTGTATTTAATTAGATATAATATATACTGCAGTTCTGAGAGTTCATAGATTAAAACAATCGATCTTTGAATATTATTCTAGGGTTAACCGAATCCTCTCAACTTAAGAGAGGGATACAGAGATACGGAATAACAGTTATTTCTACGCTACGCCAGTCTTTCCCTAAAAAAGTCTACAATCGCGATATAAGCTGAGGTTTATCGACAGCTTTTATTCCCTTAACCTACTCATAAGTTCTCCCAAATTCTTGCCCCTTACTCACCTCGAATAATAAAATTATGCAAAACAAACCAGTTCCTAAACTAATGCGAATTAAAATAGTGACTCATCATCTCTCCCACACCGATAATACCTTTGGAATTTTCTCACCGTCGCAATATCATACGTTTAAAACTGGTATATTAATATACAATTACTCTGATTGTACCTATACACATAATAATGGTTCTACTTAATAAATAAATTACTCGATAAATTCGTCGTGTGGTTTTTTATACAACGTTGATGCGCGGGTAAGCTTCGGTTGAACAATTTTAATTAAATTTCAGTTTTGACATTATAATTTATGTAACAACAAGAATAAGAGGTGAATAACATCGTGGTAGGTATTAAACAATTGCATCACGCCTCATAAAATTTGTTGCAATTTAAAAAAAAAAACTAAAATAATAAAAATACACATTATATGAAAAAAATATTGTCTTATACATATAAATAATATTATACTCGTATATAATATGTGCCTATTACATTTGATAGTTTCGAGTGTATACCATCGTCAACGAATATAAGAATAATAATAATAATAATATAATCCGAGACTAATATTTTTTACATTATCTTTAACGAGATGATGAGATCACGTGTCGGTCACACGATGAGTTGGTTTTTTTAAATGGAAAACACGAAAAAGCTGCGGCGGCGGGCGAGCATGACGCGAGAACAACACGCGCTCATAAATATTTACCGAGCGTCCAAGTTCTCGGTTAGCACGCTTGTCTATTATGCAATGTATTACTATTATAGAATTCGAACGATTTCCACGGGTCCTAGGTGTTATAATACTATAACACAGTGTTTCGTAATAGTTCCTCGCGCGCTCCGTATACGAACGATGAGAAAGAGGACACTCCGGCCAACATGTATATTATATATAAATGATATTAGCGTGTTATAATAACATGGAATTACGGTTTGATGATAATTACGCGACTAAATACGTATTAATGTATACCATGTGATATAAATCTAGCGCGATGTCTTTTGTTTCATGTCCGGCCGGTTCATTTTTCATCTTTTTTTTCTCTCAAGTTTAGAGGCACAAATTGTTCGTAACAAAACTGTAACTGTTCACTATATATAATATTATATACCGAAATACGTCCCGCGCGTTGTTGCGCCGCCGGGGGACACGGTTGAACATTATAAATACATACATAAGTAAGTCATGATATCCCGGTATGCGTTTTCCCCAAAAAAAAACGAAAAACAAGCAAAAAAAAAAAACCGAAAAAAACACAAAACATGCGTACGTTTTTCCCCCGCTCGGCCCTCTTCTGCTACTTGGCGTATTTTCGAGTGTTCTAATACTCCACCGTAACACTAAACGGTCATACGTACATAATATACCTACGCACCCGTGTTTACATTATTGTTATTACCATTGTCGTTACACGACTATCTGACCCGCCAGATCGAACCCACTCGGCAGAGAGTTATTGTTACCGCGTATGCGGTATAATATACACCGCAGCGGCTGCAGCTTTCACCGGGATTCCGCGGCGAATGCAGTTTTTGACGTATACGCGCGCGCGCGTATAAAACATATAATTTATGAACGCGTATGTATACCCTGCCCGTAATTGACGTACGCCACTGCAGCTGCTGCAGTTCTTTATGCCCGTATAACGATCAATTGCATAGCGAACCACCATCGGGACTTTACAAAGTCCGCGCGCCTTATCAGATCGATGTTTTACATGCGTATATGAGTAGTCGCTAAATAGCACCGGTGCATTATAACAGTAAATGTATACGCGAAACCGTGTACGCGAGTGTCCGCGTGTGTCTATGCACGGCCCGGGACCGCCCCCGAGAAAATATACAATTATAATAGGCGTATGTAAACGAGCAGACGAATTTGCGTTTATTTTCTCTCTCTCTCTCTCTGTATTTCTATCTGCAGTGAACGACTTCGGACATCATGTCCACGGAGGACTGCAGCAGCGTTTCGGACGAGATCCGGTATAAAATAATAGGTATACTACCTACCGGTACGGTTACGCCGAGCCGCCGCGACGGTCGGCGCCGGCCACCGCGGTTTACCCGCGCGTAACAGATGTCCGACGTCGTTAACTTCTACTGCGGCAGTTGCTACACTTATAACGATAGTAACACACCGCGGTGCTGACGTTGTAACATCGGTCACCACCGTGCACAGTTGGGTGGGCGAGCGGACGCGTGTACGTAAACCGTCCGCGCGGATTTCTATATTACACGACGAGTGCTCTGCTCGAATAGGTCCCACGTCAGCGGAGATACGTGACCTTTTCTAATGGAAATACCACGTGAAACACGATATCTTCCTCGCGATACTGCTATCGACCATCGTGCGTTAACGCCGATAAAGAAAACAACGACGATAAAGCAGCTACCGCGACAGGAAACTGTCATAGCGATATCGAAAGTATTTGCTCGAACATTTAAATATAACCTTTACTGCACGTCTAAACCGCAGCGGCGATGATGAAATATCCAACTCTCACGGTATAGTTGAAATACATGACGGTTTACGTTCACGCGACCCGCGACAGACGATAAATCGGTAGCGACTCATCTATGCGTGATGAGAGTCTACCTCACGGTTTAGATCGATAGCTACTATCAATATATGTTTACACGACGATACTAAAACGCAATGACATTTATTCATAACATATTATTCTCAAACAGTCTTGAAAACATATTTCCCATATTGATCAAAGAATATACAAATTATTGCTAAACCACGGGAGCATTAAGTCGTGCCTACAGGGTGGTACAGTGAAACGGGCAGTTTTAAAATAGCTTTTGAATTTATTTAAGCGTACTGTAATCGTTGTACACTTCTACGAAATATCTAAGCGTTAAAATATCATGAGTCGTTGAACCGCGCGATATATTAAGAGTAGAGTATACACCAAACCCACACCGAAGACACTTGATGGATCTTGAACGAAAAATAAGAGATGCGGTGACACAAATTTATCTCAAATCACATGTCTAGCATCCAAAGACCTCTCGACGAATGCTTTCTTCGAGATGGACGAAACCTTGGGGATATTATTTATAAAAATTAAGAAATTACTTTTTGGATGATGCTATTTTTCATATGTCCAGGTGGTATGAATACATTTCTTGAAAACATAAACATTTGCACCATTTCAGGTGTTTACGGTTATTTTAAAATCATCCGTTTCAGTGCTCCACCCTGTACAAACGCAGCGTTTCCCAACGGGATTTTTTTTTAAATAATATTATAGTCTAGATATATTTACCTCTAGACAAGTCCAAAGACGTGACCCGTCCTTGGACCTCTATCTCCGTGTGCGCCGTCTCGGTCCTCGTGTCCCAGAACCGTATCCTCTTGTCGAAATGACCGCTCATGATTGTCGTGCCGACCGTCTCCGATGTGACCAGGTCGTTGCAACTGGACCCGGCGAACTTGGTCTCGACGCCTACGCGTGGAATGGAATAACGAGAATATAATATGTAATAAGAACGCGTAGAGTCAGCCGAAGAGCGATGGTAAATGTATACGTATTATAAGGTATCTAGTTATAAATATATCAGAAGGCATAAGCGTGTACTCGCGATAAATATTATAAAATTCGCTCTCGGACGACTCGTGATCGTTCGTTGGAAGAGCACCAAGTAAGTATGTAGTACAAAAGTTCGCTCGTCTATAGGTGTATACAAATTTGCATACACTTATACATGCGAGTACGGCTTTTTCACATTAGCCGACGCGCCAGATCACCGAGCAGTCAACGCGCGTCAAATGTTGTAATAAAAATAATAAGCCGAACCGTATAAATAATATAACACGCGTATGTGTCAGTGGCGCAACCAGGGGGTGGGTCCCCGGGTCCGGACCCCAACCCCCCCCTTGAACCGTGTCATGTCTTTCTAAAATAATAAAAATGTTTGACAAAAATGAACCGAGCTAATATTCCAACCAAAGATCCCGAAGAATATTTTAGAATTACTTTGTTTCTACCATTTCTTGATTTGTTTTTACAACAGTTAAATGATCGTTTTGTTAATCATCAAAATACAATATGTGGATTTCAAATGTTACTTAAAAGTTCAGTGTTTGATGAAGAAAAACTTAGAAAACTTGTTGAGTTTTATGCTAACGATGTTGATGATTTTTATCGAGTTAAATCAGAAACAATTTTATGGAATCGTTATTTGACTGACAGTTATATCCAATATAATAGTGTAATTTAAATACTTAATGAATGCCATCCCGATTTCTTTCCAAATATATATAAGCTATTGCAAATACTTATCACACTTCCAATTTCTTCATGTGAGGCGGAGAGATAATTTTCCTCACTTAAAAGAATCAAAAGTCACTTGAGAAATACCACATCAGAAAGAAGACTCAATGGGTTAGCTGCTCTCAATATCCACTACGAAGTCAGTGTAACACCCGAGGAAGTAATAAATCATTTAAGCAGTACAAACCATCGCTTAGATTTCATTTTATAAACTCTACAGCATTGTACATACCTAGCTTTATTTTTTACATTTAACTATCATTCAATGTTACATTATAATTACAATATTTACATTAAACAAAGAATAAAATAATAATTAAATTTGCATGTTAATTTAAAATAATTATACTTTTGGACCCCCCCCCCATTAAGAAAATCCTGGTTGCGCCACTGGTATGGGTACTCACATGCTCTTGCGCGCAGATCGTATATCTTCAGCGTGCGGTCGTGGCTGCCGGTCACCACTTTGTTCGGTTCGCCCATGAACTTGGCAGCCATCACTTTGGCACAGTGTCCGGTGAGCGTGTGCTGAAACAGAAAACGACGGCGACGGTGTAGTAAACGTGCGTACATTTTTCAGCGGTAACATCAAAAACATAACCGGGCCTCTGAGGGTAACCGAGAGTGTCACCGGGAGAAACTTGTGCGAATGCCCATGGTTAGGGCACGTTGATCGATCGATATACAGGCATTCTTAGTAATGTAGATGATCAACGCTTAGATATTACCATATTCGATGACGGCAATTACTCTAAGTACGAGTAACACCGACTTTATACATAAATCGTATAGTTTAAAGCTAATAGGTATAATAATTAATGATGTGTACAAAAAAAGAGTGTATTATATTTGTAGTTTCATTTGAATGTTATCATTTTAACATCGAAGCCGATGGGAAGATTTTTTTTTTCGAACAAGGGCAATGGCGTACGTTGGTCAAGATATCACTGGTCTTATAATATCTGTGATATTATAGGTATAAAGATAATTCTACAAATATTATTATACGATTATACTCGCGTATATCACACACGTTTTAAGGTGACACCTGCATCGCCAACTGTAAATAGTACACTTTTTGGTGAAAAAAAGTATTTTTATAGGTACTATGTATAATGTTATTCTTTCAAAACGTTAATACATATATTGATGCGTACGTTCATTACATGATAAAATTTCGTTTTTCAGACGTAAACATTTCTTTTGGATTTAAATACTGTTTAATATAGGTGACAGTTCTTGAACACCCTCAAATGTATTAAATAGTTTTTGTTTTCGATATAAAGTATACTGTACAACCACAGTTTCAATAACACACAAATTCTCAAGTTTTCAATAATTGGTCTGTTTAACCTATGGCCTATATAATAGATATGTTTTGACTTTCGCGATCGGGATAACAGCTAAACGAAAAACGTTCAAATTTCCACGCACTAGATCAGTAAAGTTACAAGTTTACAACACGTTTATTTGCTAAAACCGAAAACCGAATCGTGACATTATAGCGAAAACAAATCTGTTGAACCACTACTAACACATGTTCTCTCTGCGGGATGTGATTAAAGTTCTGAAAACCGACGGAATTCACCGGAGGGGGGAAGACGGAAAGCAGTCGCTATAGGTATTGATATGTACACGCCGGATTTTCATAACGGCTACCGCGGCAAAGGAATACGTAATAATAATTATTAATTTATGAACGATGACGACGACGACGATGGGGAGGGGGGGGAATGACGAAAAGAGCACTGAGGTCGTCGTACATACATACGCGTATACCCGGGTGGGCTCGGGTACACAAGCGTACACGCGTTTCGTCTCCGGCACATGTTATTAAACACAATGCGCACAATACGCGTTGTACACACACACACACACACACATATTATATAAGTATATTATGATTATAATACACCCTGCGGCGCATAATATATTAACGACGATACGTTACCGCCACTACAGCTTCCTAGTGCGTACCTGCACCGCTGCAACAGAATAGTGCATGTGCAGTGCGCGCCGTATCCGTATTTGTACGATAATGAATGCGCGTCTATGCTCTTTCCGTTGTGCACACAATGAATACGCGTACATCGTTATTACTATTATTACAGCTACCTGCAATCATCGGACATATCGTATATAACCTCCTCGTACACGTAATGCACGCGTCTCGTCACGCCGCCCCAGCGGTACATCAAGTATATATTTATATACGAGCGTATTATACGATATTATATAGTTGTACGTAATAGGTGCCCATCCCGTTCGTGCTCGCGACCCGTACGCATAATATATAATAATATTTATACGCATGTACACGCGTTTGTTTATACGTACGCGCGGATCGCCCCGACGCGACGGAATTAATTTCCGTCGATTATACGATTCTTTTTTTTCATAACAGTATTGTAATACGGATACGTGCGCAATCGTTGTGCGTACAATACCCATACGGTTCCGATACTACGTGCGGTATGTGCTTGTACTCGTGTTATTCGATTGTGATGCACGCGGGCACGGGTGTAGATCATAATAATATCATTTCGTTTAATATCATATACATTCATGTATATCGGTGCAGCAGCAGTAATATCCAACAAAGTCTCGGCCCGCGGACGCCATCGACGACGGAGCTAATACTATATGCGGGGGAGACCTTTAGCTGGCTGCACGCGTATCGTGTTGTAATAAAAAACCATCGTGTACACCGCGGTTGCTCGTGGGAACGGTCGAAGCGCACTTCTTTCACTACATACCTGAGTTGAAATGGTCAAACTGCACTTGGATAAAACAAGATCAAATAAATACAACATAGGTACCTATAACTTCAGATTTTTCTTCTTCGAAAAACCACTGATTATTAATTATTCAAAGGTATTATACTTTTAAATTAAATTTATATTTTTAGTGCAGTCCAAGTGCAGTTTGGCGTAGCATTATGTTAACCTGTTTTTAAATCGAACGCCTATAGTTTTTTGGTATTGCCTTTTTTGGCATACGTAGTTCGACCAATTACATACTTATATTAGGTATATTTATCGTTTACACACTTACACAAGTCCGTGACGATTCCTGGTCGTCCGACTTTCTCAAATAAACTAAATAAACATGCACGGAAATAAAAATACATTTTTGTAAACATATCTGATGTCGGAATAAAAAGAAGTATGCATTTTATAGTACATGTACGGCTATATAGAGATATAATTATATAGATTACAGTAATAAGCTTTTACGGTAGCAGTGCAGTTATTTGGTTCAAATGTATTTCCTCGGGGTAAAAATATTTTCGTACTCTATGCGTAATATATGTTGTATAACCTATTACCTGTTACCAGCTATTACCTATGTACAGTATATGTATGGAAAGAATGTTGAACGTACGATGGCTCAAGTGTCCACTGAGGCGTACGCGGTGGGCGCCGGACAAATGTTGTTTCAGTAAAAACTGCCCGCAACGAAAAACTGTAAGTACACCACTGCCAACGTGGTGTCAGGTAAAGGTGAACATTTGCTTGAAAATACTTGTCTGTTGGTCCGGATAGGGCTTTCGAACAGCTCCGCCCCGTGCGCGTAACACCCCATAGCGATTTGCCGCTGGACAGTTGCGGTGTACCGATAGGTAATAATACTATCATCGTCACGTATGCATACAGTAATAACATCATGGGGTGGGGGTGTGTATACCGAGGAGGAAAGTGATTTAAACGCGCGAACCGGTAGGTACACGTACCGCAATATACGACGCGCGCATGATAATATTGTACACGGTTTATGGGTGTTTTTATGCGTTTTTCGTGTTCCGAGAACTATCACGGGGGACGGTTGAAAAACGCGTATACATTATATATTTATACAATATACCATATTTTATGTACCCGGGTACATTTGCTGCGGTATAGGTACGCGTAATAATATATCTCACGTCTTCATCGTCCCGGCGCCGGCACAAATACGAAATCGAAACGGTGCGCGTGCGCTGTACACAATATGATATCGAACGCCTATACGTCACTATCACGTATACATTATACGTATATATGCACGTGTATGCGCACAAGTTGCAAAGGCCCCGAGGCGTCTTCAAAGAGCAAAACGCACCGCGCCGCCGTCATTCCATATATTTATTATTGTTATGTTGTTGCGCGGCGCATATTTTAGGCGATCGTACGTATTTATATTTCCCATTAAGATGCAAATCCGCACACGTTTTAAATATAACGATGTGCGTCGGTGTTAACACGCACGTTCCGCCATACGCGCGCATTCATATATGTTATGTACAAATGATTCAATAATACGCATAGCTGTAACTTTATATACACATATACAGTGGGACCTCGATAAGTCGAAATTCAAGGCAAATGTAATTTTGTCGACTTACTAAGGTTCGACTTAAAGAGTTTTTAAAATGTATTAATGTATTAAAGTTTTCAATTATTATACATAGGTATGTACAATGAAAAAATGTGATTAAATAGCTTATTTCATTTAAAAAAAACTATCACGAAAAAAATATTATAATAAATGTGTACAGTGTTGCAAATCTATAATAGACAATTTGTTATCTTACTTTGACTTAAAGTTTGAGAACACATGCTATTATCAACAGTATTTTCTATAGTATTTACAGCAGAGTACACTTTATCGTCCAAATTACTTAGTTGTTCGGTGAATGTGCTTAGCGATATGAGTGCTGCTGTTGCTTGCTTCATTGAAACACGATGCACAGGCTCAGATGATGCTTCTCCGACGTCATCTGCAACATCTTCAGTGCCACGAACGGAGTCAGTTACATCGTGGTCTGTCAGAATACCATAAACGGCGACGTTTTCGTCGATTTCCACAAAATTATCAAATGTGTGTTCTTCCGTGATTCCATAACGACTTGCTATCAGGGCCACACATCATCACGTATCATACACACGGCACAATAAATGCATATCGTATTATGAACACGTATTTAGATTTGCGCGAGAGTTCGGTAAAACAATGCGTATGTATCAAAATTACCCGGACGGATATTATATCGTTGTGCTTCACTCGCTCTTCGACGGACATAGGCTTGATAGTGCGCGGGGAAATGGTAAAATCCCACAAATGTTGGCAATCTTCTATATGCAGTGCATATTATGCACGGACGTAGTGTTGACTCCTACACGAGCTTAATTCAATTAAAAACCTTATCGATTACATCCTTTTCCTGACAATAAACAAGCGATAATTATTACCGTCCACTGTCTCTGAACGTAAATGTAATGCGTTGTACAGCTAATCAAATGCAGATTCAGTCGATTGAGTATGAAATAACCGTTTTTTGTTCAGTTATTTTGGATCGAAAACCGTCAGTGATAATATGTATCTACTATTATGTAAACACAGATATTAATAATAATAATAATAGTTCTCTAGTGAAAAAAACCTATTATAATACCTATGAATCAGTTGTGCTGTCATACCCCCATTTTTTATTTAAATTTATTAAACTGTACACGGAATTGGCGCATTTGACACTACAGTTACACCTTTTTTCGAGACATCTAATAGCTATTATTATTTTTTTGTTCAAAATGTCTGCAGTCATGCCCTGCAGGTAGAAAGGTTATTAGTTAGGCTGTGAAACTACCCAAATGTACTTAAATGTGGAGTATATCTTTGTCCATCCCTCTAATAACTGGCAATACGTATCAAAATTTACAAAACGCTAAATAAAAATTGCTGCCCTTATAGGTTTACACACAAATTATATTAAGAGGAAGATATTTTCGAGATAGTAATTATCGTAATGTCACTTGTTATATACTCTTCTTAAAATAAAGATTATGGCGAAGAAGTTATTCTAGCGCTTAACGTTTTCGTACACAATAAACTTTTTCAAAAATAATTTTTTCTCGAAAATATTATCGTCTATAAATGGTTCATTCCCACGTCACCGAATCCCGACATCAAAGTTCACCGACAAAAAAACCTGTTTGATTAAACATATAAAATGTTTTCCAATTCGTCGAAATGATAAATACACTGGTTTTATTAGGGTTTAAAAATGTTTTCCGATTCGCAAACAAGTTACAATAACTTAACGTCGAAAATGTCAGTGTTTATATCTATGTTTATACCCACTGTGCAGTACCGCGCGGTGGCAAAGTGCGCTTTTCTTAATTCTAATACGCGTTTCAAACTTAAATTTCAATCGATAATCATGGAGCATGCGCCGCGAGTGGCTTACTATGCAATTTCATGGAGACGGACCACGGTTTTATTAGCAGTTAACCGTTCCATTCATTCAGAAAGAAGTATTAGCAATTAGTCGATAGTTTTGGTGACCTGGCAATTAAAAAAAAATAAATACTTTTCGAACCATATGTGGGTCGGCGAATTGGGATGTCTCCGATGTGGGGATCGGTGACGTGGCCAGAAATTCGGTAAAAAAGTTGTGTTCAGCTACTTCAGTGCAACACAACGTGCATATCGTTAAGGTAGCCGAAGGAATTTCGATTTATTCGTCAAAACGGTATGTGCGTTCTATGCCACATCGTCCGTAGGACAGACGGAAATATTGCACACGCGGTATCACGTGCCGTTCTAACGCGCGCAAGGATGAGGTCATCGCCTCACGGTTATTATACGCGCGTGTTACCTAATTAAAATATTATTTAAGTACTGCGCGTAAATCATTGTACCGCTGCGATCATATTATACGCGTTTTTTACGGCGAATCTCGTTCGAATCATAACGATATATACGCGCGGGATGTAGACAAATGTAGCGCGATACGGCCCATAACGCATATCATTATACACACACCATTCCGGAAGTAGCGCATAAATATCTTATATGTATATGTACAAATAATTTCATACTTTGGTGTAATCGACGAATCTTCAAGTGCATTAAAACGTACATGCGTGGACGCGTAAAAGTCGTTTATCTCGCGCAAACGCTAATAGCTGTGCTACGGGTTGGACGAGACGAATAATGTTGTACAGGTATGGGTGGGTACCCACTCAAACCGTTGCGGTTAACCATATGTGACCTAAACTGCGGAGAGATGTTTTCCAGCTTACAACCATTTGCGACCTACACTACACACTGCATGTGACCGCGCATTTCGAACGCAACACTATAGCGCATATAGTGTATCATAATAATTATATATATATATATATATGTATAAACACTGTGACCTACACCGATGGTTTGAATACTTATTGCTACCGAACCGGGTACCTAAACATGTGCATATATATATGCACATTATAATTTATAAGTATAATAAGGACCATGTTATGCGCGGGAGATGCACGCGCAGCGTCATTGTCTCTCGTCGACACACATCCGACGGGCGCAACAAACATACGATATATACTATAATACTGATATACTTATTTATATCGCATTGTTGTCGTTACCATAATAACACCATCGTGTTGGACGCAAGACAGACGTATTTTACTATGTTAAACGGTATAAGATTGAAAACATTATTTTTAGCGTTTATGCGTTATTCGCTTAGAAGGTTTAAACATAGATTCGTATGTAAATTTCATGATAAAATTTAATTTAGAATAAACAGTTTGGATTTAAATACAATATACGTTGTCAATGTTCACTTTGGCCAGGATTGATACATACGCCTCATTGCTGGGGTTCATACTAATATTTTGTCCGAAACGTCATGCTATGGATGTCACACTTGTCGAGAGAAAAGTACGGACGAGTAAAATGCACCGTTTCCCTAACAACGACTTGATTGTCACTTGTCATAGTAAATCCATAATGATAAAACTATAGTCAAAATTATAGTAAATTTTGTGTGAATATTTTAATAAAAGCAGAGTCGATTGATAGTAATATTTTAACTATCTCCCCATTGAAATCAATAATCTGAATATTGTAATACTTTTAAGATTGATTAGACAAACCGGCTTTTCCGTCGGGCTGCACATTATACGCATAACGTTATATTGTGTTTGATTTTATATTTACTTAATCATCAATGCTTACATTGATATTAAATACGATATATAGGTAGTAAAACGAGATTGCCTTTTAGTGTAACTATCTAATTTAGAATGTTTGTGTTTACTCTGTATAACTTGTAATGCCTATTAATATAGCACATAATTTATTGTAAATCGTTTTGAGTTATACGTTTTCAACAGACAAAACTACGATTTGACTATGAATTTATTAACCGCGACCAAACCGTTGACAGGGAAAAACGATGCGTTCTACTTGTGTAGTGTGCGAGACGTACGTGCCGATGTATCCGCGTGGATATGTTTTCCTCTTGTTCCATTGCACTGTGCGATCTGTACAACTTTTATTCGTGATTATTCTCATATAAAATGTTTACTTTTGCACACGTTCCAGGTTGAAAACTAATACTTTAAACCACGACTGAACCGTAATTTAACTCGGTGCGTACTCAGAGCACTTGCTTTCTGCGACAGCGTCGTCCGTGAAAAATGTTCGTGTCGTGTATACCTTATTAATGCGATGATTTAATATAAATAATAATAATATGCGTAGAGAACGTGCGATTTGATCGTGTTAGCTATTGACAGGAAAAAATTGCTGTTCGGACCACGAGTGTGTTAAAGATATAATATAATCCCACCGGACGGTATATACATATATATACATTATTATACTATTATTATAACACACGAGATATATTTACGTCTTCGGATCGTATAAATTAATACCGCGACCACTATATAATAATATAACGTCCGTTTTCGATTTGAACGACTTTTTCTTAACATCATATTATCAGTTTTATATACGCATAATAGGGATATATTTATAAGTGTATACACGTTTACGAGCGATATTTATTCGTACCGCTGCGTTACATACACGCGCGCGTGTAGCATATATCATTATTACTATTATTATTATTGTACCCACCGTAAAACCGAGTTACTCGCATGAGTCGTGGTAATAGTATTATTATTATTATTATTGTGTATGTTGATATTATAAACTAATTTCTTTTTTTTTTATTATTATCATTTTCATTTGACGGGTGCGCGAGATATGACTATATTCAGGTACATATACATTTTTCCGAGTATAAATCTATTGAGGTAAAAAAAAAAAAAAACGTGTAGCGACGTACCTGGTACATATTATATACATTATATACTTATATTTATATGTATATAAACGAATAGGAAAAAATACCTCACATAAACGACGAGCGTATGACCTATAATAATAATGTAATAATTATTATCGTACCTACATACATCACCGCGCCTAACGCACGACAAATCGTATAATCTTCCAGCAGTCGTAAATATACAGGTACATAATATTATGCGCACCGTGCACAGGACAGTGCCTGTCAGTCGCATGGAAACATTACTTCGTTTTTTTTTTCCGTAGCACGTATCCGTTTAAATGATTTTCGATTCGCCGCGTACACAATAATGCGCATCAGGGGTGGCCAAACGGTCGATCGCGATCCATACCAGTCGATTGCGCACGACTCGTAACGTCGATCTCTGGCATTTTGTCCGGACTTACATGTTCTTATACTTTGATCCGCTCCGCTTGAATCGACCGTCTCGAGAAGAATATTTTCTAGGTCGATCGGTACTCGAAAAATTTTGGCCGTCCCTGAATTATATATCATACACGTGCGAATATAGCGCATTAACATTATTACTATTATTATTGTTATTATTTATATACGCGGCGGCAGGACGCATTATTATTATTATTATTATTATTATAGGTACCTGCACGGTTGCACCGTACCATAAACATACATTATAATATCATTACTACATATCGTTGTTATAATTCTGGTTATACCCGCCGAGGAACGGTGGGATGGAGGGAGGGAGTGAGGGGGAGAAAATTAAAAAATATATATATCGAACACTCGAGAATGAAATATTAATATAATCAGTGTGCAGCGGCAACAGCGGTAGCGGTCGACGCGATGTAATATAATATATTATACATATGTATAGGGTTATTACGCATAATACACGTATAAGTCCGCAGCGATTGTTTGAAGGACCTGGGTGGTCTGCGGGTCGCGGAGGGCACGCCGACGATGATGACCGTTGCATTACGAGTGCATTACGTCCGCGCGACCCAGACTCGTTACCGCGTTAGAACGGTGTCGTCTATATTATAATGGGTATAGTAGACCGTGGGTCATGGCCATCGCCTCTATGCGACGTGTACATAAGCCCGGGACACAGGGTGATTTTTGAACCAGGCTCGCCCCATTTTCGGCCGTAAATATGTTAAAATTTGGATTTTTTTTTCTTTTTAATAGGGTACCGTAGAACTCATGTTTTAAATATTTTCTTTTTTGCCGTGCCATATCAAGGGAGTTCTAAAGCTGTACAAGTTTTGTATTTTTCAAATAGGAACACCATATGTCTTATGCAAAATATTATTCATTCTTTCCAATAATTTCGATGGTATTCAAGTTTAAAATTGGGTACGAAAAGTGTGAAATTCGAACTATCTCGAATCAGTAGAAATCAGCGATTTCATGTCATATTATAATTTTATGTCTAATATTTTGAATAAGAAGAATTCAAAAACTACCGGTTCAAACTTCGATTTCGATACATCAAAATTCAGATTAAAATACCCTCAATAAAATACCACAGTGAAAAAAGGGAGTTTTCATAATTAAAAGATAAAAGTTTGTAACGCCACAGGACAACTTAATGTGGAGTGGAAAATAGGCTAGAGAAAACATAGATTTTATGGTAACATGAACATAAAAAAATTCAAATTAAAGCAATTTTTACAGTAAAATAAGGGGGCGAGCTGAAAAATCATCCTGTTAGACACTAACTCCGTTTACATACGAGCTACATAGCTCATATAATAGAACCAGAAGGTCTCCCCGGAAACGAATGTACATAATAATAATATTATAATGGTATAGAGGTAATACACGACGACGTACGTTACGAAAAACAATATATCTCCGACGGGTTTCTCAATTCTTATTTTTTTTTTTTTTATTCGATTGAAACAACACCTTATACCATACTGATATAATAATAATAATGTATAATACGTACATTGTACACGCCAACACGTTGTAATCATCGGCTCGACATGCGCGTGTATAATAATATAATATTATACATGTTTGTGTAGGCATATTCACACCGTATATATCATGAGACTGCAGTGCGAATGCACATATTCGACTGCAAACTGCATCGCGTATATCATATACCTACGTACAAATGCATAATTCCATACAGGCACACCTTTAACGTACGTGCGTGCATTGACTGTTGGCGTATTAACCGCGTAAACTTCGAAAAATACATATATAATATACGTGTACACGCGCGCGCTATAATATAGTTACAAATTCCGCCGAGCAACTGCAGCGGGTCGCGTTTATTATAAACAATCGCATCGCCGCGTGTAATATTTATGTCTACATTATTCTATATATATGTACGTATAAGCTATAATACCTATAATGTGGTGCACATGCACTTTTATACATAAATATATGCACGCAGCTGCTACTATACTACATCGACGGTAACGTTTAATCATATTCCACGTCTAGAGATGCGCGTACCCATACATCATATTATTCTATTGCAATACAGTGGTTCACAAACTGTGCGCACTTGACGGGGAGTAAATATATGGCACACGTTTATTTCCAGACCGCTTCGACGGGCGAACAATGGTTGTTCGAACGTTTAAACGATTAAACCAGTTGTTGTGATCCGCGTCGATTTTTTCATTTATATTCATGGGAGGAGGCACGATAAATTAATTTTTACTCTTAGGGAGGCTTGATTGAAAAAATAAGTTCGCGGCAACCACTGGGGTAATATACACACTCTTATAATATTGTGATACGTTGCGGGTGGTGCACAATAATAATATATGCAGTGCTCGCGTATACATATATCGGATCTGGGGTGGAACTACGCTCATATGTACAACAACGGAGCGGGCGTTCAAGTCTAAATGTTGTCAACCTTTCCGAGAATGTGGTATTTTCATATTATGTACGCACGTGTATCGGACTGCGAATTTAAAATGCTCAAATCGACAAGAAATGTACTTGTGAAAAAGAACCTTGTAAAAAAATTCACTTTGAATCATTTGCAACGTTGGAAGAAAAGCGATATTTTTTCGACTATTATTTCTTTTCCTCCGTGTTCGTTACGTTGCAGTCGCACATAAGCGAGCGTTCAAGTCGTCCAAACCGTCAACGAGTGCGATTTCTACGAACCAGGATGTATAGTGTATTATTATATGTATACATTCTATACACATTATGACACACGGCGTTTCAAGAGCATAAATAGCTATTGATGAAATAGACGAGAGTGTATGCACATGTAAGCTATACGCACGTTCAACATACTGTAATAACACGAACGGGGAAATCGAACGATTCGAATACGCGCGGATCAAACGGTAGTCGTACAAGAACTGCGGCGGTGACGTCCGATGAGATCTCGCGATATGCGCGCAACGCAATTGACTGCTGCAACCGCGGTTCAAACGCACTCGCGGAACGGGAACGCGCGAGTATACCATCGTCGCGTCGTACGCGGATAGAGATTAATTAATTATTAAAACGTATGAGGACGCGGGGGTAAGAAAAAAAAAAACCTAACCGTAAACGATAGGACGCATATCAATACAAAACGGTACCCGTACTCGTACGGTGCACATATGATATTATTATACGAGTGCACCGCGGACGTCGATGAGTTGACCGGTGCACCGGGGCGCGCATTCAATGGAGACCTCTTTGTGTCAGTTTGGTGTCGGATCGCTGCAGCGGCGCGCTCACACACACACACACACACGCATACATGTTATAACAACGTCCGTGATGTGTACGTATATTAAAAGCATTTTATCCACATGTGCGTGTACAGTATAATATGCGCCGTCGTCGGTGCATTATAAGTACACGAAATAATAATAATATTATAATCGTGCATTGCATTGAACGCACTGCCGCGGCGGCGTCGTCTTTGTGTTAACCGGCACAGTCGTGGCATTTATCGTCGTCGTCGTCGCGATCGAGTTAGGTACACACGTGTGCACAGTCTATGTACCTATCCACCTATGTGACCGTAGGAAATGGCTGCGAATAATATACGTTTCTGTACACGCGTGCAATACAGATGCGTATGCATTACACGGCGGTGGCGTGCACGCGGACGTAGACGTGCTAATTCGCGAAGACGGACCGTAAAGGCGGATCGAAGGATAACCTAACCTAACCTAACCGCGCGCTGTATCGCGAACGGGCAGGGGAAAAAGTCACCGCAGCTGCGTCCACGGCGTTTATTGTATTATATGCGCGCGTGTAGGCACATATTCGATACGTAGGCGTATCATGCGTATACAGTAAAACCTCCCTTAACGGACACTTTATGGGAATTAAATCTTTGATTTTGACAATTTTCATCGTAAATGTTAGAGAATCGTGGAATGCTTTAATAAATATCTGTCTATCTAATTTAATCTTACTGCTGAATTATAGCTCATCTTATCCGGCCATTATTGCGTCGATGAAAACATTTTCCATACCATTTTCAACAGTGTTAATTCCAAAATTAAGGCGACCGAGATTGGTGCGTCCGGTATTTAGAGGTTTCGCCGTAATTTACGAGCGAACATAAGAATAATACGTCGTACACACGCCGCTGCACCGGTGACGACGGACTAATATTCTGTACGAATATACGTCATGTGAATATGTGTACGTAAATATGTAAATATACATATGTATATGTACAAGTATTATATTTTATACGTGCGCATTGTATACAGTTGATTGATTTTCATTGTGAAAAACGCAAATGAAAATGGTTATCGAATATCACCGTAGAGTTTATAGAATCTGCGTGCCGGTAACCATCGTACAATATACGTCATATATATATACACCAGTTTTATTTGTATTTAACCGTTTCAAGTACGAAAATCCTCACGGGTTCTTCGTCATTCAAAATGAAACCACCATGTCAAATATTATAGGTGCTTAATGCATTTATATGATAGCCAATCAATTCCGAAGTTAGGTACACGATTCGGTTGTTCAATAGTTTTCTTTTGACGATTTTCCAACAACGATTGATCCCGTTGATCAGTATTTATAAGTTCACGGTACATTTTCGGACGAAATAAACAATTCGATCGTCATCATCGTACAATTCTCGGGTCGTATTATATATATATATACGTATAGAACATCGTGGCCAGCCGACCTCAGTTTGACAGGAGCTCCGGGGAATTATTCCGAGATGCCACCATAGCAGTACTCGGCGTGTGGCAATAGCGATCACCGCCAACAGCCGAAACGGATCGGCACATTAAGAATCGAACAGTATAATATGCTACACTATCCCCGATCGTGTCGTTCCGGTGGCCGTAAGTATAATCAAAAAAACCCTATCTCAGCTCATTAATATCGGTTCGTCCGCCTACAGCGCATTGTTCTACGGTTACAGGTACTGCTAGTAAAATCGTTTTCTCGCACGACGCATGCGAGAATCGCCATATCTCCACCACAGCGTACACCTCAAATACATAATTTAACAAATACTTTTACCGTGCTGTACGTTTGCGATACGACGACCGAAACGTTTCTTCCGCTGGCCAACGAGTCTCGAGGGCACGGGGAAAATGCGCACCACCGCTTCCGTGTCCCCTACCCCGCGCCCAACCATTTTGTTCGCGTTTATAATTATGTATACGAGAGTATAGGTAATGCACTGCGCACGCGGCGTATACCAATACCGTGGTACGTTACAATATACCGCGACCTGTAGCGTTGCCTTTGTAATTGTCACGCGCCGTGCTGTACCCCCACGCAGAGGGTTGTGTATAGACCGCGTTAATTGCGTCGCCGGCCAGTGGATTCCGCTAGGCATTTCAATTATTTTTGTTCGTTATTTCGCGCGTAATGAATCATCGTGATCGCCCGCGCGACTATTATAACAATCAATTATCATAACCCGTTTTTATTATTTCTATTTATTTCTTTTTTTCCGCGCAGTACACATTGCACACACTCGTATGTATATACAGGGTGTCCCACCGAGGATTTACCTTATATTTCGACGATGCCTCCTAAGATAAAGAAGATGAACAAGTTCTGGTCGTTTTTTTTTTTTTTAATAATACTCACAGGGATCAGGACTACAAACCCATGTCTTCATTTTATGTTTGTCATTTTGAATTAAAATTTTTGGTGAAAAAGCTAAAAAACAATTGTTACCATTACATGGTGGATACTAAAATAATACACAATTTATCCGGGAATTAAAAAAAAAAATGATTAAAAATCATGAGGTAAATGAAAATATAGCTATATTGTGAAAAAGTCTACGTTGACAGAAAAATAAACGCTATAAAATGGATACATCTTGAAATTTTTCGAAAATAACAAAACAAAAATATATTTTTTCAACATTCTTATCAAATCATCGAATTCAATCGAAACATGAAATATTTGTAGTCCTATTACCTGAGAGTCTTGCGAAAAAAAAAAACTGGATTTCAAGCATCATCTCGGGAGAGGTCGCGATGGGTAAATCCTCGGTGGCACACCCTGTACACCGGGGCAAATGTGTAAGACCGTAAACACGCGAAACGCATACATGCATAGGTATATGTAATATATCGTACACGCACGTGATGTATACTATGTAATATAGGTATGGGCGATGAAAAAAACGACAACTGCAAGCACACGTCGTACCAGAACGGCGGTGTCGCGTTGCAGAATCCGAGCCGCCGCGACGGTGTCGAGTTTAATCATTTTCAGACGATATATAATATATACGATTATTGTAATGTTGCATGTTACGTACGTTTCGTCGGGTCCGTTTTCCATCCACCGCACCACACGATAACGGTTAATCTCGGCGACCGGACTGGTGTACATTTTTAATATTATAACTTATATGCATATTAGGGTGTTCCTTAGCTATGGACTATGATAAAAAAATAGCAACATTTTTTTGGACTCACCCCCTAAAAACGTGTGTATGCATATAATAATGAATTACGAAAAATGTTGAGGCAATCGAACAAGGTTAACCCGTGCCGAATTGTACCTAAAGTTTGAATTAATTCAGTTTTTGAATATTTATGAGAATTTTTTATATTTTTTTAAATATTTCGCAAACCGTTGAGTAAATCGAAATCATTTATATAATATGTTTTAAATAGAACAAAATTGTCTATAAATTATGTCTGATATGTATAAAAATACCGTATTCTCAAAATGTTTACTATTAAAACTATATAAACATTAAATATATTATTATTAATGGTAAATATTGCAATGCATATACATACGTCGGATAGTCAAACCATTATCATGTCCGGTGGACAGTGCGCGGACTTGTATTCTCTCACTCGACCAGTGCTGCTGCAGCAGCTGTAAGCCGAAGTCTTATGATAATAGTGTTGCTCGTGCAATTCTCTTAAGATGTGACGATGAAGATAGTGACGCTCGCGATACATATAGGCTTCTTAATGGGTCACTTAAGGGTGTACGGTTCACTCATCATATTTCCTTCCAATATTATCTTTTGCTGTACCCCGAGGTCCAACTATCCTTCCTTCGCCACATTTTACATCCCTCAATGCCACTACCAACTATTTGGTCAATGAGTTACTAGGACGAATTTTGTCGTGCACCAACAGCCCGTACGCGGACCCATCTTCATCGCTTTTCAATTCGTTATTTGTACTTTGTTCCAAACCGATTTTTTATGTTTTTATAAATTTGTTTGACTTTGTTCAGTTATTATTATCATACCTTAAACCTTTTAATATTATTTTGCAGCGTGTATATTTACCAAGAGTTCAGCCATTTAATTAAAATGAATAAATAATATGTAGATGCGATACGACGACACAAACAAATTATCAAATTACAATAAACCTGCGTATATATGTCAAGCTCTAAGGTGTACCCAACTATGCTCGGGGTGTGTGCAATGTATATAGAGGTGGACTTGTATCAAAAACTAATAATCTATGACTGTAAGATTGTCGGCGTTATAACGAAATATTTGAAAATTACAAAAACAGGTACGATTAGTTGTAGAAATTTATGAAATGTCTCTTTGAAAACAATAAATTATGTTGCTAGTGAGTAGTGAGACCATTGTTTGCATAATGAGATAAAAGTTATCGTAATAGAGCTGACTTTCGGGCATGCAACATACAGCTAGAAAAAAAAGCAATACGAAGATTGACACCCGCTGTTTTGATCTTTATTATAATTATAGAAAAAATGAATAAGATTTAATAATAATAATAATGATAATTTATTGGACATCTTATGGTACTAAATATTTTCCTTCTCGGTACTTTGAGACCGTGTGTTGAAAACCAAGGTAAAAAAAATTCAAATTTCAATAAAAAACTCACGACCAGTAATAACCACTCGGTCAAAAATAAATAAATAAACATGCAGCGCCATGTGATATCCAAATTACCATGCTGAGCGGAACACATTTTGAATGTTCAACTGCATTCTTTAGAATTGTTTTATTGAAAAACTCGACGACTAAAAATTAAAAATTACAATAGTTACATATTTGACTAAATGTTTTAAGCTGAAGAGTTATCTGCAGAGTAAAAAGAAATCACGTGTAAACCGAGCCAATAGTTGTTGAGTTTATCCCGGACAAAAAAGGGTTACTGTCTTATTTTATATACATTATGATCGTTTACTCTTAACAGCGGTGTTTTCAACGTCTTCACTTTCAAGTACGGTGGTATACGTGATAAATTAAGGATTCGTTGGTTATAAATAGGCCAGAGTGTTCCGTGAAAATACGGATCGATTTGAAAAAACGATAAAAAAAAACTGACAAAAATCGATCGAATTTTTTTACGTGTTTATACGATAGATTCTGTAACCAACGCGGTGTATGCGTAAACGTAACACAAGACGTCATCCGTGTACGCGGTGACGATCAACAGCAATACGGCGTTGGTAAGGCGTGCGGCGTCTTATAAGTTATATTAAGAAGTGCTACAATATATAGTGGTATTATATACTATAATTATTCGTGACACAATGACCGCACTTGCAGGTTTTAAAACCACGACGCCTTTTACTGATAAACTACAGTGGCGTAGGAAGTTTCGACAGCAAACTTCTGAAAATTCACCCCTTTCACAGTAAGTAAGGTTGCGTGAGAATGAAATAGATACGTTATTAAAGTAAAGTTTTGCGCCCCTCGACAATTTTCGGCCTTGGCGAAGTTAGCTCATCCTTATATCCAGATCCGTTCGTTTATCACGGCGCATCCTGTACACCAGGGGTGGCCAACAGGTCGATCGCGACATGCGTTTGAGTCGATCGCGACACCCATTCGGATTTTCTTGAATTTTTAAATTTTTCAGAAAACAAGCAAAAGGTTTTTTTTTTGTTTTTTCGTAAATTTGTGTATCTTATGTTGTCTTATGTATCCACGTTATTAATACTTATATATCAGGAGTGGCCTAACGGTCGATCGCGTATGATTTAAAAGTCGATCTTTGGCATCTTATTAGAATTTGTACATGCGGATACACTGATTGCCTCTGGTGGTTTAGACTTTCAAATGATTGTTATCATTGTTCATCATTGACACTCTGGTCGGCATTCTCTGCTCAAGTTGACCGTCTTAAGAAAAATGTTTTCTTAGTCGATCTCTACTTGAAATAGTCTGGCCACGCATTTACATTTTTGTTTATTGACTACCTTTTTTTTTTGTCGATCGCGATAGCCTGAGCAAACTAAGAAGTCGACCTTAAGTCTATTAAAGTTGGCCGCCCCTGCTGTACACAATACAATAAGTCAGACACGCGTCGCTCAGCAACCCTATAATCACGAGACCGCGGCCGGCAGTGTAGGATGCCGTTACACGGGTACCTATCGTGTATCGTAAACTCTATCACGCCCGACCCATACTTGCCGTACGTAAAATGTAGAGCGGACCGGTGAAATTGAATTATCCTGTTACGTACTCGCGTACAGTGTTTGACGATATATAGCTTATTGTAGCTAAACGTCCCGTCCAGATCGCCGTACCGGTCTGCAGTGAGCAATCCAGAAGAATAAAACGAATTCTCACACTGCACGAGGGCAATCATCGCGCGCCGGACCCGAAAAAATAATTACAATCGACGGGCGAATCTAGCCACGTATATACGTGTGTACGCGGTATATCGCGCGTAGTCTCCGTTATTATTACACGCGTCGAAGTATTATACACCTATATTTGACGTTATACATAAGCTACGTAAGGCATGTGCATCGGTGGTCCTTTCGACCGTAACGTAAGACAAAAATATTGTACAAGTGTACCTGTTGCGAGTACAGCGGTTCACGGGATAAAGTTGTTTTGTCGAAAACTATCGGCTTATACGACGATACGCTACCGTATCAAACAATGTATTGCGGTGACATCGAACTACGCGCGTAATTGTATATTACATTTACCGCTACACATCACGACCCTCCCCCCACCTCCACCCCCAATCGAAGGAGCGGCGATAGTGCACTGCACACGTCTCGGACCGCGGTATGAAATAATATGTTTGGATAGGTCGGGAAGTTACACTATATATATTGGTACTATATATATAATTCACGGAACAATGCGGACGATTTCGTGGGCGTTTAACGCGGTCGTTGGGTCGTGAAAGAAATTATTGAAAAACCTAAACGCGCAGTGCATGTCGTTTTCGCGATGCGATACCGCCGGCGAGGCGGATAATACGCGTTTGAATCGGCGAGCTATGTTACACGCAGCGCGAACGTCATGATGCGGCCAAACTGTAAGCGATGTGTGAGCACGAGATAACGAACGGGGTCTTATATACTTGTATAGCTTCTACGGTATATAATGCCGTGCAACGGCTAGAGCATGATGGAACGAATCATAATGTGTCCCCGGACAAGTGTCGGCCTCCAAGAAAAAGTACGGACCAGCACGATAACGCGAGCACTACGTAGAGACTATACGTAGAATTTCTCAAAAGCTTGCAGAAGCATTCAACAATATGTTTTGAACTCTTTTATTTGAAGGACTTTTTTTCGGACATTATGGTCGTGCTACACAGTCGATATACATCGAAGGTGCTAATACTTCACGTCTAGCATTACGATTCTCTTCAAAATCGTTATAAAAACTGTCCAACAATGTCCACATAGGTTTTTTGTCTTCATAACGTCGATTTTAAGGCTGTATAACCTTTTTGTTTTAATGAATTTACACCTAACATAAACTTACGTATTTGTTGCGTATTAATTTATTTTTGTAAGATTTTGAAGTTTGAATTATGTGTCGTTAGGACCGTTCTTAACAATGCAGATTTAATTGTTGTTAAATCTGAGCGATGTTTAGATTTCATAATTTTCACCAAGTAAATAAGGACTCGCAAGAATATAATATATTCCGAAAATTAATATTCATTTTTGAGCGCAAAGTGTAAGTTTTGAATATTTTTATAGTAGGCTCATGTTTTCAAAATTCCAACAAAGAATGACAACTTACTGCACTTGAACTTCTTCAGTCCTTTATCTCCCAATAGTTCTAAGAGTACAATTTCTAAAGCTGTTCATTGAAACAGGTTTCACCATAGCGCATTAATTTTCAATAACATTTAACTATACGAATGTCTAAGTTTATTGAAGTCTTTGAATGTACCATTGAATTTCGCACTTGTATATTTTATTCGTCATCTGATCGCCGGCCGCCGCCGTTCCACGACGGAGTCGGACGAGTTTTGTCTAAATTATTTCTCTACGCATAAACCATAATAGGCTGCACATTAAACGCGGTGTCGGCGAAGAATAATCGTCCGTCGATCATCAATATTATTGTTATCATTATTATTATTGTTCTTACACGAAGAACGAAAATATAGTCTGCTCGTGACACGAAATGTCCGCGTACAATAATAACAATAATACAGCGTCGGCGAAACGAAGACTCCGGATGCTAACTCCCGTACGTGTCGGGTGGTGGTGGTTTCGGAACACCGCGGACCGTTGCAGTTTTCGTGCGCGCGTTTCTGCCGTTCGATGATATCGTTACAATAATACACCGAGTACCGTATACGGTTGCGGTCTCCTCTGCACCAGCCTCAGCAGTACCTACACCTGTGCACGGGGGGGTGTTTTCGGCAAGACTCCGCGGTCATACGCCGCCGTTGTTTCCAGGGTTTAAAAAACCCACGGGTTTTTTTAAAAAACCCAACCCGGTTGGGTTTTAATGGGTTTTAATGGGTCTTAATGGGTTTTATAAATGTTCAAATGAATGCTGTTTCCTGACACTTTTTTATTAGGGAATTTCCCTACAAACCTAACCTATAAAACATAAATGTACCATTTTAAATAGTTTTGAACAAGATATACATAATCGTATATCTTTAATCGTGGTTTTGACAAGTGTAAATATTATAATAATATTATTATATAATATATTCCCATCTTCATTCTACGGTTGGTCACTCTGACTGTCGAAGTAAAATGTAAAAATTTATAATTAATAATTAATAAAATGTATAATTAATTAAGAAATGTAAAATTATAATATTTAATGTTTTTGCTTACATATTGAAATATTTTTATTTTTACATTTTTATTGGTACTAAAAAGTAATAAAAAATAAATATGCAGTTTGAAGTTTGTTATTTTTTCGTTTGTTGGTTTTTTTTCTGGGTTTTTTTTTACTGGGCCCAACCCATTAAAACCCACCGGGTGTACTTCGAACCCTGGCTGTTTCTCTCTCGCCTACATATTATTATCGGTACAGCAGCAGCAGCAAACCGTACATCGTAATAACGATGATAATAGTAATATCGCGGCATTCTATTACCTATTATATTATGTTATACGTACGAGTAATGCGGACCGCGTCCGCCGTTCACATACGCGCGCCGGGGACGAACGGCTTTTCTCACGACTGGTCGCCGAACTTTATATCACGTCACCTGCCACCCGTACGCGTATAACGATGCGTGCGACGGGCGAGGAAGTTTCAAGCACCGCCGCACCGGTTTCTCGAGAGTCATGCGGTTTTCGCGTCCAAGTCTCCCCCGCGATTCGTACGCTATAATACACGATGTAGAAGCACACGCGCGCCCGTCTCGTTTTAACACCCCCCGGCCGATTAATCTTCTCGTTCGGACGACAAATTTACGACCGCTGCTGCTGCTGCTGCGCCAACAACACGAATACCGCATACTAATATAATAATTAATCATATATAAGTTATGCGCTTGTTTACGCGTCCGTCGCGGGCAATGATATATTGTAACGTGGTCGGGGATCACCTGTTGAATATGAGATGTACAGGGAAAAAGTTAGGTTCTTTTGAATATAATTGACCGAAGCTCTGCAGCATAAATGGTTATATAGGATCTTAATATTACAAATAAATGCGTATTGGTACAGATAATTATTAATATATAAAGGTTTATTAAGACTTACTGACATACTTAACAATCATAGGGCTGTTTCGTAGTTACACGGAGTTCAAGTTAGCGTGATGGTAATCGCGGAGAACTGGCGTCCTCTTACATACCGATTGTCGACCATAGGCCTTACAATATAAACTGTTGATGGGGGAAATTAATGTATAGTCAGCTTTATTATGTTTCTATAATAGTAATAGTAAAAGAAATATTTAATATTTGCAGTTCTCGAACCGGGTGCAGCCGCTATAATGTTTGGGGAGGGGGGGGACAAAAAAAGGTCAAAGTTGATCATCATGGCTGAGAGTTGATAAGTGTCGTGAAGAAAACTTAGTGATTAACACGGAACATCACATTCGTGTTTAACGCTACTATAGTGTCCAGTTTTCTAACTTAACCAGGTGCACCTGTTGTTTTGGGACATCCTTGATGATCAACTATGGATGCTCATCTAATATTTTAACTAATCAGAACGTTAAACTGACATAAACCGAACGTTTCCCAGATGTCATATGAAAATGCAAAATATATTATCGCTACGGAGAAACATGAACCCGTGACTATATTATGACCTAATCGATGTTTGAAGACCTAAACCTAAACGACAATGTTATATAGTACAGTGACCATCAACAGGTGGATCACAACCCAATTTCGTAAAAGCTTTGAATAAATTTTATAAAAACAAAAAAACCTATATCATAAACATAGACTAAGCATACACATTTTAATAAGAAAACAAAATTGATAGATTAAAATCACTTCAAATGCAGATACCAACATCGAAAATCGAAACATTATAAGCTTCCTTGTGATCCAAAACTTAAACAAATGTTTAGTGAAACTTCTTTGGGCATACTCATTTGCTCAGGAAATCACGCACAACTATCAGCTAAAGTCATTTGAATTTTATAAATACTTCCAACAACTGGGATGTAAGAGGAAAGTGGAAAGGAGTTTTCTACAAAGTCCGATTTGAAAACGTCAAAAAGAAACAGCCTTCAAACCGTACATGATTTACGGATTCCACAAATATGTAAAGTCGAGCCAAGATAGAGTACCTACCTATTTATTATATGAAATCAGTCAAAGTCAAATATCACTTAAACATTTTTTTTGAGTGTCCCGTAACAATATATACCTATAAATATTACCTATTATAAAAATATTATACTACCGGCATAAATTAAAATATATTATATTGTACACCTACATAACACGTCGTTCTATCGCAGCCGTGTGTACACGTGTAAACATGCATAAACAGGAAGACGACAACGAGAAATTTGTTTTCACCCCGCAGTAATTAATATCACCGCGCGGTCGCGAACGCTAAGACTAATTATTGCACGTCCACACGCCATACCGATCCCGTCGCTCCCGCGTACAATTGTAATAAAACAATACCTATGTACACGCATCGTGTAAAGACGTGCATATATACCGGTGGCCAAACCGTCGTACACGAGTGCGCTTGTTACACGCCTGCATGTGAACAATAATATTACCACGTCACTATATTTATCATACTGCACACGTACGTTTTACCGATGATGCGCGTAAACACATCGCGGCTAGGGGTCCCGCGTTTAAACGACCATAAACAGCGGGATACGACAATATTACATTTATATCGTATGCGCACGAATAAGCGCGTTTTTATACACTATATACTCGTACACGTATACCTCAGTTATGGTAGCCGCGGTTACCATGTAACAATGGCTATCGTTTGTCCACAAATTGCTGAATAAGAACGAGGATTGCACTGAGATCATAAAATCAGAATTACTGTCTTAAACAGTCTAACTCGAGTTGATTTTCGATCTTTACGTAGATCCGCTAACGAACTTTGTGGGTCACTGCCGCAGCGCACTATACATGCACTATACCTTCATGACTATACCCGCTGCACCTAGCTTAAACACCGCACTGCTGCGACATAATTGTAATTTTTTTCCGGCATAATATGCGTGCAGCATTTACGTACCTGTATAGGTACCTATATAGGTTTTCACGTGTCGGAATAAATATCCATGAATAACTCCGCCGCCGACTGTATATATACCCACGCATACTTCTCGGACACGACTGTGAGCGCGCGGCTACACGGCGGCGGTCCGTCGTCGGGGCACGCGGAATAAATTAACGTAACGTGATGTACGGAGAAGAGTTGTAGGTACCGCGGTAACCGCGCGGTACAGCGGTACTACCGAACGCGCGCACTTCTCTACGGGGCGTTTTTCCCCCCCCGCGAAGGACGCGGACTCAGGTGTTGCAGGTTACCTACCCGCAGCTATACGCCTACATAGTATAAACGCAGCTCGTACGGCGATATAATGATGATTGATAAATTCCCGTCAGCGTTCGAATGCTTCGAATTCGCGCCTCGTCTGTGTACGCCGGCATGTGCGCTGTTGCACATTGCACATGCACCGGACTCGAACGTCGCACGGCAAATTATCTTTTGAAAATCTCCACCGATAAACGACGGTTCAGAACACACGGTGTGCATCCGTCGCCGCCACCGCCGCGGCTTAACAATAAAAATAATAATGATGATAACAGTACGCACACGGTATACATTAAATAGGATCGTTTTTTTTTTTTTTTCCTTTCATTTTCTCTCCTTTTCGCATCTGTACGCTCCGCCGCCGCCGCGGCTTCCACGAGACGAGCCGCAACAGATATTAATCGATTCGAAATACCTATATGTTACGTAACGTGTGCACTCCTCGAGGCGGCTTCGACGACACAAACACACCCCCTACACCCCCATATCCACGTTTCGAGCACCAACATTGCAGGGATGCCGGTGGTGATTACATAAATACATATATATATCGAGCGGTGCGAAAAAAAAAAAATAAAAAATAATCTGTGGACGCGTTTTCGGATTACGGGTACCTATATATTTATATATATTAAAATAATATACATTCAATGCAAATTCGCCGGCGAAGGATACGCGCAGCAGCGGTGGACAAACGGCCGCCGCCGAAGGAAATGTTTGAAATTCGATAAATTTTTTCCCCGCACACCTGTACGTGTGACCCCCTCCCGCCGCATAACGTATTATTATTATTATTATTATTATTAGGTCCATCGAGAAGACCATTGCGGCGTGCATAGAGTTATTTCGCTTGGCGCAAGTGCGCACGCCCCGAGACGATTACGTATTATACGCAACCTGTAAATGCTATATTATAATATATTATTGTTCGTTTTTACGGTCGACGAAATGTCGTTTAGAATAATCGTAGTACACGGGTGATTTGTGTTGGTAATAACGCGAGCGCGCGCGGACGGGGGCGGGAAAAACCACCGACGTTGTCTCCACCAATACGATACGTAGTGACACGTTATAATGCAACGCATAATAATACGTATACATTATGTGCAATAATATAACATATACGCGTTTTCACGGTTCTAGTTTTTACTTTTTTTCCGATATTTTTTTATTTTTATTTTTTTTTTCGTTTTATTAAATATATTATTAGAATATTATTCGTACGAATGTGTGTGAACGTGATATTATTATTATTATTATTATTATTACATTTCCGAAAGGTAAACGACACACAGCGGTGGCATTGATGCGTCGCCCGTTCCCGAACTGTTGCACCGGTCGTCCGGTGGTCTATAATATGCTAAACTCAAATACGAATTCGTGTCAGATAGGGGTGGACAACCCCTCGGAAGTGGCGGATCGAGACGGGATCGCAGCGACACGACTGCGCCCGTTTTACCTGTTTACTCGAAGAGAAAAAATCCGCAACAGAATTGCGCTACACGAAAAAATATAGAGACGTTTTGTCGATTTAACGATTTTCCAATACAGTTTTAGTATTAACACAAAGCATAATAAACGGAAGGCCCATGACCGACACCATATAAGCCATAATATTAATTTTAGTAGGGTTATATTGTTCAACTATACAACAACCCTGTAAGATATAATTAGTTATATTACCCATATATTATAATAATTAAAACTTAGCTGGTAAATATAATTTTTAGACAAACTGTTCTATTGGTTATGAAAAGAAAAATATAAAATGTAAAATGAATGTTATGTTGTTTAAAACTTTCATTTGTGACCTACACGTTCGCTTACAACTTAAGAAGAAACACAGCATTAAAATGATGAAGGAAAATATTAAAAGGACAACTGCATCGATATTATATACGAGTAACAGCCACCGGTGTCATGCGAAGGATCGCGTCGGGACACACGTCTTACGTAAAACAAAGGTGCTAATTGTATGTTATCGCTCCTCGTTTGCTGCTGGACATGTGGTAAGATTGGAATAAAATTGATGTATTTTTTTTTTCCGATAAAATCGGGAAAGCTAAAAAATACCAATAATCCATCCGATTCAATGCAGACGTGTGGTAATTTTCTGCACCTTACCGAAGACGAAAAAAGAGAATCGAAAAAATCGTTGCGCGCCAGCACTGATAGCGTTTACGTATATCGGAATCGCGGCGATACCGTCCGGACTTAAATATTAAACATTAGCGGCCCGCGTAGAATCATATATACTAATACATATAGCTGCGGTCCGAGAGTCGAAAGAGCAAAGCGGGTACGCCGTGCTCGGTGCAAGCAGCTTATTAAAATCACGAATGTACAACAGAATCGGCAGCACTACAGTATTGTTATCGAAATATCTAGCTGTCCGCGTAGTGCTCATAATATTATTATTATAGTGCGCGGCGGTCTCGAAATGTGCAGCAGCCGCGCGAGTCTATAACCTCGTGCGAATACCTTTATATTCGTTTTTCCGCCACTGTACTCCATATTGCATATACACTGCGGATGTGATGTATATAAATGTATATATATATACATGCATATAATAGTATACTCTAAATTATACGTCGAATGCGGTTTTTTATCGTTCAACTCAGATTTTTTCGATCGATTGCGATTTATATATATATATATATATATATGCGCGTTTTCGAAGAGATTATTTTTACACACGACGTTACGCGCACAAGGTCATTTTACCGAATTACAGTATGATACCGGTAGTAACACATAATACGCGAGTATTATAATAATATGATTCGCGTTGCGGCGAAGTCTAAAAAAGTGAAAAACGATACTGCGTGAGATGTGAAGGACCGAATCTTTTTGCGAAAATGTCGTTCGACGCGAAATATCGACGTGAAATATCGACTCGTACAGTGTAAACGAGACGACTGCCGGATGTATAACGTGCGAGGGTTCGATTGAAATAATTACAAACGACGAGAGTAATATCGTCGCGAGACGGAAAGTTTCCCCGAACGGTACACGTACAGTATAATATAATATTATAATAATAGTATACGTCGGTGCGCGTGTACACGCGTATAGAAGAAAAGGAAACAGAATTTCACAGACAGTCGAGCAAACAAATACGTACAAGCTAAAATATATTATACACGACGACAGATGTGTGTGGGCCGCAAATTATTGGTAAACATTTCGTCGTCGCGATTTGCCGAGTTTCCACGCACGCATATGCAAACACACACACACACACCCACACACACGCAAGAACACACAGACACGATCGAACACGAAACCTGGGCAGTTGACGGTCTCCGCGAAGTTGATATATTTATATGTATATATGTTTCACGTCAGTCTCATAACTTTCTCCGAATATATTCGTAACATCGGCGGAAAGCGTTTACTTTAAATAATAACTAGGACGTATAATATATACAGAGTGGTCCCTGGTATGTTTTACAGGTGGAAATATTTTTATTTCGTTCTAAAGTAATATTATAGAGAATAGGGTGTCGTATACAACAGGTATAATACCTTCAGATTCGTATTTGCACCACTTTGCTTGGAAAATAACTTTTGTATACAATTGCAAAAAAGCTGTAGTGGAAATCTTCGAGTATCAGCAATACTGAAAATCCAATAACTGGTTTCATTTAGTCAGGTATAATAAGCTAATGCGTAAGATTTTAAAATAAGGAGTTTGTCGTATATTATTATACGGTTATATACCTTATTGCAATAAAATTAGTATAAACTATAGAGTCCGGGGGCGTCGAATATACAAATATGCAAAGTGATACGAGAGCTCCACTTTTTTATATTTAAATGATAACATGGTTAGGTATATATACAAATTAGTATATGATAAATATACGATTTAATCGGTTTAAAATTAGTTATAGTTGACTAACTAAATATGGAACTTAATATTTGTATAATAATACGATAAATATAATATATAATTTATTAATTTAGATATTTGTCCTTTCCGTGGTAAAACGATCTACGTTTAGGTGGGAGGGGAAAGAAACACCACCTGTGTTTGGATGGAAATAATTTGAATTCGCTATAATTTAATTTATAAACCCGGTTCGGTGCCACTTTCTTCATTGTCTCGGTGCAGGGACACACTGCAGTACATATACAATCCGCATCAGCTGCGGTACTCCACTCGTCGTCAAACACATCCTTACCGAATGCCGGAGTTTCGAAAAGGAAAGAAGAGACTCGCGCATGCCATAATATCGTCTAGCAGAATCCCAGACCCGTGCAACGTGCGGCCCCAGCGGAATTTCTTCTAAACTCAAAGCTTTTCAGCAAAATCTTACTATCTGTGTTTTCAATAAGGCGAATTTGATGTTCATCCAATGGCCGCGGAACCCGAAGGATCTTATTTTAATAAAAAAAAAAAATATATATATACCTATAACCATGGAACGATTGCACGTCGGATGGTAATGCGCTGCGGCGAACGACGCGTACTACGTTTCACTCCGGTTCCAGTACACGCGAGACGTCGCGACGGCGTACAATATATATTATCACGCATTTCCCGAGCGATTCGATGTACGACCCATTATGTACGTGCATATTAGCACGATGTATGTGCATGCGATATAGGCCCGCGACAGCTGCGTGTACGACGAAAACCGCCGCGGCATCGGATGGGAACTATTCGCCTCGGGGTCCTCCTCCCGCTGCAGTCGGTGATTATTATTGTTATTTATGGATTTCGTACACGCGATATGATGCACATGCGCGCGGGAACTGCTCGGGATAGGCCTGCCAAGACCGTCATCGCCTATATTATAGGTTATATATAGGTTCCCAAACTTTTTCTACTGGTTAGGAGTACTTAGTCAAATTTACGACCTTTTTTTTAAATAAAATAGATAAAATAACAAACATGTTTAATTTTAAATATCTAAAAAAATAATTGAATCAGTGAGATGGATGAGCCTGGACATCAGTGCTTATTTTTTCAAATCTTGGAATCATACATGATACTACACTTGATAGGCCCTACAACACATGTATGGAGTCTCGGAGTGCGGTTCATAAACATAATATTATACGCGCACACGTTTTAAATAATATTATGACTATACACTGATCGTGATGAGTTTTTACGGATCCGCGGTTGATTTTTTTTTTTTTACGGACGAGGCATGGGGTGGTTTCGTTTCATTTTCGTGTTTTAAACTAGAAATCAAAGGCACCGCGCGCCCTCGCATGCAGCAGCTTCAATTAAAACGTCAGCTCGTTTCGCCCGGCCATCACGTCAACATATTATATAATATACGCTGCAGACCTACAATGTTAGTTCTCGATCATTACGTGAAACGCGTTAAATTCGGGGGCGTACTAACGAACGCGTGTTACACAAAAACTAAAAAAAACAACACACCGTTCTACTGTGTACCAAACAGTATCCGACATCATCCGCAATGGCCGGCCGAGTCGCCGAGGATTGACGAAAGAAAAAAAAAATAGTTGATCCCATTCGACGTGGACGTCTTCCGAGCTTATATATAATTTCATAATGATTATATTATTAATCGTCGTGACATGTTAATAAAAACGTTTTGCACCGCAGCAAGGGTGATTGACGTTATAGGGCAGCGGTGGGCAAAACTCTGGACCCTGTCAACACGCATTGTACTTGATTATGTTATACGATGTTTTGGTTCATTTTCAAAAATTAATTTTTTGAAAAAAGAGTATTGGACAGAATTAACAGACCTGTATATGAATAAGCTGTTCCTTCTTGAGTTCCCAATTTTAAAATAACTGGCTAAGGAAAATAAATGCAATTTTTTGCATTTAATTACTTGATAATTTATTATTATTACTTCTCGATACAATTATTATTTACCTAGCATTGTAATTTTTTAATATAAATTAATTATTATGACTAGATACACTTTTTATTTTTCATATACTGCCATTTTAAAAGTATAAAGATTTGACAAAGATTTTTTTCACTGTACCTCATTTATTTATTGTTTTAATCTGTAGGACTCCAATAGAAATTACTTGCCGACCCCTGTTATAGAGTATAGAATAATAGACCCTGCAGGGGTTTGGGCTAACGTCAAGCGCGCGCGCGCATATCATCGTCGATGCGCCGTTTTCTCACGAAAACGATTAACCATTAACGCTATATGTATCACATGGATAAGTATACCGGGGAAGCACACGGTACGCAAGTGTCGTCGGTCGCGTCACCGTTTTTCGTAACAGTTACGATATATGTGTTTATTACACGGGTATAGTATATAAAATGTCGCGCGTACAGTCATAAAACACATATAACTGGAAAAACTGCTTCATCCCAGAGGGTGGCGCGCGTTCACACATGTTTTACTTGAATAAATAATATTATAATACACGTTTATGTTGCATTGTATGTAAGTTTAGGAGGACGCGACACGTCGTATAAGAACCGAACCCATAAGCGGATAGGCTGGAAACGTATATAGCCATGTGCCGAATCCGCACACTCGAGTCCGTTATTATTATAAAAACCATTAAAATGTTGTTTAGTTTAAATAATCGCCAGGATACTGCTAATCAAAAAGAAAAAGAAAAAAAACGAGGACATTACATTTTACGCGCGCGCATAAAACGGTTACAAATGACATATACCGGTGTACTGCAGCAGTAATATACGTATATTAATAATAATAATAATAATAATAATAGTAGCAGTAGTATACGTATTAGAGCCGACCGACTTCTTTGTAAAAGTACTAAAGAAACGTGTACATTCGTGTATAATGTTATTATTATCTACATAATTTCACTGTAGATTATGCTGCAGGAGCACTTGGGTTTAGTACAACGTGTAATTAAAAAAGGGTGAGAAAAATGACCAAAACTTATCAGTTTATATTATGTATAATATACGTATACTATACAGTGTGTACAGCTAGGTGTATTTACTATTCTATACGTGCATGATCGAACAAGATGTCCCACCCATATCGTTGTGACGCCGAGCGTATAATAAAAGCAATAAATATGTGTAAAAACGAACGTAATGGAAAACGAACGTTGATCGAGTAAATGATATACGACGCGCGTATGTGTGTCGCGATCCAAAACAGCCGAGTCGTACAACAACGCTATTATCATTAAATTATTACAACTTGTGTTATTGTTTGGTCGAAACGCAATAAAAAATGATATATTATACACAAGTGCGTGAAGTATATAAATGCGTATGTAGTTGAAAATTAAAATCGCGTCCGTAATCATCATGGGGTTTTTACTAGAAATATATTATATTTCCTCCGTCAGACACCTGCAGCATATTTTATGCACGCGCTCACATACTCGTACATGATAATAAAATATATGAACAGGTACAAAGAAGGGAACGTATTAAAAGGGTTTTTTTTTAATGCGCTTGTCACTTTATAAATATACATACGCACGGTTTGTGTACAGAAATATTACAATTGAGCAAGACGCAACTGTGCATACGTGTATCAGTGGTATACGCGCACTAAGACTACGTTTTGTAAATATTGTGAAATCGAAAATTCTAAAGATCAAAGAAAAGAAAATCCTTATTTTCGTGTTTTATCATATGCGGTTATCAACGAAGAAAACAGACGCATAAAAAAAATCATGATAGAAACTTATATAGATTCCGTCGGTCGGCGTCAAAATAACAACAAATCAATTTACACATAATATACAGGTCTAGGTAGTACCTATTATAGGTACTCTATGATAAATTATGAATTATAAAAAAACGTTGCTAAATAAATAATGATTATATTGTAGTACATTTTTATTTAATCAACCATTATCATGAAAAAATGATTACCTAAATCATTATAAAAATTGATATTTGATCCTTTTTTAAAATCCTAGCCAGGATTGCTATATAGTCTTGAACAGTGATGACCAACTAGGACCCGCGGACCAAAGCACGCCCACGTTAATTTATTAATCAATCCACCAAAGTCTTAAATCAAAATTAAAAAAAAAATAATAACTTCAAATTTAAAAAAATTAAATACGATCTTTTTGTTACCTGACAAAATTTAAATTATTTTAATGGAAAAAACAGTCCATGTGGACAACTCAATGATGTTGAATGGTCATGGGATCTAGCAATATTATAACAGACAAACTAAAAACATATTAATTTATTAAATCTAAAACTCCAGGGAAAAGGACAACTTGTCAGTACTTTGATTAATACAGTCAAAGCTTTTCAAAACAAATTATCTCTGTTACTAATTCAAATTGAAATATTGTACTTTTCCCATTTGGAATGTTGTGCTACTTTAATAGAAGAAGATCGTGGCGTACCTGCGATAAAACAAAATAATGTATTAACTTAAAAGAAAAAGTTTAAATTCTTGGCCCACTAAGAATTTTTTTTTTTTATGACCCTCGGTAAAAGGTCACTACCGGTCTTTATATAGCGTTATGCTTTAATATTCTATACCTAATCGACTAAAAATCGCAATAATTCATAAAATGATGGAAAATAACAGGTGTATGGGGAGGAAAAAGCACTAAATGTTTCCGATTTTATGTACCAATATTGTTGCACACAAATCATATCATACGATTATTTCTCACATATTAATGGACGATTACTAACGATTACGGTACTCGTATACCTATTTCGTGACCTTCTTTATCTAGGGTGCGGATTTCGAGGGGGATTGCATAATTTCTTTTATTTATTAAAATTTTCAAAAAACTTTATAACATGTATTTTGTTTTTCTCCCAAAATAAATTCATATATATATATATATATATGTTGCGTCCACTTGGTGAAAACACTCATTTCATGAAGTGAACATCCACTTCATGAAATGTATCCATTTAGTGAAAATTACATTTTACTACACTATATGGACAATTTTTTTACCTTTTCATGAAGGGGATGGAATTCATTTTATCCACATTCTGTAATATTATACTATTATATAGTATTATAGAGTATTTTTGGTGTTGGGTACGATTTGCACTAGGTAATTGTGTATAGTAATTTACAATTTTTTGAAAATATTAATATTACGTAGAAAGGAGCATATGGCTTTGGTATTATTTTCATTTAATGCTTCGTGAATTGAAGAGGAGTTGTTGAGGATCCTGCGTGATTCTGAGAATCTTGGACACTCGATCATTATATGGTGTATTGATAATTTAACTCTGCATATTTCGCACATAGGTTGAGGCCCTTTACATATTAAATAAGAGTGCGTTAAATGTGTATGTCCAATTCTAGCTCGGGTAATTACAACTTCCTCTCTTCTTGAAATGCCTGGTGGCTTTTTCCATTTTTTAATATGAGTTTCATGTGGTTTCATGAAATGAGTGGTTTCACTAAGTGGACGCGACACATATATATATATTTATTTTGTATCTATTATATTTAAAAACACCATTATCTGATTATCCAGTAACATAAGAATAACATATGATAACAAAAATAATAAATTAAAAATGTTTTCAATGTTCAAAATAGTTCTTAGTGCATTGAGCATCTTTCTAAACCTTTTTTTTTTATTATTTCCTTAAATCGTACTTTTTTTATGAAATTTTACTTGTTATTTACTTGTTTATAGAAAATTTAAATCTGTACCCTACATATGTACAATCGAACAGCCGATCAGGCGCGGGCGTTTAAAAACGATGTTTAGAAGAAAAACATTCATGTTATGTATCATTTACGCGTGAGCAGATAGAACAAGCGAAATGAATACTAGTCTGGAGAGTAGGTACCTATGTATTATATAGAAAGACGGGGGGGGGGAAATAAATTATATAAATACACCGATATGGATACCGAACGAACGAGTATGGTCATTGAAATTATGGGGTAAGCGCACGCGGGAAAATAGGACGTGGTCACGAGTAAATACGGACTATACGGTGCACGCGCGGGCGTGTGTGTGTGTGTGAGAAGTATACTGTTTTTTCGGTTGTTTTCTTTTTTTATTTTGTGCGAACTGCAGACCGTTGTTGTTGTTATAATACGCGTTTCGTACACAACATCGTAACGATAATGATAACTACGTGGCCAGACACGGCCGAAAGGGGCAGACGAGAAATGGAAAAAGTCGACGAAACATGCACGTATATTACCTGTATACGTATTAATATAGGACGACGATCGCGCACGCACATTGTGCACAGGTACATTATAATATGGCGGTATATACGATCATCGCCTTACGTACGTATGCGCGCACGTAGACAACGGAAAATTGCCCCGCCGGAAATTAGCATAGAACACAAACGAATTCGAATTTCGTGAGAAAAGTATCGCCCGCGATGACCTACATGTGTGTCAAATCGACGTGAATGTATATAATATACACGTATAGTATATAGATGACGTGTTTCAGACATAAACATTTTACACACGTGAATACGTAAAATGTGTACAATACGTAGATACGTCTATATTTTTACGCCCGTTGCCAGGATTTTTAAAAAGCTAAGTGTGTTGCATACTATTAAATATATTTAACACGTTGACCGTCGAGTTTTCTCGGGTGAACTATCCATTTGCTTATCACCGATATTTATAACAGACGTCAAAACAATATAAAGTCGAATAAATAACCATTAAAACATTTAAATCTCTGTACGGTATAATACAGCAGATAATTGCGGTTTGTTCCACAGACAATCGTAAGTTTGGGCTGCATTTTATTTGCGCACGCAAATCTTTTTCTGCGTGAATTGCTTCCCGCCAACCTTTTTCTTCGCATTTTTCTCGCAATAAAAACACTGTGCAAGTCGAGTAAATTTATTGGCAGTTTTGGTAGTATATAAATATGATCTGGCGTTATGTATATCATTACGCATTGAAGTTGTATCATAATAGTAGTTAATGTTGGACTATTGACATTTACTGCGGATTAATCAGCTGAATCAGCCTGATGAAAAGAGTTTTTGACTTTTCGTATCATACGACTTACGACGACTATCCATTATGTACCTTTACAAATTTAACATCGTGACAACTTTGAACTTGTATCACCTTTGAACACGTGTTACATGTATTATAATATATTTTAGAAAACCCGGGACGCAACTAGTGTGGTCGTTCAGAAGACCCGGAACCCAATTCGAGTGAAGCAGTATATGTGATAGCTTTTTAAAAAACGTTATCTATAGGACACTCAGGCACATGTCCAAATCCAAGTGAAGCAAAGGTGAAACATTGAATGTTTACTCCTGTAGAAGTGCATGTTTTTTTTTTTTTTATAGTTACTTTTATGATATACATGTATAATTACAGCATTTGAATCAAGGTTATTGCACTTAAATGGTATCTATTTATTCTGTATCAAAAACATTACTTAAAATATAACGACGGTAGATCCGTTAAAGGTACCTTTACCTTTTTGTTCGACGAATAAGTTCTTTGTCAAAAACTTTCGAAAACTTTTTTCTAGAACCTCGTAAAATCTAGCACTGGCCCTGCCCCTATTGTATACATACATTATAAACTATAATACTCACAAAATATACAAGTGAAATGTGTCGTGAAACTCCACTCGTTTCGTAATTATGTACATGGTCCCGGAGATAGATTTTTGGCTTGGACGCGGTTAAGAGATACGCTCAACACGTCAAACACCCACATTTGGCTACGCGACGGGAAACAAGACGTACACATAATCGTCGAGGCGTTGATAAACATACACTATTATAATATGGATGAAAATATATTATACTACTATACCGGTGCGACGCGAGTATAACTGTTATATATACGAGTGAATATTAATCTATAAGTATTTTTTATGTATAATGAAGACGCACAAAATTATACGGGAATATTTTGAAAAAAACTGTACCATCCGGTTTCCGGCGAGACGGATTTTTTTTTTAAAAAAAATAAGAATTGTAAACATATACGATGGAAAACAACATCGAAGTTCAAAATCAATAATACGTTATCATTCCTGACCAGGATCGGAATCGTATTATAATAGTATTCCAAAAACAGCAATACAATTCGTGTACATCATGATTTGCGTGTTTAGCTGCACACGATTATGTCCGCCGGGAAATAGAACGTACACGCACGCGTATATACGAACGTAAACGAACGCGGCACCACCAGGATAGGAGACGGCACGATGAGATTCATGGTATTATAACATAATGAGCCGTTGCGGGGAATAATGATTATAGTAAACGGACCGATGACCGGAAGAGAGAGAGAGAGAAAGAGAGAGAGAGAGAGAGAGAGACAGAAAGAGAGACAGAAAGAGAGAGAAATATATAAAGAGAGTGAACGAGCACCGGGTAATGCGTTTGTCTCCCGAAATGTGACGATAAATCTCTGAACGGTACACACGCGTCACCATTAAAAAAAAATAAAATATCCAATAAGATGTATAGAGTTACCTGTATATTTATATACACACGAGTCAATACAGATAATCATATAACACGTAACATATACAATATATATATATGCGACATCGGTTCCGCGTGTATAATAATAATAATAATATATACTTATGGTCCTGATGAATATTTATAAGCCGACAAGCCTTAGTGCAGTAGCCGTACGGTAGCAGTAGCCATGGTAATGATAATATACACGCGTGAAGCGTACGTAGGTTATATTAATATTATTATCATTATAATATACGTGCACGGGTACTGTGGGTACCGCGTGCGTTCGAACGTGTTGCGCGGGTCAGTAAACGCACGGCACGGCGGCCATCGTCTCTACAGCCACATCCCAGGGGTGGTCAGCGATAAGAGAGTCGCGAGTCACACGATATAATGGAAAATATGTAATATCCACGCGAGAGCTGATTTAGTGACTTAAAAGTTAAAATGACCTAAACCGTCGTTTGGATTTTTAGAAAATCCCTTTGTAGGGATTGAAAATATACTCATGCCCAATATTCAAACCTATTTTTTTAACGGATACAGCAGCTTTAGAAATGGTTTAACACTTGGAACAATCGTGGAAGATGCTAAGGAGTGAAGCAGTTTAAATACGCTTACCTTTCTTTATTGGAATTTTGAAAACATGTGCCTGCTATAAAACATCCGGGAATTACACTTAGAGCTAAAATATGAATATCAATTTTCGGAAAAAACATATTCTCGCGGGTCTTTACACTCGACATTAAAAAAAAAAAAAAATCGGAAAATCTGATGATCTCTCGAATTTAACGGATGATAATCTAACAGAACTGCCATAAGGACTGCTCTAACAACGCATTGACCATACTTCAAAAGCTTCAACAAATACGTCAGACGACAAAACTCAAAAAATAAATTCCCATTTGAATTGTAAATATTGTACGAAAAACATAATATAAAATCAAAAGGGCAATTTTTCCTAACGATTGCTAGTAAAAATGTTTCGCTCCTCACGATAAGACAATTTGCAGGCCATCCCTGCTATATCCTGTATGCATCGCGGCGCGGATTCTACTGCGGCGTTTCTAGCCCTCTCGCGAAATGATCGTAGTATAATATTATAAAAGATAAATAATTGTACAAAAATAACAACATAATAATACCCGTTGCATCATTCAACCCGGCAGCGGCAGCGGCTCGACCGAAGCAGGCAAAAATATCGTCAATGGAAAATCTCAACGCGAAACGATACGCGCACGTTCGAACGGTACACTGCACTTATTATATATATTATATTACACGCGGCTAATCGACCATTATACATGCACAGCACAACCCTAATAATGATTATTATTGCTTTTACTTTGATTTACACAGAGGTAAGACGCGAAAGGAGTTTCTTCCGCAATCCGTGTTATTTATTATTATTACAACCGTGCGTATAAAGCACGGATGTGTTTCCAAGAGCATATAAACCTATATAAATACAACATCAAATGCGAGCGCGAGCGCGTAAGTAGGACGTCGTTAACTTTCGACAAGACCGGGATGACGACGGAGCGGGGCTTTTGAACTGGGCGAGTTAATTAATCTTTTTTGAACTCGTCAAGTCAATATCGAGAGCAATGCAAGTTTCAAACTTCTCGTCTTCTTTGTTGACTCGTAACACAATAGAAACACGGGAAAACGTATAAAACAAGTACATAACTCGACTTGTTAAAAATGAGTTACTTTTTTTTTTAATATATGATATTTGTATAAACTATAAACCTTTACATGTACATACGTTCATTTGAGTACTACTGAAAACCAGGAGGCAGGAGTTGTGCGGACATTCAACGCTTCCTTTGCAATTATATTTCCTATGATTACATTTACAAAAACCCATAAGGAGAAAAGTTAACTTAACGTGACTATAAACTCGATAAAATCGCACATCGTCGATTAAAAAAAAAAAAGTTAGCTCACTATAAAGTAACTTATACTTGTTAACTATTTATCATGATGCATAGCCAGCTTGGTTTGAAGACGAAAAGACACTACATGTCGTCGCCTCGAAAAATACATAGTACGTATACATAGTTATTATAGTTTCCGAAAACCGTACGCTGCACGCACATTATAATAAATTTCCTACGTTCGATTCGAAAAACTCTATCGATTTTTTAACGTCCATTTTTTTTCACGTCGCGATGCGAGATTTCCTCCCGCCAAGGTGTTATTTGACGATAGAATATTGAAATATTATAGCTCGTGCGAAGCAGCGGCGGGCGCGAGACGAAAACTCTGCTGCGGCGATTACACCGTACGTACGCGCAAACGTTTTCAACGAAAAATTATTATTTCTGTACATATACACACGCGTTTTCGACGTAAAAACAGGTGTACGACTTGTACTGTATAGCAGTAGTAGTAGTGGTATTATTGCGCACGCGAACCACGATCGTCAGTCGAGACGTTGGCGGCGGAGAAACACAAAAAATATCGTTTATGGTCGTGTGAACACGATATGATGTACACGGTGAGCACCACAGTGATGATATTATATATTATTGTTGAACGTCCGCAGATTTTGAAACAATCGCGTTTACAGGTAGTACCTATGTATGCAATAGGTATCCATACACGAGAGGATTTTATGACGGATTTGGTCTAACGGACTAAATCCTTAGGTCCTCGATGGATTTGGTCCGTCGGACTAGATCCTAAGGTGTGTCCACTAACGTGAAAATAAAAGTCCGCTACTTTTCGTGGATCGAATCCACCAGTGGGCTAAGTCCGCTGGTTAGTGGAGGAAATCCGTTGATTTTTGTACTGAGGACCTAGTCCTCTGGTCTTTCAAGACGTTCCGAAAGATCTGCGGATTTATACGACCGATTACAGCTATTGTATGATAATAATGATATTGATAAAAGAAAAATCCTTATCAAGGTCCGTCGGATCCGGGCTCTTAGTGTTTGAAGAAGCGAGACACTTGATCCGTCGGTTTAAATCTGCCAGATTTTTATACTAGACGGACTTAATGCTAGAACACCACACGCGATAGGAAATTTTAGGGGATTTAATCCGCCAGAGACCAAATCCGTCATAAAATCCCCTCGTGTATGGGTAGCTAATACCTCTGACAAAACGAGCGTATGGTTCGCGTATTTATCGCGGCGCGTAAGAGAACCTATTTGACTACACATATACGACGTGCATTTACATAACACGGCTGTAGTACATTTGCACCGAAATTGACGCAAAATATATAATATGAACAACGTGTATGATTTGCACAAAAAAAAAAAGGTACCTACGTAATTGGCACCGAAATTACAATCGATTCATTTTTTTCGATTTAAGATGTGATGACGAATAATGTACGAATAATGTACTATAATATATAAGATTTTGGAAAAAATGTAATTAATCCATCGTAATTGTAAAAAATACTTACATTTAAAATCGGCGTGTTAAAAACAAAGTTAGAAGGTTAGGAAATATTATATGCGTATACCATTAAAAAAAAAATAAACCTATGTTTGGTCGACAGATCGATTGAACTCCACTTGGTGTTTCGTCATGAAATCATAGAATTCAGCGATCCCGAGCGTAATCAACTATTATATCGTCGACGAAACAATCCAACATTCAATAATCCTGTAATATCCCGAAAGTCTTTATTTTGGTGCCGATTGCAAACTAACCGTCATCATCTACGTACTATACACTCGGGACAATTTTTACGTTCACATGCGATATTTCGATGCCGCGTGTATCCACTATATTTTATGCGCGCGTCGCTTCTCGAAATCGAACTTCGACTCGTGTGCGCGAAAATAATGTGTACGCAACAATAGCACACAGTTATATATTATAATATATGTATACATATTTTATTCGAACACGTTTCGCGAGTATTATAAACGTATTACGCGCGCACGGCGAAGTGCAAATACGATTTTCCTGCGACAAATGGTGCAGCGTCTCACGAACGCGGGCGGAAAAAAGGCGAACATTTCATATAATATACTATTACCTACGTATACGTAAAATAATATAAAATACGGCTGTATCATGGGTATACGTGCGATTTGCAAAAAAAAATAAAACGGCTGCAGCTGCGCGCGTACACGATTATATTTCGCTCCATGCACCGGCCGTAATATCACTCACCGCCCCCACCCCGTTAATCGACAAACAGTTTTCAAACGCGTATTACACGCGCGCATAATATATATTACGCGTATACCTACCTACGTCATGTACGCTAGCGAGCTTGGCTGGATGTAAATTACCGCCCAAGACGTATGCACATGTACACATAGTTCAATAGTTTTACATGTATTATGTTAGTAAATATGACCGTGCACCCCTACGGAGCGGTACCGAAACAACGTTTATGCACGCAACCCCTACCCCAACACGCGCGTCGTTGCGAACACGTCGTGTCGTCGACGACCTGCACTATTATCACTATACTATGAAATACGAACATCCTTTTGGTTTTCAATCCGTACAGATTGGTTTACATTCAAATCATTTCTCTACGATTCCCCCTACGTACGTATGTATTACCTATCCTTAAATTTCCTGTAAATAAGACAGTCGACTTTTGCATTTTTGATAGTTCGACTTATGTAATATATAATAAATGTTCTTGACCGTCCTCTTCCGCGTTTCTCTTCTATCGTACACACATCTTCTACAGTATATACAGTGATACCTGTTTTACTACACGCCTCCCTAGTACATTTCGAAAATGTCACTACCCCGTGGGCTTATAAAATAAATTGTTGTACTTTTTTTTAAGGAAACATTAAAGTTAAAGACCTTTTTTTCCGTTTTAATATTTAACTGATGTGGTATAAAAAAAATGGTCATTATTAACTTATACAGTTTTTCCCCCCTTTATGTAAGTAATTAAAAAAGTGTTGTACTAACTTCGTCGTGATTGCTTGCTTCTTTAGTAATTTGTTCACACCTCCTCCCCTAAAGTAAGGAACCCCTATTCTAATATGATGCTGTATAGGGTTCCTCGTAGTGTCACAGCGTATGACCTATTATATACGCCTTGATCTTATACGAGTATGTACAGTAGATAAGCAACGTTTCTTTAAATAAATTCAACACTTCCATGTTTGTTTGTGTCTATTCGTCCTTGTCAATTATTATTTATTAATTTTTCTCCAGAACCATCAGAACAGAACCTCTACGGCTTGTGTTCGTCTTTTTCGTTTAACGTCACAATAATCGTTATACACGTGTACACTCCATATTCTCAACGTTTCCTTGTCGTTGAATCCAAATTCTTCGACGTTAATAATTGTGCCTTTCGAACAGCTATCGTCGCTTGAAAAATAATCGAATCACACGGCGCGCACCTGCGTATGATCGTCATCACCGTCGTGACGATTAACATTAATGATACCAAAACGGTAGCGAGTGCGTTAACCACCGCCGCGCGGATGTGTAATTATAACGGCGACACGAAATGCGGGGAAAAAAAAAACGTCAGCGTGGAATTTTTCCCCGAATTAATAGGATATTATAATTATACGTATACGTTTCGCGTGTTAAATCGCCGTTTTAATTATTGCACAGTGATTATATGAGCGGACGACGATGGCGCGGTGCGATTAAAACCGCGGTCTATAATTATTACGCGTATAACTGCAGCAGTGGAAAAGAAACGATAAAAATAATTCGCTTTTTCGCGTACCCACGCGTGTATAGCATTTCGGACTCGACACAGCACTCTACCCTCGCGGCTATCCGACCATCAAGTGTCGCAGTGTGCGGGGGGGGGATGGGAAATAAATATAAAGACAAACTAAAAAAAAAAAATTGGTTCGTCCGAGCATTTTTATCACAATATTATACAATAATATATGAACAATACGGTGAGTTATTATAACACGATGTTATCGTCGGAATTCCGAAATACCTGAAACATAATGTTTTTTTCCTCTCCTTTCAACGGGAACCGGAATTAACCGCGAGTTCGAACTATTTAAATTAGAATCTGCACGGACAACTGCTACCGAGGTACGGCGCAGTAGAGACACCCGAAAGAGTTGGGAACTCGTCTCGCTTCACTTGCAGCTACACAAGTCTGTATCATATCCGTGCGCAGAAGTTTCACTAGGTCAAGCCTAAGTTTCAATACTTAAAATACTTCAATACTTAAAAATGAGTGAAAAATTAGCGTCAGACATGACATATTATGCCATGCATGGTGTTTAAATGGATGCCACGGAGGACCATGGACGTAAATATGAGGGTGGACTTAGAAGGGCGTATAGCTATCCTTGAAATATGTTAGGTACTTAATTTTAATATATAGCAGGTAATCGTTATTATAAAAATTTTTTTTTTTTTTAAATCAATATTTATAAACTATAATCAACGGTAATGCTTTAAATATATCAATTATTGATAACTGTGGCTTGATGTGGCGGAACTATCTTCAGTGCTGCGGTTAATCACCGCCCGGCGCTGCTAGCAATCGGATGGGTGACCACACGACTCTAACGGCGTGTTTACGGACATACACTATCCTGCACGTGTTTAGCACCCGGCCAAATAATACCTCTAAACAATTAAAAGTCTACAAAACAAAACCAACACGAAGGCCTGATGGCCTCGGTTGCCGGGTCCTTCTTAAACAAACATGGATCAATACATTTTTTTAGGTATTCGAAAGTTTTTTGTTTTCAAGTTTCATAAATAGTTGACGACATGTTACATAAATGCATCATCACCCGCGGTACGAGCAGCTTCACCACTGCCACCGAAACACGCGGATAGCTGCGATGCGCAAAACTCGCCGCGCATCATTATTAAAAGATGTACACGTGTGGGCATAATATAACGTAATAATATGATTACGCGCAGGAGCGCAGCACACAGCTGCGGAGCGTATAACGCGTTAATAGACGACTAGTTCGTCTCGCCGTCGACTTAACGTGAATTCACCACCACGATTCGTTACACGAGGATATAATGTAATTAATTATTATTTTCACGTGAAAACGGACGCGGCGGCGGCGGCGGCGGCGTGTTCCTGCGACGCACACATTATAATAATAATAAAAATAATAGTATTACGCGATTTCACTGCTATTTATAAATATACGCACGTGTACGCTGTGCCTCGCGTCTAAGATTTGACCGAATATAATTTTTCGACCTGCTTATTAGGAAAGAAAAAAAAATTATTAAAATTATAACGTTACCTACCGTATGTTTTTGAGGAAAACAAACCGAAATAGTTGATGTGAAAAAAAAGAAAAAAGGAGGAAAAAAAATATCAAGATTTTACCAGATTGAACTGGTTTATTATTATTAAATACTTTTTTTTTCTCGTACCGCAATATTCTCGTTCGTCGAAATTCACTTGTTTAATAATATTAAAGTCGAGAAAGAATATAATAACACTACATACAGGTACTACGAGTAGATTTTCACGCAAACGAGTTTTTACTATATATACACTACCGATACCGCGATACACATCTTGTAAATAGGTATTTATATATTATGTATAAAAAAACGTTTACGCGAAACCGAATAACAGTTGTTTTTCAAAGCGCCTCTCGCACGCCATAAACACACACACACACACACACACGTGCACACTGTATACACTATATGTGCTGCACTTCGTGAGACATTGAGGGAGATACGGTTAGTCGGCGGAAGGTGAGATTGGATTAAATCGGCTGTACATACATACGCAATAATAATGAATCGTTATTGCAGTCGTACACACGCAAACGTGCGGGCACACGCGGACAAACGCGTCACACGCACGCATCGGCCGAAGCGTGGTCAAGAAGTTTTAGCTGTCGCCGCGAGCACACCGTATAGTGCCGCGAATTCGCCATAGGTATATTATTATATACATACGATCGCTTTCTCGCGGTTTATACCCGTTACCGAGTACCCACGGGTACGGCATGATCCGCGGCTATAGAACGCGGGGGATGACGTTATTCGTACACATCGTTTCGTCGTGCTCGGGCGCGAGGCGCAATAAAAAACCGCTCGTTAAACGACCGCGACCAGTGGTGACGTGCACGGCTAATCGCGTATTATTGATCAACAAACAACGAACGTGTGATAACGACACGTGCGTCACCGTGCATCGGGTCACTACGTATTATTGGATAAATCGTATAGTACGGTTTGCACAGTGTGCCCCTCACCGAGGACTTACCAGTTGCGATACATACCGAGACAATGAAGATGGTAAAATTATGTTTTTTATAAGATTCGCAGCAGGGACCAGCGTACTACGTACGTTTCATATTTTAATCAAATCTAATAATATGTATAGGTAAAAAAGTCAAAAAATAATAATTGTTTACCACTGCATACATATATGCCATATGATATTGAATAATACCTACACAGTTTTTCTAGGAATTAAAAAAAAAAAATATTAAAAATCATGAACAATATGTATTGCCCACATTTGAGTTATCTTATTAAATCAAGATTCGAGTTAATCAACGAGTAAAATGTACACTACATTTAACTCATTAAGTGCATACGAATATCCTAAATACAAAAAAGTAAGTGCATATTTTTCGGACATCAAATTTAATATTTTGGTAAATTATATATATATATATATATATATATCTCCCAGGGGAGGGGAGGGGGTTAGTGCACCTATTACGAATAGTTGCTCCTCACCATCAATTATATAGTTCAACACGCCACTGCGGGACTGATTCCGGTTCGACGAATCCATTTTTTTCCGTTCACGACTACGAAATATTGTGCTTTCACCGAGTACAAGCAGCTAGAGTGATAGTTACACTCTATCAGTAACGTGAAATAAAACAGACACCTTACATTTTTTTTTACACGAGACATCATCATCTTCATTACAGACAACACCCGATGTACTACTGACCTATTATATCCCGCGGTGACGCGTTGCCGCGTGCGGCCGCGGGGGTAGCGCACTATAGTGTACTACACGGGAAATATGACAACACAACAAATTTATTTATAAACTCTACTGATTAGAAAATAATGGACGTTGTTAGGTACACGTATTGATTGGGAAAGCAATGGGTCACCATTATAAAACTGTTGTCGATTAAAAAGCAAGTACACATTAATATACCATATTGAATAGACACTAACCCCGGCCGAACGCATTCAGAGTTGGTATTTGATTTTATTTTTAATTTGAAGCTTTCACTTTTAGTTAATCATTTCGAATATGATGCATTTTCAAATTATTTTTTTTATAATACATGATTAAAATTAAATGAAATAATTAGTTATTACTAAAAATAAATACGTCAAAATATTATAAAATTGAATGAAAAAAAGAAGAACAAATTGTACATCAAAGCTCTAGAATATGTCAAGGCGCAGCCTTAAGAAAAAAATAAAAACATTAGGGTCCACGGGTAGTAAGTGTCGATTTTGATTTTCATAAAATATGTTCTCACCGACTACTGTAGCTCGCTTTTCTTGTACAATTCACCGCAACATACACGCGTTTAATATCAGACAATTTTGCGGTGGACACTATAGCTGGTGCCCCGACAGACGTTCTTATACTATATTTGAGTCACTGCAAGAATCATATTATTTTCAGGGTGTCTCACTGAGGATTAACCCATTGCGATTTCTCCTAATCAGAAACTTAGATTAAAAATCTGTTTTTCTTTCATAAGAATCATAGGGACCAGGACTTCATATATTTCATATTTTAATTGAATTTAATGTTATGGAAAAAAATATTTATTTCATTTATTAGGTATATTCAAACAATTTGAAAGTACCCAATATATAGAGTTAATTTTTCTAAAAATGTTGACCCGGCTAAAAATATTTTTTTTTTTTTAGTTTGAAGAACACGAGACGAGATAAATGATAATATCAAATAATATACAAGTTTTCTGAGATTAAAGAAAATGATTAAAAATATGAGGTTAATGAAAATGTTGAAACGTCAAAATTCTGAGAAAAATAAACCCAATAAAACGGCGATCCTCAATTTTTTTGAAAATAATAGAATTAAAAATTAGATTCAATTTAAATATGTAACGTAAGTAGTCCTAGTTCTTGTGAGTCTTCTAAAAAAAACACTGACCATCATTCATTATCTCGTCGTAACAAGCAAATAATCCTCGGCGGGACACCCTGTACAGGGTAACCCGATCGAAAGTCTACACGAGGCCACCACTTCGTCCTATATATATATATATTCACGCCATGCTGCGGAACAATTAAGTATAATATTGATGTTGGTAAACAAATAATATACGCAACACCGTAGTGCGGCGAACAATTAAAGTTTATCCGCCCGGAAGTCATAGAGCGGCTGGTCGTCCGTATTATATAGTGCCTAATACACTCTTGTTACTCATAACTTATTAGTATTATATTATTCGGAACACAATGTATCCAGCAACAGCCGCGGTGTGCCCTCTAACCTAAAACGCCGGTCGGAGGCAACGCATCACATGCAGCTCGGTTTAATAATTATTATTGTTTCAGACATATGATGACAATAACGGAGTTAATTGGACGTGCGGTGATAATAATACCGATATTATAATAATGTACAACGCGCGACTATATAATATAAGGAGAATAAAACGGACGGCGCCACGCCATTTCGCTGGTAATGCAATAATTTATTCATTTATTTATTTATTCATATAAAATTATGTGCGTGACAAAAATAATAAACGGTGCATATTCGATCAGTTCGTTTCTGTACGATAGATTCTCGATCTGGGTTGTAGTTCTTTGCAATTTTTTCCCTATGTTTCGCAACTGTTCAAAAATGAATTCCAAACATAACCTCGTCAAAGTATCGAGTAGACGAAATTTTATTTCGGAAAAGTACTGTCAGCGTTGTTACTGTACACGTCGGGGCAATCCGTGTATGCGGACACGAAAAAACACGCACGCACATATCATGATGAAACCAATACATTCCTCGTTTCACTCAGAATCTAAATATATGAATTTTTTTTCCGAACGTAATGATAACCTATTAGATGAAGTTGGAAAAAAAAACGTTTCTTGTTGAGGGCCCCTGAAATTTTTTACCCCCTCCGCCACGCCCTTGAAGTCTGTACAAAACTTAAACTAGATCCGTGATGGATATCGCACGCATGTCAGCTATAATAGTTGATTATGCTCTTTCGATTATTACAGCTTGACGATGACGGGGGAGGGGGGGGGGGAGAGAAGGTCTTTGAATTGAGTTATCGAAAAAGTATTTCGTGCAAACGAATCGCATCATCTGCACAGTGTTCGTGTCGTTACAATTACGGCGAAAAACGCTATACACTATATGCGAGACGCGAACTCCGTTAAGTATATTATTAATTACGAGCCGCGGGTAAACGGCGATCGCGCGTAATGCGCGTACCTAAATGAATCGAATACCTTTTTACGTGGTCGGGTAAGCGAAATAACCGTCTATATAGTACGATATACAATGACCGCAAGGACAATGGGAGACCATAGGAAATTTGTGAAATGTGAAAAATCCTCATCGGAGCGAAAGGCGCGAGGTAAAGAATGCAGTGTGTAACTTTAGCGATGGCTCATATTCGCACAAACACGCCACATCGTTTACATTATGTACGTACACGCGGTGATCCGTGGTCTACTTCGATTACAGTAGTGTACGTTCTTACACAAATAGCAGTAGTGTTTGTCTACTTGAAAGGTAAAACAGCCTTTGTACTAAATGATTCATCTATTATATTGTTGTAGGTCTCCGAAGTAGAAGGATTGGTGAAAAACAATATCACAAACGTATACTTGTCATTGGCGCATCCGAAGGGGTCCGCTCCGGGATTCTACTATAATGAACGTAGTTTCCACGATCAAATGTTCGCGATTTTCTTTGGAAAATACAACGCGCAGAGTTTTGTGTCCATGATCGTGACGAGCGTTACGAAGATTTTGACTTGGATTTGTAAGTAATAATGCATGAAACCGTGTGATGACAAATTATCAACCGTTATCGGAAGTGTTTCTACACAATAAATTACTACAAATCTTAATCGTAAAACGTTATTTATCGTTGTAATATTTAGTAGCTTGTTCAGTACTTATTTCGCCCTCACCCAACAAGAAAAGTTATGAATCTTAGACACGCCATAAGTATACCTATAGGGACACTGCATTAATAAGTATATTCGACGGTACGATGACGCCATATAACAATTAGTAACCGTCGTTACGACGATGAGCAGATTTTTTTTTTTTTCGTTTTCAAAACCGTCGTCACACCCACACGCGAATAGATACGATTTCGCGCGTGTGAAAAACCCGTACTTGCAGATGTGCTGTGTCGTTATTTATCGTTGTAATATTTAGTAGCTTTTTCAGTACTTATTTCGCCCTCCCCCAACAAGAAAAATTGTGAATCTTAGACACGCCATAAGTATACCTATAGGGAGACTGCATTAATAAGTATATTCGACGGTACGATGACGCCATATAACAATTAGTAACCGTCGTTACGACGATGAGCAGATTTTTTTTTTTTCGTTTTCAAAACCGTCGTCACACCCACACGCGAATAGATACGATTTCGCGCGTGTGAAAAACCCGTACTTGCAGATGTGCTGTGTCGCACGGTAATATACGCATATAATGTACATGTACGCGCGATACCATTTCCCCCCCCCCCCCTAGCGTTTCACGGCAGCAAAAATCCGCGGGTTTTCTCACAGGTTTTCCGGCGATGACTACGGCGATCGTCGCATTACGAATATTATGCACGAACGTACGGGAGGTACGCGCGGCGGCAATGACCTTTACGAGGTCGTCGGATGTAACGTGTGTTATCGGCGGCGGTGGCGGGGTAATAACGTTACGCGTACACTGGCGTACGCGATGAAGTCATGATATTGATACGCGTGAAAACTGTATCGACGTGTGTATATTTAAAATAATAAACATAATAATTTTACGGTATATTGTATTATACGCCGCGTACACGATGTTTGACCACAACCACGGTCGCGGCGCGTGTTGAGCCGTGAGCGCATTGCAGTAGGTATATTACGGTTTTTTTTTTTTTTTTTTCGAAAATCGCTCGGAAAACCGTAATAGAACAATGATAACGTATGCACTCTGCACTGCACTGATTATACGTACGAAACGAAACGCGCGAAAATAATTACACGGCTGAGCGGCTGTACGAATCAAATGACGTGTGACGCGACAACGGATCTATGTATGATTTTTTGAGGTTTTCTCCGATTTTTTTCCACGGTTTTCGAGCGCTGGCCGCAACGCGTACGCGAGTTCTCACACGCACAATACGGCGGCGGCGTGTGACTGTGCCGCGGCGTCATCTGCTCCCTGGCGGCGGCGGTGGCAGGATGAGAAATTATTGTATTATCGGCTTCTCGGAATGAAAACAACGGTACTATAATACAACGTAACACGTAGGTACCACAGTTTACACAGCACACAAACAGTGTCCTTAAACACACACATGCTCATCGCATTGTGGTATCCTTTTTCACGTACACTTACTTACATACGCTTATCCAATGGTATCCCCGTACCCGTTTCGTAACACACGCGTATTACCTAAGAGTACACGGCTGTCCATACGTATCATGTGTAACGTGGTCGGGGATGACCCGTTAAGTATAAGATATTCAGGGACGAATTTAGGTTCTTTTGAATATAATTAACCGTAGCTCTGGAGCATAAATGGTATATAGGATCTTAATATTACAAATAAATGCGTATTGGTAGAAATAATTATTAATATATAAAGGTTTATTAATACTTACTGACATACTTAACAATCTTAGGGCTGTTTCGTAGTTACACGGATTTCTAGTTAGCGTGATGGTAATCGCGGAGAACTGGCGTCCTCTTACATATCGATTGTCGACCATAGGCCTTACAATATAAACTGTGAGTGGGGGGGGACTTAATGTATAGTCAGCTTATATTATGTTTCTATAATAGTAATACTAAAAGTAATATATATATAGTAGTGAACGTAGTATATGTAACAATTGTTACACATGTGTGTACGAGCGCGTCTATAGGACAAGAGTCACGTAGACTGCAGCGACGGCCGGACTATTTCAAGTAGAGAACGACTAGGAAAACATTTTTCTTAAGACGGTCGACTTGAGCAGAGAACGCCGACCAGAGTTTCAATGACGAACATTGATAACAATAATTTGAAAGTCTAAACCACCAGAGGCAATCGATGTATACCGCAAGTACAAATTCTAATAAGATGCCAAAGATGGACTTTTAAATCGTACGCGGTCGACCGTTTGGCCACCCCTGACGTAGAGCACATACACATACGCATTATAATATTCTGTGTACATAAAGTGTCCGTTATTAGTGTACACATACGAGTCACAGACAGCACTCACACGCGCGCCAAAGCTACAACGTAGCCTGCGAATTGTGTACGTGTGAAGTAAACTCACACGCACACGTCTCACCCGAATATCGAGCGTAGGCGAACGCACTGTATTCTATACGTTCGCGCGGACGATAAGTTACGGGAAAACGTAAATTAACGGATTTCCCTAACCCGTGCGTCGCACCTAACACACACGCCTCGCATCTCCACTATTCTTTTGTCCGAGAAGACGTCGCGCAGTTCTTTTCACGGGTCCTTAAATGTTTTTCTTTTTTTCTCTCGCGCACATAATACACTGCAATACGTGCAAGCGTACGCGTACACAAACAAACTGGTAGAGGAGAGACCCTTTTTAATCGCGAGCCGTTATGCGCTCGTCGTGTGCGATTCTCGTACGGCAACCGTCGAGTCACGGTGACTCCGGTGAAATCCGAACGGTCTTAGAGTTCTAATAACCCTTCACACCCCCTGCACCCGCGGCTTTGCGTTTCTAAACGTTCGGATAGCAAGTATTCGAAATTCACACGTCCGAGCGGACGTCACCCTCGCTCACCAACAGGTATACATTATAAATCATAATATGTATATGCTATAAAATAATGCTCGGTAAACTGTACGGCAACTCTTATACAACAAGTCGATCCGAGGCGCATTTACAATAACAATAATGCGCCCAACGATGATGTTGATCCATTATCATCGAGATTAATAGTAATAATTAATCGTTCGAAACGTTGATTATCGGATAGTTAGTATTTATACTTTGAAAAACTTCATTCCGCATCCACTGAAGTCTTCCTATTCAATCTGCATATCATTTAACGAACGATGAAAGATATATGATTTAATTGGGGGTTTTTAAAAACTCGTTATATTTCTTTAAAACAGTGGGAAATTAGTAAAAGGACTAAAATGACCATTGAAAATGTCGAAAAATAACCTTTTAAGTAAAAATCCAGAAAATTCATCGAAAAAATGTGCAAAATTGAATTGCACGTTTAGATTTACATGATATCGAAACATATTTTCAGTTAAAAAATCATCGTCTAAGAAGTTTCGATAAAAATGAAAAATGCACCACTAACATCCCATCCCTAATCATTGTTTCTATTATCTCGCTATAAGACCAGCGCATCGAATATTATGTTATACTACGTAGAACAATATCGCACGCACGGTTATATTTCTGAATTTTTGAATTTTCTTCCTCCGCTCGGCGATCACTATGGTACTGATAAACATATTATATGATCAGTGGTCCCCCGCACCAACACCACAGCAGTATCGCGCCTTTATTACAACCGACCAAACGAATATCGCGAGAAAATTCGCTTCGATCCGGGTCTTGCTGGAGTATTATAGGAAATAACGACGCTTATCTAACGATTGATGCGATAGTAAAATGATGCCGTTTGAAATTGCGTTGCGTTTTGTAACGAATTGTAGACTTTCGTCGTGGCCATCGAATCGTACATACGGTCAATCGTAAAAACGTATTAAACTCAATCAATCCATGTTATACGAGTATATACATGTACGAATAAAACGAAATTTCTACCGGGCTGCACATCGAGTACATAACACAATGTATGATAGTAAAAAGTCACTGATTTTTTTTTTTTATTCTCACAACACGTGTCGTCGTTAAGTTTCACCGAGTCGCTGCTGCAGACACCGCGACATAATAACGTATTAATAACAATAATAATAATATAGGTACATATACACTACACGTATATAGATATAATGCGTGTTCCGAGTGTATCATTGAATCGCGTGTACCGGGCAAAATCATTATTACTCGTATGCATATACACGCAGCGGTTGATTGACGTTTTGCCTAAAATAATGCCGAAACGCTGAGCAGGTTTATTTATGTCAAAGACACAATGTCCGCAACGTCACTATATATATATAAATATATATGTATACGCAATGTTAAATAACCGCGTACCCTATATAATATGCAAACGACACGCGGCGAGTACATATACGTTAGAGTGGAAAACATAATCAATTTCAGGATCACGTATTCACTGAACAACAAAAGTGACACTTCGTTTTACCCGGGTAGGTACTTTAATGTGTATTGCAATACTTGAACACGATTTTTTGTTTCTATCCAAATTATTGCCATGTTATTACATGATCATACGATGCAGGCGCGTATTCAGGAACTTTTTATGTGGTGGGGGGTTAAAAAATGTAAGCTTATTTCTTAGTGGAGAACCGCTTTTTACTTCATGCATAAACATACCATATTATTTTAAAACAATTAAATAACTCAATAAAATTAAAGAGTTTTTAACTATAAAAAATATTTGTTTATTAACTTTTACTTGAAAACTCAAAATATTTTCAAATGTCATATTACGTTTTACGATATAAGTTTAAATTAATAAATTGGTAATAAAAAATTCTCGATGAAGTACATAATATAATACATAATTTATTTATTTATTTATGAGTGTATACGAGCCCTTTTGACAGTTAAAAAAAAATAAGAATAACAAGTTTACTTTAGAATAAATTATCAACAAAAAAAAATAACAAAGAATTAATAAGAAACAATTATATACAGAATAAGATAATGGAATAAAAAGTATTACAACAATCGACATAATATAATATTTATGGTTAAGTTTCCTGAGTTAAGACAAGCATTAGTGATCACCCCGTTAATTATACAACACCGAATACCCTTTACTTTTTTTCTTAGCCAATTCATCCAACACTATTTATGGGTTTATTTCAATTTTTTAATATTGAGCCGAGTTCGTCTATTTAAACGCTGTCCTCTACCATAATGGGGCCTCTGAAATGGACTTTAAATTGTCGCAATATCGAAAGTGACTTCTTTACGCGAAAAATACAGTTAGAGTTGCTAAAAGTTTATAAACATTTCCATAGTGATTTTCAATACAGTCGCTTATTAATTCTGATAGACCTGGTGGAATTTTAGAAAAATTTTGCAGAAAAGTCCACCACAATCTATGTACATACAAGTTCTGAGATCACGGCAGAACAGTTTCATATAAAATTCAATTTAATTTCTCAGGTCCATGAGGGGAGGGGTTCTGACACGACGCGCCGTCGGATCATAATCATTCGCTTGGATCACGTATATAGTACCTGTACACTGTTGAGCTATACCAACCGTTGAACCGCATATACCTATACACGAGTGTGTATTGACGTTTGAACGGTATATTATTCAGCGCGCGCGGCGGCGTAGGTACAGACAATAATCATAAGGTACATTTTTATAAACACCGATGTTTATCGACGCACTGTGGCGTTAAGCGGCGGCGACAATATCGAGTTGTCCGCGACCGATGCGTGCAATACTCGGAAATTCGTATCGGCCGCAAAGTTAACGGGAAAAAACGTGGAATCGTAAACGTGGCGCGTATCCAGGTACAGACGCGGTGCACGAAGCCATATCGTAACGTCGAGTTCAGCGATGTATAATCGTTGCAGTACACGTAAACGCTGTTAAATGTCGACCGAATACGGTGTTATAATGAGCGAATAATAAAAAAAAAAAAAAAATTAATTTTTCGAACTATATACGCACATTAAATTATGTGGTGGTGCACATAAAATCGCACACGTCCCGCAACAATACGGTAGAAAATGAAATAAAAATAATGCCAACGTCTGTAGTGCTCGATGTGCAGCAGAAGTAGCCGTCCGCGGAGGATGTGCGTACAAAATAAGTAACCGCGTGTAGAGAAAGGAACGTGTTTTATAAATTCTATTTTAATATCATTTGCATTACCTGCGCATAGATAGCCGAATACAATAATGTTTATTCATACATATTCCGCGTAGGTACATATTGTTCTTTAACCAAAATTTAAAAACGTATCCCCATTTATTTTCATTTTTTACTCATTACAAGTTTAGTCAAGTAGTTTTACCCTTCGATAAGAGCTTTTTTTCTCATTCGTATATTTATCAACGTGTAAGCAGGCCCTGATGCATGGGCCTAACACAATTTACAATTTTGCTCCTCAAATCAACGATCTCTCGTACTTCCAATGCTAAAATAAAATGTACGCCCAGTATATTTTTAAAACAATGTTGTACATATTACTTGCGGCTCATTATTAGTTGAATCATAAAATACAATTGCGCGATCAGGCCATAATTATTTTATGTACGAGAACACTATATATATTATATACTTCTATACATCGAACGTCTAATAAACGTTTGTAATAAGGTACCTATACTTCAAGTTGAAAATCAAACATTTTTTATTTTCGAATTCAATCACACACGTACTGCAACAATTCGATAGAAAATAAAATTAAAATAATACCTACGAGCTACGTCTGTAGTGCTCGATGAGCAGCAGCAGTAGCCGTCCGCGGAGGATGTGCGTACAAAATAAGTAACGCCGTGTAGAGAAAATAACGTATTTTATAAATTCTATATTAATATAATTTGCATTACCTGCGCATAGATAGCCGAATACAATAATGTTTATTCAGCCACGTAGGTACACATTGTTCTTTAACCAAACTTTAAAAACGTATCCCCATTTCTTTTCATTTTTTACTCATAACAAGTTTAATCTAGTAATTTTACTCTTCGATAAGAGCATCACCTTAGTGCGTAGGGATTTTTTTCTCATTCGTATATTTATCAACCTGTAAGCAGGCCCTGATGCATGGGCCTAACACAATTTACAATTTTGCGCTTCAAATCGTCGATTTATCGTACTTCCAGTGCTGAAATAAAATGTACGCCCAGTATATTTTTAAAACAATGTTGTGCATATTACTTGCGGCTCATTATTAGTTGAATCATAAAATACAATTGCGCGATCAGGCCATAATTATTTAATGTACGAGATATACGTATACTTTTATACATCAAACGTCTAATAAACGTTTGTAATTAGGTACCTATACTACACATTGAAAATCAAACGTATTTTCGTATTTCAATTGTACGAGTAGAAAACTAAACGTCCATTCGAGTAAAATCTGATCGTGCGCCCAGTACCAACTTATGATATCAAAATGTGTACGACAAATTCTGTTTGCCTGTTTCGAGTGCGCCCAGCACGTCTCTTGCGAACACTCGGGCCTGCCTATGAGCAACGTCTGAACTAGCAATAAAAAGAAATTATTATTATCGTTCATCGTTAACATGGTAGAGTCGCAGGACTCGCGCGTATTTTACTTCGCGACGGACGACCGGAGGCTATTAGCTTTCCAATCGGAACTCGCGGAACACTAGAAAACATATTATAATGTGCATTATATTATTACACGCGTGTTCGTTTGACAATAACGGTGGAAACGCAGAAACACGGCGATGACGGACGCTCGACATACGCCGCTGCGGAGAGTACACGGATTACAATTATATAGTTGTTCCGAGTATACGCATCGTATAATACTTAATATATTATTATTGGACGTTGAACGTATACAGGAGGTGTGTATGATATGTGTGTATACCGACTACACGATTCGTATAAACGGGCACGCCTATCAGACGCGTTCGAAAGGAAATCAAAAATACCATATTATCGTAGCGCGCATGAATCGTCGTACCCGGTATACCATGATTATTATTATTATTATTATATCCGTACATTAATAACGCGATGATATTATGCTGCTGCGGCGGTGGCAGTAGTACGTCGCGATGATACGCATACCGGCTTTGACGTTTTTAGGAAGAATAATAATAATAAAAAACTAAAAAACGCGTCATTATAAAATATGCGCTGGAAACGCGCTTGGAGGGGAAAAAATAAAAAACTGTTATTAACAACTGCACCGAACGGATATACGAAGAATAGGTTACGCAGTGAAATGATATACACACACATATCGTGCACTTGTTATATTGTTTTAAGATTTTTTTTTTTTTTTCACACAGTAAAACGGCACAAAGGTGCGGTGCGTTTACATATATATTATACCATACGTACGGTTTTATTTGTACACGGGGATACGCGTAACGTATAATAATGGAAAAGCACAAAAAGAAGAAAAAGAATCGCGAGTGCACACGATTAAACTGCATATAGTCACGACGACCGACGTAAACCAATTAAGACACTATATGTACAAGGTTTACGAGCGGTGTTGTGTCCATAATATATGTACATGTGAACAATACATTATATTCACCTTGGACCTGTTGCTGGTCCCTCGGAGCGATGCCTTATTATGTATAGGGGGGTTTTTTTTACCACGTACGCCCCTTTTTTGGCCGTAAAAATGCTTAAATATGCTCTTCTTTTAATGTTCATAAAACCAATATGTTTGCTACAACATTTTTTTTTCATGCCTACCTACGGGTGTTCTGTGACTGGAAACATAATATTTTTTACGCATTTTTGACACGACCAAGTCGTAATTCGGACCACTACATTAGGGATTATTCAAATTTAAAATTGCGAATGAAAAATGTAAAACTCGCGTTATCTGGAATCAGAGTAGCAATGAACGTTTATAAATGTAATTACAAATGTGTCACACTTAAATACTTCCATGAGAATAATTCCGAAACTGTAAACTCAAATTTCGATTTCGATTCGAAGAAATTCACAGAAAAATGATTTCAATGAACAATCGCAGTGAACAAAGGCTGTTATATTAAGTTTTATTTTTACACATTTGCATACGATCTTTGATTCGTTTTTATTTTTTGTTCATGCGCACGCGTGGTCGGTGAAAAATTACGTGATAAATTCAATAATAATTTGTTAGTTGACTGTTTAGTTCGATTTATTGAGGTTTCCGAACATCCGAAGTTCGAATTATCTCGATGGTATGGATAAGATACGCAGGACGTGAGAGAAAACCCCCGAACGCCACGGTCCTGCTACATGAAAGAAAGAGTTCGAAACCCCACGCGCGTCACGGGAACGTGGCTTTTTTTTTTTTTCCATCTTCTTATCACATTTAATTGGAACTAAAAAAAATGGCGAACGCGCGCACAATGCGATACGAGACCGGCACGTAGTGCGCACGGCAAATACAACAGCGACGACAACAATAGTAATAGTGATAATAGTGATAATTATAGTTATAATAATACTTGTGGTACGGTAATCATGCGCCGGAGATACGTGTTTCGTCTTAGTCAATGGGAAACGCGACGTACGCGTTATCGGCGCCAACGGGAGAGGACACGCACTCGAAAGCTCAGCGGGTGATCGGCGCGTGTCTGGCCGCAAAAGTGGGTCGGCGGCGGAAGCTGCGCGCGCGCTAAATGTCACATCGTCACACCTACATCTGCGGTAGTACACACGTCCCCCGGCCTTCTTGACGCATTCCCGTATAGTATCTGGTACACGCATCGTAGCCGTTCATCTGCGTAATTGTATTAAAATGTATTACCACTCATAGAAAAATACGTACGTCGAGACCGGAGCAAATCGAAGATTGATACATACGCGTCGCATGCATACGTATGGTGATATGCGTTTAAGGTCGGTTGTCTTCAAGAGACGCGAATGTGTCGGCTAAACGAAATCCATACGGCCCCGCGGTGAAATTTATATTCGCACCGCGTACGTAAAATGCTTTTTACAAAGCAACAAACGGCCGCTTCGTACACCCTACGCAGAAGTTGTGCGGACAATCACGGATGATACCGTTCATGATAGAATAAACTTTAACGTCAATGATAATACCTCTGCGGAAAAATAACGAAATAAGGTAGGCAGCACATAAGCTTTTGTCTGAACAAACATAATGTTCATGAAAGCTCCTCCGTTTCCATAATTGTGTTTTAGGTTGCTCTGTACAAACGAAATGTAATAAATTAATAAAAAAAAACATAGCGTATGATGTTCAGGTTGGGTAAACAAAAAAAAAAAAGAAATTGAGAAATATTTTCCGCATTATTTAGGTCAGTATAATGTATATATGACTACTCGTTGTAAGATATTCATGTTCAAAAGTTATAAAAGTATAATATGTAGTTCAATATATATAAATATTATATAGGTAGAAATATAATTGGTTTTGTTTTACCAAAAATCACAAACAGTTTTTTCTTTATTCATTATATCTTATATTAATTATTTTATATTTATTTCAAAACTCAATACAAATATTATACACTCCTTTGAACAGTATATGTGCAGTGCTATGGTAGTAACTACGCCCTTTTTATGTTTTCGAATGAAAATCTTACAGATGACAGATAAGTATAAAAATGTGTTTAGGTTGTTCAAATTTCCCATGGAATAAGTGTTTCAAAAAACCAATACCTATTGTGTAAGTGTTATAATCCGAAATCACGAAGTAGTCGCGTACGTACAATGTTTGTTACGACTGCGCCTGTACCTAGTATGATTTTACGAAAAGTCGTTCAACCCTGGGCATCAGCAATCCCATGTACAGCTCGATAACATCAATATAGGCTATGGTTTTAATAACATCGCGTATTCTCAGCACACGCAGTTCGGACGCTACGTGTTTCGGCGCCTCCGGGCGATCTTGTATACGAAAACATTCAAATATATACCTAGTACATTTATTGTATCCGTCATATAAAACATTTCAACGATAATGAACCAAAATACCGAGTGATAATTATTTTTTTGTTTACTATTATTACAAAACGTACGTTCATTGAAATCGCTTAAGATGTGCGGACGCGATGTATTCGTTTTTTAGTACTTACACCAATTTTTTTTTGTACATATAAGTATAAATAACTCGCAGTACACCTTCAGCTCAAGAATAGCTCGTACGGGGTAGATCATGGTAGAGATCGGGATATACATTGCTTTTTGGCTATTCATTTACACGTGTTAATATTGTTCGTTGAATAAAACGGCTTTATTTAAATAAGAAATAAGTATACGTATTATAAATACCGCACCGCGTGTACGCGTCCTCGTCGGTCCCACGGCCGCAATATGTGCACATGTAACATATTGGTTGCTAATATACTTCGGTGAATCGTTTTTGTTTTACGTTGGTAGGGTAGCTTGAATCGACAAGTTCTTCGGGTATAGAAATAATATCAGAGATTGGTACATACATCAGCAAGAGCTGAAAACTTTTTTACTTCACGTGCAAATATATTACGTCCGAGTGACACCTATAATAACGGTTTATTAATCCACTCGACGGTATTTTTCGGCATATTCATTGCGATGACAAAAAATGAAAAGAAACGTCAATGAATTCGTGTACACAATTCACTTAAAGATTATATAAATAATAGACAACTATTCAGGTTTTTAGCTTTGAATTGTGTCAAAACACGATACGTATTTTGAACTTATAACCGAAGCTTTCGCATCAGAGGTTTGAATTAATATTTACGCAGGATATTTCGATTTGGGGCTGTTTTGACTCGTTTTACCGTCTTTGTCATCGATCGCGGTCACATAGTATAATGATGAGTCACGAATTTACACAGGATTCGCGCAAAACGATTTCGACGCGTGGACCATGCATATCATATACCAGAACCGTAGTACAGGTATACACCACCTAACCAGTTTGTTTTACTCCTGTCATATATATTATAGTACACGCGTGTGTGTCTGTCGGCAGCGTACTGCGTATATCTTTATGTACACGGTTACCAAGGAGTTCTACCAATAACGGGTGTAGGATCGCAATAGAAAAACCGCGTCGCACATATACAAGTTAGAGACGGAAAATCGTTAATGCGAAATCGACCGTGCCCCACGGATCGTGCTGCTGCCCCATGACTTCACGTTTCGCGGGCGGATTGGACAAAAAAAAATTAATTGAGATCATAAAGTATATAATATATTATATTACTGTGCGTACACTGCTGCGGGTAAAAACGGAGCACTGGGTCGCCGAATCACGGACGGTGGGCGAAAAATTACAGTCTCGAGGTAGAAAAAATAAATAAAAAATTAGTCTACCTATTAAATATTTTTAATATATATTATAATGCGTATTATGAATAGGTAGGTACGCGTATACGAATATAATGTTTTTTATCGGAGGTATATAATATACTATATATACATGCACTGTACATCGAGTGTTATTGGAACGCTAAATGATTGTTCGCGAATTCCGTAATAATAATATTCAGCGCTCCGTCATTGCGGGCATTTTTTGTCCATCGTCGTAATTTACTTATTTTTTTTTTTTTTTACAGCGGAACGAAGATACAGCAGCAGCAGCGGCGCGCATAAGAAGAAGTTTCGGTGGTTTTCAAGTAAAACGTTACCAGACGCGCGACGATTGCACTCGATTTCCTGTTTTTTAGAACGTAGCAGCTGCAGCAGCAGAATCAGCAATACATATTTCATTATAATATACACCTAAATAGTAGACCGTGCCGTGGGTAGTACACATATACATAATATAGTACAGTCGAAAGAGCGTGGAAAATATTATCATGTGCGAGCGTTCAGAAATGGGTGTAGAGAGAAAAAAATCAAAAAAATCAAAAAACACACGCACAGCATTAATCGAGAAGTTCGGGAATGTCTAAAATACGCGCACCACGTGACGTGTCTATATATAGGCGTATCGTGTACACGCGATATGCATGTAAATACACGCGTTGTGAAATCAGTACGTTTATACCAGCCGGTACATATTAAATTAGGTATACTAATTATAACAGCATTATGTCACCGATAAACAGTGCATTTCTTTCACGCGAATGTATATCATGCCTAAAGATTCACACACGGCGTTAAAACATTTATAAGACATCATTTATACACGTAGTAGTAGTAATAATAATAGTAACATTCGTCGACGCCGGACACATATTATACGTAAGTATACATAATGTCTATACCAGAGGTGGGCAAATGAAAGTTACTTGAGGGCCAATTTTTAGAAAATTAAAATCTAGCGGGCCGTAGAGAGCAAAATAAAAAAAAGGTCATTCAAAATCTGCATTTATTTTGTTTATAGTGTGAATATTGACTATAGAGTATAGACGATGAACTTTAAAATGTTATGATGTAATTTGAAAATGTAGGGCGGGCCAGATAAAAAAGGTTCCCTATACGGTTATTTTTATAACGGCGCGCGCGCGGATGAACTTTCTTCGTTATGCCTACGCTCATAAATATTCATAAACGCATTTTAAGACACACACACTAATATTATAGACTTAATATATTGGTTTGGACATGCATTTGCGGAAAAATATTTCGTTTAATATTCTCGTATAAAACCATTAACTACCGCAGATCGCACGGAACGTGTTGGAAAGGTCAAACGTACACGTATAATGCATGTATATATTATATATATATATATACAATTTATATTATACGTATAAAATGTAAGCAACTAATAATTGAACGCATTGAATTATTAATAAACCAACAATTATCTCGTTTACACGATCGGATGACGGACGGCGTTTTCGGAATATTATAATATGCGCTACATAATGCCTATGCCCTATGGAGCGTTATGTATACATCGCGTGCGTAATGAAAATTTTAACGAGACTAAATATTTTTTATTTTTCCAACTATTTATATATTTTATGTATATTTCACGGCGGCGGCGGTATAGACGAATCGATAAGCAACACGTCAGGTAACGTTATAATATAGGTATTCAAACAGTTTCGGAAGTCGAGCGCACTCGCGTCGCGTATACAAAAATGCAGTATAATACAGGCAATATAATTATAACATACCTACATATATAGTATACGTGAATTCATTTTATTTTTGAATCAATTTTAGCGGTTAAGCTGTTGTTCCTGATCTACTAAATTCATTTTTATATAACACATTCCGATAACTGCTAAACTTTTTATATACACCAACAGATTACACGAATTATTTGAATACTCCCCTATGTCCAGGGCTTTACGTTGCAATAAACTTTCAACAAGTCATTTTCTTTATCATTTTTAGGGGTGATTTTATACTCTTACCTAAATAATGATCACACGCACTTACAATGTAACTGTTGTATTCTAGTAATGGCGCGTTTACGTATTTCCAAATATTATTCTGATTTCTAACAGTTTTCAATCTGCGCACCGCCCGTCTTATTCCTTTGAGTAAATTATTGGTATATGGAAACAAAACCGAGAGAAAACAGGTAAATAAAACGATGAAATTTACCTATTATATATCAAACGTGATCAGTGGCATATTTTTGAGGGGTGTCCTCCGTGACTGGACACTCCCTCATCACGACTTAAAAAAAATTGGGGCAATGTATAAGTAATTAGAATTATCATTAATCATGCAAATCAAAGGATTTATGTACAATTTGCAAAAGTGAAATCAGTTAGACCCGAAAACACGGTTTGAGGTATATTTTTAAACTTCGTTTACATATTATCAAGGATATCCAGGAATTAGGTATTCGAATTTCACTGGGTCAAGAGGACGCCACACACGCATATGTTGTCTTACAAACGTAAACAGCACCAAATCTGCGTTCATTAATTCAAATGTTGTGTCGTTATAGCTTTGAAATTAGAGCAAATCAAGCTGCATAATAACGTGATTTTTAATATAAATTATGTTAGCAGTGTTCAGTATCGAGTGATAATCTTCAACTCGCCTATTACGTGAACACCGGCGTGTTTCTAGTGTAAAATTACTTGTCATGTGCTTTAACGCGTATAGTGATTTGAAAAAAAAATAAAAAACAACTTCACAAGGTAAGTTGTCAATGATCGATATTCCGGTAAAACGGGATCGTCCTGGACTTATCTAAATCGTTGAACCCCAAAATGCACCCTAAACGCGCCACCGACGCGATAGTATATGTATCGCAACGGAGTCTGGATACCGTCCGGACACAAAATATAATACCAACCCAATGTCAACGCGTATCGCAGTGTCATCGCGTCGCAAATGCGTGTTACGACGCGCGAATTAAAATATAATTAATATTGCGCACGGCGTGGTGTACGTACCAACTAGGCCAAAATTGAATTACTATAAAAATGGTCAGATAGACAAAGTTTATTATCAAGATAGGCCAGTGAAGGAAATGAGCTGAGGTAGCATATTGTGAATGAATATTTAAGACAGCCGGTCGGACGAGACCGGGGCAGAGTGTGTGTGTGTTTCGGTTGAGCACGTACGTGTAGAGACCACGCTTTATTTTGTGTTTTATTAAAATAGGCTTTTGGTGTGAACTATTGTTTTATTTTGAAACTCTTAATAATTGAACTGATATCTATTAGTTTTGATTGCTAAAGAGAGGATAGAGCGATACCCACGAAAGTGCGGTATACGACGGGCGTAAGTGTACGTGTGCATTGCACGCATCCGCGAGTGAAGTCGATTACGCGCCGCGTCGCGCGGTATAATAACAGTGTTTAACGGCAATATCATAATATTATATCGTACGCGGCACGGGTGGGTAGGTGATAATAATTTGCGAGCGAAAATCGTGAATCATCGCGTCGAAACGTTTCGCGTGAACACGGCCACATCATGTTATAACATTGTTAGCACGTCGGACACCGGCAATTACAGTATGCACACGCATGCATGCATAACACACGTGTACGGGAGGGCGCCACACCGGTGCGACGGGTTAGCAACAGTGCTCGAACTTTTTTTTCATTCGGGCCACATGGAATATTTTGAAATATTACGCGGGCCGCAAGTCCAAATGAACGGAACGGAAATTAAAAAAAAAAAAACCTAAAAATACATTTACGTATTGCGTATTAGTGTGAATTCCGATGTTGGGATGGTTTTCTCACTATTTTGGATATATCTGGTTTGTAGTTGCTGCACTCTAATCTAAACAAGTCGTCAAGATGTGAATCAGTTAGCCGATTTCTGAACACATTCTTTGCATATTTAATTTTTGAAAATAAAGTTTCACATGGATAATATGTTGATGTGAGAACATTGTCATCAAAAAGTGGGCACATTTTTGTAGGGTTTTGTATTTTCCCGGCACTAAATTCCAAAATTCTATGTACTCTTTTTGTTCTCTCTTCTCTTTGAAAATAGCTTCGACATTTGTTTCGTTATATTTTGTATTCATAATAATATTAGTTTTGAAATTTATATTTTTATCGATTCAATGAGTTCTGTTCGGGCCACATAATATGAATCGTTAGTATATTCTAATAATATACGTACTACAACGGTCAGCCCATATGATAATGTGTACGTTCGTGGACGCGCGCGGTGTTACGTCCTAACATCAAATACAGGGTGGTCAAGAAAAGGCGGATACATTTAAAAACTCTGTCAAATTGTTAAATTTGGTCATATTGGGTTGAAAGTAAAAAGAATGTGTAGAGGAACATGGTAATTTTTATTTACAAAATGAAAAAAATAAAAGATGTTTAAGTGTGAAAAATTATTTCATTTAAATGACGACCCTCTTCGGCGATGTACTCAAGACGGTCCCTGAAGTTGCCCATCACTTTCTTCACCATATCGTTCGGAATTTCAACAATTTCACGTCTAATTGACTCCTTCAACTCCTGAATGTTTCTTGGTTTGTCCACACACACTTTTAACTTTACGTGGCCCCAAAGGAAAAAGTCACAGGGAGTGATATCGGGGGAGCGCGGAGGCCAGGGAACGTCACAATGTCGAGAAATAACGCGCCCGGGGAATATTTTTTGCAAAAAAGCAATGGAAATTCTCGCGGTGTGGGCCGTGGCTACTAAAATTACATTCCCGAGTTACAAAATAATAGTGCCAGCAACCTTGGGAGACCATGCTCTTCCCAGTTATACCAATTTCAAAAACATCCGTTTTCCACTGACCACCCTGTATAATATACTCGCGCGTTCCCGTATACGTACACCGGAGAGATCTGTCGGTGGTCATCGACGTGTCCATCACGAGCGCGACGCGGCGAAACGGCGTTCAAGTCTCCGCAGCGCGTACACGTATTATAATACATACAGTGCTCCGCGGACGTCAGATGAGTCGCGGCGACGGTGACGGCACGTAAACACACTGTGGACGGTTTTAAGACGCGACGTGATGGTTCTTATCTTCTTCGTCGTCTTCTTCTTCTTGTTCTTCTTCTTGTCACGCGTGCACAAACATCACTCTGCACTGCACTCGCACGCACGACACGCGAGTACCAATATGTCAATATCTACGTCGTATCGGACAGACGCATCTTGCCGAGCGCATAACGAGGGCATGTATCCGCAGAATAATTAGCTGCAGCGGCACATATATTATATTAATAGCTAGGATTTTTTTTTTTTTCGAGGGCCGCTTTCGCCGCAAGTACCATCACTCGATAACGCATACATCTAGTACAGTTATACACACTGCGACGATATCGCAGCACCGGTCGTCCTCGTTTTATAGGATTTTAGGAACGGCCGGGTATATTGATATTGAGAATTACTTAAGCGTACTTTTAAACGGTTAAAAAAGAAAATGAACCAGAATGTTTTAATTTGAAAAAAAATTTGTACAAAATATCATTAAACGTGTATTAGCATACTGATTATTGTTGGTTCGATAGAGCTGTTTTCACGCGCAGACGTGCGGAAGACGGAACCTGTCCGATTCTAATTTATGTTCTTGTTTACGTCTGGGTGTTATTTACGTTGTCAACCGTACGTATCATAAGATCAAAAAAATTAATATTTAAATTTTCATTATCCTTTAGAATTTTTGACTTTTTAACGTGTATATACAATTATTATAGCCTATAGGGCGGACCGGATCAATGTTGTCGTAAAATCGCTAATTTTTATAGTAACGGAAACAAAAAAATAAAGTTATAAGGCGGTTCCACGTGCAGTATAATATATGCTGTATACGAGTTACAGTTGGTTAAGCATAATATTACTTGACAACATAATAAATCATTAATCATAGATCATGATGGTTAATGCCCACGACAAAATGTTCTACATAGAATAACATGTCAAATAACTTTCCGATGGCATTCGGGTTTTTTTTTTCATAGACATAGCTAGTACGCGTTTATATCAACCGTTTATATATACATATAGAAATAATATAAAATGATAAAGGATATATGACAAAAAAAAAAAAATACTGTAGTAGAGTTTTTAAATGAGCGTTTTCCATTAGCTTGTCCTCTTTTCCCACTTATCCGCTTGTCCTCTTGGCGATGTTTTATAATTTGGATGCGGGAAGTTGCGATACATAATCTTCGAACCTAATTATAAATCAACATCATACGCTTGTAGGCACATTTAAATATATAACGAGGGGCAATCTTTACCGAACGGAAGCGCTGCGCGAAGACGGACAGGTATGGACGATTGACGATAGAGCGGAAAATGGCCACTTCCCGACCGCAGTTCTACGCGCACCGAATAACAAACTTTCCGAGCAGGTGTGACAGGAAAAATATATAAATATAATACGGCATCATCTCGTAAGTTTATACAACCTCGAGCGCGGAGAACTGCAGGGATCGATAAGAACCTTTTGCTCGAAAACGTGCATATTATACCGTAGTCGGGTCTAATCGTTGCGGATCACGTGGTTATGAAACACGCGTGCACGCGATATGCGTCCCATTAGGATTAACTAATTAAGTTAAATTTAATTAGATTTTAAACAAAAGGATTAAGCGGCATCGTGGGTATAAATATACATATATATATATATAAATAATGAAAAACCAACTGCCACATATAGACATTGAAATTAGTAGTGTCCCGCGGGACTTCCGGTATTAATACGAATAAGTGACTGGCTAAGTGAATATATTATAAGACAGTGCAATGCACTCGGCTAGAACAATCTGCATAGTGTGCCTACATAACTTGTGGGCAAAGTAGGACGATTGACGCTGCAGTTATTAAACGGACAAAACGAGTTATTGGAAATCAAAATACTAAAAATGCATTATTATTAGTGTTTTTATACTAAGATATATGCAGTTAGGATTTTGTAGGTCTACAAAACTTTTTAAAAAAGGACTAAGATTAAAGCAAAAAAGCACTAAGAAACAAGCAAATGTCTACAAAATCCAAACTGTAATGATGTATGTATTATTAAGCACCTTAATTCGCGTAATATCCGTTTGACTGTGTATCGGTACAAGGATAATTGAATAGGCGATTTGAGCCTACATAAAGTTATTGATGACTTACGATTTCAAGCACGAGTACGATCAAGCTTCCTAAGTTTGAAAACTTTCCGACCGCTACATTCTCTTTTTACCTCCTAGGGTACGACATCGTCTATCCTATTATTATTTGCCAGTAGTTCTTCTTCGCCAACACTTAAACCGGTTGCGGCTGTATTGTATTTATGCTCTGATTTTCTTTTTCGACTACGGTTCCTATTTCATGATTATCATTTAAATACAAATCGCTTGCTTAGATGTCGACATAATACAATACGCACGACAATAGTCGGTCAAAAGTAGGCCAGTAATAATACAATCACATGCGAAACGGCAATATCACGAATTATTTTTCAATATTTCTAATTAATTATTATTTCAACACGCTTCGTATTGTACAAGAAATATTCCGAATCAAAAATACTCTCACCGTAAAATTTTAATAGATTGAAAATCTCGGAATGTCACTGGTCCGGACAGCTCACCGCTTTTAGTTATAGGTAAGACAAATCATTTACAATTAAAACAAGACTATAACACGTTCCCAGGTCACACAAGGGTGACCAAAATAATCGCGCAAAGCATTACACATAATATATTTACCAAAAATGCACATCTCGCTCCGGAGGCCAACATTTACATCTTATAACCTAGAGGCGTATATTGTACAGTCCATCGGGACTATTGTATTTTATATTAATTTGTTACCTTTGCATCCTATATTATTAAATAATTGTTGGACTGTAGTAGTTATCGGCTGAAAGTTCTAAAATAAAAAAAAAAAAAAACCTAGAGGCGGACTAAATTAAACCACATATAATTCAGGGGTGGCAAACCTAATTGGACTTACTCCAGTGGCACTTGAAAAATTGAGATTTATTTAAACGATTTCATTAAAAATGTACCAACAACACTCCTGAATTTAAAACTTTATCCGCCAAGAATCAGCAACAACAACCACACTAACAGTATAATCATAATTTTTACTATGCAAATATAGTTCAATCTATATATATAACACCTAATTCGAGGATATTCAAATAAATACATGGCCTATAAAATAAAAACAAACATATTGTAAAAATTATAATACGTAAGGAGGTATTAGGAATTTTATTTTCATCGTAAGAGTATATATTTTTTTTCGGAGCACGCGTACAATCTTTAAATCCTTAGAAGGAAAAGTGTGGCACTCGACGTGAAAAATGTTCGCCAACCCTGCATATACACGGCTTTATTATACACGGCAATGTGCCGATGGAATTGTTCTCACATCGCTCGACGTATTCACGTTGCCAGTTTAACCGTTACCAACGACGTTCAAAATATTTCACTACACACATAAATACAAGTCCGAAAGTTACACTCGTGGACCACATTTTAATGCAACCGAAATTCGCCCGAAAAAAATGCTCGTACTCGCCGTCCACGCTTCGCTCGTTCACAAACGTGATATAGTATTCGTTTTGTTGGACGATGAAATGCGGTAGGTACAAACAATATTCATTCCTGTACATAAGTACAAATATAATAAACACACGTTCATAAATATTATATAGGTACGGTATTTACACGGTGATTTGTCGGCGCGACTTCGACCGGTTCTCTCGCGATGTGTAATGCGCGTCGTAATAATAGAACACAACGCGTCGTATGTTTGAATATTATTCATATGAGCCGCCGACGACGCGTATTGCGAATAAACGTGCACGGTGCAGTACGTGTATGATGTGTGATAAATAAACTTCGATTTTTTTTCGATTATTTTTTTATTATTAATCCGCGGCACAATAGACATTATACACCGTACAAGTCGTAATGTGTACACGGCGAGCGTCAGCAGCGATCGAGTGGGCAAAAATGATCGATATGCGGACCGATGCGGTGTAATATTATGTAGTGTAACACAAGTGCAGTGGGCAGACCGGGTATGCGCGTAAATCGCAGTTAAGGTTATATATTTATATTTATACAGGCATAAGACTTACGTCGTATACACGCGCATATACCGGGTGATCAGAATTTCAACAGCGGTTTTCTCTTATGCACGGGGTGAATTCTTGACCATGCTCACCCACCCAACCCTTGGTTGGCCGTAAAATTCAAATTACGGAAACACCATTTTTTCACATACATTTGATAAGAAGATAAGATTTTGCACAAAAAGCATGAAGCTATTTCCTACGTATCGTATACGTGCAGTCAATCAGTGTCCATGAATCATTACTTGATTGATTAAATAACAACATTTTATATTGTATATTTTTGCATGTTTCGACGTATTTGTACGTTTTTGCATGTTTTTTTTTGCATTTTTGTTCCATAAAAATGTATACATGTATAAAAAAAAAAAAAACTATTTTTTGTCAGTATTGTCAAAAATCGGTAACATCCCAAATTCTTTTTGATCGGCAAACAAAAACATCCAATATCAGGAGAAAATCAATCACAATTTTTCAAACAACTCTGTAACACTAAATAAAAACTTAAAATCTTTTATAACCAAAAATACACCAATAAAGATATTACGAACACCGGGCTTTAAGTACGTTCAGAAAAAACCATCTTCATCACTTTGCTTACAGACGGTTAAAAAAATTAATTTTATCCTGAACATTTTGTAACTTTGATTCTTGCATATACTTTCGACTTGTTTTAGTGCATATTATGTTTGCACGCATATTTTTACAACTACATACCTTATCCCGTAAAAATTCGGTGTGTACATGTTTATTACCCGTGATGGAAATATATTATAAGGGTAACTATTTGCGAGTGTCTTTTTGAGGGCGCGTTTTAGTGGTCAGCTTTTCAATGAGCCCACCCCAGAACACGAACACGTATGAATATTATTCATTATTAGGTATACAAGGAGCCTACGGGTTGCTTATCCTACATATTATTAGTATTGTTGTTATAATACGGCGCGGCGGTGGTACTACTATGATCTAATTAGGCAATACAAGCGAACGCCATTATTTATCCGCAAAACGGAGTGTTTTGTCCGTGTATCAGGGACGTACACAGGGGGTGTTTTGGGTGTTCAAACACCCCCCGAAATATTTGGTTTTTTGTATGATTATTTATTTATTCAATTTTAATATTAATTTTTATATTATACTTTAATAGACAGATATAATATTACGTTGTGTTTGTGAAAAACCGACTAAAGCAAAATAAAATATAATACATACTAACAAATTTATAAATAAAAAAAAATCATACCTACTGTGTATTGGCGGGGGTATAAAAGAATTCTAAAATGTACACGGACATGGGATATACCTAAGCTATACAGACGGGACAATTACTGCGAATTGGAGTGTTAAAATTAATGAATAACGTTTCTGTTATATTTTGTTATCGACATTATCGTTCATGTTTTTGTTTTGTATCTGGAACGAGGCACGAAAAGTGACAATATTATACTCTTTTATTTCTTAACTCTCAAGTTGGTGTATAATTTTATACTAATATAAAGTATGGAATCGTAAAAAAAAAGAAACACTCTACTTTCTTATTTCTCGACAAATAAAAAGTCTCAAACTGAGAATAATGAGGTGCGTATTAGTTTTTATTTTTTTGTTTATTAATATTTTAACTTGTTTTCTAATGTTGATTGTTGCGCTATTTAGGCACCAGCAGAAATAGAAATTGAATGTTTAACATTGTTAAATGTACATAGAGACATAGAAGTTAATTGTGAAGGTATTCTTAACATAATGGCTAAAACTTCACGAAAATTAATTTAGTATTGTAATTTTTTTTGTTTCTATTATAAAAAAGTATTGTAAGTACTAAGTAAAGATAATTTTCTTAAAAAATTTTCATATGTTTATTAAAAAAAAAGTTCTACTGTTCAGCAACCGATTTTCAAAAACACCCCCCGAAACTTTTTTCTGCGTACGTCCCTGCCGTGTATTGATGTATATTTTTATGCGGCTAAGTTCGGACGTCCAGCGGATACACACGAGCGTATTATACCTTATTATTATTCAGTATAATTGTACTTTTGCGTCGGTTTGCGGTGCGCTCCGAGAACGACGTCGGGCTATACTGAACGGTGTACATAATGTTTTATTATGTATACGTACCACGTATTTCGACGACATTGTAAGCCGATTAAATGCACGACGAAACGGAATGCGCTCGTTTCGTACGTATTATTATTATTTATAATGTTCGCTAATATTACGTACGTACTATGTGTACGATCGATCCGCTAGGCCGAGGTACCGAGACTATTCACGTTTCGTGTGTACGACAGGTGCGGCGACACGCGAATCCCGGGGTGTGCACAGGGCTTTCAGTGTACAGGCGAAAAAATGCGGAGTGCGGGCGACTAAAGATGATCGCTAAACGATTTCGCGAGCGTTCCGCTAACAGCAATCCGTGTACGATTGCTAATTAGTAGGGTTCGGATTTGAAGGCAATATAATCAGTAAAAAAAGCATTTGAAAATGTAAAAAAAGGCGAAACAGGCATTTAATTTATATAAAAAAGCAATTCATAAAAAATAAACTAGTAGGTATTAAAAAAAAATTGACCACCATGTACTTTGATAAGCAGTTTTCAGAAAAACGTTGACGGTTTGGGCTTAAAATATTTTTATACATCGAAAAGGATCGTTCTACGTCCACCGAAGTTATCGGGGCGTATTTCATACATGAATAATTATCTAAATTAAGATTACTACTAGACAAATCGTCATCGATAATACGATAATACGTAAGCTGTGTATAAAATTATAAAATTAACTGAAAATGAAACACAAAAAAGGCATTTATAAATACAAAATGCTAAAAAAAGCAAAAAGCCATTTATAAGTAAAACGGTAAAAAAAGGCAAAATAAAAATGCATCCATCGTCTAAGAAATTAAATGACACTCATATTTGTATAAAAATTATTATTCTATTATGATTAATAAAAGAAAGGCATTTGCCTTCAAATCCGAACCCTACTAATTAGTAATTATTATAGTTTTGACGTAGTGTTCATACATTTAATACTTTATAACATTGCGTTTTATATTAGACGGATGCAAAGTAATAAATATTTAACACTTCGTATTCTGGTGTTAAGCATTAGTAATTGTTTGTAAAACACTGTTTCTCGGAAGTATCAGCTGTCGACCGTCAACAAGTATGTACAGCAGATAATTTGTAAAATAAAACGTATTTTCTTAAAATCTTTATTATAAGCCATTACGGTTGATTAGAAATGTTTAATGTGGGCGATTATTTTGACCAAACGGGTGACCGTTCCACAGAACGTCTCTGTTAAACGTTGAAAGGAACGGTTTTCAAGCGCTGCGAGAGGTAGGACCCCCCGCGTCCCCCCATTGAAGCTCTGGCGATACAACCGGCTACATATTGTTATTTGTTGCAACCGATTTTTCACACGCAACACACCGATAGCATACTATACTGCAAACCGTTTGCGCTCGTCAAACGTACATAAAAAAAGACGGTTTCGAGTGTTTTTTTGTTTTTTTACTACAAGAATCAGACGCACGATGAATTCGAAAACAAAAACTCCAGTTAAACATTTTAATATATACGATTATATTCGCGCGAAAGGGGAAATTCGGGAATCGTCGAATGGCATATTTTGCATAAATTAAAATCGTCGAACTGCACTCAGGTGTATCAACCCTGGTCAAATACAGGTTTACGCTGCACTGGTCGAAAAGGTGCGATTTACACCTTTGTAACGAAATATAATCTAATGATATAATATATATATATATATATATGTACTTTCAATGACGAATCGCGTTTTAATCGGGATATTTTAGAAAATTGTTCCTGATTTTTTGACAAAACCGTGGTTATAATTATATTGATAGGTTATGAAGGTGTTTCTAAGATACTACATCCTTTATTCTACGCCCTTATGGCTCATGAACAATGATCACTCGCTAACGTTACGAACCGAGCTTTTAAGTTTCCAAAGCACCACCCGCAACAGTATCAAGGGTACGACTGTTAAGGTTAAGGGTATAATACCTCACGTCGGGACGCGATTCCAATAAAATACCAAAAATATTTTTCTTATTCATACCTATCCCATAGGAATTCAAACGTACTAGATTTGTTTTCTCCAGAAAAACAAAACATTTGCTATTATAGGTATGCTGGTAAGTATTTTAGAATAAGTTTTCATTTTTCGAAAATTTTTCTCCACGCAAAGTGCCGATTTCTATAACCTAACCGTATATTCTTCGTTAGCGTGCGGACAGAGAACGCGAATACGTCGAGCACGATTGTGTTTATTATATTTGGTGCGCCGAAGTGTTGTACACTACATATACGTATACCGTTGTCATCGTCGTCGTCGGAAGAATGCAAAAATATAACAACAACAAAAAAGAAAAGAAAAAGAATCATTATAAAAAATCGTAATTCATATAAATTTCACCGCGGACCGCACGACAAATTATCGTGTGTTGATTAAAACGGGGGCGAGGGGGGGAGGGAAACCGCACACGGTACACGAGCGCGCTTACAATGGACCTAAGAGGAGTCTGTGCAGTCAGACCCGCTGCAGCGTGTGCGTGCGTGCATGTGTGTAATTTTTTACTTTTTCTTCTCATATTTTTTTCTTCTCTTTTCTTTTTTTTCTTTTTACAACGCTACGTGACGTGTGTTGAAACAGCATTTATAACGCACACGTGTACAGTGTACACACATACATGTGTAAAGACATGGAATAACGATAGTACGTAGCTGCCACATAAACAGTTCGCGCGACGATCAAAGTCAATTGACCACCGCCGCCGCCGCCGCAACCGAGTCGCGATCGACGTCGTGGGCAGGCGGCGGCGGTGACAAGACCTCATTTCGTGATCAAAAGTCTCGATAATAATATAATAATATACCTGCTGATGGGTATAATACTAATATCCGAAAAACTCGATATCGTCGTCGACTACCGCCGCCGACGCACACGACGCAGCCGGCGGGACACGCAATAATAATATATGTGACATGACGTTTTTAATTTTTTTTTTTTTTCCAATACATTTTCATTAACATTAACACGTGTGTACGCGTACACTGCCGTATTATATACAGTAGAAACCGTTTATAATAACACTGACCCCGAGCTATTCAGAAGCCATGCCCACGACATCCTGGTTAGCTTCGGTGAACACCAAAAAATATTCACGGATGCCTCCAAATCAAATAAGGGAGTCGGCATTGCGATCATATTCGAAAATTCAAACCTAAACATAACATATAGACTCACAAATGAGTGCTCAATATTCTCTGCGGAAGCAATAGCAATCTTAAAAGCCATCGAAAAAATAAACTCAATGGAACACACTAACTTCTTAATCCTCAGCGACTCTCTAAGTGCCATAAACAGTATTAAAAACAAAACAAACCCAAGCGACATAACAATTCTCATACAAAACAAACTAGACGAAGCCAAAACCAACAAAAAACATATCACACTCATTTGGATCCCTGGACACACCGGCATTATAGGCAATGAAACCGCGGATAAACACGCCAAAATTGCAGCCTCTGACACAGACACAAACGCACTAGACCTCCTCCCTTACGATGACTTCAAAAACTCCATACAAATCAATATTAAAAAGAAATGGCAAATCCTGTGGAAAAGTCAAACCACCAAATTAAATCAAATCAAGAGCACAATATTCAGATGGTAAAACCCTAACCTAAATCGAAAAGAAGAAACAACCATAAATCGCCTAAGAATCGGACACACCAGGATAACCCACGGGTTCCTTATGGCAAACGACGAACCCCCCATCTGCGAAACTTGCAATACACAGATCACAGTCAACCACATCATCACTGAATGTCACATGTACCAACAGGAGCGTACAAATCACAATCTGACGGAAACACTCGATGAAATCCTTGGACCAAACCCCGATCAAAACACGAAAATTATCACCTTTTTAAAACTAACCAACCTTATAGATAAGATATAATTGTAACTTTAATTGTAAAGATAATGTAACCTAATGCAAACCTAAAAAAAAAAAAATTGTTTAACTATATTTAGTATTAACTAATGGCCCATGCTGCCGTGTTATAAAAAAAGATCAATAAAAAAAAAAAAAAAATGACACCGGTTGTAGTGACATATGGATGTAATGCCCTTAGACTGAAGGTCCCGGCAAAACTCCTATATTCTATGCACTAATTTGTATCGATTATTATGACGTCTGTGTAATGACTATACGGATGTTATGACGGTTTTTTTTTTGGTTATATTGGTAAAATATTTTATCTATAATGACTTTACTTTATCGAAGGTTCCTATACGACCGTTGATTTTTACTTTATCGTCAGTGTACGGGTAATCGTAGTGCGGTTTACTGTGTTTTGAATAAGTGTATTGAATATTGTGAAATTGTAAAATGAGCAAACAAAAGCAATTCACAATCGAAGAAAAAGCTAATATCATTTTTCGTTTAAAAAAATGTGAAAAAATTCCGATACAGCTAATGAATTAGGCGTAGGTCACTCTACAATTTGTAACATATAAGCTCGAGACAAAACCGAACAAGAGTTTCAAAACGAAAAATTGTCAGTTAAAAAACTTCGAAATTGTACACATACGGATTTAGACACTGTTTTATTACGATGGTTTAAAAATTGTCTACATCGAAGTTACAATTTTTTTTTTCGTAATTTCGGTTGTAATGACTACCGGTTATTATGACCTATTTCCTTTGGTAAAACGGACGCGGAGACGCAGCGAAGAAGTCTTGTGTTTTACGGGGGGGGGGGACGGTTTTTCCACACAAGTTTTTGGTCAGAGTACCTGTAACGTAGCAGTGGGTAGTGAAGTAACACGTGAATATAACGTCCGAAAAATCCGTAATAATAACGTATCGTTGTAATTTGCAATACGCGGCGACGCGGTGCTGCAGAAGAGTATATAATATTATAGTGTGCGAGTCCGCGTGAGTGCGGTTGTCTCATATAATATTAGGAATGCCATTAATTAGAAACGGAAAAAAAAAACCAAGTCAAGTTTTTTGGCATGTGGAATTTCGTATTAGGTATATATATATATTATGCGTCAACCGACATACCAGCAGTGAGTGTGTTACATTTTGGGAAAAAAATAAATAAATTACGACGGTATAATAAAGCATGTACACAATATAATAATAATATTTATGACCGAGTACAGCGCGATGTTTATTTCTGCCGAATAACGGACGAATCGGACGCGAGCGCGGGCGGCCGTGCGTGGGGCCTCTGACCGAGATTCCAAGACGTCTACGATTATTATTATTATCAAGAGGACGTCACATCGCGTATTACGTTGTCTCCGGCTTACAAACGTAGAACATGGCAAATCCGCGTTCATCAGAAACACGAATTTTTCGTTTTTAGCTCCGATATAGATTTGTAGTATATTTTAATTTCGAGCGAATTACGAGCTTCTTTAAAACTGTAATATTTTGTACACGATCGCAACATACTTACGATAAATAAAATATGGTAAAAAAACCGATGCGTCATCGCACAGATAATGTTTTTCCTTTTAAGTTCGATAATAGGCCAGTTTACTCTGACGTTGAATATACAGCTAACCATCAGTAACAACATTAACCAACAGTAACAACAATTTTGTATACATATGAAGCTTTTCAATGTCAGTATTTTTTAAAAGTGTATTCAACTAACTTTCGACCAAAATTCATATCTCATATTAAACCATATATTATATCTGAATGGCTATTGTATCGAAAAGAAAATCGGTAATAATTTTGGTGCCGACTGCAAACGCATGTTTTGAATGTTGTTTGTGCAAATCACACGTGATTTTGTTTATATTTTGGTGTGAATCGACCACGGTCTGAACTTGCATAGTTTTCTGTTAACAAGGAGCGCGCTTATCAATTCCTTCGGCGACTTAACTGCGGGCAAACGTGCTAACACATAACGTGGTTGTACCGTAGTCGTCGACGCACGCGCGGTTATCCGTTCTCACCGAAGCGTGCGCATTAGAACAGTACAAACGGCAAACGTACATAAGAACCCGCAGAATCTCGTCTCGGGTCTAACGCAGCAGACTGCTCGCGAATAACACAATAAGCGTGATCGACTGCCGCCGTTGGGCGTATAAATATATATTGTTTGGAGAGAGAGAAAAAACCGATCAAATATAAAAAAGTTTAGAATATGAAGTCCCGGGAGATTCGCGAGCGCGCGTCCTCCGCTCGCGTTTAAGCCCGTCCGAGTCGGCCGCCGGGCCCGTTATTACGATTATCGTGATTATTTTCACTGTAACCACCATACCTGTGACCGACCGTACGTACACCGCACGCGTATGGGCTACCGATTCAATGCGATATTGCCAAATCATCGGGCCGGGGCAGACGCGCAATAATTGGCCGCAGCCGCGCGTATATGCATATATTATGTACGCGCGGTCCAATAACGCGATATGATGAATCGAACGGCGAGCACAATATATTATTATTATTATTATTATTATTATTACTATAAGTATACGCGATGCATAAAAGACCTTTGAACTGGCCGCAAACGAGCAGGCCTCGGCCACGCACGGAAATATCATTATTTCCATTATCATTGTTATAACCCGCGTATATATAGGTATATATATATTATAATACGTGTATATATATGCGACTTTTCGACGAGTCATCTTCGCCGTACGCAAGACCACGGCTGATCAACGCACTTTTGATGTTTGTGAACGAACGACTGCGTGCACCGTTTAATCGACCGATCCATTATGTAAACGACGAGCATCGGCGGCTCGATTCATGGATTATTCATACATGTATTACCCACGATATCCTAGACGTATGCGATGTTCAAATGTATTATACATTCAATAAAACAGAATGGTGGGGACGAAGGAAAAGACGCGAAGAGAAATAGAAACAGTATATCGTGTTACTACGACGAAAAAAACACATGTACGTTAGAGCTGATTATCGAGGAGAGAGGGCGCAGGAAGTGCGATGATGACAAGTCAAAATTCGCTACGGTAATGGAACAGAACCATAGTAACACATGGTAGGGAAAATGCGGAAAGACCAAGAACGAGATAGGAAGATATAATAATTTGAAAATTGAACGATTTTGGCAGAGGATATTGAGATGGAAGGAGAATTGGCTGTGTCCTCTAGTAGTCTAGTAGGGGTCGGAAGTGATTCTCTAAACCGAGAAGGAAACATTCGTCATCATCGAGTATCTACACTATGACACTGATCCATTTGACACATGGATCTATCTTAAGTACACAACACGAACTAATAAAATGAATGTTTTCCTAAAAACTATTTACGGTTATCTTGTATGTAGTAAAATCATAGTGTCAACCGATTCTACTTGCACTAAAATGTTTACAAAAGTCAGACAATTTACAAAAACTTTGCACGTGATTTTACTATATGCATTTACTATGACAACCGAATCGTTGTTAGGGAGACGTTGCAATTTACTAGTTTGTAATATTCACTCGACGCGTGGTTGCAGCAACATCCGGTGTGACGTTTTGGACAACATTTAAGTATGGCCTTTAACGATCAGCAGTAGGTATATTGCGCCGAAATGTTTAAAATATACCATTAAAATTGTACATAAAGAGGACCACCTACCGACGACCAATTTTTTTCTTTCAATCGATTTGATGCATATCAAAGTACCCATATAATGGAATGTACAATCCATGCATATTTATTGATATTTATATTTTTAAGCTGAACAAATTTTTAAGCGTATTTTATACGATGTTCTGACTGTAAATATAGGTAAGCTGCGACAAACCGTTTTTTTTTTAAATAGAGTTTAAGATATAAATATTTCAATGTATTCATAGAGCAAAATCGTAACACTTAATAATTACCAAAATACACAAATAACAACATTGATATTTCTCAAATAGGCCACCAGACCCTTCAAAGTTCAAAAAGAAATCTACACATCCTATGGATAAACAACTAATACGGTGATCGGCGTCACTGCGGGGTATACGACATACATCCATGTCGAACAATTACAAGTACAATACGTGGAAATCGACCGCGACGTCACCACCTATGCAGAGCAGCCGCAGTAGATAATAATAATAATAATACATTACGTCGAGCGGGTGTAGTACATACCAAGTTATACGAGTGAATGATAAACTATTGATAATATGTATGAAGTATAGCATACGAGAAATTCGATCAGTCGAGCGATCGATTATTAATACGGAATATCGTTTTAATCGTACGACACGCGGCCGCGCGCTCGTATTTATTATTGTATATTGTGTACACGACATACGCGGCTACGTGTACCATTATTATTATAGGTACACGTATTATTATCATTTTAATTTATTTACTCCCACGCCGGGCGTGTACCACTTATACATTTGTACTGTATGTATAAAAATATTTAACCGCGTCTCGTACACGCAATGCGTACATGCGCCGCGACGTTTGGAAAAGAGAAAAATGTTAACGAATTGCCGCATCGGGTGTACTAATATTATTAAATACCGTCACCCCGCGCGCTCCCGTCTTTTAAAAAGAAATATACGCATATTACACGCGGTACATGTATAAATTGATTAATGTATCTACCATTAGCATTACATATGGTACCGCATACCAGCAGTGATTTTCAAACGTTTTCTAAACACGACACAAAGTTTTGTGTTCCGGCCACGAACAAGTTTCTAAGACCTTCTTTTTGTTTTGGTTCTTTATTTCATTTTTTTTTTTTTTTTGATATCGCGCACACCTACGGAGAATAGCCGTCTATTGGTTCGAAAACCACTGGTACCTTAGGTATACAACCGCGTTTATATAGGTAGAATTTAACTGAATTGTCCGGTTTTGCCCGGGACCGGGGTAAAATTGATTCCAAAAACCGTAAAGTGTTGAACTTTGTTGAGAGTCTTATGTGTTTTCGTACTTTTCGCCACTTAAATGTTGCACAAGTATACGGGTGTACGCCGAGGGAAAATTACAATTATAGATGTTGGCTACATAAAATAGATATAATTGACTACTATCGTATATACCCGCTAGTATTATAAACAAAGTGGCTAAAATCAAACTAATTGTTGTAATAAAATACAAATCAACAAAACGAAATTAATTAATTACGTGTTTGACAGTATACTACAGTATAATTGAATCACGTTATGTCTTTATTTCAATTTAATTTAAAGTTAACAGAGTGTTAGAGCAAGTGAACTATAACTATGCTTTTTCGATTTATCTGTTGACGGTCGTAAACTAACATTTTTTCAGTCAATAGATAAAGGTTAAATTAAATAAATATTGTTACCTTTAGTATAATTAAGTGTAGGAATTACTTAGTAGCTGTAAGATATTAAAAAATAATTTAACAATAGTTAACAGAAAACTAGCTCGGTTATTGTAGTGTTTTATTGAACTAAATGCGCTAAACGCAAAATGAATCGTCTATAACAGTTTAAAAAAAATCTGTTGATGCACATCTAGAGTACATCAATCAGATGAACACCTGCACCGCGCTACTTAAAATATCAAGTTCGTCCGTTTTGTCTTTTTTGAGGTGCGTACATCAGTGAGTGAGCGGTATTTGAATTATATATAAAGACTAAAATAATATTTAATGGTTTCGCATGTACGCGAAAACGCGCCCGCACGCATTACAATCTAATATCCGCGATATTTTTCAAATGCAAATCGAGCTGCGTCGAGTGCGTACGGAAAACCTCGAGGATAGACGTGCCCGTTGATTTATATATAATATATTATACGTACATATCTGATCGTCACACATAATATTTCGATTTTTCGCTAATTCCTTCGCGGGACACGTCCGAGCGCGCATTCGAGTCCCGGAGCGTTTCTAACGATGTATATTCTAAGACGTATACGCGCGCGCATAATCATTCTCATACGCGTACGGTTTTATTATTATTCGACCCCGAGGTTATGCACACACGACTGTACTTTAGTATGCGTAGTGGTATACGCGTTGTGTTGTTGGTTGGGAAGAAAAAAAAACTAATATAATAATACAACAGTTCGTATTATTTATATAACATGTATATATATATATGTACATAAATATACGAGTTTCGGCACCGATGCCAATGACTTGGCGCACACGTAATAATAAATTCAAACTCGTAACGCGCACACGTCGCGCACGCAAACTTACACGTACGCGCACGCTACCGAAGAATATGGATCAAGTTTAAAGCACACGACTATAGACCAGTGTAAGAGACTCGCGGATGGTACCAACGCGATTGTTTGACGTAAACATATTATTTACGCTACACCGTAATACTGCGCACATAATAATATAATATATATAATATACGTCTCGTTAAATGCAAAATAATTGGTCAGAATTTAGTGGGTCCGCTGTAGGTGCGTTGGATTTATTTTCCACGTCTTAATGTGTACCAGTACAAAACGCGCTTCGTTGATGACGGGCGCGCAATAGAATGTACACGTAACTAAAAAATACACGATGATGTTATACTCGCGAGAAACGTATACTCGCCCCGACCGCTAGCACGGGCACACAATCTAGTTCAACGGTTCTCAACCTTTTAATGTCCGAGTACAACCCTCACGTTTTGAACGTTTTCACGTACCACTTAACTAAGTAAACTCTGCTTTTGCTTACAAAAAAAAGTGTACAAATTATCGGTTACATATGAAGCGTTTTATTAGGTTTGATCAGGAACGATTACAAAAATATTAGCATTTAATGAACAAAAGAAAAATGAAATATGTGCAATTATTATCAAAATAAATTTGAAATAAATCACTAGGTACTAGAATAACTAATTACTAGTTTTAAAATTCTTGAAAATATCCAAATCATACGATTCAATTTAATAAATCTAATCTAGGGCAATAATATGAACATGTAAATAATTTTAATTGTGATTGTAACTAATGGCCATTGTTGTCGATGTTATTCAGATCAATAAAAAAAAGCGATAGTTGGTCGTCAGTATCTGGCTCCGTGTTGGCAAACTTTAAGTCTAAAATTATTTTCTACGTTCAATTAATTTCTACACTCCTTTTTTGTGCATAATAAGTGAATAAATGTGTTTCCACACACGTACGTGGACACAAAACGGATCAGAATTTTATTTTTCCTTTTGAGATTTTTCTTCACGGACCACCTTCGAGCTTTCCGCGTACCATAGGTTGAGAAACGCTGATCCAGTTGATCAATTTTTCACCGGCCGACTTAACACGCGCGTTTCACAATTTATGCGGCGCCCTGCGATGACCTTACGCGAAGACGACCGGGACTGCAGCGGTGGTGGACGATGATAATACGAAACGAACACGCACTAGCTGTATCTGAAACGGCTCGTAGCGAAACGCTGCGAACGAGCCAAACGAACATACTCGTATATCTATTATACTGTACGCGAATGAAAAAAATTTAAAAAAAAAACCGTTTTAATCGCACACTTTTCCGAGCACTGCCCATAGTATAATATATATGGTGTTGTTACGTTATTTACGGCCGTCGCCGGTCGAGGGCCGCAGGTAAATCGTTTGCGAACTTTTTTTTTCCGCTCGTCCTAGTCGTATTGTCCGTCCAACGAGAGTTCCGGCGGCGGCGCGTTGTCCGCGTATGTACACTTCACGTGCCTTGATTCTGTTGATGGGTGACCTTTCCGCCCGGGCGTTCCCGTTTTTCGTATCTCTGTCACGTTGTCCCCTGGGAATTTCACGGGATCCTAAAATTTCCCATTTTCAGAAGAAAAACAAAGAAATAATATAAATCATTTTTTGTTTCGGTTATATGATAAAAGTTGACTTTCAAATGTCTTGTCCGGAATTTTACTCGTTCTTGAAAAGTCGTCGCCAGACCTATGAAAGCGAATTCTTTATTCCAATGAAAAACATACTATATATTATGCGATTTTGTTTAGAATTATTAAATAAAAAAAAACATTTTAATACTTTGTCAATCTACTTTATGTCCCGTTTCGATCAAAAAAATATAAATGTCACCTTGTAATCATTAGTCTTGTTTGCCCGGCAACGCTGCGACTATGTGTTATTATAATACATAATATACACGGCACGGTGCGAAAAACGAAAAAAATCACAAAACGGAACTTATTTGGGTTTTATACAGGTTTCACCTTCGCATATTTATGATTGGAACGAATACAGCGCATTTCTATCGAAGATTTACAGTAGCTGCGCGATATCTGCTCCACGTATATATTGTCAAGGATCAGTAGACAGTCTTCGCTGTACGAATACACGCATATAATATCTCTTCTTCGTCCATTCCTTCGATCAGATGTACTCACACCGGATACAGCTATAGCCTACATAATCACGCGAATGCGGTGCGCGTGAAGCGTACAGCAGTTGGCCCCTAAGTCTCTATTACGCATGCGTCATACGTTTAGCACTGGACGGCCGGTATAATGACGATCGCGGAAATGTTGTACCATAAACGCGCATCTTTGCATAATATATTCACGATGATACTATCCATATCTCTATCCTGCAGTAGTGGCTAGTGCATACGATTTAATATTCTACAAATGTGTATCCAGATGATAAAATGATCTTAGGCATAATTATAAATTTTACAGCAGCCACTCGATGCGTTTGTACGACCTATTTCCTATGCATCGAGTGGTCGGGATGCAGTGCATGCGGAGCATCGGAAAAACTTCAATGAACTGCGGATGCAGAAACGCGGAGGTGGAAAAAAGTGAGAAAAAAAATAAATACACCACGCGTCGTGCCGTGAAACGAAAAAATCGAATCGGTTCCGTCGCAGCAGCGCAGTTCAACGCGAGCTACGTGGTATCTGCGTGTGCAGCGTGTGTATCGTTTGTACGCCTATAAATATACATTATGCAAGTGTATGCTGCTATAGCGCTGCAGTGGCCGTATCATATCGTCATCGTCCGCGCGGGAGACGCGTGTTGGAACGCGCGCGTGACATATAATAATTACACGTATAATAATATATGAATATAATGCAGTCGGTTTCTTAGAGATATGCGCGTCTCCCGCGTGTCGACGATTCACCCGTTTACACACGCACACGCGCGCGCGCGCGCGCACGCGCACGTACACAACGATATTAAACGAGACGTTAAAAAATAAATCGATCGACGGTGAAAAAAAAAAAAATAATAATAAAAAACCGAGCACGTAAAAATAATGTGGACGCGATAATGATAATATATTTTATTCGCGACGACGGCGAGTGTGCGCCACGTCGGTCGAATCGTGATGCGCGCACATTATCATAATATAATATAATAATATATACAATATAATATGTACGAAAACGTGTGCGCGCACGCGGCGATGATGTCTCCGAAACCGGACAGTACAATGGACGAAATACAATATGATCATATACGACCGATCGATTTATTATTTTTTTTTTTTTCACTCAACAATACATTTATACACCATTATTATCGTTTTATTGTTATTATATTATTATACGCGACGTTTCGTTCGGGGCTTGTTTTTTTTCCTGTCCAATACGCGAACCGTCCGTTCATCGCACTTGCCACGACTTCGCATACGGGTTAAAATATACGCACTCGAGTAATTTCGAAGCGCCTCGGTACCGGCACAAACCGACGTCGTGTCTCACTGCAACCGTAACATCTCCGAGAAAAATCGTTGCGCCAACCGTTGCACGTGTATTGTCATGGACTTATCGCTAGGGGTGCGAGCTAAAATTTTGTCCGAACCGCGCGTCACACCACTCGACGACAGAAAAGCAAAAACGAGTTAAACGCGCACCGTTTCCCTAACAACTATTTGGTATTTTGGTTGTCATAGTAAACAGTCAAGGTCGTCATAGTGAATTGTGTATATACCTATACTATGACTTGGACCAGAATAAATTGACGCACTTACGCAAACGACACGCGGCTAGACTACAATGAGCAGACCCACGCCGTGTATCAGGGCTTTTCAAGTTTATTGCATCACGCGCAATCGGCTTTTTGCATGTTCACTCGTAAGATGTGATCAAAATCAAATGCTGGGCTCAGTGGCGTATTTTCAAATTTTTCAGGGGGGGGGGTCCTCAGTTTCTACATAATTAATATTAACTATAATACTTATAACTTGAAACCATGCTGCAGGAACATGTATCTGTTTTAGCTGTTGTAACTAATATTAAACTATATTAAATATAGTTATTTTTATATAATATTTTGTTTACGGGGAAAAACTATGTCCGCGCGACCGCACGTGCCTACATAAATCGGGTTCTGCAAATATGCAAGAATTTCACTTTTTTTTTGAGAGGTTCTGGGGGGGGTCCAGTACCCCAGTACCCCTGGACCCCCCCGTAAATACGCCACTGTCCTGGGCTCACAATAGAGATCTTACGCCCTAGTAGGCACAGTCAGACAGGTACGAGACTATCCGTATCGTCAAAATAATTGTCAAAATGGGTCAAAAAGGCTTTTTCTGTCAGATTCTACGGTTATTTCCCGAGTAGCCCGAGCTTCTAAGGTCCGAGCGCCCCTAGAGAACCACATGAGACCACCTCGTAGGTCAGCTATGACTTTGACTACGACAACCGAATTCACGATTTCTTTTCACCCTCCGTTCTTTAAGTTAACCAATGGGCACCCGGCGGTGTACACATACGATACGCGGTCGACTTTCAACGGTCTTTCACGCCTTTGCGTAAGACCGCGCGGCTGGGGGTGTGAGAAAAAGACATGACGTGTACTCGTGTGCGCGCGAAAACCGCATAATATACGCGTGAGAGTATAAAACCGTCGTCGTCGCGTGTATACTTAAAACATTTACCGCAAATTACTTCCCATGAAAATTTCCAATTTTCGATAAGACAATAATACGCGAACGTGTACAGTAAGGTCGTAAACGCAAACAGATTTTTTATTGCCGGTAATAACCACGTTACGAGACGACGTTCAGTTATAATAATACATTATATCGTACCTATTATACGCGCGTGTGTACTACTGCAGCAGTTCACATGGTCTAATATCTAACGCGATTACGAGCGGTCAACATACTTCCGAATTGAAAAATGCATACTCTATATTTATACGCGCCGAACATTATTCGTCCGCGCTTCGCGTTCGTTTCCGGAAAGTACACGCGGACGGAAGTTTTAATGCGCTAAAATGTGTACGTTTTGACGCCGACCACGATGGGTGTGAGCGTGCGTGTACGAACATTATATTATCATGCGAAACGAGTGTATGTTATTTTATTATATACTACACAGTGCACATGGCTTCCAATTATTATTATGTTTAGAAGAGAAAAAAACCAACAAACACTGTGTGCATTTTTTATTTTTTTTTTTTCATATAATTGCATTTTTCATATAACTGCATCATTTTAACGATCGATTTTTAACAAAATATTACAAACATGTCGTGAACAACATACAGTAACATTTTACATCGCGTGGATAACACGAAATAAATATTTTTATACGGTTTGGAACAATATAATATCGAAACCGTATTCACGTTGTGTTAATTTAAAATACTCAGTCAACGAACCCGAAAGCAAAACTCGCTTTAACGTAAACCATGATGTTGTTTGCACTCTTTGAAATAGTAATGTAACAGATTTTTAGTGTCCAACTAAACGGTTCTGAACTGCATCGTGAACTGGAAAGAAACTATTACAACAAAATCGTTGAATTAGGAATGCGAGCGACTATTGCGCATTTCATTGATTTTATTTCTCCTCACCCGCGACTTCCTTTTAAGACAACGGCTTTACCGAAGTAAATTCGAAAACAAATATAGCCTCTTATTAAACACAAGCACAGTTCGATTTCCGGTCAATAGACGACTGTACAAAACGTGCTACGTGCGAGAAACAGATTGAGCTTTATTGAAAAACACCGAAAACCATTTTCGGAAAAACCATGACTATCATTGTTAAATCCACTCTAAAATCTAAAAGGAAATGGTATACGTGCGTATATAACCCAAGGGATACAGAACGTTTTCGACAATCGAACGAAATCAATGGTGCCTATTCTTCGATAAAGTTAATAAGAATAAACGGACCATCATATATTGGGATACGTTGAAAATTATTTTTTTTTTTTTTTTAAACCTATTTAATGGTGGAAGAGTTTTTGTATTTATTATTTCGTCGATTGAAACTACGCCACGCGTTACATTATGTAGGCTCGAACGCGTTATTATAGTCTATACATAAAAATATTATTAAGATATCACTCGGGTACAGTTGAATCGATTCCTAACGGTCTATAAAACGTTTCTAAAAGTAAGCCCATCACGAAATCATAAACAAGTGCAGAAACGATCGCGCTACAAATACAAATAATTATAAAAATTATGTTGCACTATCCGAGGTATTGAAGCCGCGTGCGGTGACTTCCGTATAACTCGGAATAATGCTCGAAACGTTTTCCGTCGTATATTATAACACACACCGTTTCGACGTACGTATAATTCACAATTGGAGCGAGTGAACGACGCAAAATCGTTTTGTTAAGTCTGCGGTCCACCAATATACGTAGTACACAATATCAATGTTATACACCGGAGGTCGGCAAGTAATTTCTATTGGAGTCCTAAAGATTAAAATAATAAATAAATGAGGTCCAGTGAAAAAAATCTTTGTCAAATCTCTATAAATGGCAGTATATGAAAAAAAAATAAATGTATCTACTCGTAGTTATAATAATTAATTTATATTAAAAAATTACAATGATAGGTAAATAATAATTGTATCGAGTAGTAATAGTAATAAATTACCGAGTAATTTAAAGCGAAAAATTGCATTTATTTTCCTTAGACAGTTATTTTGAAATTGGGAAATCTAGAAGGAACAGCTTATTCATATGCAGGTGAGAATCTGTTAATTCTGTCCGATACTCTTTTTTCAAAAAAATAATTCTTGAAAATGATGTCTCACAAACGTATGTCGAACCAAAACATCGTATAACATAATCAAGTACAATGGGTCCAGAGTTTTGCCTTCGGCCAGTTGCCGACCGCTGTTATACACCATTACGTAAGGAACACTCGGTGTACAGCCTGCGCGCCAACATGTACATGGTATACAATTTTTTTTTTTTTTTTCGTGTCCACGCGATTGTTTCGCACGTGATTTAACGGAAACGGGTTTGCCGTTGAATATCGTAAATTTTTATGGTCGCACAACGCGCGCTGTGTACACCGTAAACTTTTGGGCGTGCCCGATGAAAAAAGTTTCGACTTTGCTTACAACGCGTATACGGTGGTCGACCGCGGTCACGCGCAACCGACCGTGGTACACATGTGCGCGTGTGCGTTCGAGTGCGAGGGGTCTGTGTGCGTGTGTGTGTGTGTGCGAGACGAAAGAAAAAACGGATACCTATCGGGTACATACGGTTTTTTACGCGCATTTCGCACGCGGTTGCGGGAAATTTTTTAATTAACGATCGATCGACAAAAAGAAGAAAAACTAATGAGATCGGTATCGCCGCCGCAGTCGTTCTCACGCGACTCCCGCGGCATCTCGCAGCGGCTCCGGCACGTGCACCGTTCACGTGGCGTGTACCCGGTGTCCTATACCTGTGCAATAATGGTCTATACCAGGACGCGCACGGGCCCCGCGAGTGCAGTACATTTTCTTCACGCCGATTTGCACACACACGCACATTTATAGGTACTACACGAGGGAGTATGCACGTGTGCGGCGGCGGCGACAGATCCGACACGAAGACGAGACCATGCGAACCACCGAACCGAGCTACGTATTGGGAGTGTGCTCGTATTATACGCATGTGTAGGTACCAATTTGCAGTCGCTCAACGTGGCAAATAAGAAGAGAAAAAATGCAACTATCGAGTGCAGTCGATACGTACTGGTGGCATTATACTACGATGTCGGTGTCCGGACAGATTTTTATCAAAACGCGCCAATATCTATGTCTGATCTCCTTTCAGGTAAAATTGATTCGCCTCATCTTCTTTCCCTTATGAATAGTCCACCCTCCCCCCCCCCTTGAGATTCCACTGAATATTTCCCCTAATTTATATATACCTTGCTCTAACTTAAACTATATTCTTAATTCCCTTATCGTTTAATTCCAGTCACAAATAACGACCCATAATGACTCCCTATTTAAGACAGGTCACTGTCACTTTATATATATGCATCATAACTATTAGGGACTTCTACCGTTTTGTTGTTTTCTCTTAACACCCTTGATTATTTCCTCGTATCACTAACTTTAAACGTACTAAATACTAATTAACTTATAATTGGGACTTGTCCCGTTCGGAGATAAAATTTTATAAGCCATTGCTTTTATGGTATAACATAATGGACATTAATAATCAAAATAAATCCAAATTTAAGCATTTTCACGGCTAAAAAGGGTGGCGGCACACTTGCATGGTTAATTGACCAGCCCGTATAGTATATAATTTGTTGTGCGTCATTAAAACGTTCCTCGCACATATAAAACCGTCTATACATGGGAGCAACGCGAAGAAATGATCGATGTATGAACGTACAATTTATCATACATTATATTATGTACTATAACATTATCAATATTATAGTAATATCATTAAACCCAACTGACCTCTGGCGATTTCATTACGGCGTGTATCCTAACCCTGTACTCGCGTTGTTCTTTTCTACGCCGAGAAATAATTGTATTATTATTATTATTATTATTATTATTACCACTATTCTTGATGGCCGTATTCAAATGCGTACGAGACGCGCGCACGTTTTAAACATTATATGCGAGACGACAAGATACCAACCACTGCAATAACCGTCATATCGTCGACGACGACGGCGACCGGTGCACGCGCGCGCACCTACGCGATGGAAATAAAACGCGAATATATACGCGCACACGTCGCGGACAAATGCATTTAACGATTCAATTAAAACGGACATGATATGTATGCGCTAGTGCGCGCGCGCGCGCGCCGCGTGAGCAAGAAATCAATTCGATTACGATCTCGGAATTTCAACGGAACCGTACGTGCGTACGCACGGGGCGACGAAAACGCGGTCCACAAACATAGCAACGACTGGGGCTGCGGGTTTGTCCGCCATCGTGAAACCATAAAAATGCCTAAAAAAAAAATATACGCGTGAAACGCACTTAACGAAGTCGAAAAACGCGAAATCAAAGTTACGGGCTGTGATCCGCCGTTGTGAAACGACTCGAATTTCGTGCTAAAAAAGCTATACGTTTTACGGTCGGTTGAAAAAATAAAAAATGCGCTACCCTACGCACGGCCCGGCCGGTAATAATATTATGTTTACGACTGGACGCGGATTACGATGCGGCCGCGCTCGCCCGGTCTATACCGGCTATCTGTATTACGATAGTATGAATAACACCGTGTACGCGCGAAAACGTTTTCGCGTTGTACCGTAAAAAAATAAACGAATAAACAAGTATAAGGAAAATCGAATGAAACGTAAAAAAAAAAAAAAGAAGGAGAAAAAAAAAAAAACGACGACGGTAAAACCGCCTTCGCGACGGGCAATAATAATCCGTTTGGCCGCGCGCGCCGTCCCCATGTAGGTCAAATTTGTTACTATCGCGGTAATCGACGTCGCGAAATTTATTGAAATTCCCCGGAGCGCACGACATCACGATACCGTACCGCAATGGTATTATATCGTACGTATTATACAAGTAAGTAGACGTGCACACCACGGTGTATGATAATGCATAATGACGCGACATCCGAGTGTAATATAATATATAATACACCGCGGGGGGTACTGTTTGTTTTCTTTTTCCCGCAGACGGACACGGACGGGGCGAGCGAGGGAGACGAGGCGTTTTTCGACGTACTTCCGGTCCGAGTGAAGCTCGCGTTTTACGGTTATATTGCATTATGCATGCTTAATATACACATACAACGAACGTACTACACATTTATATAGGCACTTACACTTACACCTACGTCGCAGCTGAGCATACGCGTGCACGATGCACCACTGCACACCGGTAGTCAAAGCTACGTCGACGACCTATATATTTTTATTGTACTTGTACAATGGATGCCACTGTTGTGAGACTCAAAATCGCACGGTCCGGACGTATTCGTATAAACGGTGAAAAATAGAATCGGTTATGATCCTCAAATTTCGCTCGGTGACCCCTCCGATTTCGCAAAAATAAATCGTAAAAAAGGGAAGCCTCTTCTACATACATATTCGATAACATTTCGAAATTCATTCGTTTTACAAAAATTGCGTTTGTGTGGCAGACCGCTGCGGCTTAGTACATGGTTTCGATTCATGTCACTTGTATTATAAATAGTATTTATCGCATTTGTGCACTACAAAATCGACCAGTATGTATTGACGAAAAAAAACATATAAATAAACAAAAATGGAAAATTGTAAAAAATATCTAAAACCGGTAAGATTTGTAAAATTAAAAAAGCAAAACAAAATCAATAATGAATTTGAATTGTTTTTCCCCACATTTCGCCTACTTATACGGTTCATTTCACCGGTCCCTAAGTGGGTCTTATAAACACCGTCAATATTGTATATATTAAGGTATACACAACATAAAATAAGAACGTTAACGTCTACTTTAAATACTGCAACACAGTCGAGTGAGGTACACAATATACACCAGCACTTTAGACTTATTTCTCACACTGTAGTAAGCCTACAACGATTTAAAAACTAATCGCAAACCTATATGTTGTTTGGTTTTTTAGTTTTCGAATGAACCGCGAGAACTGCGTATTGGTTTTACCACCATGATGTGCGTTTTTTTTTTTTAATATGTTTTTTTTCCCCGTCTGACAAAATACATACATAATATTATAATAAAATATAAAAAACGAAACCAATGGTACTTATATCGATTTCGAATGTATACAGGGCGATCAGAATTTCATGTTACAGCGGTTTTCTCGTATAAACGTGCAAAATAAAAAAAAATTATAATAATCTAAAACCACTATTTTCTATGCTCTTCCTCTACTTGCAACTCTAATTATTTTACTTTTATATTTTACACTTGTTCTTATAGTCTTAATTTACTATTTTTGCTCAATTTATCATTAGTTTTATAGTTAGACCGCGGATATATAGGTTCACTGTGAAAACTAACAATAATTAATTAGTTAACAATCGTTTAAAATGCCTAGCAACAAAAAACTTTTTTGTTCCTCCTGAATAGTTGGGAATACTGAGATTGCCCTTGACGGCCCTTAAGCGACGATATATTTTGACACGCAAAAACTCAATCACCCTGTATATACATGGTTTCTCATAAGAACAATTCACCTACATACCAGTATCACCCGACCTATGTATCTCGCGCATAATTCTTTTCCACGGTATAATTATTTTATTTTATATTCTTGTATTATTTATAAAATACAGTATCTATGTACAATAATAATATGATGTTTTACAACATTATTTTTATCTCCTTGTATTATGCTCAATCGCTGTAAGTGAACGAAAAAGATTATATTATGTTTATTGTAAACGTTATCACCCGTAAAGTAACTAAACAAATATAATACTAGACGTGCAGTACGAGTAATTCGGGTATTTAAGATGACTGTAATGGTAATCGCACATGTACATACTAGTGTAGGCAGAGTCGGAAGTTCTTCCGTCCCGAACACACACCCGTTTGCGTTGATTATAATATTACAACGCAACAGTCGGCAACTCCAAATCCAGACCGCGTGGAGGGTAGACAATACTGGACGTTAACGTCTTGTACGATTTAATATGCATTGATTTAATTTTACAAAATGTGTTTGCGATTTTCCGGTATAAATGTATGTATAAATATATAAATCATGAAACATGAACAAGTGGATATATAGGTGCGTATACGGAGCAGGGTTCGATTCTCGATCTTGAACGAAGTTTTTGCAATTTCTTCTGTGTTTTTCTCAATTATTCGGGAAGCTGTCGAGAATTTAAAAAAATGACCCCATTCTTCACGACTAGACACCATTTTTCCTATCAATAGCCTCACACGATCGTGATGATCGGAGCACTCCATATGGTCGAAATCGTGTACACAAACACAAACAAAAAAACGCACGCATCCGTCATGATAAGTCCATCATATATGATACGTATTCCTCGTTTCAAACGGAATCAAAAATCAACATTTTATTCGATCTGCAGCTGCTCCACGGTAAATTGTAATCCACGTGGTTTTTTTTTTTTAAATATTTTCGTAATAATTACCATAGTAAACAATGCATGATAGAATACACGTCGTTTACTTTTTTTGTTTGCCGAGGACCACCTTTATTAATCATTTGAATGCTCGCCGGACTCCGATAGAAATTAATTATCAATTGCCGACCCCCGTTACAACGTACAAGCATATGCATTGTAATACTCTACATCAGTGGTCGGCAACTTTTTTGAACTCTCGGGCCACATTTACAAATTAAAAGAAGTTCACGGGCCAGATAAGAATAAAAACATTTTATTCTTCAATTATTTATTATACAAAAAAATACTATCTAAAACTTAAAATAATAAAATGTATAAGATAAAAATTACAGTTTTTTATATAATTATAATATGAAAGTATGGATGTTATGTACTGACAAAGTGCATAATGTGATTTTTGTTGTTGGATATTGTTAATTAATTTTTCGATTTCCACATTAAAATTACTTGCGCCCGCTCTAAGAACATGGTGGAGATGGTCATCAGTTCATCACTTATACGTGATCTGTATTGGTATTTAATTTTTTTCAAGTGAGAAAAAGCCTGTTCACACACGTAAGTGGATCCAAACATACCGAATTATTTTGCAGCTATATCATTAATTTTTGAAAATGATTCAGGAAGTTCGGCGAAAAAAAGTTCTAGAATTTAAAGCGGGCCGCCGGTTGCCGACCACTGCTCTACAGCGCGGAACACCACACACGCGGGGGCGGCGGCAGGTATATCGCATACATATTATACCTAGTTATGGCGACCGGTTGGCCGAGTGCGATCGCGGACACGGCGAACAACAATAAAACAATAGTATTATCTTATTATTTACGCAGGCACAGGATACCTATGAGACACCAGGTCGGTCAAACGGTCGAATTTTCATAAACGTTACGATTTTACAATAACTTTACATGATTTATATGACGTCGCATACGGTTAACAGTCTATAATTAGACTCTGAAATACACATATAATGTGTGTAGTGCTATTCTAATCGATGTTTTTTAAATTTCTCAACGTGTAAAATATTAAAAACAATCATCATTTTTAACCCAAGAAATTCGATAAAAAAAATGCAATATAAAGCTGTTCAATCCGATGAAAATGCATAGATTCAACAGAAACGACATATAGTTGCTAAACGGGCCGGTACGTTTATATTTCCTGGATTCACTGTACAAGTTTCGTTCAAATATGTACACCTTTTCGATGTGAATTTCGGCCCGAGTATTTTTTTGTGAATACGTAAATTGTGCGCGTCCCTTATGTATTATTATTTATATTGTTTTAGAAAACATTTAAATGACATAATTTCCTCAGAAATTCAATTTGAGTAATTTTTTTAGTTATAAAAAAACATATTCTTTTTTAATAATATTCTAGTATATTCTCAATCGTCATTCTATTTCTGGAGCCCTGATTTCGTAACGCTTTGTACATTTTTTAAATTGCCTTGAAACCGCATTCGGAGGCAATATTCGTATACACGTCAGAATTCCAGGCCGCAACTTACGTTTGTTCTTATCGGCACATTTTTATCGGGACGCAACTTGCATTCACCGTTTGCCCGATGACAACAACGCTGTCGTGAAAAAAACCGTGCGATTGTCTCGGTATGATGAATTATGTGTCCGCGGTATCAGATGATACGAGAAAAATGCTTGCGGGTGGCGGGGACTGTATAGGTCATCAGCTGGTTGAATTAGGAAAACCAGAACCTAAACGCGGTCTCGTGCGACGGCTAGAAAAATTCATTGGCGTAGCTACTGCTACTTCATCAAAATAAATAAATAAATAATACGAGTTGAAACACGAGACGGGACGAACAAGAATTCAGCAGAACGTTATTCCGTTAATATCATAATATTATAATTACAGCGTGTTGTGTATAATAAATTATAAAGCATATCGTACCCATATGTACGGACGCGATCAAACATATTATACATTCTACCGGTACATTATGTATTATTTTTATAAATACGTCATCGTGAGGCGGCTCGCGCCACTTTTAGTGAAATCATTTATAATCCGCGGGCTCAAGGTAAAAATACGACTAATTTAATATTATTTAGATATTCAAATATATTATAACGTTGTAGTACCATACAGGGGGTATGGTTTTGGAAATATAATGAATACATAGGCCAGTGTAGCGCTAATGTTCTGAGATGAGTGCGGTGACGATAAAATGTAAAAATATTTTAGGACAGTCAAGACGAGGTGACGCGGCGTCAGTGTCTCGGGAACGGAGTGCATCAACGGATCCGAGAGGCGTAATATGAATTTTGTGTTTGTTTGGATCACCTGGCCTCACCTGGGAGTTGTTTTACCGTTTTAGATTAGAGCGCAATTACTGTTTCCAAGAAAAAATAAATAACTATTAGGTTGAAAAAAGAGCACTGAAATCGTCGTATAACTCAAATTATATTTATTTTGTCTAATCTTACTAAATTAGTTTACTCGATATGTATAGATACCTTATCGGTAAAAGTTATTTAAATGAATATATTAAACAATAAAAAATATATATCCTGAGTAACCGAAAAAGAGAAAATGTACGCATCAAACCCAGAGCCCGAAACCCTTAAAAATACGATTTTCGAAAAATCCTATCTTAGTGCGCCTTTAATATACATTAGTAATTCCTCAAACGTTTCAAATAAATCGGTATGCGGTAGTTTCGGCTGAACACTAATCAATCGTCTGCAGTGAGTGGCATTTGAATTTAATATTTATATAGATTTATATGCACGTGCGTGGTATAACTGTTAACAAAACCACGTGTACGATACATAATACGATACACAGAAAATAGCAGTCCGTGAGTTCCGACAGGAACAAAAACATACCGATACGTATACAAGAATAAAAATAAAAATATGAAATTCCCTAAGCGGCGATACAATTTAATGCATTATTACTATCTGAACTGTACAAATGTGTGACCATCATATTTCGTGTATTGCTATTATTTATTCAATTTTCAGATTCAACGTTCTACATTCGATTAAAAATTGGATTAGACATGATAAATTTGTGTCCAAGTAAGAAACACAAAAACGATCAAACTTTAACCGCATACCAATAGTCACCGACTGTACATTTAAGTTATGCAGTCAGTCCAAAGTGGTAATAAATCGAGAAGGAAATTTGTATTAGTTGTAATTTTTATCTGCGTCGGAACTTACGTATGCGTAGTACATGGGTGATTTTTTACCTGTTCTGCATCTCGTATAGGAACGTTATACGTTATACATTTGCCCCATTGCCCATTTTTTTTTTCTTTTCAATTTACCTAATTTTTACTGTACGCTGATGACGTTCGCCTGAAGTAAGCGAGTAGTATTCGGATTTCATGTCCATAGATTTATACTCGTGCGTCGTGTGGCTTCGTATACGTGTACGATATTATAATATAATGTATACACCTATATGTACCTCAAGTACGAAACGACGACGGTATACCGTTACGATAGGTACGGGAAGAATGTTTATACTGCACCGCGCGCGGGAAACGACCCTAATTCGATTTTAATACGCGTTCGATCCCCCCCCTGATCACCCGAACGATTTTTGCCGGCGGAAAACGCGTGCGAGCGATCGAAATCGTCACCGCCGCCGTTCGAAAGGGGAATTCGGTATAAACCGTGGTAGAAAAGTAGGTATACATAATCTCCTGCACGGACATATTGTATAGTGTTAAATCCTACACGAGGTAGAGTTAACTACTAACACGAGGTTAATGTCCTACACGAGCCTTATTAAATTAAAAGTAATAATATCAAATAATCAATGATAGTAATTATAGAAAAGTTTAATTACGAGTATCTATACATAAACTATCCATATCAGCCGTACACGAAGTATTGTATTTATAGCTATTAAACAGTGCACGGCGTAATAATATTACGAGTAAGTAAGTAAGTGTTCGACACTGGCGGTAGGTACACGGATACTCTTGAGACATCACTTTGGTATTCGAGTAGTGGTCAGGAGTTAGCAGCACTTTCGGGGGTTCGGTTAGTTCCCATGGTATGTACGCACACGGAACACGGTAGCTGGTAAGCGATTACGTTTGAGTAAGTTCCGAACGAAAATGCACCGTTATACGTGAGTTCGAGCACGAACAGAAAAGTACCGGTACGTATAAGTTCCGGCACGAACAAAAGTACAAATTGAAATTTCCTACACGGCGATAAAACTATATAAATGCATAAACTTATGAACCGCACAAACAGATGATGACGTTTTATTATTATTCTACGTGCCTATTTATTAAAATTCAATGTTCTGCATTCTTACGAAACACGAAAACAACAAAATAATCTTAACCGCCCACCGAGTCGCCAGCTATACTAAACGTAGTCGGTCCTGGGCACGGGAATAAAGTGACAAGGAATTTACATAATGTATTATAGATGTGTTTTTTATTTCGTGTCAGAACCTGTACGTATGCAAAACGTACAATCCACTCGCCCCATCGGGTAAAAAACCTATTCCTTGTTAGCATCGGCCCGGGTCTCGCGGTTAAACAAACATTTCAGACACTTATAGAGTATGTGAATATTATCATCGTTGTTTGTTACGCCACGTGTGCGCTTCTCGCCATCGCGTTGCGCGCGAGCGTGTTGCGTAATACCCGCGTAATGATCCCGTCGTCCTGGCTAGTTCAGTGCGCACTTCACGTGCACGCATGTACGAGCTTAATAAAAAAATGAAACTGTGCGTGCGCGCGCGGCCGTTCGGGAACCGCTCGTAATTTACGCGGTTATTAGCGAGAGCGGCAACACCGGGGGAAGGATGCCGGAGCAGGAGCGATTGTTTCGAGGCGGCCGGCGCGGGTCGGCGGACACAAACTGTAACGAGGTGAAGGCCTCACCCGGTTTATTTTATTTTTTTATGTCCACGCGCGCGCGCGCCGAATACCGTCGTCGCAACTCGGCTAATGACGCGCGTAATCATCGTTATCAAAATTGATATCTCATTTTTAATGGTTTCCCCCATAAAAATAAAAAATAATAATATACGAACCGCCTCCTCGGCTCGGTTAATACGTATAATAATCGCGTACGTACGGCGCACGTCCGGGGACGGTTTTGTCGGCGCAAACGGTTTTTCGAGAGAAACATACCTCCTGTACGTGTACATTTCCCGAAATCGCGACCGTCAAACAATGGAGCGCGAACGCGGAAATCTGTACAACATGAGCGGCCGGTAGTGGAGCCGGGCGGGAAAAAAATGAAAAAAAAAAAAAAACACAAAACGAATAACGTCCTCGTCGCCGCGTCATAGGCCGTAATCATATTATTTTTATTCGTCGTTCCGTCGAACCGCGCATATTGTGTGACTCTCGCCGTATACAATGGCTAACTAGACGGACGATTAATAATTGACGAAAGAATGGTCTGCAGAAGCGCGCACGCCCACCGCCGCCGCCGCCGACGCCGCCGCGGAATCAGATCGGATCCCGTCGAAATGACATTGTTCGAGACAACGGCCGCGTCTATATTCTCTGAGTCACCGCCGCCGCTGCTGGGCGCAATGGGAACTAATTAAGTTTTTCCTTAATTCCCGTTCGTAATGGATACGTGGTAGAGATAAAAAACGAAACGAAAAAACGAAAAACAAAAAGGCCCGGGTTATTAACGGGTTCTACGTACAAGATAATGCGAAACGTAGTATAACAGTTTCTTGTTGTTGTTATTTTTTTTGCGTTTTATTTTCAGATAGGTAGTTTGCGCGCGACAGCAAAATATTACAACCAGTCTGCACGCGTCATCATACCACGCTTTCGTGTAAAAAACGAAAAACAGTCGATTGAAAAATACGATACTCGATTCGCCTATACTCTCGTATCTCGTTCGGTGATCGGATTTCTGAATTTCTAATAAACCACAGACCATTGAATCCTGCATATTATATATTTATTTCAAACGGGTTGTCTTTAATGACTATGTAAGCGATATTAGGTTTAAAACAGGTAACCGAAATATTTTAAACTTTACAAATATTACCGTACGCTAATTGCCAGGTATTTAGAAATGTAGGCTTTAGAAAATAATAACAAGAAAAATAACAACAATCTGGTAGTAAAATGGTAGTATATAATCTGATTTAAAACGAAAATCATTATAAATATCAATAACATGACACAAATAATCATAGTTCAATTTACAACTGAACTTAAAGCGAAATATACATGATGCACGGATATGGTTTGCTAACGTTCAAGTTCTTCGGAAGAGTTCATCGATTTATCACCACGGATGCGTAATGATTAAAAATCGAAATAACCATACGCTGTACACAATTGATTGAAAATACTGCATTTAAACGTACTATACCTAAATGATTCACCTATTCGTATTTTACAGTGATCAAAATACCGTATTTATGATCAATAATTATTATAGATCTTTGAACACATAATATGTTATCATCACGATGCGGATGTTATGATTATGAATCGAAGTATAACATACGAATATTATTATACCTACTTAATATTTTATAAAAAATATATTATACGTTAAACTTATACTGTAACGTTCTAATTAATAACACGTTTTTTTTTTTCCAGCAAACGAAAAATCTCAATCGAAAAGGTCTGGGTTATTAACGGGTTCTATTTATACAAGATAATGCGAAACGTATAACAGTTTTTTCTTTCGCAATATAATATTCTATTTTCAACAGATATTTTATACGTGCGATAAAAAAAAATATAACGAATCTATACATCATTATACATAATATTAAAGTAGAGTTTCGTGTTAAAAATGAAAAACAGTTGATTGAAGAATATACTACTCGCGATTAACCGCCGCCGTAGGTATTGGTATTTTACAGCAAACAAATTTTTGAATATCTAATGAATTATATAGATTTTCGAATCCATATGATCACGGATGTTGTGATTATGAATCGAAGGAACTCATATACTTTAAAAGTGTCAATAAAATGTACTATACGTTTAACTTATACAGAAATGTTCTAATTAATAACACGTTTTCTTTTTTCTACAAACGAAAAAATCCTAAAACAAGACACGTATTACACATAATGACTATGATGTTATCTAGGTACGTATATATGATCAAAAGATTCGATTGATTTTAACGAACGAACTGCGATTAATAGTTATGCGCCAAATAACCCTGGATATTTTTGAACGTTAACCGCAATTATCCCATCCCGTACGTGAAAGCTTTTCATCCGATCGAAATCGATATAAACGCATACTGCTATTAATTGACGTCTCAATTAAAACCCGCTGAAAATGAAATTTCGTTTTCAACTCGAAACCGCTTTAAAACAGCGTATATGATTTCCGTCGTAACATCATAATATATTATACTAGGTCAGTAGACTCATTTTTAATTCACAATCATCGTATACACGCGATGTATATAATATATGCACTGTACGCTTCGATCACAACTGTACCATTATTACCTAGGTACTATAGTTCGTGTATGAGGAGTTTAAACGTTGTCGTTCTATTTCTCGCAATTCTCAATGTTCTAGTCGTTTTTCAATCATCACGATCCAGAGCGAAATCATGACAGACGTATAATATTTTATTTCAATTCTTATTATTGCAATAATTATGACCAACACGCCGATTGTAAGTTTTTTTTTTTTATTATTTAAATTAAGGCGTCAACGTCATCGGCTATTAGCTTGCATACAATATGAATTTACACTGTTGCTAAGACACAATAAATGTATAATAAATTATAAGATTACCCGCGCGATCAGCCAAGCACCATTTCACACTTGTAAATTTATAGATAGATCATAATATAGTAATCGAATGACTACCACAGGGCCAGTCCGTATAGTCAATATGTTTGACGAAATATACTCGTATAGTTTCGCTGCCACTGGTTACCGAATTGTTAGTACGAATCAAAAGTGTGGTGGCTGTGTAACGCGAAAAGACTCGATCATATCTGTCAAAATGTACGCGAGAAAGAGAAAAGAGATACGCGAGGAACACAACTTATTTGGTTTTTAACGTACGCGATCGCGTTTTACACAAAGCTGTTCATACTCGTATTGTTGTTTGTCTCCGGACGAGAGGCGTGTTCTTCACAGATGATATTATTTTTCAGACAAGCCCAACCGACCAAAACTAAACAACAACAACGACGTAATACATATAGTGATTTATGATATATGTTTTTTTTTTTTTTTAATACAGCGTCCACAAAAATGATATACACTTACGGCGGGCGCGCGTACAAGAGGGAAATTTACTAATTTCAAAAATGTGTGCACAGCCGACCGCAAGAATGCGATTAGACGACGGCGGTACACAATATTATATACGGGTGCGCGATCGTCTAATAATTATTTGATTACATGTATACGATATGCGTGAATAATATTCACCGTATATTTTGTTTGCGGTCGTCCTCCGGGTTCCGTGTACACAAAGAAACACAACACAAGCGGCTTCTAATCATACATGTACATTGTACAACTGCAGACAGGGTTTGTGTTTGTCCGGCTGCAGCCGCGCAGACGGTATATAGTATTACGATACGACTTACAAGAAATACACTCGAAATGTATTATACTGCGGGGGGATTGCGTTCGAAATAATTATCCACCGTCCTTTACACCAGCAGCATGAACGCTGCGACCTGTGCGTTTAAACACTAATGTAGTTTGCCGACCGGTTACCGCCGCCGCGCAGTGTTTCGAATTGGTATGTTTATCACCACAAAATGTTGTGATTTATAAAATTGAAATGGTTTTTTTTTGTTTGTTTGTTTTTGGAGTGCTCTGCGTACTTTAATGGTAACATTTGATTTTTGAGTAATATTCTATATTATATCACGAAACAAATTATATATTTGCTGTGCGTACCACGCGTGACCTCGAGGGGCGGTGGTAAAGTCTCCCAATCGTGTGGATGAAATTTGAATAAAATTTTTGAATTTTTCATGAAACACAAAAACAAACACATGTTAACGGTGCCAACTACATTTATGTTGTCGGATCAAAGTCCGGATGAAATGCGAAGGAAATTTGAAATCATAATAGTATCTATTCGCACGGGAACTTGCATCCTCCCGGAGTGTGTGCCCGTCGGGCGGTTCTGAGGTAGTGCTACCGGGAGAGGAGTTTAGACATGTGGAGCGTTTGCCGTCGGGATATTTGACCGGACCCGGAGAGTTTACAATCGCCCACGTCGAGACGGTCGAATTGTAGGGCACGCACGTGCGCGCTCGATCGTCTTCTCGTCGTACCCGTCGCGAGTCTGGCGATCGTTCGCAGACCGTTTTGCGGCCGGTGGCAGACGTGAACAGACGAGACGACGACGTCTGCGGAGCGCGCGGGCACGTGCGAGCGCGCGCGTGTGACGACGACCGCAAACACACGACACACTGTAACAATAATACAACGCAGCAGCAGCCATCATTGCCGTGGATTAGGCGAACGTACGCGCCGACACACACGTGGCCATTGTGTAAAATCACGTATGTGCTACGAGTGGGCACACGCGTGATGGTCAATGAGCCCGGTCCGTACGCGTGCGATCCGACCAGACGGCGGCGGCGGCGGCGGTTTCTAGGGCGGCCGTGCGATCGGGATAATCTCCCGCGTGCCCTTAATGCGCCGTTCACCGGGTAATTGTCCGGACAACTGCGCTACGAGTGTGTGTTGTGTATACGAGTGTGTGTGTGTGTGTGCGTGTGCGAGTTCGGTGCGCGCAGACGAGTACACAATGCGCGTGTCCGTCTGTCCTGTCCGTCCGTCCTTCTCTCCGTCTATCTCCGGCTCTCTCGTTCTCCGCAATCTTATTCTTTGTGTATCGCGCCAAGTAACGTCGTCGTCGAGTTGTGAGGAAAGCCTCGATCGGATTCCAACGCGTTTGTGTTCCGGAAAATGTTCGCGTTAGCGAATCGCTATAAACTACAGAACACACACACACGCAGATAACTATAAATACGTAGGTATGCCACTTTTGACGCGAATTGTCCTGCAGAATCTTTAATTCTAAAACACCTCGTCCGCAGCGTCCACAGTGTACGGTGTTCGCGATAATTATATGGGCAAACGCGCATGCCATGCGAATCGTCTGCAGCCCGACAAGCGGTACACATTGTTCTGCAGCGGAATCTGTGCGACGCGGTTACCGCGGTATAATACGGCATACCGAATTCGACGATTATCACAAGTCCCAGCCACGCGTCACCGACTCGCGCCAAACGGGTAACGCACCACCGGTCCGTCTATAAGCCCGCCGGGCGCGTATTTATGTAATGCCGACCGAGAGAGGGTTTCGGTATCGTCTTTGAAATTAAAAAAAAAAAATACTAACGCCAACCGCGTGAACTTTTACGGTTGTCTCATCCGCGTACGTTGACATACAGTAATATTTAAGAGTGGTTGCGGCGTCCATCAATACGACATGTGTCTGTCGCACCCTCGAGGCGCGGGAAACGGATAGCAAAAGAAAATATATTTTAACGGTTTCGAATCTCGGATACACATTATACCGTTTTATCGTAGAATATACTGAAATCACTATCGAAATCAGTGACCACAGGACGTTCGAAATTTTGAATAAAACCAACTCTACTGTAACGTGTATAGTCACTGTGGTAACGCGTGATAAATGTTATACCATACGGATTCCTAAATGTTTAATACCACGGCGTTTAGCCAATCAGAGAAAATTATTTTACACGAAACGGGGCACACGGTGTAGCGCAAATACACCGATTAATACACTTTGTACGTTATTGTGTACCACCCGCGACTAAGCCATCGTAAGGCAGTATGATAATCGACCGAGGTTATGGTTAGCGTAACATGCATGCTTAGGTTATCAAGTTATGTTATATAAAAACGGTAACCTTAGCCCCGAATAGATGTTATCCCTCGCGGGAACGAGCCCGGGAAACTCGTGACCTAGCTGCGGTAAATTATTATATTATACGTGCCGGGGACGAATATCAATCACGTCACCACAATCGCTCGGGGAAGGACGCACGTCTACTTTGGCTCCTTGGCGGCGCCCGAGGAATGCCCGTCGCGGACCTAACCTCGCGTGGTGGCCCCTTTCGGCGGATAAACATCAGCGTGCCCGCGCGTATTCGTCAAAAGCGTATAAAAGTCACGTTTTGACATGGAACACGGCAGCCGCGCTCGATCCCAAGTCACAGAAATTACGACGACGGCGATTCTTTATCGTATTGTTACATCGACTGCAAGCTGACCCGTGTAGAAACTTGTACGTCAATATCCGTACGAAATGTGAATCATGTCCGCGAGCGCCGTTCTATCAATATACTATTATCAGTACACAAGTTCAAATACCACTCGCTCAACCATTTACTACATCTCAAAAACGACAAAACGTATGAACCAGAAATTTGACATAGTGGTCCCTCCGATACTCTAGAACCTAGAGTCGAGATGTACAAAAAAAAAATATTTTTCTGAAATCGCGTTTTGGAGGTGCGAAAAAGTTTCAGGCTCGATGAGTACATTTTTTCGGTTACCCAGGAAATATTATATTTTGTTTAATAATATTTTATGATAATAGTAACAACAATAACGCAGTGTTTATCCAACGTTGTTTTGATTGTGCAACACGAATATAGCTCGGTGTCATGGTAACGGCTGTAACATGATCGCGCCCGTTTTACCTTTTTAACCAGCAGAAAACGCAACGCTCCATGAAATATAGTGTCGTCCTTATATATAATTAACAGTTATCCTTGCCAATGCCACATGTTCATGTCTGACAAAAAATCAAATTATTGACTTACAGTGCACTGTTTAAAAATATAAATACTCGACATGTAATAGACATAATAGATATAATGGTTATAAATAACTATTTTATAACAGAACAAAACCATTTACAACCAAGCAAACAGTTGCATTTTGTTGTCTGCGGTCCTAAGCCAGTAAAATCGGGAAAGAAAATTGTTAAAAGGACGATTCTGCTTTTATTAATATTCACACGAAATCGACCATACGTTTTGACGGTGACAACTCACTCGTCGTCACAGGGATGACCGATGCGTTCCACTCGTTTGTACTTTTCACTCGACGAGCGTCACCGCGTCAATGTTAGCACACGCCCATTTAGCACAAGACGCCGCTACCCGTGTCAACGGTTCCGAACAACCACCCCTCGACCTATGCACCCTTTGCACATCGCACGTGATACGTTGTTACGTATACACGCGCTTGCGGCGGTTCTTCTTCGCGATCAAGGTCGTGGAGAGCGCGTTCGGTCGATCACACGCCGCGATGAAGAGCACACGTCGTCATCGTTCGTTCGCCCGTAAACATAATATAATTTACGAACGCACGCACGCACTCGCTCGCTCAAGCCCGTAAGAACGCGTAATTAGTCGGAAGGGAGGGGTTGGGGGGGGAGAAGAGGGAGGGCCGCGGACGAATCACGTCATTAGACGTAATTGCGATTCGAGGGCTACCGGCGGCTTACAAGGCGTTTCTGCGGTCGGGCGCCGACGGTCGCATGTGCAGGTACGTGAGGCGGGGATAGTATACGTCAAAGTGTACGCATAGGTCCCGCGAGGCAACGCGCCAACGGTCCCGGCCCGATGATAGACGAGACCGCGGCGTCAGCTGCAGTATATAAATATGCAGTATTATGCAGTTGGAGAGTGCATCGCACGAGTGTAATGACGACGGAAGAGTAACACGCCTCCGGGGGCGGGGGGAGGAGGGAAAAGAGTTAAGAGATGCCGCCGCCGCCGCCACCGGTACGGCTAAACAAAACAAACAGATTGCGGAGCGTGCGCGTCACCCGCACCGGCTGCAGGACGATACAGGCGCGCGTAAGGACGAGGTAACAGAAAATATAATAATAACGAAACGCGTACCTAGACGTAAATATTATTATCGTCGTGCGATTTGTATTAGGATCGTAAAAATAACATTCGTCGTCATCGTAAACGCGGCGACCTGCGCGCGCGCATTCTTAATAATATTTTTTCATTTTATTTATTTTTCTTCTATTCTTATCGAAACGAGGAAGCTGTATATATTGCTTTTACCGCATGATGAGTGTTTTAGATCCCAAGTGAAACGAGGAATGTGAATTATGGTTTTACCGTGTGGTGTGTGCATTTTTTTTTATTTTTATTATTTGTGTACACCATTATTTCGACCCGGAGGATTGCTCCGACCATTACGATCACCGGAGGTTTCTGACAGGAAATTTTATAATATTCAGAGGGTACTATGGAGGAAGTCCTTTTTTCAAACTTCACAACGGTTCCCCGAATAATTAAGAAAAACGAACGAAAAGCTTGTACGGAGAACTTGTATTAGCATTTTATACAGTCGATTTTCATAATTTTCGAAATATTTTAGTGAAATTTGCGTGCTTATAAATTTTCGATTAAAAGAAACTTTTATTAAGAAATTTGGTCCTATACTATACTATATAGGTTCATAAACTCAGAAATCTCTAGAAATGTTAGAACTGATCCACCCGACACCTATTTCACTAAACCAAAATGTACAGCAATAGCATTCAAGCGACCGAGGGGTCTCACCCGCGATTTTTCATGTTAAATATTACACGAAATTGCGTTTACAGATAATTATAGTACGCGGTCCAGTACACATAGCTCTCGGCTGCGACGATGAATTTGATTGTACCGCGAATAAGGTAGTAGGTACATATATAGTGTAGAGTCGAGGTCCTGATTGATGAGCGATGCGGCGCGGCGAGTGATTCCGGAAGCTTAGAATTTTCTCCGTCCGGGCCCCAAAGGGCATTCGATGAAAATATTACCTTTCAACGAAAAGGACGTTCACCGTTCGTCATACCTCGTTATATATTATGATAATGACTGTATTATGTAATAGTATAAGCGCGCCTCGAGCACGGGCTGTTCGCCCTATTCGGTACCGCCGGAATTCCTTTACATATATGTTCGTACCTACGTAGCAGCAGATCGACCACATCTGCACCACGCGAAGATTTCGAAGGAATTTCCATAAACCACGCCGTCGACGCGAAAATGTCAAACTCGAAATGAACATCAGGACGCTCACGTGAGAAACGATACGTGTACGCGTCGCGGTAAAACCACATTCTCCGCGCGCAGCTTCGCGTCGTAATATGGACGAAAAGGATTAAGACTTCGTGGAAGTTCACCACGTGTACAACGACGACAGATTTGCTGCTCTAGACGTGATGGATTGAAACGTACATAACGTAATATCAAGACCTCCTCGCCCCCTCCCCCCAGGAGGTCCCAGGAACGTAACATGATTTCCGTAGAAGATATATCTGTTTTACCACTCGCGCGGCTTTCTTTACGACTACCCGAGACACATATGGTACGCATGTACGCGGCCGTCGACGTCGTTTCGTTTTTTTTTCCCCCTCCTCCTCCGTCAGAATTACGATGACGTTCGGTCACCGCGGATCTCCTGACATCGTGTTCTTAACTCTTTATCCACAAAATCTATGGTAATACTCAAACGGCCCGTGTACGCCGCAGCAGCATCACGGAGATGAGAACTATACGCGCGTACCATGTCGACACGAGCAGAGAGCACACTGCATAAATATACCGCAGCAGCGCCGCAAATGGAACAATGAGTCGGGAGTTTTTACATAGGTTTTTTATGATTATTATTATTATTGTGGTAAGCGTAAATTTGGTCGGACGGCGAAGAAAAAATAAATAAATAACCGGCACCGTCTGACCAGACGCGGACGGGTTCAACTCGTATTACTTATACGAACAACATTTCGAAATAATAATATAATATACGGGGGGAAAAATGAAACGGTTGTTTTGAAAATCACACTGCGCTGCGCACTACATACGCACACGTTTCATGGCGTATAGTTAAACGTCTTAAAGGAAAAATCCCCCCCCCCCCGGGAGGATTTTGTTACCCGTTTTAACATTATATTGTTTGACTGCGGTGTCGCCTACGGTCGTCTATCCGAAAGAAAAGTATAGCGCAATAATCATACTCGCTCGTATGTGTACGCGAGGTCCGTTTCCTTCGTTCCGACTATGTTATGCTTACAGAGCTGTTAAAGGGAAAAAATGATATAACTATTGTCTAGAACGTTTTTTTTTTTTTTCATTATTATTTAGAAACATTGCACATTACGTTACATATACATTTTATAGGCATTCCGTAGAAATTCGATTCGGCATTGTATATTAAGTTTAAATATTATTTTAAATTATGCCTAGGCAATCTGTACATTTGCTAGGGAGATCGACTATTATCGTTTGCTATAAAATATGTGTTAAGGTAATACTGATATTAACCACTATTGGTTTATAGTAAATGCATATTTCACTGAGGCACAATAATGCATAATACTTCGCGCGAGGTTCGGCATTCTATTGCTTCTCAAACTTTATTGTATCGTGGACCCCTTAATTAATTGTAAAATTGATATGGTCCCTAAGGCTTAACGTCAAAACATTTTTTTCCCAAAAAAATCCCAGAACTATATTTAATATAATAAACGGTATTTTCAGCTTTAAATCGTTATCCGAACGCCGCAATGTCTTCTCCAGTTGTCGCTTTATAAACGGACCAATTGGAGGAACCCCGTTATATATCTCTTGTTATAACTTGAATTACAGGTATATTCTCGGTTCAACACTAACTTTAATGTTAATTCAATCAATAATTGTGTTACATCTTGTTTCTGTTATTTAGATTATAACTTTTCTTAAGAAATGTTAATTTTATATTGCTAGTATTGTCCTCGGAAATAAATAAAAACAAAACAAAGTATCGTACGTGTACGCGAATATACACTGCGACGACGACCGCTACTGAATGTGCGCACATGTTATATATGTATTTTTTCGCGACGAATGAGAAACGACAGGAACACAGCTTAACAAGCTTAACGGGTACACGCAGTGCACTACAATGGTATGTAATAACGTGTAGGAGCCGCGGGTGTTATCATTATGACGGACCCTCGGGGCTCGGTACACATGTATTAATATTATTTTAACGCTCTCCGGCGACGGTGCACTTTCGAACAGTACGCGGATGGCGACGACGACGACGACTTCTACGACCATAACGCGAGTAAGGTACCTCGTATACGGTACACGGTTATTATCAGGGGCATAGCCAGTAGGTAGGCCTGGTAGACTCGGGCCCACCCAGATTTTCTCTAAAAAGAAAAAGAAGTATTTCAACAATGAGTATAATGAAAACATACCTCGGGTCAACTATAAAAATTCCTAGGCTAAACGATTTGACGTTAGTTCCCGTGGAAAAGGAAATAACTGAGCAATTTATTGACAATCCATCGGCCGTTGTTGATGAGTTTGCTATCGTAAAGAAAATGTGTTATAAATGGACAATACGCATGTGTTGTAAGTTACGAGTATAGTAATTAATAATTATAAAAAAGTTATCTTGTAAGACACTCTTGTAATCGGATAAATAAAAATTGCAAAAAAATAATCATTGATAACTTCGAAATTATAGGAGGCCAATGCCGAAATTGGGATTAGTCCCCATTTCCGTCTAACAGTGGAAGGTTTATGTGGGCCTATCCAAAAAAGAATCCATAGCTACCTGGTCATTAGACGTGTACACTTTAAACACGCGCGATACGCTGCGCGGTGACCGCCGTGGAAAATATTGTTTGCGCATGAGCAGAGCTAGCGGTGCACAACGAAAGGATATTGTGTACGCGGTGAACAATAATTGAAAAGTCGTATATGCTAATGGGTGTGACGAACAATGATATATGCATAAAGAAACGGCCGGTGGTGGTGGCGGTGTACGCGAACGATTGTTATTCACTTGGTTTTTCGTGTACACCAATACGCGTGTGCGTACAGTTTCTGTGTACAAATGTTACAAATACACACGCGCATATACGGTGTGCGGGTAGAGTACCGATAATATGCATACACCTATAACGTGCGTTATTGTTGTTATTGTAGCTGGTTTCGTTTTTCTTCCATATAGAGTAGAGAAAACCGGAACGTTTTCATCTCATAATTTATAACACACACACACACACACATATCGTATTCGCGTGAACGGTCTTGAAACGTACGTTGCGATGTATGTATGTATGTAAACAAGACATTGAACTAATTCAATTCGAATGTATATTACGTGTACCATATATGAAATCGCAAGTCGTTGCCGCCACCGACAGCGACACGGCGATTATATGGTACACGCGGATATATAGTGTGTGCATATACCTATGTACACGGTGGCGAAGCGTGAACGAACTTGACGGGTGTAGACAAATTCCGTAAAAAAAAAAAATATACATTACATATTATATACATAACCAACCCCACCTGAGTGAGGGGAAAAAAAAAATGCTCTACGAATATTATGGTTTTACTACTGTAGTCGACGGTTCGTCGTGCGGTATAACGGTACAAGGCCGCGCGAGGAGTGTTTCGGACACAGGGGAAAAATCGATCATCACAATCGTCCGTCCGCAACACGCGGCCGATCTCGTGAAGGAATAACATGCAAATCAAAATCGTTGAGCGCCGATGTACGATCTCACATTTTCGTTCACGACTTTAGCGGGAGTGCCTATACACAGGGACGGGCAGGGTATACTTGGAAAAATATATTCAGATACTAGCGATACATAAGCTATCAACTAAGGATCGACATTTAATATTTCCGAAAAGATATTACACTGTAGATACTAGATGCATTTTTTGAAAATAACTATAGAAGTAGGTAAAATTATAAAATGTATTATATTTCAATGTTATTTATTTTCAACAAAAACTACATTGTTAAACAACAGTAAATATCTAATACTACAAAAAACTATTTGGAGATATAAAAAAAAAAATTACAATTCGTCTTCTGATTTTTAGACATTGTACAGCACAATAACAAAAGTATATGTATTCCGCTACAAAATGTGGGTCTCTACTCCTTTTCTACAACTTGTTTTGCGAAAATGTTTTCAATTACCTTTGTGCTTGTACCAGTCAACTATGGGAATTACTAAAGGCAAATTTAAATTACACTTTTACGATTTCTAAGAGAAAACAATGTATTTTCATTTGTATCTTGTACCTCTACGCGAACAAAATAATAAAAAAAATACAAGATGCGCAACAACGGAAATGTGTCTAGCTATAATATATACAATTCGTACAAGTTAAAAGATATACAGGATAAAAATGTATCTAAGATATTGCCCACCCCAGCGTGTACATATATATAGGGTGTTCCGCGAATATATATGTGACCTAAGCTAACGATGTTCATATAATATCTTCGTATAGGACATGCCGTGGTATACATACGGCGAAGAAAACGCGAGACGGCGAATGAAAATCGCGTGTATACTGCATCACGTTCCCCGCGGAGATACCAAGATTACATTATATACATATAGCGTCGTGGTACTACCTAGATACAATAATGAATCCGACGGCGAAATTATTGACCTACGTACGTGGAAAGTGCTCGCGGCGAAAACAACACGCTGACGGATATTTCACTTTCGACCGGAAAATATTGCAAAGAATAATAGCACTAGCCGTATCCGTATACACTACATACGTACGTCATATAGAGAGATATACGTACACAGGAGCACACGTCATCATACTATCGGCACGCGATGTCCGAAAAGGAGAACGTACATTTTAATAATACACATTTCATAAATAAATACAAATCGGATGTCTAAAGTAGAACTGCGTACGTCATGTGATACAAAGTTGGATTATAAAGTTAAGTTACTTAACACAATATTTGTGTTTAACCGAGTTACTTAACGAGCTAATTGTTTTCGTTGACTTTTGAAACGTATTTCAATTCGAGATCAACAAAGTTAATGATTTACAACTAAACTCATGATCATTCTGTTGTGTTATAATGCTGTTAAAAAATAAGAATAATTATTTAGTGCAACGCGTATTCGGCAGTTAAGTCAAGTCGATTAACACTCCGTTAAGTTGATAAGTACTGTGGATACTGTATTGACCGTAAATGGAGTTTTTTTTCTAACCAAACATAAGAGTACAATACTTAAAATTTGTAATGACCTTAAATAATATTATAAAAATGATACTCGAAGTTGTGTACATTTTAAAATATTGTAAACATTATTAAAGTCAAGCACTATCGTGTCTCACTGCGACTAAAGACATTACTGCAGACGAATCGCGGAGGAAAAACCATCCAAACATATTTTTGGTATGGTTGACTTTAGGACCGTCCAAAATCCAAATACGTTCTTTTAAGACATTTCTGTACACAAATGAAACATAAACGCGTGAAGCATATTTCGTTTATACTTTTAAAGATATTTTACTTACCCGAAACCGTTAGTATTTCATAACCATGTATATGGCGTTATAAATATTCATGTTTTAAAACTTACCTGAAACAAAAAAAAACAATAAAAGTTAAACAAGATATGTAAATAAATTAAGAAGTTTAATGAGTACATCATTAGTCAATATACTGGAGTCAATACCGAACAAGCGGAAAAATTTACATTTTCCATTAAAATTCGACTGCAGTTCATTATATATTTTAGGATTTCATTTTTCATTTTAAATGCCGATTTATTTGCTACAGGCGCGTTAAACGTTTATATTTTATACAAGCACAACAATGAATAGCGTTCTTCTCAAAATCAATTTTAAATCACTATGACATAGAGTTCATGATTATTAAGAATTCCATTGGGCATTTCGTAAGATTATACCGGCCCCCTCCAAAGTATACCCAAAGTATAACTAGAAAAAATTTCCTATCCGCAGAAACCTGCCTACGATTGTAGTGATCGGAGCAATATCCTATATTCAGGTCGAAATAGTGTACACGGACACGAAACAAATTAAAGAACACACATCATGGTAAAACCTTCCTCGTTTCGCTCAGAATCCGGGAAAAGTAACTTATTTCTATCCAAGTAAAGTTACGACCTTTCTGTTAAACTCGTTTAACCTTTACGAGTTGATAAAAAAGAGAAGTAACTTTTAACGGTACTTACACTCGACTAGGCGTTTCTCAGGTTTAACATAACTTTACTGGTTGAAAAAACTTGGCCATCCTTGACTGTGGGTAGTGGGCTAGGTAACCCACTGGATAAACGTATATATAGTTTGCAGACAGAAGGACAACGGTCGTTTTCGCACGTGCGTGCGTTACGGTGGTGAAAAAAAAATCGAAAAGGAAAAGCGGGTCGTGTATATATATATATATATATATATATGTGTGTTATTACTACTATTTTTTACCGCCGTCGGTAAGCAGACGTACCTATATAATATAATATACTTATCCGACGACGGCGGCGGCGGTGACACGAAACAAATTGCTAATGGCCGCGAGCCGAGCAATCGATCATCGCGTCGCGGGAGGACGCGCATTAAAGTCACTACATATTATACCTATATGCTCGGATGAAGACTACGTTTACGCGCGCGCGCATCCACGGAGAAGAAGTTTTTACGACGTATTTGTGTTTGTTTTATTATTGTTATTATTTTTTATACATTTATATATAATAATAATAATAATAATAATAATAGTATTATTCCTTTACACGCGACGCAACTGCATGCGTGTACATATACGAGTATATACAATCTGTACAGTATACCAGTCTCGTGCGGTACCGTTTTTTTTTTTTATTTTTTTCGTTCTCTACACACGGGATCTCCAAGAGCAGCAGATGGCCGAGCCGCATTCCGGTGGCGCGAGCGATCGAGAGGTATTTACCGCCGCGCGCCGCCGATCTTTTGATGACGAAAAGACGAGCTGATTAAGTCTCCGAGAATCGCCGCAGCCGCAGAGCGAGCAACCGCGCTAATTACGCCATCAGCTTATACATACAGTTGTATATTATGATATATACACATCGATATGTCATTCTCGAAGAAACTGTGTCTAAACGCGAACGAACTTTACGGTATTTTTGTTCGTATCACTTTTACCGCGGTCCGTACGACGTTTCGCAGCTAAAGCACTTAAAAGCCAATGTATATTATACGCGCAATACGACCCAATGCCCAAACGCGCAGGTTTGTAAAAACGATCGACTCAAGCTGGCGAATTAAAACAGTCATTATTGGTGATAACATGGTTACAATGTGGTATTTTTTGCACACACCTTCTGAAATAACGAAAGTCTCGTAAGTCGTCCAAATTAGTTGAACTATTTTCACGATTATTTGTAAGACGTATAAGCATACATTGAATTTTAACATTGAATATGATTATTGATTATTGATTACGTCGAGACGTAACTATACAAAGCTAATAGCTACCGAAAATACTCAGTGGAGACCACGAATTAAAATACACTGGACACCCAAAGGCCTGTGAATAAAAGGCCTTCAAACTGAACCTTCCATTGAAAATGTATAACAGTGCTTCCGGCGGATAAAATTAACGCTCGGTGATAATAATAACGTAATAATAATTAGCGAAAGGCAGGCGTGTAAGATGAAATATATAAACTTAAAATCAACCACGAAATATTTTTGAATACAGCATTATATATTTACTTAATTAGTTTGCATAAAAATGTTGGCGGTAATTTGATGTATTGGAACATCTATTGTAAACATTGCCACCACATAATACGATGTATAACAAGCACTTTACAACAGAGCTGTTCCACTAAAATAACTGTTTACATAGTAGGGTATCCGATGTATCTTAACCCGGTGGTCAGGACTGTATGGCGGAATCTTACAATCTTAATTATACGTAAAATCTGTTCGTCCGATACGCGACAATAACAGCGAGGAGTATACGAGTGTGCGTCGGAAATGTGTGCGCGGTAAAGGGCTATCGAGTATTTAAAAATTTGTTTGCGATAACGCGCTATCGAGTTTCTCAAGACCTGTGTAAATCACCGTTCCACATGGGTTTTTTTCTGTGCACTTGCGCGGGGGTCACGGGCGACGCGTTGCCAAAGTGAATATAGTTTTTCGACGGACGGCTGCCGCACCGCAACACTATTATGTTACTACCTATATCGTGTGTAACACGTGAAACCTCCAACGGTGCTCGGCGTCTCCGCGGCGATCGCGATAATTTATGCGCCAATATATACGCTAAACGGCGTGCTCCGCTGCACCCGCGTCCGACGTGATTCAGAACTGCATGCAATAAACATTCACGCACCCGTTAAGGCATTTATTATACGCGCCGTAAGATTAATACGCATGCGGAATAATAACGCACGCGATCTATAAATACGTTTATCAGATGACTGCAACAGCCGGAGAACTGGAAATAATGTATACGAGGGTTACGTGTGTTCAAAATACGAGCGGAACGCGAGTGAACAGCAGGATTTCGTACAACAACAGCAGAGTCGTCGTTTATTGTTCCGTCGTGCGACTACTGCGGATAGTGGCGAAAACGAATTCGCACGATTGTGCACCAGATATAATTTCTTGTAACCTGCGGTGCTCGGATTTTATAGCACTTTAAGTACCGCAATACCAAATGCGCTATAATGGCCTGAAGAAAATCTTAATTTAAGCTCTACAATACGCACTAAAAACACGAAAAATAACAAATGACACGATTCATTTTTTCCTTGCCTAAATAATTTTATAATTATTTTTTATTAAAGATTTGAACAATCCGTTACCTACGGAATGTATTATAAGATAACAGAAAGATTTACATGAGCAACACGTTACTGGTTGGTTTTCTTTTATACATTTAAACATAAGTCATTACGTAAATAATACAAAATATGAAAAAAAAACTAAATATCGTTCTGATTGCACATCGTTGCGGTAGGCGGCGACACACTGCACCGGAGACGTGAAATAATTTTTATTCGACCACGTGGCAAAAGGGGAATTAGGAAATGCCGCGCGCAAACGCAAACACATAACGCGGGTACCTGCAAGCCACGACGACGACGGTTTTGAAAAAGCTGTGCGTGCCACGCGTATAGTACGTCTTGTTCCATCTCGCCGCCGCCGCCGCCTCGATTAAAACCGTGTCGCACACGTACGCTATTGTGCACGCGTACGGCCGGCATTTTTTTTTTTTTTTTTTAATTACGTTTTTTCCTCGGGGAAAAAAACGTAGTTAGGTCGGTCCGAAAACCCCGATAAAATCTCCGGCACGTCCGTGCCCGGCGCCCAGCGATTCCGCTGCAGCGGTAATTAACAAGCCGCAGAGGGCGGACCAAGGGAGGGGTGGTGAGGGAAATAAAACATTTTAATTGTTTCTGGACAGCGACGAGGTTTATATGCGACACGCACGCGGTACATCTCTCGAGTACAGATATACTACGTATACGGTCCGGTCGGTTTTCTTCTTGTTTTTTTTTTTTCATTTCCCTCCTCCCCCGGACGACTGCAGCTCGTACAGCTTCCACGCGACCAGTGCACAACGGTACATCATCTCGTCGTCCGATATGACTGCACATATAACTACAACAGTCTCTGGGCTGTACGTGCGCGTCCTTATGTATACGAAAAAACGACCGAAAAAAGCCTGTGCGCGCAATATCACACGCTTTCTGGGGACACTTGACCGGACTCTAACCGTACTTCTCTCCTCTACCCTCCCCTTGCTGCTACTACGGACTGCCACTACGACGACTGCTATTTACGACTGTCCACGTCACCGCGCGGAATGGAAACGAGTCCCATTAGACGTGAGGTCGCCGACGAGGCCGGCGCTCGGGTCCGAGACCTAGCGCGTGTTTCGGCACCGTAATTACACGCGGTACCTGGGAGACGGCGATCTCGGGCCGCGTGGATGACCGTACACACGCGCACACTCTGGGTAAAACACACGTACTCGTATAGGAACACAATTTACACGCACACATACACGCGCGAAAACACAAAAGGTCACGGAATACGTGTGCGTATGTCAGTGTGTGCTCGCCTAATGCCCGTTTTGTAATTTTACGGTAATCCGACGACGACGACGACACGAGATTTCGTTTCGATTGTAATATTTTTTCACGTCGCAGACAAGCGCGCGCAATTTATTATAATAATATTATATTGTTCGCGTCGTCTGGTCTTTGATTGCGGCGACGACGATGTTATCGCAAAGGACGTGTGACGGGTCGAGGTTCCCGCGGGGCGTCCTCTTCGTTAATTAAAAGTGTTTAATTGGTTTTTTATGTTTTTTTTTCCTCCTAATTCTTGCGCTATTTTACGCGCGCACAACGTAATGATGATAATACACGATTTCACGACGTTACAATAATTGCGCATATAATTATAGTACACGCGTTATTACGTCGTATAAAAACGTACCCATCCTATTACATCTGTGCGCGCGGGTACGGTGTTTAGGAGAAAAAAAGCGATTCGCGACAACGCGAGCAAAACGTTAACACATAATAATACAAGTCGCACCGTTTTCACTCGTCGTCGTCTCTCGTCGAATTTGACACAATTTTGTTTTTCCATTTTTCTCGCGTTCCTTAATTATTATGTATCGTGTAATTTATATATATATACACACACACGCGCGCGCGCGCGCGTACTATTGTGTTCCCCTGGAGACATTCCTGTCGGCGCAATATTTCCTTTCTCATCCTATTTTTATGTGTGCGAATACTGTCACGGACAATAATAATATACAACCACGCGTGTACGTACGGCTGCAGAAATACGAAAATAAATAAATACAATATTTCGTGCCTCGTTGCTGTTATTATTATTATTATAATTATTATTACCAGTGTTACTGCGGCGGGCGTACGCATATCATATACAACGCGTAGTGGTGCGGTGGTCGGTCGCTTTCCACACCGGATATTATTATACTTATCTGGTCGCGTACAACAAAAGAAATACGTACACCGCGCATTTTCAATACCGATAATGTTGTATTATACCGACGTTTTACCCGCCGCGCACGTCACGCGGCAGCTACATGTCGTATAGGTCAAGGGTCGGCAATTAATTTCTATGGCGGTCCAGATAATTTGAAAAAAAAAATGTTCGGGGGCCATAAAAAATTTAATATAATAATAATAATTTCACAATATTATTGTTAAAAGTTCGATGAGAAAAATGACATTTTTTGTCTTGAGCCAGTTTTTTAAAATTTGCTACTCTTGGTGAAGAACTAATGTGCTGAGTGTTTTCAAGGCGGAGAGCAGTTAATCTTAAATTATATTTAAAAACGTCATTTTGGAGAACGATATAATTGAAAAATATTTTTGGCGGTCCAGTTATTTCCGCTCCACGGGCCGTTCTTGGCCCGTGGGCCGCCTATTTCCGACCCCTGGTATAGGTAGTTATAATGACATACACACACACGCGCGCGCCCCGCAATAGCTTTTCTGATGAAAACATTACTCTATATTGTAATATTTACTCGTCGACGACCGGGGTGTCCTGCCGAGGATTTACCCACTGCAGCGGTATCTCTGGAGATAATCAAGATGTTCTGTTTTTATTCAAAACTCACTGGGCGACCGCCTAGGACAACAGATATTTTATATTTTAATCGAATTGTTTGGTAAAAATGTTAAAAAAATTATTTTTTATTTTATTATTTTCGAAAAATTTGAAGATGACCATATAGAGTTCATTTTTCTGAAAATGTTAACATTTCATTTTCGCTAACATCATGATTTTTCATGATAATTTTTAGTTTTCAGAGAAACTGTGAATTACATTATATTTATAGTGTATTCATCCACAATAATGGAATCCCATCAGTGTATAATACAAACTACAATCTTTCATTTTTCCACAAAGAATTATAGATCCTAAATAGATCGCAAACACATTTGTATACTTACATAGGTAAAGGTAAATATACACAGACAGAATAATAATAAGATTTCATGAAAAAAGCATTATGTCGGGTAGACTAGTGTTTTATATTAATTTATACTATAGTTAGAAATGTTTATTTATTTTTAACAAATTACTATTATGCATATACATTTGACAGTAAATTGTTAACCGCAAAATTACTTTTTATTTTTTGTATTTTTCAAAACTTTAAACACGCACGACGCACCACCGCAGTACTTTTTAACGACGGTTTACGCTCGCGTATAGTACGAGTCGTAGGTAATTTTTTTTTCCTCTCACGAATACCCCGCCGCTCCGCGCCATCACCGTCACAGAAATTTACTCTAAACTCTATCACTATTATAGTACACGCGTTTCTGACTCGAGTCCGACATCACACTATATACACACAGATCTGGTTTGCCGGTGCATCACCGATGATGAGCGAGCGACTGCAACTCGCAATTCGCCTCGATTCACTTTCCATTATATGTGAAGTACCTAGCTGTTTTCATCGCACCGAACCGGCCCACGGTGTCACCGGTGCCGAATCAGGTTAAATTTAAAATAAATCCACATGTGGACCGGACGGTGTACATCGCATATATGGAGGGTGATTTTTTAACCACGCTCACGCCCTTTTTTGACAATAAAAATTGTTAAAATTGGATTTTTTATTTTTAATGTTCAGGTTATTATAAATAACCAACGATGTATATAATTTGTATTCACTCTTGAGATGTCCTGAGGCAATACAACCAATTTTTTATTTTTAATAAATGCAAACACCATATTTTTTGTGCAAAATATAATTCAGTGAATTTTTCTGGAATTTTTTATGTAACGTAGTCGAAATCAGGATCAATACTTTCAGAATTATTCAAAATGTATTTAATATTATAATGTTATTGTGTCGGGGTGGCATGGCCGAGCAGATAAGGCGGCAACACTGCCCGAAGAGAAGAAACCACCACCAACTCTTCACCTATTGTTCCAAAAACACGAATTTGATTCACAAAAGTACCCACACTATAGAAACACAGCGGTAATGGTAGCCAAAACTTAAAATAAGAAAAAACTATATTACTGTCGTTTTATCTATAACAAGTAGAGTGTACGATGCAAATGAGCCAAGAAACATCGTATTGTATAATTTATAGTGGACTAGATGCGTGTAAATAAATATCACTTGGACGAATGAAAATTATAGCAACATGCGGTCAACGATACTTTCTTTACTAACGTACCAGCTGAATATTAGCCGACCTCGTCCGGGAGATGTTTTACTATATTAGATTTGAGCAATTACTATTTTGAAGGGAAAAAAATAAATAGGTTGAACAAATCGCTCAACCGTCGTGTCTATATACACATCAACACAATAAATATCTCATATACATAGGATATTTATTTTTCAAATTCATCATGCCACACATTTATTTATTTATATTTATAAACGGGCATAAAGCCCAATGACATGACGTTGAAAACTTCATAAGCTAGTCTATAAAGTTCCAAGGACTAATTCAAATATGATTGTTATCTTAGATATGTAGCTAAAAATTGAAAGTGGTAGGGAGCGCATAATCCGATCAATTAGAATATTCATACACCATATAGTTACTATTTTAGTTAACGGAAGGGAATGACAAAGGGATGATGGTGTGATCTAGTGTTTAGTGAAACGATATATATATAATATATAATAAATTCGTCATTTTGCTCCATTTGGGTGGTACAATTTAAATAAAGTTGAATGAACACTGTTTGTTGTTAATATTACAAAATATTTCCTAGGTAACCTGCGAAAAGTGAAAACAATTTATCCAGCCCAGAACAGTATTGACCTTTTGAAAATAGGATTTTCGAAAAATCTCTTAATATTACAAACCTAAAGTATGTTAAATTTCAAGTTCATACGTCTGGTTGTTTTTGAGTAGTAGCGATCAGTGACTGAATGATAATTGAATTTATACATAGATTAGAAGGCATAATCGAAAAATAATAAAGTAATTTTTACTTTATAATATTAAGTTTTCGTGTCTTAATAGATTTTTTTATCGAATAACACTTTAATGCCTCAGCAGTACAGTCGTATTCGAAATAATAATATTATAATTTAACGACAATACTCGCCGAATTTCTCGTCAATCGCATAAACACGAACTTTTCTCCGCGTGTTTTCAACAGAATTAATTTTTGTTCCATATCTCTCTCTCTCTCTCTCTCTCTCTCTCCCGAACACGCATAAGTATAATAGTCATGCTACATACAGCACTCGACTATGCGGCGAAATGGAACGTATATATGGTGTACAGCGCGTGTTACTTTTTCCAATTGTTCCACATCGTCCGTGCGTTTTCAACAAAAGAAAACAAAATTCAACGTTAAATGTCTTCAAAATGTTATACCTTTCGACAGATGAAAATCTTACGTCAATCACTCGATGTTGTTCTCTATACGCGACTGTTGTAACATTTTTATTTCCACGATGTCGTGTGTATGTGCGGACGATGCGTACGGCGATCGATTTTAACAAGCTATATATAATTATCGTTATTATTATTGTTGCTATTATTATTATTATTGTTAAATCCGATCCTCATCAACGCGCACTGCACAGCTGCAAGACGCGCGCACCACTAATCGATTTGTTCGATTTATTTGTTCTTTTCGCCTTTTCCCTGTTTTTTCTTTTCTTTTCTTTTATTTTTTTTTTTTTTATTTCGCTGTTTCGCAGACCGCAGTTTGTTCACGAGAACGTCCCCATAGTTAATGCGAGCTCATTATTAAAACACCGTCGCCGTCGTCGACGTCCAATTAAATTTTATACATCAGCTTTTCCGCGACCCAACAATAATTGTTATATGATATTATTATTTCGTTCGTGCATGCATCTATCCGTCTTACGAAACATATTTAACGCACAAACGGATAGATGATTATAAATTGTATAATTAATTTTACCGAGGCATTATATGCGTGTTCATTTATTTTTCGGCAAAGTGGTTTCACCTCCCCCGCTCTCCCCTCGCGTGGTACATAACATCTACAATTATTATTGTGGGAATCACTCAAATTATTTCCACAATCCTATTTTAATATAGTTACGTAATAATAATACACTATCGATACGGATAACGTGTAATTAATATTTGTACGATTGTGCTCGACGTCAATTATATACTATTGTGCGAGCACGTCTTTCGGTGTCCACAATCCGTATCATTACGACTATATTTTGTTCGGTATGCACATTCTCGGCATACATGCTAATCCGCGACCTATATCTAATGTAATATACTTAATCAAATCGTTTAACCGTTCGTACAACAATGCGATACGGTTATATTATTTGATGAAAAAAAAAAAATGTTACTATATACATATACGAGTATATGCGTTAGCCGGTCGGTATAAAAAAAATATCTCAACAACGGATTATGACTTATCAAGTATTGTGTTTGTCAAGAATCGGTGTTTTTTTTCCAGCTAAACTCTAAGAGTTTCTATATTGATCCAAGAGATTTAAATCAATGCGGTACAATCAATTTTGTGATCATATTAAGTTAACAGTCATTAAAAACTGAACATTACCAGACCACCGGGGGAAAAAAGCGAAAAACGAATCAATAAAGACTAAAGAATCTGTACACAGAATTTAGCGAGTATGAATATTGAGAACGAGAGGTATAACTATTACTCAAAAGTGGTAAAAACGCCAAAAAACTGTCTCCACTTACGTATGATAAAAAGTTTTATTTAGTTATCCGTTTCCATATCGGATTTAAAACAGTATTAAAAACATTACAATTTTTAAAGCAAAACGAATATAAGAGCGAACGTAGAACAAAAAGAAAAAAAACAGTTTTTAACCGAAAACTGCTGGTCTGTTTATGCGTGTAGCCCATTCGAAATATTGTACTGTCATAGTAAACGTATAGATAATTAAGAATAATTTGTTTGCATACAGTTTAACTGTTTAGTCGGAAGCAATTGAACTCTGCATGACGTCGTTAAATTAAGAAATCGTCCGAAATTGTTTAATATAGAATGTATATAATACATATGGTCTTGACGTTCTCGCCACTCATCAGCTACATAAAGCCTTCTTGCACATTCTTGTCTTATTGCATGAACACATTTTTCTAAACAATAATAGTAATAATAAAAATAATAGAAAAAAGTAACTATTTTTTGACGTGATACTATATGGTGTACGTTTGAAAAGAAAAAAAAGAAACAAACATGTTTGAGCATCGTTTAATTTGCTCAATAAAAAATAGCTGTCCGGTCAGGGATTTCTATATTAGGCATCAGTCACGCTTCGCTCAGCGCAGAAGCTAGGTAGGTAGGTACACTATACGGACATTTGTGGTGTATCATTATTTAAAATTTAAACGCGAAAAATGTTTGCGACGTGGTTTTCTGAAGTATAGACTTTGCTGATTTCCGGTTTGCTGAAATTTTCTCCATTTTCACGGTAGGAATATCTTACGCGGATTTCAACAAATTTGAAGAATATATATTTAACTAACCTCAGAGACCGGTCTAGGATCGATACGTTCTCTAAAAAGTGTTTTATTCTCATGTTTATCGATGATTGTATACTAAAAAATTAGTTTAAAAATGTTACAAATTTCATTTTACTTTTCCATTACGCTATATTATAGTGGTATTCATAATATGTCGTATATATACACACATTATGTATAGTTCTCTTTTGTTCGTCGAGTACGTGATCAATCCGATGTCTGTTTGAAAGAAACATTTCAAATGATTAATAGATATTTCATGTAAATAACGTGAACGACTAACAATATATATAGTTTGTGTAAGGCGCGTCCACATATTATGGAACCGTGTATAGGAAAGAATTAGCTAAATTATTCAATTTCAAAATATTTTTAGTTCGTCAACGAGATGAGGCGAGTGAAATTATCAAAATAAAGACTATATAATATATTAATATGTATAGACAATAGGAAACAAAATATGAACTAATTGACATCATGTTGAAAGGGTCGTATATTGGCGGCCTGTAGCACCAGAAATTATAGAACCAGATGCTACGTCGATTCGTAAAGGAAACATATAGAACATTTGAATTGACATTTGGTTTACAATTTGGACATTTTACTTTCAATCGGTCACTTGATTTAATGCGTATACTTGATGACGAGCAAAGCAGCTGCTTACGATTACTGTTATTTATTGATCGCCAACAAAGCAATTAAAAACTGCACAAAAAACGATAAGGGCTGAAATATTCTCAAGGCGGATTTCTTGTGCCGTGTTTTCCAGCACGTGACTCTTCTTTACGAAAATAGTTTTCAATAACTAAAATGTAATTGGAACACTAACGAAATCACGTGAGCGCGTACATAAGCCCGGTCGCGGACGTATAACGGGGAAGTATCAATAAATAACATTAGAGCCCAATTAGACCTAGTACTAGACTTGTACAAATACAACATACAGACGTCAGTTTATTTTTTTGTCGAAATTTGATTTTTAAGCATGCCCGGAGGATTCGCTGCGCAGCGCTGCATCGTGCAGTTACACGTTGTATTACATGTTTTGATTTTAAGCGCAACTGCAACTGCGCGTTCGTGTTGTAGAATAACACCCGCAGACGGTCAATTTTTTTTTTTTTTTCAAACGAAATCCGACCTAATATGTTTATTAATGAGACGCGTGTTATTATTATTATTACGAGAGTCCGTTAAACCGTGTACGAAATTCCGACGGTATAAAATGTAACGATGCGCGTAATGTTTATACACACACAACGACCCAGCACGTTCTGCACCAACACGTAACCGTTCGTCATCCGGGAATCGTGTAAGATAATATAATATATAATATACAAATTTGAATCGTGCGCGCGCACCTTTGTAATAACATTGATTTTTAATCTATTGGCAAATCGACGATATTCAACCTGATGCAACAGATATTATAATGTATTATAATATGGACGATTATCCGCGTACATACGGGAGTGGCGGAAATTCTTATTATTATTACCTTAACAAATGGCCCGAAAAATAATGCTTTTCTTTCTTAATTGTTCTAAATAATGAGCACACAAAAATATTTTTTTAATAACAATTCGCAGTACGAGTATATAAATGATATTTTATAAAATTGTTGTGATCAAAAACATTTCGTTTTAATACGAGTGAATACAAACACTATGGAATTCCCAAAACGCTCTAAAAATTAAAAATTGTTAACAAACGTAAAATAATTAACTATCCGTTTCGAACTTGTAACAATATACGAGCATCGCACGGAATGCTCCGGAAAACTGCATAATACGGAAAGTGCATCGAAATCCCGAACCCGTGTAAGGTTATAATTATTGTTGCATAACGTATAATGCACCTACACAGGGTATATAGTATAATAATACAGAGACGATACGCGCGTTTAAATTTCTCGCATTAATTCCTCGTGATAAAACGTTCGGCTGCACATAATTCCGGGTATACGGTATATATATATACATTATGTACCTACAGTAATCAGACGACGGAATAAAATGGATTCGCGCAAAACGCTCGGCGCATTGTTCACGGGCAAATCAAATTATAAATTTACTGTTAAAAACGCGAGCGCTCTGCCTCCGCGCCGCCTGACCGTCATGGCCAATCACAGCAGTTATCGACGAACGTATATATATGCATAATGCATGTACATACACAGGAACAGACGCGACTCGGCAGTTGAAAATAACCATGAAATGTGATTTTCCCCGTCTCTTTCTCTTTTCGGAGCATAAATTTGCCAGGTCGCAACAACAAACGTTTCTTCGGCGCGGCCGGGTACATTATCGCGATAACGAGTTGCGAACGGATGCGGACCGGAAGCGGAAGTCGCGGACGCCACGTGCTCAACGTCCGCGGTCAACAGGACGGATCTCGCGTCGGGGGGCGGGTGCTGGAAACGCGTGACGACGATAAGCCTCGTGCCCCCGCGGTACACGGCGGGTAATGGATTGTCGCGTACGCGTGTGCATTGTTTGCATTATGTGCGTCGAATACGAATAAAGTGCACCACGAACGCGTACACGGTTGTCCCGCGCGGTCGTGAGCGCTCGGACACAGCTCGAGGGTCCGGCACTGTTACGCGGGTACATTTGCATAAGCGAACGGCGGGAAAGAAAGGAAGAAAAACGGTCGTCGGGAAACACGCCGCGGAAGGAGGCGCGAATAATCGAGTAAAGTACCGATAATGCGGCGTACACGCATTATAATAATATAAAAATAAAAATAATAATGTATATAAAACGCGTGCACACCGTACGCACTGCCATATCGGTATATTCGCGATTCTCAGCCGCCGCCGGTGGTCATGAAGTCGCCTCTGTGCACCAGCAGATGACCACCGGGCAACATACATTAAACATTATTTACCAAAGGTGGTGCGCAAGTGTCGGGTGCGGCGGGGTTGCTACTATATATATATGTATTATGCACGAGCAATATACCAGACGGGTACACGGCGTACGTATATTATATATTGTGTGTACGAGATTAAAACGAGCCGACGACGCGATGCCGCCGCTTTTTAAGAGTGCCGTTTTCCCGATCACTCGTAGCGCGGAGAGACTGAGCAGCACGAACTCGGACGACATCGAAAATTCGCATAAACGCCTTTACACCAGGCGGCGGCCACGGTCTCGTCGTCGTGAACGAACGCAAAAGTCGTATTCGCAAAACGTTATAATATACTGTTATAATATACTGTTTTTCAACTTGTACGTTTCGTTTATTTTTTTTTTCTCCTCCGCCCGTATACCCCCCGTCGACCGCTATTATCTCCACACGGCTTCTCTGTAACGCACACCACGCAGTCGATATCAGATCGGAACGCATTAAACACGTAAGCGCAATTAAAGGCGTGTTTATGGTCGTCGTCGTCGTCGTCGTCGTCCTCGTCGATGTGCAGCACCGAGTTCCCACATGAGTTACGCGCGCCGCCGTTTAGATCAAATATGGTGATGACAGCTCTCCGACGCAGCGGCCGATGCCGGTGGAAATCGGTTTTTTTTTTTTCCTCTACACACAAACACGGAGTCTATGTAATAATAACGCACGGAGCGTTTCCTTCGGTCGTACATAGGTATACTGCACGTGGGAGGGGGAAAAAAATAAACGTACGCAACGTTGCAGCGACACGGCGAGAAACAACGCAATAACATTATACGTTGCGCGCTACGACAGCTTGGTGAAGGTATACACGCATCTGCGCAGACAAATTAATGAGAAAAACGGTTTTTTCACTCTAAAAACACCACTGCCGTCTTACAGGGCAAAAGTTTCGCACGCACGGTTGAAGAGCCAACCCCCCCCCCTCACCCACGAACGTTCCAAGCGCATATGACGTCTCGAGATTCGTTAAAGTCTCTCGGAGTCTCCCCCATCGGAACGATGTACAAAACAATACAATATGGTTCTTCGTGGGTTTCGTATAATGCAGTGGTTCACAACCTTTTTTATTCCACGCCCCCTTTGTAGATTTTCGAAACTCTCGCGCCCCCCCCCTTCTATAACATGAAAAATATATCACTTTTTTGTGTACTTTACAAAGAAATTATAAAATATCCGAGATGAATTCAATTTTATTAATGATAATAATTATAAAATATTAATCATAGTAAAATATTAAGTATTATAATATAATGAAATTTACAATTTATTAATGTGAAGGCTGGCAACACTTTTCTTTATACAATTTTTTTATGTCTGGCTCAATGTTTGTTTATTAATACTTTATCAATACGAGTATATTTTTTTGATTATATTTATGTCTCTTTATCAATACTCAATAACCGGTCGTCATTAATTTTTCATATTTTCCATACATTTTAAAATAAAAACAGTATTTTGTAATGACTGCTTACGCCCCCCAAGAAACGTCTACACGCCCCCCAGGTTGGGAAACAGTGGTATAATGTGTATACACGTTTCAGCTGATCCGAAACTCAAAAACGGTTTTTATCACTCTAAAAACACCACTGCCACACAGCAACTGCAACTGCAACTGCATCCACCGGAACCGGAGTCGTATCGGTTATACGTCTTACAAGGCAAAAGTTTCGCATGCACGATTGGAGACCCCCGCCCCTCGTGCACATTCCAAGCGCGTATGACGTCTCGAGATTCGTTTAAGTCTCTCGGCGTCTCCCCCACGTATAAAACAATACAATATAATTCTTTATGGGTTCCGTACGATGCATTATATATGTGTATACACGTATACGTTACAGCTGAGCCGAGACTGTGTCAGTATGCGCGCTGCAGATGTACACGCACAACATTTACACGCGCATATATAACCTACACACACACACACACACACATATTATATGGATATGCTCACGTGAATAATAACCTGGGTGGTTGAGGGGTCCGCGCCCGGAAGAGTTAGTATCGGCACGACGACCCGTATTACTAAAGGTTTTTTTTTTTTTTTCTTTAACCATTCTTTCGTTTTGCAAAAACCTACACACACACAGACCGGCGGCGGCAAAGGGTCACGTCGTGACGACAACTACCATAAGGTTCTGTACCGGTGGTGGCGGCGGCGGCGGGCGGGCGACGATCGAGTACATAAAATATATAAACGGTAATTACAACGCAACAATGCGCGGCGGCATTTGGGACACACGCAAGTAGGACGCGCGCGCGACGAGGAACCGTTGGTCGGACACGACGCGAAGGGGAAACGACGAAAAGAAAAAAAAAAACAGTCGACAAAAATCATCGTTATTCTGCGGATATATCATCTAGCGCCGTGCAGCCGACTTCAATCACGTCCGAGTTTTAATTACGAGTGTACCGCGCCCGATAGTCATCTGCAAAACGTTATTTATTAGAAGAAAAAAAACAATTAAAGGAAAAAAATGTGTATTCGCACGAGAATTCCGTGTATTCGCACGATGACAACGATCGGGGGAAAAATTTTAACGCGAGCTGGTCGACGACACCGCAGTTTGCGGAACTTTTGACACTCGACCGGGATAAGTTATTGAGCAGCCGTGCCCAAACTTGTACGACAACAGCACCCTTGAAAAACGGTTTGCTCTCGTCGAACCCCTCTGCAGCGCCCAAGGCATTCGTCCGACTTTAGACTTTCGGTACCTACACACATTTTTTAATCCATCATTGTTCGTTTCGGCAGACTTTCATAGCCCAGTACACGGAATTATCTATTAATCATACGATCTCCTCCCAATGCATATAGCGTATATTTGTTTGTAAGACATTATAAAATAATTTACAGTGTTCAATTGTTTGCATGAAAATAAAATATCTACCACCTTTAAGCGCAAGCTATTGTGATTGTGGTAGAGTTGGAGAGTAACGTATGTAATACTTTCGTGTTTAGTTTATTGGAAAACGTTTGTTTTTTTCCTAATGAAAATATATTATACAGAATAAATTAATATTTCCTATAGCGGAATCATTGGGATTGTTCCTACTCTTTGGGAACCGCGGTTGCATTATACACGATATACAGTATATTCGACCCGCGATCCCACCTAGTAACTTCAAGTCGTTCAAAGTTCATGTACCTGTACAGATGCATATCACGTTAAACGTACATTTTTAAAAAGAAAAACTTGTTTTTAAGTTGATCGCTTTGTAAATCAAACCTCCTGTATAATATATATATATATATTATATTATACGTACGACGCGTATTATATGCACGAGGCAAAATTTAGTAGATATATTAAATAATTATATTCACAATTTGGCCGCGACTGCGAAACCGCATCATTACGATGCGTATGTATACATGTATATCTACGGTATTGATTTGACGACTGCGAATTATTAAAACGTACGGGAACACTATTATCGCAGCGTTTTGCATAATAGACGTACATTAAAAATATATGATCGTATCGCGTATTACAAATATCTACACGGCGCGGCGTAGAAGTGAGTTCCTCGTCGACGGTACCGCGGTATAATGGTATGCGTATACAAATGAATAGGAACATAATATAATAACAGTACGCGTACAGCGATTGAATGGCATATTATCGTTTGATTATATAAACATACCATACGTATATGCCTAACAGTATTTATAAGCGCACACACACACACACACACACACACACGTACACGTTAAAATAATACGTAAAACGTTCGCTGGTATATAATATAAAAGGACACGGTTGCTATAGTTGGTCAAAGGCATCTACGGTGCGAACAGGACGCGAATGCGCGTAAGCGGCGCAACAAACCGGCTCCGAAACGATTCAATGGCGATAATAATAATAATAATAATAACCGAATAATTAATATAATCCGCGTTTAGCATACACCTCATCCGTATAAACAGCATAATTACACATTCTCCGTCGTATACACAATGTTTTACAAATTAACTATTCAACGTATAATAAACATCGCGGAGGTACCTATATTATGCGTTGTGTGAGAATTTCATTTGTGTCCGCGTACACTATACACGTAATATGTACCGTGGAAAAGTCGTCCTCGCGGTCGCTCGCGGAGCTTTTTCCAACACGATAATAATAACGTCATCCGTCCCGCCTAACTGTACAACCGCGTCGTACACATAGTATTGATTTATTCGCGTGTACATCGATTGCTACGAACGCGCGCGCACAATATTGTATGCACCCTCTTGGGCCGCGATCAGGACCTTACGCACTGTGTCGTATACCGCACTTTCGTGGGTATCGCTCTATCTTCTCTTTAGTAATCAAAGCTAATAGATATTAGTTCACTTACTAAGAGTTGATGGGTTTTCAAAATAAAACAATAATTCACACCAAAAGGCCAATTTTAATTAAAACAAAAATTAAGCGTGGCGTCGTAGTCTCTACACATACGTGCTTCAAAAAAAACACACACTGCCCCCGTCTCGTCAGTCCGGCTGTCTTAAATATTTATTTGCAATATGGTACCTCAGCTCATTTGCTTCACTGGCCAATTCTACTAATTTTATAATAATTAAATTTTGGCCTAGTTGGCATATACAACAACTGCGATCGACGATACAATGCGCATTATAGTATTCTACCCGAGTGCACATAGTGTTCACACGTATATAATATGTTACACCCGATGCATACGATTTATAACATTTGTAATTCCTTTTGTTTTTAATGACCATGACTGCAGCGAACAAGAAACGCGCTCATCATCGCCGGCCGAGTGAACGCGCCTGTATTATGGACGACCGATGGAAAATCGAATTACAGGTCGTCGCGAATGAATGCGACACGAAGAGGTTACGTAATGTATCGGTTCCGCGGGGTAGATGGATTTCGGCAACGTAATACTAGGGGGTTGGTGCAGATGCGACGGTAGTGATCAGGAAGAAAACACGTTGAAATCGACGAGGGAGGACGCGGCGTCGGGAAGTTGTGAAAAAGAACTGCAGCAGCTGCACCGGAATGATGACCGCCGCCCGCGAATCTATTAGTAATAATAATAATAATAATAATGTCAACGCGCCCGGCCTCGCACAATGTGAAACGATTTTCTCGCGGAAAATCGGAACAATCGCCGCGCATACAGGTATATACTTATAAAAATATTATATTACGCGGCGTCGGTGATGACACACGTTTAAGAAACTTTGCAGACGACTACTTAAGATTATTGTTTGTTATCGCGTTATTTTCGTGTACATTATTTGTTGTTCTTATACCGCGGTAGTCGCCCGAGCCATCATCGTAGCGTTTTCCAACGTGCGCGTGCGCGAGCATAACATAAGCATACTCTTCCGGGATTCCCACGAACGCGATTTACCGGACCGGAACACTCATCATCTGTGCGCAGCGCAGGATACGCGAGTATATTATTATACATGTACGATGTTGTGCGCGTATATAGGGTATTACGTATAGAGTCTAAAACAATATTCGCATAACGAGCCCCGGCGTTAATTACACAAGTAAAGCCGTGGAGGAGAAGGAAGACGATGAGGAGGAAGAGACGTACAAGCATATAATACATAAACGACGGAAATTAGGGACGAATGCTGCAGTGGTGGATCTAAGGTTTTCTATGATGGTGGATGCAACTGTGCGAGTAAATAGGATGAGAATTTATTAAATGCTCTAAAAAATACGGTTTGATTAAAAAATAGGTAAAAACATGCCCAATCAATTATTTTAAACATTGAAAAAAAAATGTGTTTATTATTCAAATTATTAGTTTTCTCCTTCCCTTCGCTTATTTTTACACAGAAAAATCGCATTAATATTTTTCTTCTAGAGGAAATTCAAAAAAAATGTTCTTAAAATAAATAAAAAGTTCTAAAAATAGCAAAATAAAAGTTTCATTATTTAACTATTTAATATATTACGAAACGAACTTTGAATTAGGAAAGCGTTCATCGAAAATTCAGGAAAAAATGTAATTTCCATTGAAATCTACACACCCTACTAAATAGTGATATTAATAGCTACCTATATTGTTATGTTTTGCATGTTCAACAGCGCAGGCCGAAAACAAATTAGCGATTCGTAATGAATAATTGATGGGGCTTAAATGACCAAGAAAATTGTTTGTGAAATGTACATCTGAATACTCTATAGGATAAGATATAAATGAGGTATTTCAACCATTGGTCTCCCCATAATAAATACACCTATCATGATGACATTTAGCAAAAAAATGTATGATAATTCTCCTTTGAACCATCCAGTCGAGAATTCTAAATTGATCATAGTACTGGTACTGTTTATACCTGATATCTAATTCAATTTTAAAACGATAAAAAAGTTCAAAACGGTGGGTAACTCAGCTCCCAGAACCCACCCTTCCACTCCCTTAAATCTGCCACCGGGCGTTGGGTGTAATCTCGGATAGACGAGCACTCGCACTTGCAGGTGGTCACGGTAGGTAGGTAACAAAATATGAACATGATGATTCGACGATCAAATCATGTTATAAAAGTAAATAGATGGTACAGATGTATAGATAAGCGGATACATAATCAATCAACTCGATAGACCGCGGTGTGAGGGCGAAATTTTTTTTTACTTTTGCGGTGGGCGCGTGGTGAAAGGTCACCTGCAGATTCTTGAACCGCCAACTGAAAAATGTCGAACCACCTCACCACTGTGCCGAGGCGCTCTACCGAGCAGTATAAGTACTGCAGTATAGGTATACCTTTAGCGCGTCAATGTAGCGACGAGATAATCAACAACGACTGCTGCGCATTATTCGTGGTGTCATCGGACCACGCGCGCGCGCGCGCCTGCTCGAGAGATGCGTAAGTAAAAAAAAACAAATAAAACAAAAAACACCGAGACGACGACCGGAGGAAAAAACGTCAAAACTAATAATATAATCCTACGATGACATTGTGAATTATGCGTGCGCAATCCAATCCGAAAATCCCGTAAATAAAAAACCCGAGGTGCGCGCCGCAATAAACTGCTGCAGCATAGCACACGGCATTATAGATATATAGGATCTACTGCAGCAGCTGCGGTTTTCCGACTACGAAAAGGACATAAAAAAAGAAAAAAGTAATCCTGTGCTGTGAAAAAGAACGAAATTTCGCAGGAAGTTCAATTATAAACTTGTGGCGATTCCGTGAATAAAATAATGCATAATACCGACATGTATATATATATATATATATATATACGTATACTCGATGGTACGCGTAGTAATAATGGAATAATGAGAGAGAGAGAAGAAAAAAACGATGCAGCGATAATCAAAGAAAATTCGATTTTAATACGCCGAAATGACGGCGAAAAGGAAAAAAAAAAAGGGGAAAAAAACCGAATCCGACACGACGACGGACGAAAACAAAGTCACCACGGTCCTCACGCAAACGAACACCGCGACGGGTGCTGACGCCCGGTGGGGTGGGTGGTGTTTCGGGCGCTGCACATGCCCCAGAAGAGAATAATATTATATTTTCGTCTACACGATATGATGATACGATAATATTAATTTTTCTTAATTTTTTTTCTACTTTTTGTTTTTATCCATTACCCTTGAAGTCGACCTATGCCCACAGTTATTCGTACGACGAGTCGCAGTGGGATGGAGGACACTGTGCATTGGCCACTTTGGTTCTTAACATGAATATCACGATCGAGGAAGTCGCGCGCCCATTGGTTTAACGCCTCGCAGGTAATATACACGTATAAATTATTATATTATACCGGTCACTTTTTCGCATGACGTTTTTTTTTTTTTTTTTATCGTTTTCGACGAATTCGTACACATTCGATTTGGAAATAATACAATATTATCTCGCCGTATGGTTTTCGAATTATTGCCATTTCACCGTCCATGCGCGCACTCCGCTCGCTCACGCATCGCACAAAAATGTGTGTGTACACATCATGATACGTAAACACGTATAACCACGTAAATAATACGCGTTTCTTCTCGAGTCCGTTAACCCGCGCGCCCCGAGCAAACACCGCCGCCGCCGCCGCCGCCGAGACCGTCGTGTAACGTACAAATGTACGAGTGCACGTAATATTGCCGCGGTCCGTTGATGAATATTGTGCGCGAATTTAACGCTGTAGCTGTCAATTTAAATTTCTTCCGCTAATCACCACGTGTTGGAAGAAATAAATCTCGCGTTTATATTTATACCGTTAATGAGCGAGTCTTCACGAAACAATTTACACTCGAGGAAGAAGAAGAAGAAGCCACCGCGGTATAGGTACATCATGCGCCGCGCGCAAATGCACATTCGTGATACGTTTTTTTTTTCCGTTGTTTTACTTTTTCTCTATATTCTATTCCCGCCGCCGCGGGTGTATTATTATTATCAATTATCGACTTGTCCGGCGACGATAAATAAATTAATGATTCTTCATTCTTACCGTTTTTTACATCGTTATTATTATTTTTTTTCTTCTCCTCTCTCGTGCATATACGTCTCTATTCGATCGCATACAATATATTATACACCTCTATACGCGAAGAACAAAACAAATATCTCATACCGATGTATTATATTGTTATTATAGTGTAAAATAACGATCGGTCGGAACCGGACCCATCAAATGTGTCTAGCGAGATTTCCGTCCGTCGAGAGAGAACGCCAGCGAGCGCCGCGGCGGTGCAAAAATAACAATCAAAAAAACTTTCGACGTTAAAACGTGTACAATTTCCTTGAACCTTGAGCCGTAAGTACAATTATACACTATGTTCGCACGGCGAGAAAATATTATCGATACCTTATACGCGTATAAATTTCGTTTTCGTGACAACGATTAATTATTCGGGGCTCGCTGATTATACAATTTTAGAATTGAAATCCTTGTTGCGTAAAATAAACATATACTGTATATTGCGTGTTGTGGAATAAATTACTTTTTCTATAATCAACGGTATAGATCGGCGGTTCTCAAACTTTTACGATAACGGCACCCTCGGTAAATGGTTTTCTTTAATGAAATTGTTCATGTCGACTAATATCCGTAGGCCATAATAACACATGGAATTTTCTTCTCCATATTTTCCTTCCAATGTGTCACGATAGCGCATATACAAATATACTCTTGTTTAAATTATAGTGATACGTTTTTTTCCACAAATGAAAACATACCACAGAACACATTTATCATTAATATTTCACGTGGAACCTACTATGGCCTAAGGGTTCACATTTCGGGAACCACCAGACTGTACAGCTTTCTCGGCTATTTTTACAATATAATATTCAGCAAATGCTGTATGGAATACGATAGCCCCGATTGTTATACTTGTACAACAATATCCCAAACAATATCATCATCATCATCATCATCATCAGCATCAACATCATCGTGCAGGCGTAGATGTGCGCGAGTGTACAACACATTATACTATACACAAACGGTATTTTCATTGTATTTCCACAAACGCGCTTGCGGATACGCGTATATAGATGTATACTGTAAGCGCATTGTTTTCGAAAACAAACTAGGTGCGATTTACATAATATTATATTATCACGCCGCCGCGGTGGTTTACACAGAGTTCGCCACGTAATTGGTGGAACAACGCGGGTAAACGTTTCCGAATGTGTCCGGTGCGCGCAGTGCGTATATGCACGAGCACGCTGAAGAGCATCCGCAGCAGACACACACGTACTCCCGAAAATAATAGAGATCGAGTACGTACACCGTAATAATGTATTCGTGTTGCGACGTGCGCATTGCACCGCAGCGGGGGGGGGGGGTACACTCGGGTATACGAGTTGGCGCATTCGAGAGCGGGTGGGCGGTGGTAGGAGGCGATTTAACACGTCCAATTTCGACGGTGCGCGGATTAATAACAGATTATTCCGTTCAATAGTTCAAAAAAATACACGCACAAGTAACGGATCGCGTCGTTTCGTACGGTCGTATACGCGATATGATAGTAATAATAATATTAATAATATAATGGCGTGATAGAAAAAATCAAAAAATCCCGTGAAGCATGAATAGTCCGCCACGGATACACTCGCGCACTGTACTGCACATAATGTGATACGTACATCGTGGTCTAGTGTTTATCGCACAAAGACACATGTCGAGATTAAATTAGTAGACCGGTGTGCATACGTTTTGCACAAAACCGTCGTGTGATGGTCGTTCTCGATGCGCGCATAATAAAGACTATTGTACGGCATAAGGACCTATATCGCGGCGCAGACGTAAAACACCGCGGCGTTAATACCATTACGTGCAGGTGGTATACATTACATCGGTTGTGAAACGAAATCCTGTACTTTTACGCGAATAATAGACGCGAGAGACTTAGATGCCCCGTCAGCTGTATTATTATATTATACGGCCGCCTGCTCGGACGGTATATACCGTGTCGCGGAGACGGACCCAGCAGTTGCGAATTTAACGCCTCAGACAATATTGTGTACGTACACGTGGTACGCCATATATATATTTATTTTTTTTCTTATTGATTTAAGCCTCGGCATCTATGGCCATTGGCATACAAAGAATTTGTTGGTTCACATTATTTACAAATACAATTTAAAGATTATAAACTATTAAAAAGATTGGTCTTAGCTATAAAGGTGATCATGAGGTTTATGTTGTTTGGGTGAAGTGGAATGTTTGAAACCCCTGCTTCCCGTTTCATATGAAATCCATATATTTGTCGACCGACGTAGATCCGTTCGTAACTTTGTGGGTTTTTTTTTTTTACAATGCGTAGTATTTATCTATACACGATATTATTGTAGAATTTTTATGTACGTAAGAGAAATAATTTCTTAACGTTTATAAACTCTGCGGATTCTCGTAATTTAAATTTATTCTAAACACCCGAATTAATTTATTTTAAGTACACGCGCGTTTGCAGTCAATACGAAATTATAGCGATTCGAAAAGTTACAAACAGGTATTCCGAGGATAATATAAGTGTGTAGAGAAAATTGAATGGTATTCGTTGCTTAATGCAATCAAATCACGTAGCTGAATTAATGTTCTTAGTACATATCATACATGTGTATACATTAAATATTCTATAGTATAATCTTGATTTTAAAGAAAAACGACTGCGGAATGCATGATGGGGGAATTGGTTTTACTTGCCGTGAAAGACGAACCTTCAACATACCGGATTTACATGTCCCACCATCAATAAATGCTTTTAAAAATAGCCAAAAATGACCTATACATTTTTTTAAATTAACTGTATTGTTCTATTAGGTATAGGTTTAAACTATTTAATAATTTACAAAAAAACCTTAACATTAATGACAAGAAAAAAACTGAAATTTTAATGGTTTGACTGAAATTTACCTTAAATATTATAAATTAGTTAGATTCAAATTGTTAACCCTATAAACTATATAAAGTACAAATATATGCAAAACAAACAAAATGGTCGAAAAATGCTGAATAAGAGATTTAACTTTGGAGTATCTTTTGATTATACATGAAACGCATTTGGTATGTACTCGGAAAGAATCGCCTAAGATTTCTTAAAATAATGATTTTTGCTTTGAAATCCGGGGCCTACTAAGGGGGAGTATTAGGTAAGATTCTGCGAAAAACAAACTGAGAACATTTTTAACAGTGTCGTCTGAAAAGTGGTGCAAAATACCCCTTGCCCCCTTGCCCCCTTGCCCCAATTAACATATATTTATTACCTTTGTATACATAATATGCGTCCTTCGTCGAGAAATGACGGGCAAGACGGTACAAACTGCATGAAAATCGAGTCTGCAGCAGTTTCAGAGATTATCCAGGACAAACGCGGGGGACTTTCTTTTATATAAGCCTACAGAAGTAAATTATATATATATACATTTTCTCAGACAGAGAAAGAGATAGGTACACCCGCAGCGATCACCTCCCGTCGGTTTTGATATCAGAAATAAGGTCTGATCCAGATTTCTTTTCGAAATCACTATGTATACCTTCGCAGCTATAGGTTTTTTTCTCTACATCATACGTCTGTTATATTATTATAAAATTATTATTATCACAGAGTGGTCTGCATTACGTAATAGGTATGATCAATGAAAATAACAAATTTCATACGTAACACCGCCAGAGAGGAATTTTAAATTAAAACTTTTACTAAAAAAAACTTGCCAATAGTCGCAAACCAAAACACTGAAACCTGAATAATATAAACATTATTACGCTGTCTGATGGTCTTTATTAAAATATTGTCCACGGCGTGTTGGTTTTTCTTTTAAGTTAAATTTTGCATGAATTCAACACAACGATTCTAAAAGGCGATCTTCAATGGATTATACGCATCCACTACACCAGTGGTCTTCAACCTTTTTGGACTCGGGACCCACTTTTTTAGGCCTACATTTTTCGCGACCCACGGCCACGTAAGCTTTGTAGAAAAACAAAAAAAAGCTAAAATCGTTCATTATTATATTCAATGTCGTGCTATGTAAAATCATACCATAATTCGATATCCATTTAAATATTATATTATAGAATATAAATAACATAATACTGTTGATACATAATTATATCACAATAATTTTTTAACTGCATTTCCATTTATTAATATTCTAAGTTTAACAATTAAAAAACTATTCTTATACTAGATTTCTATTTTAAAAAGAAGACTTATCGCAACCCATTTTTAAAGCTTACACGACCCAAAAGTGGGTCGCGACCCCCCCCCCCCCGGTTGAAGATCACTGCACTACACTATTATGGGGATCCGTGGTGTATAAACACGGTTAATATTTTGTATATAAACCAATAAAATTTAAATAACGAATTTGAGATAAACGTACCGAACTATCGACAGGAATAACCTAATGCCGTTTTAAAACATCATATTATCGTCGAGTTATTATATTTTAGTAATTTAAAAGTTAACCATATAATTGAAATATTACATCGTGTGAAACAATACAGTAAATGTAAATACTGTGTGTATACAACACGGTGGATTTGTTAGAGGCCTAGCGGCGTAGAGGTGTTGTCGTGGATAAGTTTTTTTTTATATTTTTTAGGCAATCGAAGGGTCGAGTATTCTTTTCCATGCAAATAATATGCATGTGCATTTACTGATCTACGTATTACATAACAATATAGCTGCATTGTCCGGCTCCGCCCGAGAGCGAAATACGGACGAGTGAACGTTTGCATAATCCGTCAGGTATTCCTGGTAGATAAATAGCATAGTGATGTGCACAGAATTGAGCCACTATCCATGCACGGGCTAATGGACGACACGAAAATGAGTTAATCGCCTGGAAATAAAGATACGGAAAAGGAATCTAATGGTGCAGTTGTACTGTACACTTGACACGTTACAGCTTGTAAATATTGTCGCGTCCAAACGATCGTGATGCGGACGAATGCCATTCATGAACGATACATATCGTCACCTCATCAAGCCCCACCATCAATCTCAACAAATTCATATATACGTTTTGTATATAAACGGATTCGTGCTTGCAAGATGCGTTTGATAAACACAAATAATAATATAATAAAACCAGATGGCGCACTTCAAAATGTACCGATAGCACGAATCAACGCAATAATTGACTACGTACTAGTACTACGACTAGTAATTAAACTATTGTACGACTCCATTTAAAAAATACCGAATACATTTTAATACAAATCATTTGTTTTGCGATCGAATGAATACGATTCCAAAAAATGATTTAATTATATTTTATCGTGACTGCAGTGTGCTAAATAAAACCTTCTTTGTTCACCCGTCAGTAGTGACACTTTCCTGGGGTTGATTTTTGGTTAGTCAACACTTTTGAGAATGACACCACTTCAATAATATAATATAGGATACGCACCATCTGGTCTAATCTGGTGATAAGCCCTTGTTATTAGTTTTAAGGTAGGCCGATAGGTGCGCCGCGCCGTGAAAACTTGCTATAGAACGATGAACGTTTAAAATGCCTAGCAACTAAAAAGAGTTTATTTGTTCCTCCTGAAATAATGGGAAAACCGAGATCGGCCAAGATATATAGTTCTTAGGTGACGATGATATTATATACTATTGCCGCGGCCAAACATGTGATAGATAATCCTGCGAACGTAACGAACGCGATGTTGCACATTTGCAACACCTCGCGGCTCTGCCGTGTAAAATAATAAAAATATTAGCTTTTAATTACTACAGCAGCGATCGACAAGTGGAAATAAACCAGAAAAAAAAACCCCACCAACGTTCCATTATAATACACACTATTATATATTATGCAGTCTCGTCCGTCGGGCGTTCGCGTTAACGACGAATGCGTCCACCGCTGCCGCTACTGCCGGCCGAGTGTGTCTTCTTCCGGCCATTGTTCGACGCGTTGACCGCTATTTTTGCCTACATTTTTTTTTTTTTTTACTCCTATGTGTTCTTTTTTTTATTTTTTTTCGTCAAAGAGTATTAACCTATTTCACGATTTTCGGATCGTTTCCCGGTGCCCCGAGTGTGCGCACGTGAAAAAAAAAACATACGACACGACTCGAACCGAGCACGACCCGAGTGTGTATATACATACATGCGTACGTACGGTGCGGTGCGGTGTGCGTGCAACGGTCGTGTGTCCCTTTCGGCCCTGACCCCGTTTTCCTAACAGTGCAGGTACCGCTTGCTGCGGCAGAAGGAACCCACGACAAACGGCCGATTTCTCAGGGCGGTGCGGAAGACCGATCCGTGACCGCGGTACGGTGTCCGTCTCCTCTCTCGCGGGTCTCACGCGAAACGTATGACCGCGCACAAGTCGGGAGAGTCTGATGGGGAAAATGTATGAAAACTGCGGCAAAATTAACCTATTTCTAAAAGTCGGTATGTAAACGGCGGCAAAAAACAAATTAAGATTATGCAATCTGCGTCAAAACCTATAAGATACATTGTCCAAACTGAGGCAATTTGTTTTATATTCCTTCTATACGTATACTATATTATAGTACCTAAATCAAAATTTAACGCATATTTTATCATCATCATCCATCACTATATAAATTTATAGATGCTCTACAAGATATTCAAGTTGACACATATGTAAAAATTAGAAGATGCGGCAATACAAAAAAAAAAAATAAAGCGATAACGCAAAAATACAAATTTATTAACGAACAGCGGCAAATGAAAGAAGATGAACGAATTTCAAGATATGCATTTTTGAAAAAAGTATGTTTTAAGAATAAACGACAATTTCATCAGTTTGTATAATGTATCTTATCGGTTTTGTCGCAGATTGTATAATCTTAATTTTTTTTTGCCACAGTTTACATATCGACTTTTAGAAAAAGGTTAATTTTACTAAAGTTTACCATATCCCTCCTATGGATACTACACGGACGAGCTGATGTACCAGCAGATAACGTACGCACCTATATACGCATACATGATACATGATACTTCAAAGGCCTCGGATTTGTGCTACGTTCGTCCAAAGATTTTATGCTAGCACAGTGCAGCGTCCGTCAAAAAGCTTTTTTGAGCTCTCGCGTGTCCGATTCTCGAATGCGGTGCAATTGTGTATTGCGAACAGGGCGGGCGTTCAATGTCAATTCAAATAACAAGTATCGAATGCAAATATCATTTAAATAATCACATAGGTACATTATTAGTTTTAGACTGAAAATTTAAAAATAAATCTCTCTTTTATGTATCTGTTCGTTTAAGACACAGTGCATGGCCGTTTATTATTAATACTTTATGACCTCTGCAAGACATATGGTTTCGCCCAGGGCACCAATGTTTGAAGCGGCGGGCCTTGTATGGGATCCCCATGTACTTCAAACGATTTTAGCAATAGCAGCTATTGAAAGGGTCCGAAGTTGTTTATCGAGCATTTTGCAATAGCATTGGGCTGCATTCCAAATGTAGCCCCCTATAATTATTCCCAGGTTGCTATAATGAACTAAATGTATATCTTCCTCGGCTGAGCGTAGACGTTGTATATATACGTTCTTGAAAGTACTCTTAAACGATACAATTGATAATTTCGTCCTCGTCTCGCTATTGCACGTTTTAAAGTTTCTCGACGTTCTTGTAGCCCTTTTGTATGTTCCCCATTCCACCTCAAACTGCATGCGTATAATAAGTCACTCGGGCGATAAATGTTCTGTGCAAATGCGCGGACCCTTCATATTTTATTTCCGTCATTGAATCATGATGTCCAGTTACCATTATACACCAACCACTATCATTACCTATTATACATTTAGCTTTAAGTTCGATTTTAATATGTGTATATATATTTAGTAGATAAACTAAAATTGATGTAATAAATCTATAATTGACGAGTACGAGGGAAAGAAACACCGCGTACAACGAAATGAATATCTTATGCGACTCCGATGGGCAGTGCGACGCGACAACACGCCGAAACACAGGGACTCCTGGAACATGGAACGCATAACACGTAAAGACCTTTGGTAAGACCGAAAGCGAGGTGGGAAGACACGCGGTTATAAGGGTGACGTGCGCGGAATCGTTTGGATACGGGCCGGTTTGAAAGACTTTTATTACAGTTGCAGATAGAGAATCGGCTGTGAGACGTGATGGTTCTATATAGCCGCCGGATAAGCCCCACCAGCAATAAACAAACGATTAAAACGTACTATTACAGCGCATCTCTGCGCATCTCTAGACAAAGCGCGAGAACCATTACGGTAACAATTACTATACATACATAACGTGCACATGAGCGCGTAGTGCGCGCGCGCACACTGGTGCATACGATTACTATTATAGTAGTAACTATATATCGTGTAACAGTAGGTAGTGTTATACATTTATCTTACGTAAATTATTATAACGGAATATTCGCGCGGGATAATCGCCGACGAGCACTTCTTGCGCACCTTATACACACGCGTATGTCTTACGTATGTATATTGTACAAACGATCACACGATATGCCACGTCGTGTACCCGTGTATTTATTTACGAATAAAGTAATATAATAATTATTATGGTCACTTTATAAACGTACCTACGTACGGCCGTTTTGTTTGCGCCACGGGCGACGCGCGCTCACGGAAACCCCGGCACCACTACATTATAAACGCGTTCGTGCGCCACTGCGGTCATTCATACATAATATAGTAGTCGAACCTCAGCTATTTAACGAAACTCTCCGCGCAACGTAATTCTTTCCTATACCACCTTGAGGGTGTCCTGTGACGTTACAAACTGTTTTTTTTTTCAAAAACAAACATCCTTTTTCACCGCGATATTTCATTGAGGTAATTTTTGATGTATCGAAATCAAAACTCGAATAGTTTTTGAATTGTTCCAATTTGAGTATTTAGGAACACAGTATTAGCACCATACCCAATAATATTATGATATCTTTTGTAATTACATGTAATTACTAATTGCTACCTACAGATTCAAGATAACATGAATTTTACACTTTTCATTCTCAATTTTAAAATCTGACTAATTCCGAAAGTATTGGTTACATCAAGAATTCCAGAAAAAATATGGTATTCCCATTCGAAAAAAAACCATTTGTTTCAGCATAGAACACGCTCAGGTAAGAATGAAAAAAATTATAAAAAAAACCAATTTTACCATTTTTGCTGCTAAAAAACAGGTGAGCAGAATATGGTGAAAAATACACCTTATTATTATTATTTTATTAAAATACAGTGGCCCTAGACCCGCGGAAATCTTTTTGAAAAGAGCTTCAATGTGGTCCAATACCTGCCGGGCGCCCAATATTATATACGCAGTCGCCGCCATCGGTGTCCGCGGGGCAGAGTTGGGCAAAGTTTTATCTAGACAATTATTCGAACAAAGATACATTTCCCCAGCACCACCTCGATTGGTACTGGTTCGTGGCCGGTTTTCGGCGTTTGAGCAGCAATGACGATGGGGAAAAGGGCAACTGTTTACAATATTATTCGAACAACCTGGACAATCATAGAAATACGATTCTATTTCAATGATCTCCTACGGGGTCTTCACCCTAGCGGCCTAACGCGTGCTCGACATGACCGCAGCGATAATATTTATATGGGCAACGTGGCCTATCTATCGGAAAAACGGTCTCTGTTGAAACGGCACCACGTATAACACATGCACGCAGTATTTACGCGTCGGTTTTTTTTGCAACGGTGCTCGCGCGCACGTAAAAAAGTCACCGCGCAAAAGGCGACGTGAAATGTGTGCTTCTGCGCGAGTACCTATGTAACATGTACATTTATAGATGTGCTTTATCCCGCGTCCGTCCGCAATACAATATATCGGTCGGTGACCGCGACGGCGGCGCATTGTGCGCTTGCCTATATCGTCCTATGGCCGTACGTTGCATTGCGACCGGAGACAATAACAATCGTAACGTCATATCTAAGTACGTATAAAAGGACGACACCATATGGCGAACGTTTCCGCGACCGGCGAGCTGGGGCGGGAGGGGTGGGAAAAAAATAAAGGAAACGCGACCGGGAAGAGTACACGGTCGGCTCGCGGACGGGATGCCGATCGGACCGGGAGATATTGGTATAGGTCGCGGCGCGCGCTTTCGCCGAGCGCGCGTCTCGCCGCACCGGGGTCACCCGTGCACACGCGTCTTGTACGCGTTATTTTACGCGCACAATCGGCGATTTACCGCGGCCGTATATACGAACTAATTGGAGAAATAAATGCGCGTCCGCGTGCGCACGGGAAACGAGAGAAAACAAAACGCGGCTCCGGTATCGGGAGTTATTATAACAGTGCGGACGAGCGAAAAACAAACGTGCGCACGTTGCACAACGGCAACACTTATCTCGTCACCTCGCGCGCACGCAACGCGATAGCCCAACGACCGAGTGCACCGACCATTGTCGCGCCTAAACCCGAATGAATACGTAATAGGATCGCATTGTGCACCGCGTACCCTGGCGCACGCATTCTTCGCTCCGTAACGCGGTTCATTCGTACCACATACATGTGCAATACCTACGTGTACGCATGCACACACGGACGTCTATACACATTATGGGTCAGTAGTGTACGCGTTACACGTGTGCGTGCGCGTAGGTGCGTGTATGCGTGTAATTACCATACGAGTGGATTATTAAGCACGTCCTAGATCCCATAGGCCTCGCGGACATATTGTCGCTACACTATACGCGCGCTCAAACGATTTTCTTGTCAATAATATGTGCACATCGCTCGTGATTCGGCGGGCGATGGATTTTTGTTCTCCTACACAACGTATAATGATGATACGACGTGCACGCGAATATTTGCCCACTTTTCCGTATAAAGAGTACAAAGAATTCTCGCGTCGCTGCGGAGGAGTTGTTAAAAGGATTGTTATAGACAGAGAGAAAAAAAGGCATATCAATATTATGGTGGCGACGACCGCGACGCGACGTGCCGTCCTCCACGTTTCGGTCGTAAAAACAAAAATAAAACCCTATAGTCGTGAAGATGATCACAAATTGTTTTTCGTCGAATAATGCACGCTTCGGACCCGAGACTATACCGCGCAGGCGCGGTAATATACGCAATAGTGCGATTACCAGAAGCATCTGAAGGCGGCGCCGTATACGAATCAAGAGATCCAGAGAGACGGTTTTTGGCGCGCGCGTTAAGAGCTCGATGCGCATATATTTGCTCGTACGAACCTATATACAGCTATGCAGGTGCTCGCACGACGACTGCGTTAAGAGCATATATACGATGCGCGACGAACGGGGGTGGGCAACACGATTTACGTTAAGTGTTTCTTCGGCGGACATATCACATATACGAGTGTAAACAGTTATATATATATATATATGTATATTATAATACTATATGTACACAATCGGTTAACGGTGCATGACGTGTACGTTTATAATATACACACGCGCGGACGTGCGTAGAGGTATTACGGCGTACGTTAAACACCGATTTACAATTAAAAAATGTCTTGAAACAACAATAATTATTAGAATACGTGCCGACAGAACCCTTACACGTACAAATAAGACACTCTCGAAAGCTCTCTTAAGACAATGAGCCCCGCGTGTCATTGCGCGCGATAGGTAACGGATCTCTATAATATATGGGAAACGCGCGCCGCCGTTCGTTCACTATATACACGTGTACACATTATAACATGGTCGTCGCCTCGGCTCTTTTGTCCGTCCGATCGGACGCCGATTGATGTGTACGATATAATAATACGCGTGTACCCGCCGCGCCCGGTCCGGCAACGGGGTTTTTTTAGTGCGTTTTAAGTGAGCACCGCGCGCCGCGGCACACACGTTTTTGTTCTAATTCGTTCCGAGAGATCGTTTTCATTGACGCCCGCGGACCCGATCCCGCTGACCGATTGAATTTGCATACAGCGCACGTGTACAATAGCGAATCTTGGTCAATCCGAGAAACAATAAAAACAATAGGTACACATTATAATCTCCTCCAATCATTATCCGGCACGTTGATAAACGGTGTCGTTTGTTCGCACGCGCATATATGACCACGACTGGTGCACCGCGGGTAGAGTGGTGATACAGAGCGCAGGGGTTACCGCGATTGATATTCTGTGACGAATCAACGCGAAATCCGGGAAACTCGAAATGCAAAACACATTTATTTATTTTTTCAAATATTAGCTGAACTACCCACGGCTACGCACGGGGAACAGTCTTGGCCCGGGTCAACATTTTTTTAAATTCCTTCTATATCGATAAATAGTGTTAGAGGAAACTTTATGTCAAATGTCGAGTCCACGCAACGTTTTGTCGTCGTTGAGATCAGTAGCGATCAGTCAATGCGAGTGAGTGGTATCCGAGTTTAATTTAGATACTCAACTATTTTACATTACACTATTATAAGCAATTATCATTTCGATGTAAAAAAAAAAAATTTTATGTTCAGAAAAGCGCATTCAATGACGTTTGTTTTTAATTATTTATATACACCCCCAGCGGTAATGACGCTACTATTATTATTACTATTATACCATATCAAAGAAAATATTTCCTAGATAACCAAAAAAAAAACTCAATGCTACTTTTTTCAGCAACTATAAAGTCCCCTAATTAATCGGGAAAAGTATCGATTTATTCACTACTTGCAGTCTGCTAGCCGGTCAAAATCTATCCACTATTCGGTCACTCCTGGTGTAACTGGTATAAAATAAAGACGTGCGCATGTTTTTCAAGTAAGAAATACTCGTAATACAATGTAATAATACTTGAACCCGGACAAGTCTTCGTCGCGGACGTTTCACTGGACGGCAGAAAATAAGCGGATACTCGTGGTTACTATATACTATATCGTTGTTACTGCGAAGCTACAAATACATATCGTTTATAATATGATATAATAATATTGCTGATTTTCCATATTACTTTCGGTGTTTTTCGTGTAATCGCCGATTCAAGCGTTTACTCCGCTGGGACACACGACTATGAAAACTGTTTTTAATTTAAATCACACGGTCATTATTTCGTTGCATACCTAATAGCAATATAATATATGTTATAATGTATAATCTTCTAATAATATCTTTTAAGTATTCACAAAAGTGCGTGCACACATATATATCATATATAAATGCCCACGCTCAGGTAAATATAACTATACATATATCCAGCGTTATTATTACATTAACCAAATTAAATACAATCCGCTCGTTCCACGTTTCCGAAGTGATTTCCGATCAACATTCTAATGTTGTTTATTTTTTTGTTTCGTTCCACACAAAAATCAGAATAAATTATTAATTATTTAATATTTCGGTAACACGCGCGGTGGCGTCTGCAGTCTCACGGAATGCGCCGCCGCCGCGTCTTCTTTTCTTCTTTAACAATAATTATATAGTTCGGAGCTATAAAAACATCATACTTGGTTTTTATTCTATAAATAATAATCGTGGCGACTCGAAACATACACAAAATATTATCGATATTAACATTTATTAGAAATCTGCATAGTTTTTGAAACCTTTTTTTTTTTCACAAAAGTTAGACCACTAAAAGTTCAACCCACGTTATTAAGAAATTTGGTTCAACTACTATAATATATTATCGACCATCATCATAAATATATACATAGTTTAAAAGACCCATCCTTATATCTCACCGAACAGTGAAGTTTCAGCCAACCTAGGAGTTTCGTCTGTTTTTTACATTGAATAAGTAATACAATGTCCCTAATATTATAAAATAGTAAAATATCTACTGGGCGAGGCCGGGTCATTCAGCTAATAACTGTATAGAGATATTTAAGAAACGCTCATAAATTCGGTAAATTAAAAAAAAAAATTACATTTTTCTTCTACGATACAATCAATATTATCAGTACAGCTGCGTATGTTTATTTTCTTCGATTCGGACATTCCTCCAACATTCCGTCCCATTAAAATACGTACACACCTACAATGGGTTTCGCATCGTTTACAAACGCTTAATATCGTTGAGCACCGCGGTACATAGACGGACCGACAAGGTTCGACCGATACCATGTATTATTAATATATTATATCCTTGATGCGGTCGTTCGTTTGTACAACAAGTACCGTGGTATGACGAAAACTTAATGTATACACAAAGCAAAACACCTGCACACGGCGTTGTCGAACAATAAAACGCGTCAAGGCAGCGCGCAGACACTAATACACACGGTGTAAAGACACTATGGGTGAGGTTTAAGTATATTATAACTACCCACACGAGACATATGTGTAATCGAATTTATAACTCTTCAAAGTCGAAGTCTCAATGTCAATCCTGCCGGCTCAGGCGTATCCGCAGGAGGATTGGAAGAAAAAACCCCTTCAAATCGAAACATACACGGACGTAAGAAAATAATCGCACGTACGCGATCGATGCATTTACACGGTGCAGCGTGTTTTCAATTACAAAAAAAAAAAAAAAAAATGAAAGATCCGTCGATAAAAGAAAAATGAAAATCACTCGACGGCCGGTATACCCGCGCGCACATCTCCTTGTTGCATCATATAAACGTATCACTTCGTAAATAATAATAGTAACATTATCATAACATTATAATATGTAAAAATGATTCGGACCAGAACGGGCGGGCCCGACTTGATGATATTCAGCCGCAGTTCTTGTCACGACCTCTGGGACCTCTACGAGCGGCTGCGGCGGCTTTCATTCATGTTTTCGTTTATTTTGACTGCTTCAAGCCGGTCTCACACACACACACACACACATAAATACATACGTACACACCCTACGCCGATGAAATAACAATGCACACCGCGGAGGCGACGACACCGTAGACAAATATCGTTGCCGTCGTAAGTACACGGAGGCGGCGACGACGACCTCGTCCTTGCGACAGTGACCTTTACTCCTCGTACGTATAATACGGCTGCGGAAGACGGGACGGATGAGATCGATTCCGGAAGAATGAAGTTATCGATCATCGACGCGTGTAGGAGGTATACATACATTTTATACCGGTATTACTACCGTCATACACGCAAGCCAATCGCGTGACTCATTCATAATGCTGCTTCACCGAAGAACGTTTCGCAGCCTCACCCTATAGATTCCTCTATACATATGCGCATAGAATAACTTGGCAAACTAGTATTTTTTTCGTGGGGGTTTCAGCAACCCTAGATTTTTCATCAAAATCGCATCCCCACGCATCTGCGTATACGGCTTTAGTCTTCCGTAGCAGTCTTCCAGCTGAATCACGTGCTGTCGATCAGCTGTATATGTACGGCGTTTTGCGGAAACGAAACTACGTCATGCAACAAGTAGACGACGACGACTTCAACGCGTGTATACTCCTGAGCGACATAAGACACCCCATACAAAGCAGAACGTAACTCAATTTTGACATCCTTCGTTCTTAAAAAACAAACGCTGGTCCCGCTACTCTGCATCATTTCTCACAGCTGTGTGCAGCGTTTATCCTTCTGGGACATGTAACGTTCGATTTTCACGAAGCAGTGAGGTCACATGACACTGAGTGGTGTGAGACCATGCAGCATTTGTTTTTTCAAGACCAAAAACGAAAAAAATGAGAAACGTTCTTCTTCTTCGCAAGAGGTGTCAATATATATAATTATGTTTTTTGTTTCAACCCTTATTAAGTTGGTCTAAGACTCCGATTCTCCAAATTCGATCGATTGATCGCCTCCTCTTCGAGTACCTCTCTAAGGCAGCTGTTTCTAAAGTGCGTTCCATGGAACTTACCAATGGGTTCCGTGAAACGATCCCAATAGTTCCGCCAGATATGTGAAAATATTAAAATGTGAGTGTAGATACCATGAAATCGATTACAACGTTAGGTCCTGAGCATTGGCGTTCCTGCACGAGGGCAAATCATCGGTCATGGGGGCCGTTGTCGTAAAAGTTTAGAAACCGCCGCTCTAAGGTTTCGATACGTATACAATGTACACCATATATAATATAATTCAAATTATAATTTATAATAATTCAGTGATGCCTCGGTCGCGTTTTTCGTGAATCGGTGTCGGACACCGGCGGCACGTACACCGCACGTTACAAATTCTGAAAAATAATATGCGTACGTATAATACGATAGAATAACAATAACCGTACATCGGCCACAGTGTTACTATATTATATTATAATATCGTTATTATTAAATATACGTATATTATACATAGCATAGGTAGCACGTGAAAAAGTCAAAAGACCCGCTCCGGCCGTCCGTCGTGAGCGGTCGCCGAAAATCCGCGTGGCGGGGAAAGACGGCTTCCATACCACTCCGTTCCACGCGGAAGCGTTTCTCGCGGCGGCTACGTGACGTCACAGCGCCGCCGCCGCCGCAGCCACCGCCTCCGTCGTCGGAAGTGGCCACCACCGCGGCGGTCGCGTCGCGTGTGGAAGGGGGCACCGGGGCCCGGATGGACCGCCGACCAACGGTGTCTCCACCGATCGGTTCTTCAATAGTCCGTTGCCAGTGGACTGGCGAAGGCCAAGGTCTGATATTTTATTTTCTGCACACTCCGATCGTCAGTATTTCCGATACACATACGTTATAATATTACACAAGTGTATTATATATTTTTCGCCTGTACTCGATAAAGTTTGGTTTTCTCGACATCAGCGCAACATATAAAAACACATTTTATATTATAACGTGTCTGTAATCGTACAACCATCATCGGTGCGCGAGTGCCCGTTTCTCCGCGGATTCCTTCGTCGAACCTGTCTTAGGATTTCGTTATTATTAACGTTATCAATCAAGTTCATTTTGTGCGCCGTTTTCGTTCATCGACGACCAGCAGCGGTCCGCAGTCCGTCGCGCCAACACACTCCGCTGACCAGTGCTCCGGCGTGTACACCTCCACAGCAGACGTCTCGCCGTCCCGTTTCAAATGGGTAAGAAGTCTCTAGAGGTTTTGGTTTTGGTTTTTTTATTTTATTATTTTTTTTTTTCAACCATTATGTTGTTAACGAACTCGGGTGGGTAAGACGGAATGTTTTCCAATCGTCTCGCGGAACCCCGTTGCGATGATTGCAAATAATTGCTAATAATCGTCGTACCTTGCGGTTTTCCGATCGGCAACGAATTGTTAGGTTTAGTCTCGATGTGCATATAATTATATGCGCGAGACTACGTAATCATTTTTCTGGAAACAAATTTTACTCGTTGCGATAAAAATAATTTTTATTCGTCTTCGTTTTGATTTTTCCATTTTAATTTTTTTTGCTTTCAATAAACAATTTCATAATTTACCACTATGTGGCAATTTAAATGATTAACGTCTCGGCCGATACGTTAATGGACACCCATAAGCACATGCATGCGGTGTACACGGTGTGGTAGTCGCCGTATTGACTATTTTAATTTCGTAGGCGTTGTCTGCGCGGCGCGCGGATAACAATCGAATACGTGACCCGTCGTCTCGTAATAATATTATAATAATACGTACACGTACACGATGCCTATACAGTAAAATCTCGGGTTCAAAAACGTGTGGCCGTTATCGGTGCGTGTGCGTTTGCGCTTCCAGCGTCATACTGCACGGCGAGCGCATAGATTCGGCGGCGGTTGGATGTTGATAATACACGGAGGTTATACGTTAAATGCGAGAATTGTGAGAGAGAAAAAAAAAAAAAAACCGGAAAATTAATAAACCACGTCAACTGTTGGCCGTCGTCATTATATACCGCAATACACGCGAGCACTCGGGGGCAGATTAAAAATAAAATGTACAAAAAAATATCCATCAAACACTAAAATAACTCTTCGCGTGAAAACGCCGCGATGTACGGTTTTTTTCGCCAGTCTGTTTCGTCAATAATCGTTTTATAATGGAAAGCGATAAAATAACTACGCGGTTCTACTGCTGCGGTACTACCAAGCGATAATGTACGAAAAAAATAAGCAGTATAAAAATAATAATAATAATAACAATGTATAATCGTATAGCAGTTAACACGGCGAGATTTATATTCTTACGATTAATCAATTCATCACAGTGTTTATGTATATTTATATATATATTGCGCGTGCGCATGTGATGAGCAATAGTCGCCGTTATACGACTGAGAATGTTTTTTTTTTTTTCCATCTTAATTCCTCGGGCTAATACCGTTTTGTTTTAGACGGACGCGGTTTTGCGTTAGGCATTAATTAAGAAAAAAATAAAAAATGGCGAGTAGGTATTACAGGAAATCTATTTTAGTTATATCCGACACGCGGGACTGGTTTTTAGCACAACATACTATACATCGCGCGGTGGTGTGCATATAAATCGAAACTGCAGTTTTTCCATCCGTTTGATTTAATATAATATTGTATATCGATTCGATGCACTTGGAGATTTGTACAACAGGTACATTAAAATAATCCTTCGGAAGCAGCAGCTGATGTAACGTTTGAAACATCACGCGTAACACGTTTAATTGCCCGTATGCGATATAATATAATACATATATATAAATATAGCATGGTACTGACGAGAACAACAATTTTATTATGAATTCGCATGATATGCAAATTTTAAACGACATGAATATTCATTAATAACTATTATACCGGCTTAGTTCTAACGGGAGTTGTTTCGTCACCGCCGAGTTCGTCGTCTTCGTCGTGGGGTGAAGACTCGTAAAAATTTATATCGTTAATATAATAATATTATTTTTCACGAAAACACATAATCAGTATCACAGCGGATAAATAGGATAAATACATATAGTAGTATTAGTGCACGTAGTAATACGAGTCACGTCTTGTGTATACCGTACAACGATAATAGAACTACTTCGTAAACTAATTTACAACGGCTTGCAGCGGGTTTCGACCCTAAACGCGTTAATAACGATAATAATAAATAGGAGGAGGAGGTTACAGATTTTTATATGTTTGTTTTCGTCTTGATAATATTTTCTAGTACATCGGGAAACCAGTTATATGGTCATTTTGAAAATGAAATACCAAGTTTAAGTCCGTTTTATACATACGGTATTAATCTCGGTCGGCGTGCGCGCGCGTCGCATTACATGCACCAATAATAAATTGACATCGATTCAATTACAAGGTGGTCTCCCGCACTCGCCGTCGACAGAGCACATAATTTGACAACCAACTTACTACGATGTATGAATACAATACACACGTAGAAAGGGGAAATATTTCGAAATACATAAGGGGCGACGACTACGGAAAAGGCCGTCCCCGGTTTGATACAGGATAGTTATACCGTGAACAACTGGGCATTCGTATTTTAACGTGTAAAACTATAACATAAAAAAAAAATAAATATTCTGATCAAAAATAGGTTTATTATAACACTATGCATATTTCGGATGAAAAAGTTGATATTACGAGAACAATAAATTGATCGTAATCGAATTTTAAACCTTAAAATACAAAATCGCTGAACAAAATTAAAACGCACTACATTTTGATAGATATTCAGTTCTTTCGGTTTCCTTGAAAAAGTTGAAAAATAGGAAAACAGACCTAGCGCATATCTCTTGCATTCAATATACCTTATGAGAATATAATATTATAAAGTAGGGTGACCATACTGTCCGTATTTCAACTTTGTATCCCGCTATCCCGACGAAGGTAATACAACGGGACGCATTTTATGCCGTTCTTTTCAAGTCTCTATCTCGTTGTAATACCGTCTTATTAATACTAAAAGCAATTATTCAATAAAATCTCTATAGGTACGAACAATGGTATTTTTGAGTTATTGCTTTTGTCATTTAAGCGAGTATATAATTGTGGTTTTGTTTTAATCGTAATTTATTTTGTTGTTCGGATATAGTAAGGAAAAAGTCTTAGTCCCGCGCGTTGCCGGGGTACACTGTTCGAGTAGTGTTCCCGGAGAAAATGTCATCAGAACCAACTCCTATATTTATGTATAGTAGTTTACCTATACATGAAATGTACAAAGTATAGTTAGTGGACACGGGGGTGTCGAGGGGAAACTTTTCGACGGCGGAAAATCGGACGAGGCGAGAAGAAGAAGCCTTCGGCAGATAATATGCGACGATGGTCTCGAGGGACGACGACGAAGACAATTGAACGAGATCGGCGCGCGACGCGTAATGAGTGTCATTACGTTCCATTAGCGAATGTATCACATGACGACTGCACGTCCGACCGAAATATAATAATAATAATATTACTCCGATAATAATAATAATAATAATGAAAAAAATAGAAGAAAAAAAAAATAATGTAATGACAACAGCTCGTCGTCACCGTCGTCGCCGTCGCCGTTCGTCCGGCAAGGCCAAACGCGCACCGATATGTGTGTCAAACGCGGACGGCCATCCATCCATCCATCCATCCATCCACACGTCGCCTGATCCGATTCTCACACGGTCTTCGCTCCAGTCCGTCGGCCGTTCGGGGAAACCGCGCGCGGTACACGCACGCACATGTCGTCGTCGTCGTCGTCGTCGTTCTCCAAATAATCGTCTCAACCGTCGGTTACCACGATCGCGTGACCGATCCACGTAGGTCCAACACGCCAGCTATATACGTGCCTACGTGTAATAATAGCCGTATATCGTATAAACACCGCTGCGTGTGAGCGCAGTGCGCGGTGCCGAACCGCGCATACACACGCGTACGATACACGCCCCGCCACGACCGCGCGACTTTAGGGTGGAAATTCCGCGGGGGGGGAGGGTTACACCCCACATCTTGTCGAAAACCGTCAACTTAACAGACAACCGGTAGGTATACCAACCCCTACAACCCCCTTGCACACCGTCTGAACAATGTGAACAATTTATTGGGACTTGGGTGCACGTCAGATACAAATTAAAGAATGATCTTCTGAAGCAGCTGCTTCGTTATTTTTCGGATATCTTTCGATATTAGCCACAATTGAACAAAATTTAAAAACAATAAAATCGACAAATTCAATAATTACATAAATTAATCGATATATCATGTTAAGCACGTAAAATCTGACAGAGGTACCAATTTATAATTAACGAAGCTAAAGCGTACTTATATTTTTTTTGATTGTCGTGTATTTATCAGCTTTTTATAAAGCAACAATTTGTACTTCCTAGGTAGTGTACACGACCTAAGACGTTTCTAGTAAACACTATAAAAGTTCTATAAGAGTTAACCGGTAAACCCAGCTTTACCCAGGGATCGGGCTTTCACGGTACAACGTACCATACGCCATATAATATGACGAACGAGAAAGATTTCCGAAAATATTACGATCGACTAATGCCCGCAGAGATTGGTTGAGGAGTGGAAACGCATACATTTATAGCTGAAAACCCGTAGGCCGGACGGACGACGAACACCAGTATCGCTCCTCGGCCGAGTTAACCGTGGTCGTATACACAATAAATTATAATAATTCAAGGTGCCGATACGACGATATTACGATTATTCCGGTTTCGCGCGAGCGCTTTCGGTCCTAAGAATAAGACGCGGTGTCAATGGACTTTAGTCGCGAGCCGCGATCGGACTAGTCCGTTTAGAATTCGTAATAACGCTATATATACATATAATGTGATAACATGTTTCTAATAATACTGCGCGCTCGTATACCGACGCGCGGAGATGCCGATGAACGAGATGAAACGAGACGAAATAACATAATATAGATATATATATATATATATATATATATATATATATATATATATATACGGGTATACGCGTTCCGATCGTTCGCATAATTAATATTATAGACGTCATTTGTCCACACTGCTAGTGGCTATATTTATGTGTATAATGTCCGTCTATTATGTGATTATCGACTTGTAAACAAACATTTGAATAAAAAAAAAAAAACCTGGAAGCCGACCGCGCAATAACCGGTGTCGGGAAATGTACGGGACGGCAAAGTAAATATCTGCAGTAGCAACTTCGACGACAACGCCGCCGTGTCGCCGACGTTTTTTATTACGTCGAGTTTATAACGTGTTATTGTGTCTATATAATATTTATGTGCAAGGATCATATACAGATCTACCGATGCGGCGGCGTGTGAAACAAACCGCCGAAAATCGTACACGAGTGAATTAAAAATGTTATAGTAATAATAGTAATAAATGTAATAACGATAATACGATCCATGAACAACGCGGCCGTCTATTCTGCGCTGTATATCCGGCGAAAAATAATTATGGCCGCGAACGGTGGGGAACGACGCGCGCGAATTACAAAGACGGATTAATAGCATAAAAGAGTTCAACGATTTGAATACGTATAATAGCATAAACGACGATATCCGCGGTGCGTCCGCGAGAAAACGGACGAATATTATTATGCGCCGCCGGTGCGCGATAAAATCGTTGACGGGAAGTCGAGATCCAGGGTTTTACACGTCACGTGGGCCCCGACAGCCAAAACGATCTGAGACGACGTAGACGACAACTTGCGGGGTCGGAGGGATCACGGGGGGGGATCTACAAGACGAATCTAAGACAAATCCAAACTTGTACTAAAACGCGACGACACCCTTGGAAAATGGTTTGATGCTCGTAGAACTCAGTGTCCGGCGGCCTAAAATTCAACCGATTACAGGAAACCTACACAAATCGACGGATTTCCTTAGCCCAAGATAACACGTGAAATTTTCTTCTCCGTATTTTCCTCCCATTGCATGACGATAGGTTTATCGTATAACGTTCGTATTTAAATGATATAGGAAAACGTTTTTTTTCCCAAATGAAAACATATTGTAGAGGACATTTCTTAATATTTTCACATATCCTACGGCCGAATCCCGTTGGGATTGACGGATGAACACCGGAAACCGTTGGCTCTATAGACGCAAGATTTTTCTTTTTGCTTACGAACACGGCGATGGTTATATACTATATTTCCGTCAGCAGCAGCTGCATTTTCTTGTGCTCGCAGGTTTTCTTCTTTTGGTCAAAGTTTCGTTGCGAAGCGCACATTACACGTGCAGTGCGCGAAACGTAAGTATATTCGTACGTGCAGTGTGCAGTGGGCGCGTTTGATTTTTATTTATTCCAAAGTCTATGATTAATTGAATTTTCAAAACGAATCTCGCCCGATAACATTTGAATAACGCGTGAGAATACGCGAGCGAGCGCGCGCACGGGAGTCCCCATCTGTTAAATGTGCATCAGCTAGCGAGCGGCTCGGGTCTCACGGTCGCGCCGGTAACATCAACGGTCGGCTACAAATGTGCCGATAACGACCACGATGACGACTTATTAATAGATATAATTGCAAGAAGCATGTGCGTATAATAATGATTTTTTTTTCATATTAACACGCGGATATGTTTCCGCTACGGGTACAAACCGATGACTTTTCCTGGCCGATTTCGCGTTACCGTGTAACCGCATACGGTAACCGGCAATAACGCATATATATTATATACTCGTATATACATCATGATTCGATGTTCTTCTATATGAAGCTGATAATATTTTAGTTGGTGACCTTTTTTCGAATTTCGAAACCGTTTGGGGGCGGGGGGGGGGTCGGATGATATTACCAAAACAAGTAGGTGTAGCGCTTACACATACTAATACTTCTGAAAAGGATAGTAAGTTAGGACATAAAATAATAAAAAAATCTAATGGCAATGTAGGTGCACAAAATTATAATATTATCCAGCCTAAAAAACTATGTACGTAAATAAAATTTATAAAAACATAAAAATACCATTATAAAATTGTCCACACTTCAAGTATATTTTCTAATAGGTACAAACTGCGCGTTTGCGAATTACAATAATTTACGATTACAATCGGAAACTACGAGCATTTGCGCGCAATGCATTATCGAATATTTCGAGAACGGACACAACAATCGACTCGCACACATATATATATATATATATTATAATATATACAGAGCGGGATAATGTAACGGGCCGACAATTAAAAACGTTTACGCACCAGCGGCCGTCGTGTACGTGATTCTAATTTGGCCGTCCAGAGTCTCCGCTCCACCGCCGCCGACGCCGCCGCAGACGCGCACTGTGTAGATATTAATATATAGAATTCTTCGCTGTCCACAAGTCCCGTTGCTCTTTGTAAATGTTTTTTCGCGAAAAAAAAACAAAATCAGAAAAAAAGGACGACAACACATTAACTTCTCAATGATAATAACAATAATAATATGTTGTGACTCGATGCACGTGCTGGCAATTTTCTCGACTCTCTATACATGTATATATATAATATGCGTTAGTATGGAAATCGAATTTCGTATCTTTTACTTTTTTTTTTCTTCTTTTTCAACATTAACGATTCACTGTACTGTAAATGTGCTGCCGAACAATACCCAATTCCGCATTGACCTACAGCCAATCACACTGCTCGCGTGTCTCTGTCGTAATAATAATGAAATTATAATGCACTTGTTGCGCGTACACAAATCCGTTACGTAAAAAAAGGACACTTTTCGAGACTTGTTTCGAGTGGGTTGATATCTAATGTATATATATATATATATAAAAAGTACCGATCATCGCGATAACGGTGAACGCTGCAAGTGACTATATATTACGTATAGTACGCGCGTCGTCCTGCCGATTGATAGTTACGTCTCTTCGCGGTCGTTCATAATATTAAATTTAATATAATATTCACGTGGACAATTCCGTAATAAATCAATTAATAATCGTCGTATAGGCAGTGCGTTGGAGAATGATACGCGCGTCGAATAAGAATATTGCAATATGTACATGGAATAGCGTTCCCGATCGCCGTGGCATGAATAGCGCTGCGAACACGTTTAACGAAACGATAAAATAATAAAAAAACTAAAAAATACGCGTTCTATTTACAACAATATTTTGGCTGCATCATCTCGAACACACACGGTAGGGTTCGCGTATTCGAACATACTCGCGTGTTGTAGGGCAAAAACATAATAAAAACGAAATCGGCGATTTTTTTCACACACGTCCTCTATACTATCGCGGTGCGTGTATATAATTTTTTACCGGAAATGTTGACGATTCCTAATACGGTTAGTAAATGATATCATATTGCCTATGAATTGTCATAATTTCCGTAGTATGTTAGAAAATTTCATCACTAAAAAATTTAAGAGTTCATTGATCATTTAAGAGAATACAAATATTTTTTCACCAACTTTAAGGACCGAGAAGAATATTTTCAACTATTAAGAGAATATTACAATCTTATTTTGGCATCCGGAATTTTAAATTTTAAATGTCACGGAAATTTGTCATGCGAAAATATGTACCCAACAGAATTCTGTTTCGTCGTAAATTTAAAAAATAATTATTAATTATTATATTCAACATTAACTTTTTTTTTATAATACGTTTAAAAAATGTTACTGATTTTCCTAAATATTGGGTGATTTTACTGTGTAAAGTGTATCATTGCTCGCTATCGTTAGGAAATGATAACATGCAGTATAGACAATGATATAATTTCTGTACCGTATTAAGAATTGTCTTAATTTCCATTAGTTGACTTTTCCAGTAGCACATCGTGGATATACGACACGACGGAAAGAATAATATATAAATTATGCACTCGTTTAGGATCGTCACTAAAATCTGGAACGGTACGCGCTGCGTCCGATTCACCTCCAGCCACACCCATACACGCACATATATGCACACGTCCGTGCGCGCCCTTTGCTTTATCCCGCACCATGCCGCAGGCCCGAGCGCATAATAATAATTATCCCGTCCTCCGTGCGGTGCACCAGCCGTATAACCTGCAGCGGCCACGTCACCGATCGAATCCTACTAACGACGATAGTATTGTTCACCGCGGATTTTTGATCTCGTGGTACGTTCGCGCGAGTTCATCATCATCGCACGCGTATCGGTATTGCAGTATACACCACCTACCCGTGTACACGACAAAATACATCTCGTGCTACTCCATCGGCGTATCACTACGCTACGCGAAGCCCGCCGGTGATTGATGATGGGGCAAACGATAATTAGCGTATACGTGTATGTACTTGCAGCACGTGTGAACCGCGCGGCGTGCGTGTTAGCGGGCCGACGACGATGACGTCGACGAGTGCGGCAGTTTGAACGGACTTCCACGGCGGCGGCGGCACCTATTAATCAATGTCACATTAGCCACTTGGTGTGCATCCCACTGCAGTCGCCTTCGTTTGCCCTCTTCTATTGTTCGACGACGAACTCCAACCGTTCTTCTTCCTTTCCCGTTAAAACGCGCGTTAAAGGCATTCGAGTACCCTTAACATTTTTGTGTGCGCCGCCGACCCGTGTACTCCTTACAGCAGCGGTACCCACTACGCTAAAGCTAAATTTACATTCTAAAATTCTAAATTAAATACGTATTTCTAGGATCTGATGTTATATAAATATATTCGTATTTAACGCTGTTATAATATGTCCTTATTGTTCGATTATAAATCATTAAGTTATAAATTATAATTGATCAATATGTAATATACACATTTTTTTGATCGTTACCGTTAAACATGTACGCGGGCCCGCAAGTAATTTTCAAAGTTGTTATTTGGCCCTTTCTAAGATCCTAGCTACGATATGTACCGGTACACTTATCTTATACTACACACTATTGCAACAGTCAACGTAAAATCATCATGTACGCAGCCCACAAACAAGCGTGCACGTAAGCACATCTGTGTACTCGAACCACGATACGGTTTCACACGTTTTACAACTCTACGTATTACATCGCGTTTCGTGGATTTCGACCGTTTCGACACATCGTCGTCGTTAAATCGCCAATAAGATTTTCCCACAGTCTCGTGGACTCGACGAGCATACGCGTTTTCGACGCGCGTTCGACCCGCACTTGGAAACGGAATCACACATTAGTAGATACACCGGTTTGGTTTTTTTTTCGGCAATCCTACGGTTTTTATTACCGACTGCGAAACACGGAGAGCTCACGCGTAGGTACGCGTCCGACGACCGTACGTTTTCAATTTTTCTCTCGTTCGGTCTATTTCGCGTTAGTCTAGAACATAATAATAATAACTACGGATCATAATAATACGCGCGTTTCGTAATAGATTTAATGTAAGATACTACTATTATTGTACACGTCTATGTGATTATCTCGTAATTTTAAACACGAATGCTCGAAGAAGAATTCTACGCATGACATGTTATTATCTACATAGGAGACCTCCGCGGCCATTCGTTTGACGGCGACTTTAATTCGGCAGAAACGCGAGTTGGACCGTTTTGGCTATGATTTTTTTTATTTTTTTGTTTTTCCAGCAATAGGAAAACGGCAAACATGTCGCAGGTACATATAACGTAGTGATACACCACATCGACGGTTCCGACTGTCCTGTAAAGAAAACTATGTAAGTGTAGTATCTCGATTTTTTCGATTCCTAGTTATTACCGCCATTATCAGACGGTGGAGTTACGATTTTTTTTTTTTTTAAAAACGACAACTTCGTATTATAATGTGGTTTCCGTTAATTCTATAGGTGATCACAAATTTGAAAATGTATGTTTAAACATAGAACATAATATAAAAACGTTTATTCGCCGAGAAAATTTGGAAAAAATGCAGAGATATCTACTACTACTACACGCCGTATTTCCTCGGGAAAGTCGACGGTTCGATTTGTAACTAGGTATAAATTATTATAGTCGATACACGATGGTCATCTCTCGTAACCGCCACGGGGGTGACCGGTGCTTAGGATTTCGAAACGTGAGCGGCGGGGAGACGATAATGCGCGACGACGATCGTACGGGAAAAACAAACAGGAAAACCATACATATACATATATATAATATCCGTTTTCTGTACGGGAAATTATGATGATGAAGCCCTCGGAAGGTTGTAGTGCGCCGCGAGTAACGGTACACCGCCGCAAACGTACACATAAATACATATAATATAATATGTGTGCGAATCGGACAGAACTATATACGTCGAGAATTCCTTTCCGTCGTAAACACCACATCGGCAACCATTTCCGCGGACGTTCAATGGCCAGCTAATACACACGTCGTGTATACAAATCGCATTTACGGCGTACGATAATATCGACGCGCGTACATCGTGTTTTTTTTTCACGGGCGATTAAGCCGAATTTCGCGGGCTGTACAGTGATAATATTCAAAAACACATCATACGCGCGTACGTACATAGGTATATTGTGTACAGCGAAATACACGGAGTGCATTTTTCAGCGGATGCGTCATCGCAACACAAGCGCGCACGCGCGTATATAAATAAATAAATAAATAAAATCGCGATTTGGAGCACAAATCGTATAAGTACACGAAAAACCGGTTGCGTCATCCGCACCGACGGGACCGGTTCGACGGACGGGCAAGACGACCGCGAGCGCACGTAATTATTAAACGTATCACCGTGGCAGAGGACGATGATGAAAATACGAAATCCGCGAGCGAGACACTGCACCGACCACTGCAGTTGGCAGCTAATCGCGGTATTCTTCTTAGCGCGCACGAGGATCTGCAGTATACAGTGCAGTTGCCACGCGTGCGCTTATACGACGTGTACGCCATACATACATTCGTGTATACGCGTACGGACTGTACGGTAAAGTCAGACCGATGCGTGCACACACCGTGCGAATTACCGTGGGCGTTTGCCCACACATACAGAAAACGTTTAACGGCGCGATACATTATATATCTTCCTTTGAAGTCGAGACGTGTATATGCGCGCGCATATTGTTCTTGTATATTATGGATATGCGTATGTACACGGCGGCGCGGCGCACAGTTCTCACAGTCGAAACCTTTGAGAGACAACCGACGGAAAACAGTGTACAACAGCACAACGCATCGTCGTCGTTTTCCTTCCCGTCTATTTACACATATACATACATATTTCTTTTTATCAACGTATAATGTTCATAGATTTTATTTTTTTTTTCTCTCCCGTTTTCGTCCGAGACGAAGAGTAGACGTTAGACGCGCACACACATATCGTCACGTATGACGGCTGACCGGCCGGCCGGGGAGTGGACGAGGCAAGCATAACTGTAGATCGACGGTATATAATAATAATATATAAGGTCGATACGCCGTGGAAAAACGCATCGGATCATCATCACGCGTGTCTATATAACCCACGACAACTGAACACATACATGTACACTTTGCGAATGGTGGTAATAATATTCGATAATTACTATGTATTATATTATATACAAAATGATCGGAATAAGTGAATACTCGGCGAATCCGCGGGGTCAGCGGTTAGGTTAGATAGACCCTCGAGACACTGCAGCACTGCACACGATTGAGAACGATACATTATTATATTATATATAAATCCAATCAGGGCCAACCGTAAGAGTTTAATTGCCGCCCATATCAGATCTAATTCTTGCCACCCCGATTTAATAGTTATGTTGTTGCGAGAGGAAGAAGTATTGAAGAATAAATATTAAAAAAATACAAGACATACAACCGCGATATTATACACTCACTGTATAATTTTTCTCGCGTTAAATCGGTGAATAAATGAAAATTCGAAATTTTCCTACCCTAAGGGCTGCAGCTATTTCGCTATAGCTTTGGGGTTGCAGCCCCACGTCCGCGATCTTATCGTATGCAACATTCAATTTTCTCGGCGGGCTATACCACGATCTACATGCAAAGAAAGTGTGTACAATAACCCGCACGCCAACGTGTATAATGATAATATTTTTTAGGAGACGACGATGCGCACGTGCGACCAGAGAACCAAATAAAATATACGAGAACACGTACCTATCGAGATACTGCGGCGGCTACCGATTGTAAATCAATTCGCAGTTTCACCCGATTTCAAACCTAATTATACGCCTACATGGAAACATACAACTGTGTACAGTATTCCCTCGATCAAAACACTTGGTCCCCCGAGAAAACCTCTATAATTCGAAAAAAACGAATGTCCACTCGATAGATTTAAAATCAGTAAGCGTGAGATGGCGGTAAACATTCTACGATTCGAATATTTTTGGCCAGAACCTCTATGATTCGATTATATTAATTTAATATCTCTCTTTGATTCGAATTACTTCATTTTTTCCCTCTCGGAGTCTTCAAATCGAACATATTCAACTCGGTCCTCTCATGAGTGTCGAATCATCGCCCAGAGCCTCTACTGCAGTATGCACACCGTGTAATGTACGCCTGTCAGAAACGTTAACCGCTAAATACGATTTCAATTACACGACGCACGCGTATAGTAGCACAGAGATGCTATCGTTCCGCCGGACACAATATTATAATATAATAATATTATTATGCGATACTCATGGTCGTCGAGGTTTTTAATTCTTTTTTTTCTTTCGAGACATTGTTGGCGCGGCGGGACGACGACGACACGGCGCTGCGCGACGACTAGACGAAACGACGATTATAATCCGCGTTTAACATCTCCGCGAACATAATATTATTATGCTGTACGCGGCGACAGACAGTCAGTCAGACAGACGGACGGACGTACGATCCGTTTCGCGAGATTCGTCACGGTTTACGGGCAGCTCTCGATCTTTGGCCCCCGGAGGACCTGCTGCAGCAGCTGCTAACCGAACAGCCCCGTCGTCGTCGTCGTCGCAGCCGCAGAGGTGAACCGGCTCGTTAAAGATACGACGCGATGTTGCTCTCCGCGCGCGCGCGCGCGCGCTCACAATAGAATATTCCGAGAGCGAGCGCGCGCCGCGGTCACGACTATATTACTATATACACCTTTCCGCCGGCGAAAATGCATAATAGTAGTATTGACGATAATAATAATTTGTTGACCCATATTTCCGCATTATACGCGAATATAAAATGTATATGTATTATGCACGTACACAAGTGGGGGCATGTATACGTGTCTGCGGCGACCGATGTCTTCCGGTGCGGCAACAATCACGTTTTTACTCGACTCCAATAAAGCTGCGGCACCGCGTAAGTGTACGCTTTATACTGCGTACAACTATATCATACTGTTGGTCGACGGCACAACCTTATACCCGTCAACAGTACCATGGTGATATATGAACTCGCGGCGAGATCCAGGTCACTCGCCGTCCCCGTGCATCGTCGCAGGACGAGCATATTGTACACGCCAACACGGATTTGGGGTGCGTGTTTCTCAGTAAACTGTGATTTACAATGTAAACCATTGTTGTTTACGAGTAATAATAAATTATTACCAACTACGTAGATTGGTAATATTCTATATACACGACGAAATTCCATGTCTGTGATTGTGAAGACGGGATATAAGAGCTATTGCAAATCGAGTAGTTATTGTCTGAAGTATTCACAATAATATATTTATTTTTCATTTGTTAATCATTTTCGTTTTTTAAAACGTTGAACATTTCTTGATTTGAAAATTAATAAATTATAATACAACTTAATACATTGAAGTATACATAAATATATATGCAGTAACTGATTTTTTAAAACTTGGTCACTATTCTAAAATGTGACTTTATATGGCCTGCCTCAGTACCATTTAGACGTGTGCGTGCGTGCATTAACTTCGCACGAATGCACGATATAGTGCAGCAGGACGACCGGTGCAACGCGGGTAGGCGACGGCCGAGCATGAAGTATACGATATAAGTAACGTGACTTATAATAGTCTATGACAACACGATGACCCTACAGGACTAATTGGATGCAACTGCATCACGCGACTCGGATCGCTTTCGTCCGAACCCCGACAAATCGATCGCACCACCAGACGCACACACGCGCGCGCGCAGGGCAGACGTCGAGGCTCATTCGCGCGCGGAACACGATCACGTTAAATATATTTACGCCTCAGCGCGAGGATAATAATTATTTTATTATTACGACGACGCGCGGTAAATAATACGGATTACCTGACCGATTATTATACATAGTACGACGATATAATAATATGGCGACGGTAAAATGTTTATAACGCGCGGCTATAAATGCGACGGACCGAAGATTACGGACGGCTGATATAATTCGCGCATACATGGAAACCTCTGAATAGCGGACTAAAATGTTGTCCGGTACTCGGGGATAGATGATCTATAAAGGATAAACGTGTGAAATGAGAGCATACATTGCTGCATTACGTTAAATTGAATTGTAATTGTATTTCTAATGCGTACACGGAAGTACGAAAAACAAAAAAATAATAAATTGCATACATAATCCATCAATCCCGTGGGAAAAAAGCGGCAAGTTTTATTATAGTTTTCCAAGGTTATGTGCAGGAGAAGAGAAAATAGATGTCCGTAGTTCGGAGAGTCCGCTGTTCGAAGGTTTCCCCGTTTAGAAGTTGTGAAAATGAACCAGTTTCCAAAAAAAAAGAAAAACATCCGCCATTAGGGTGGTGTCCGCTACAGGGAGGTTTTACTCAGTACATTTGTACAGTATAATATGGTTTACACAGTATAATAATTTATCGTTATTTTCCGGTGACACATTTATATACTGCTGCGGCTTGCGGTCCTCTACGACGAGACACACACACATATATATATATATATACGCAGTTCTCTTAAACGCCCGTGTGTTGATGCTGCGTGCTGTAGGTATATATACGTACCTCTGCGCGTAATATATTTTTTACGCTCGCGACGACGATACGATTCATTGTGTTCATCGCGAGCCAATTTTCCTTTTGTTGCCCAACAGTAAAAAGAAGCATTTCTTATTTATTTTTTCGCGCGACCGTTTTGTTTCCGCGAGGTTTTTGTTTCTCCTCTCGGAACGAATCGAACACGTACTAATGGTAGTAGCGCAGTAGTGCTGCGGCGCGGAGAAATCTCCCTTCTATAATGGAATGCCGTTTTGATTGAGTTGTGGAAAAACGAAATATTTCCGGTCAGAAAACACACTTATTATCGCGGCATCAGAATAATAATAATAATAATAATATCATCGCGGTATTGTTTTTTCACGAATAAATTTTTTTTTTTTTTCGTTTTATTTCTGAATATTATAAACATTCGCACGAGAGCGAAATAAAAAAAAATTGAAAAAAAAATAGCTATATTTATATATAGCCGCCTCGCTTTGGGCCGTCGCGTTAACCGGTCGACGGTAAGCTGCATATAATATTAATTATTATTGTTGCACAGTTATGAAACGTAATCCTGGTTACAAACGTTTCCCACGGACGTCGCGCGCACGGTCACGGGAGAACTGTCATAAAATAATAATTATATTATTAACGCAGACTCATAGAATTGTTATATTATTATTAAACGACTTTGCGTCTGATAATGAACGTGTTGGGAGTTCGCCGAATTAATATTATGATAATCTATAATTATCGTATTTGACATTTCAATAACTCAAAGACCGCTCAAATGCAATCATTGTAAAAGGACCACCACGACAATACAATGAACTGCGATTCAAGTGATTGAAATAATACTAAACGAACCTAAAACTTATCCTTCTGTACAGTTATTCTACGAATTATCTGTACAACAACTATTCATATGTACAAGTCGAATCCTATTATATAGTATCAAGTCTACGTTTTTCTCTGGTAGGTCTAAAGTTATAAAATAAAGTCACATTCCATTTCATAGATTGCAAATAGCCAATACAAAAGTACGTTAACATAATAATATGGTTAAGCCATATGGCATATAGCACAAACAATTTATGAACTTAGTGTACATTTTGTGAATCTAACTAATCTAAAATAAATAATATTAACAATAGTAATATTAATAAATAATTACTACTAATATTGTTTTGTTTTTCACTTCCAACATTCATGTATTCATTGTATTGTCTTCTTTACAGTTCATATCATCGTATTATTTATTTTTATTAATATTCCAATCCACCAATAAAAGGTTATCCTCAGGGTTGAGATGGGGAGTATTATTATACACGCTATCTTAATCATATATTAAAATGTCCATTAAAAATGATTATTACTTTTATTATGATGTCGTATCGATATATACTTGCGGAAAAATCTAGGATGCTTACGTCACAGTTAGAACACAAGTTCGAACGAAACAATTTGTTCTTAATTTACGAGAGAAACCGAGTAGTTATACATAAATAATATTTCGAGTACAAAGGAAAAATGAATACGCAGAAAACCTACTTAGTGAATAGCTCTGCAAGTATCTCACGAAAAATAAAAATAATAATAATATTTTATAACAATATTGATAACGAGAAACATTTTGAGAAAATCCAATTGTATGCGAGATTTAAACGCCTCAAATCGACTGTATAAGTGGAAGTGTGCGAGACGAAATAAATACGTATAATAATAATAATATTTTTGTCACAATATACCGACCGAGGGAACCGCAGCTACGTAGTCGTCACCATGAAAAATGCACTGCGTGTACATATTATTATTATTATTATTGCCTCCGGGCTCATGATTCACGTCCGTCAACCGGAGCGAGATCATCTTAATATATTTAGCGCGATTTCCGCGGGGACATATCACTATATAATATAAGAACCAAATTAATGCACGATTGTCAACGTCACGATGGAATTTTCCGCAATAAAGGAAAGTGGGCTTACGCGTGTATTGGATTTTATCGGGTGCGTTGTAGGGGGAAAAAAATGTAATTGTAATAAAAATAAAACATTGCGCGTACCGTACACCGCTGAGAGGACCACGCGTGACATGAAATCGGCCTCAATTATATATTATAGGTAGCGTACACGGACAGTGCAGAGAAGACACGTCGAATTTCACGACCATACGATTTATAATTGCATTTTCATTATTATTATTATTATTATTATTGTACTGCAGTTGGGTGTACGCGCGTTGCGAAGACGGTTCTCGATTTACAAACAATATAATATATTTTTAACCCGTCCATTATTTGCTGCACGGAGAAGAGCAACGCAGATTGTTTCACGTTTTTTTTTTCCCCCGGTGACTTTTTCAATTATATACGATTCAAACAAGACGAAAAATAAAACATTCGATTTTTTCTCTGTTAATGTAGGTCAAGAACGGATATGTAGGTACGGCACAGTCATCGACTCCCGATTTTCCAGAGTATATAAAAAAACATTATTAAATATTTTCAACCCGGTAGAAGAGAGAGAGAGAGAGACGATTGTGCGGCCATGTCCGCGGCGCGCGTCTCATTAAAAAAAAAAGAAAAAGATAAGTAAATAAAAAAAAACTGGTTTCAGAACGCGTCATAGAACGCCTCCGGGTTAGGTCTCGCACGCCGGACCACCGTTACGTGATACGATATAAATATTTATAGACACGCTTGCTCGTCGTCGTCGTCGTCGTCGTGTCGTGATATTAAAATCGGTAATATTAATAATAATAATGGTAATAAAAATAAAAAATAATAATTCGGCGGGCGTTAAGTCGCGCGCAGTTATAACCCGGGCGTAGCTACACGCATGCGTGAGCCGCAAAAGGTAAAACCTATTAACTCGGGACGATAACTCGTATAACGCTCCGCGTCCACGAGTAATAATAAATACACGCGCGCACTCGGACCGTACGGTTAAAACAATAACAGCCTCCGGTAAACAACGCCGGTCGTCTCATCATCAAAGAGGCGAAGGATAACGTGTCAAGGTGCGCGTGCAGGTGTGATCGATCGTAGACGCGCGATAAACACAACTTGTTTTCCACTTCACCGTCCGATCGCCGAACGGAACGCGTTTGGTTTAGCCGTAGGTAACATTGCCTACGCGCTATCATAGTATGCGCTTTAACGCTCAAACGGAGAGAATATGCCATCGTCGTACGAACGGATACGCACTGTTTTTTACGTTTTCCGATACTTTTCGTCGTACATTTCATCGGACGTGAGTATACGGTACACGCGCACGCGGAATGGAATTTCTGTTCGAAACGGGCTAATCGAAAACCAACCATTTCTGGGTGTTTCCACGTGCAGTTTGTACAAGACTCCGATCACCCCGTACGTAATATGGATCCCGCCGCGGAGCTGTCGCGCGCGATTCGGCAAAATAATAATGGTGAATCTAAATAATAGTGGGCGCATTGAATAACGTTTCGCGGAAATTCGGTAACAACGTGCGCAACACGATACGTTATAAAACAATAAATGAACACCGTCTTTGCGATTACCGCCACCGCAGACAGTGTACCTACACACACACACGCGCGCGCACGTTTTGTCGTGTACACACTATTTTTATTTAGCGATATTACGTTTTTTTTTTCTTTCCCACTCTCCGCATTTTATTAACGGTAAAACGTACACGGCCGGGATTTCGTGTACACGCGCGCTCACGCACATGCACGTACGCACACCACATACATACATGTATTATACATCAGCCGTTGCACTCGCACAGCGCACACCGAGTGGCGGCGAATACCTACACGCGTATAATGCACCACAGTAAATCGACAGCAATCAATATACATACTGCAGTAATTGCATGCGGTTTAACGCACATCTCCTATCTCCCTCTCTCTCGCGCGTGTGCCGACACGATGTAAAACAATATCGCTTCCGGACCCGTTTCAAGTGTTATCCTCGACAGATATCAAACGTCAAGGACAACAGGACCTACATATATAATACCTGCATGCTATGAATACACATGAGGCCTGCGGGTCCGACGACGTGTATCGCGGGGTCTAACTACATAACCTATGCACACGCGAAATCCGTTATGTCACAGTGTCTGGCCGAGAGCTGAGGACATAAAAACTTCCGTTGTCCCACACTCTCGAAGGGCGTGCGGCGTAAACGGCAGCGGCGTGGTGTTAATCGACCGGCGCAGGATATAATCACGGTGTACCCACATAATATACCGTACGAAACATAAAAAAATAAAACAAAACGCACTATATACGGTGCACCTCGGATTAGATTTAACTCGCGCGTATTACGCGTATGCCCGCGTGTTAATGGCCGTACCGACAACGTCGGCGGTGGGCTGTTCTCAGGTATCCTACGCGAAACGCGTTATCTTCAGTTTTTACGACGTCGTCTCTTCCTCGCGTGTTAACCCGAACGTACATAACATGATATGTTGTATAAAAATATAATAACACGTATACCGCGCGAGACGTGTCCGTCTGATCGTCGTCTTTTCGTCTTCGTAACACTACACGTCGGGCATTGCGCTGCACGGAGGACCGACGACGACCCCGGTGTAACATATATATATATATACACATATTATTATAATACGCGGTTGCACGTGTTTTCGTTTTTCGTGCGGCACATCACCTGCACATAGGTACAATTTGCATTCGGAGAATTGCTTTTTTTTCTTTTTTTCCACATACCGGCACGGGATGTTAATACGCGTCGACATCACGGCCGCCGCGGTGTGTGGGCCCGTCGCGCGGGCACATACCTACCTCGTATAAAATATACTGCAATGGTCGTACAACTCGTATCCTCATATTCGCTTTGTTTCACGTATTGTTGCAGGCAAGATCTGCATGAGCGCGCTGTACGCGTGCATCATGATGTTGACGGTGGCAACGGCCACGTCTCTGCAAGACTGCGAAGCCGACATGACAGGGTTCGAGTTGGTTACCGGGTACGTGTTCACGGCGCCCGACGACCTGCTCGACAGTATACCGGGCACGCTGATGCTGACCGATTGCCTGGAGGCCTGCCAGTCCAACGACACATGCTACTCGGTCAACTACGAGACCGGGCTGTGCGTGATGTTTTCGTCCAACGCGGACGCTTATCCAGGTAAATATAGATTAATACAAGACAAAATCTTCCGGGCGTATCGGTATACATTGAAAAAAAAAATAAGTCGGTTATAAGACTCGAATTTTGCTCAGGACCCTTTGCGTATCTTGAACATTTGGTCATTTTTGGAAATATGTCGAAATAAATTAGTCTTAAACCACTTAGATACGTACTCGTATTATATACATTATATACATAATATTATTACAGAAATATACATATAAACCGCGTAGAGCGCACTTTAATTTTTATCATTTCGCGTACATATAGATTATAGGGCATAATTACAGCATAGTATTCACACAATAGAAACGGCCATACGGTTCGTGTTTGCGACACGATCGGTCGGGAGGGTTGGGGGTGAGGAGGAGACGGTGCGCGGGCGTGAGATATCGTGGGAGTTTTGCAGACGCTTCTTCCCGTGCGCCCGTTCCAGCCTGCAGGTCGGTAGCACGAACGTGTAATGCCGCGTCGTCGTCGTGATGCGCCCAAGTCTCTTAACCTCGAGCTTTATGTATTTTCCCGATGGAGGTCGACCTCTATCGCTACCAATAATCAATTCAAATTGCTCGACGTTACCTACTGCGGTACACATGGCTAGGCAGCAATACACTGTTATAATACACGTTGTTATGTCGTAGCGGTATACCGCATATTCATATACCTCGTACATAGCTGGTTACTATAAAGTATCCTCCTCCGGCTCGGCGTTTTTTTCAATCGGTAACGACACGTGGAACGGGGCATCACGGGGACAGCCGGTCGTGCTTCAAATAAACCAAATTGTACAGCACACGTTTTTTCGATTTCGAGCATCACGAAAACCGCACTCAATTTCGACCTCGAGTCATATGCGAGATTCCGGTTCGTAATAACAAGTAGCGGCTATATTCGTTTCCACGTTTCGGTACATAGCGTCTAGAAAACGAGTCCATTTCATTTCCAATCACGGGCCGTTAAACTTTTCAACGTACACACATAACTGGCACGCCGCCGGTACGGATGGGTGAAATATCGAATTCTAACCGATCGACTTGAGCAGGTACTGCAGGAACGATCCGCGCCGTACATACATTATCCTATGGTATAAAACAAACAGTGTACGACGACAAAAAGTCATTAACGATGAAAACAGATTAAATTTACTGTAAACGCGTCACACGTATTATACTGTGCTGACCAAAAAGTATACATAGTAATTGGCCGGTGAAAAAATGTAAACTACGTTAATGGCATCTTGTAGAGCGCGAGATGATAATCCGGCGTAAGAACCCGAGTGGCTTCGGTGGAAGTCCCATTATCTTCGCGAAATTAGGCGATTTGTCAGCCGCGTATATGCTGCAGAGGGTTTTTTTTTTCTTCGCAACCGTTTGATTTCGCTATTTTTTCGGATGTCGACGACCGCGAGATGGGCGAAAAACGGGATAACGCGATAATCGACTGACGGTCATGTTCGGACACGGTTACAACCGATGCGCGATTATTATCATCACGATTTATTATTATTATTATTATTATGCAGTGTATTCAGGCACGGATTTTCTTCACCAAATTCACGTGTCCTTCGCCCAATCATTGATTATATATTACCTAAACGCTATACTATATGTACTGTTGCTACTGCTGCTGACGTTGTGTCGTATAGACGGATGATCACCATGTGAGGTCGTCCGAAACAACGGTCAACGTTTTTCGGGTAAATGTCAAACCACCTGCGGTTCGCGGACACGTCTACAAAAACGAATCATTATGTATGATGTGTTGCTCCCGTGGTACCCGAGTGAACGGAAAATAAATGCTCGCTATATATTCCGATTTGAAAAAGTTCGCGCCTACAGTACTATACTTATACAACCTTATAATAATAACATGCGCCACGGGGGGAGGGGTTTCTCGGCTAATCCGTACGTCACGTTTTCAATCCCGTTCTATAACTAATGGGTACTCGCGACTTTCCAAACAACCGCAAGAGGTGTCACGTTTATAATAATTCTCCGAGATGCGCGTTTAGATATCTCAATACTCGTATACTTAACGCGCACGTTTTTTATTTTTTCTACTTTTTCAGGAGCGCTGAGCAAATCACAGTTTCCAGTGTTCACGATCTACGCACAGAAGACGTGTCTGGGTATAAAGCCATGCGAAAGAGCCTGGTGTTTCGATAGGGTACTAGGTTACAAGCTCAAAGGTTTCGGCAAGAAAAAACTGTCCGCATCGTCCAGACAAGATTGCTTGGAGCTGTGTCTAGGCGAAAGAGAATTCTCCTGTCGGTAAGTGCAAATCAAAATTATTCTTAACAATGAATGAATTCGACACTAAAACATATTTTTTAAACTGAGGATTCAACTTCTTGAGTTTTCACATTTAATGAACAACTTAACAAATTCTCCCAGTAAATGAAAGAGAACCTACTTATTATAACTTATATTCTTAAACGTAAAACCATTTAACGTTCTCATATAACAAGTAAAAACTATAACGAAATTAAACTATTAGAGAAACCGAGTTCTTCCAAAGGTTATTACCACTCGAACAGAGTAATGAGACTAAATTAGTAACGCCCGCGCCGAATTAATAATGTTAAAATTGAAATGAATGATATTCTAATTCTTCACGACGACGCTGAACGCCTATAATCTTCTTTGGTTTACTGTAGTCTATTTGTACAGAGTATAATCGCTATGAATAATAAAAAATAAGATCAATTTTTTACCGCGTCGCTGTAGAAAAAAAAAATATTTGTTAGAGCTTTTAAGAGTTCGTCAATTTACTCGGTTCGCTTAATTAACCGCGGAACAAGTCGCGCATTGTTTTCCGCGATCACGATCGACGAGACCAACAATGGATATTGAAAACGCAACACTTAAAGCGCCTTGCACGCACGCATTTCTTTAACGGTATTCAAATTGTAACAGGGAGGTAAATATTTTCCTCTAAAATAGACGGAGGTTTTTTTTTTTTTTTACAAACACACGCACACCTCGAACGATAGTTTTGAATTGAATTGTCTTGCACGTAGAACACTATATAAAAGTGATTGGATTAGTCACGTATTACAAATTTTAAAATAATGTTACATTTTTAACGGGCCAATAAGAATTCCGTAAACACGTGCAAATAAACAATTTACGTACACACACGAAAAACTAATAACATTATCATAATAATTATTATAACTGTATATAATACGTTCATAAGACCATTCACCCACATAAAAGTACACACACACACACACACACGTGCACGTGCACGTACTACACACAGAGACGCACAGACAGACACACACACACACACGTACACATACGCGCACGCACGCACCCGCGACTTTAATTCGAAACGGAAAATTGACATTCCGTCAGACGGACGTAGGTGTAGCCAGGTAGTAGGTACCCCGCCCACCCCGTCATCCCACATTAACCCGGATCGATTTACATGCACGATTTTAATTATTGCTCTATGCTGAATTTTCAATCCGCTGGGAATAAAAGTATACGCAAGCAAAACGTGTAAAACGGGAATAACGTAATAACATAATACATTGGTATATAACATTCCAAACGCGACAACACGGCGCACTTCACGGACATTGTTACCTACCGTCCGTATATGTGTGAATAAAAACATGTCTACAAACAGCATATATTATTATGAAAATGAAGATAGATTATTATTATTATTATTATTATTGTGTGGTATTCTCTCATATGTGTTATCCGAATCGGATCATCGCGGGTAAAAAAACCTTCACCACGTACATATACGATAATGGAAATTAAAAAATGTCATTGACTTGCCGCGACGTCTGCATGACAAATTCAATACATATCGCGTACATAGCACGTATACATCATAAGCACCTATGTATATAATTTACATCTGCTCGCACATAATATATAAGATTCCTTGTGTCGTCGTCGTCGTCGTCGTCTCTTACGCCGCACGGAATATCATACGGTTTCGCGAGCAATTTGTACACAGTCGTTATTGGAATTGATGAGTTTATCGGCCTACTAAACGCGAGACGAACGGCGGATTTGCATATAAAATAACTTACGCGAATCGCGTACCTGTACAGTGTAAGAATGGCGCCGAGCCGCGAGGGTCACAGACGAGCCGTCTGAAAACGATTCTTGGGTGACACGACCACTGCACCGGCTGGAAACCGGTTAGTCATCGGTCGTCGAGCGGTTCACCTACTGCGGCAGATTGTCTTCTGCCCTACTGGCACGCAGTCCGCGTATAATAGTGTACCCGTATAACAATAATTGTAATAATATATTCCCCCAGAGACCTCTTCTCGTGTTCGCGAATCGCTCATTTCTTTTTTTCTTCTTCGTCTTCTTGTTCCGCAAACCGGTATCGTCGGAATGTTTCTTTTTACGTTTTACCTCATTCGCGCGTGCGTATGTAAGGACATTTATGCGAACATCTAGAAGACAATAATTCACTACGATTTTCGTTTTATCATCACTTGTACAAACGTTTTAAGTGCCCCCCACGGTCGTTCGGCAACACGGAAATTATTGTACAACTTTGCTGTATATGAATTTGGAAAAACGAAATTTCACCGTTAATTCGTTGTTAGCCCTATTCTTCTATAATATAGTCGTCCAGATGTTTGAACATTTCTCGGTGAATGGCAAACCCGCTTGAATTACATTTTTATAACAGTTCCGCCTATACAGCGAAAACTCACTAGTTAATAGTTATTATATTGAACCGTTACACGTTCAACGACGGTGTTATATAAGGCAATTACTGGCATGTAATTCGCTTAAGATGCGTTCACTATTAACTTATTTTCATTATTATAGTTTTTTTTTTTCTGTGTTCTGCTGTCGCGGTATCTTCGCTCGATTCTCCAAGACTTGAAAACCGTTCATGGCACCGATTAAGACGCTTTTTTTTCCAACCAATCAACTACTGCAGTACCGCGATGACATTGTTCCGATTATTCAAATACCGAAATCGTTTTTTAAACACGGATAACCGAAATTGTTTTAAATTGGTTTTTTTTGTTTTTTCATAATCCGTCGGCAATCTACCTACGCGGGGATAAAGTATCTCCGAACGATGTTCGCACACGTCATCCCGATCGACGTGTAAATGTCAAGATCGCTGTACGTAGATCTATAGGAAAACGATTTTTGAAACAAGTTTACGAACGCATTGAAATAATCGTTGAAATATATTCGCGGCGAATATATTTATAGAACTAAATCGTTCGGTTATATTTCGAATATATATTTACGTTATATAATAAGTATCGATATTCTGCAATGTCATCACATAATTAGACGCATGGACGCATACACTACATTTTTACGCGCTCCTATATGGCACATTTCCAAATGGCGACGAAAAATTGGACGGTAGCCATAAGATAACGAATCACTTCAAACATGCACACGTTGATTGCAATGACTCAATAATAGTTATAATAAAAATAATAATAATAATAATAATTTGTTAATAGAAAAACAATGAAAACATAATATTGAAACGAAAAACGTCATGACCATAATAATAATCGAATAAAATCGTTATAAGCCTGAGCGTGAGCATCGATTAAACTCCGTAATTATAAACGCACGAAACGCACGTTCACAAAAACAGCTATTGTAACGTTCCGGAAATTATATTCGTGTTTCTATTCAATCGTGATCCAATAACGTAGTAGTGACGGTAGCAATAATCGATAATAATCATTATACAAGTAGCGTTGTAGATTTAATTATTTAAACATTGATACAAGCAACAAGTATATTGTAGAACAGGCGCGACAGACGTGGGTTCTTTTTGCGAGGCGTCAAGTAGTTTTTAATCCAACCCTTCATAATATTACATATATATAAATTTATGCGCACACGCAACACGCTGAATACGGATTATCTCATGTTTATTCGTACGAAATAGCCTTAGAAAAATTTCGCCAGAAACGAAGAATTTACAACGACCCCTACCACTCGACCGAACGTATTGAACGTAAAACTAATGACTATCAACGCGTACGATTGTCACACTACGTCGCTACGACCATAATAATTATACCGATTACTATAAATGCGAGTATAGCTAATTTTTCGATTTTTTTTTTTCCCTCCCCGTCGCGCAGGTCGGCGAACTACAACAACAGCACCGCCGAGTGCGAACTTTCAGACATGGACAGGCTGACGGTTGCCGGCCAGGGAGCGTTCGAACCGGCCGGCGGGATGGATTACCTGGAGAACAACTGCGTGGACGAGCCCATAAAATTGTGCGAGTTCAAGAAGTTCCCGGGCCGCATCCTGAAGACCGTGGATTCCGTGTACCAGGACGTCAGTTCGCTAGACGACTGCCGCGAACTGTGCCTCAACTCGCCGTACAGGTGCCACTCGTACGATTACGGCGATACCGGCGAATTCGTCTGCCGGCTCAGCCATCACTCCAGAGCCACACTGGCCGACATACAGGTAAAACATCAGCACTGGCACGGCGCACTAGTATTGTAATATAATATTCTTCCGAGCCCCCGATGCGCCCGGACCATCGATGTGCAAAAATTAAAAGTGTTCAAAGCGTATCGCGAAAACCGTCAACGTTAAGTGTGTAACGTGAAAAAAACTGCACGATTTCCGCGTGATAATAGTATAATACTGTAAAATATACACTCGGCATTCGACGTTTCAGCAAAGATTTATTCCAAACGTACGTTGTGCGCGCAGGAATGAACGTGTATTTTCGAATTTTTTACATATTTATATTTCCTACAAGTCTGCGTTCTCAACGTTTTGTTTCGTTAAATGTGCAGAGTACTACGATGACTCTCGGTCCTTCTATACTCCGCCGCGTATGGTTGAAATATTCATATATATTTATGTAAATACGTAATCCGCCTTCTTTTGTATTGTATGAAAATGAAAAATAAGATTCGATTGTTGACTGAACTTCAATAATGAGGCAACTAGTGTTTTTTTTTTCTTTTTCGTTACCGTGTGCCGTATCCTTTCCCAAACACGTTTAGTTGTTGTAACCCACATTCGAGTGGTGCCAAAAACGGAATCCTTCCACACACACGCGCACACGCGCACGCACATACACTCGCGCAAACACACACACACACACATACACACAATAATACTAATAATAATTGTAATAATAACAAACCAACGCCACGGTACGTTATCCCCGGGATGTCGGTGTTGTAGTATAGAGGCCTTCTATATATGTCGACCCAGTTTTCGGTTGATTAGAATCGGTATGCCGATAAAAATTATGACACCAACGTATGTATGTTCTTTTTTTTTATTGCGATTTTTCAAGACGAGTTCTGAAATATTATCCTTTTCTAAAGGTGTCTGTCGGTAAATACTAAATAGCCGACGGATGGTGTGAATCTCGTGGTATTTTCATTTTTCAACGATTTCTCTACACAGATTAACCTTGAATGTTTTGACCAATATGAGAAATGGAAAGAAGCATATACTTTCATTCGAAATTGATTTAGCGCGCAACATAAAAACTATATCAAAGGTATATACTATACCTTGTTCGATTTTACAATTTCCGGTTAAATATTTTTCGAGTATTTTTCCGATTGTGAGTTATCCAAAGGGTTATTATACTATTATTATATAGTTTCCGAAAGTCCCGGTTTACACAACATGCGACAGTGAAACATTTTACAAAACAAATAAAATAGGTAAATCATTTTAAGTATTTTACTTCCCATCATTTGAAATGCAATTATTTTCAATTCGATGTTTTATCTAGCACAAAACAAAATTCTATTTCAAATAAACAAATACACTTTATTGTACGTAAAAAATATTATTAAACTCAAAGATAATTTCAAAAGAAAGTTGCCGTTAATGTGTGTAAACGTAATTGTCCGGAATCCCGAAACAACGATAAAATTAACAGTACTTTTTGAATCGTTTAAAATATTTGTTTAACGCGGAAGTTTGACAACAAGAATAACCTGTCCACCCGCATGCAGGTCAACGACATTTTAAATGATACACACGTTCTAAATCTACGGGCGTAAAGAATACTAATTTGTTTGTAATCCAATGCACTTATGCAATTTTAAATGTTTTAGGATCCCTACCTAGAGGTACCAGAAGCGTCTACTTACGAGCTCAACTCTTGTTACAACATAAGTATTGAATGCCGTTCGGGAGACATGGTCGCTAGGATTAAGACTAGTAAATTATTCAACGGAAAAATTTATGCTAAAGGAAATCCAAACTCTTGCGTACAAGACGTGAGAGGAAGTTTGGATTTTGAACTTGAAATGGCTTACGATGACGTAGAATGTAATGTAAAACAACAAGGTTTGGGTAGATACATGAATGACGTTATTATTCAACACCACGACACCATAATCACCAGTTCCGATCTCGGAGTTGCCATCACATGCCAGTACGATTTGACCAACAAAACTGTTTCCAACGAAGTAGACTTGGGTATACAGGGAGATTTAAAACCAGCCATGACGGAAGAAGTTATCGTTGACTCTCCGAACGTTGCTATGAAGATAACGAACCGCCAAGGAGCAGATGTGAAACCGTCTGCCGAAGTAGGAGATCCGTTGGCTTTGAGATTTGAGATATTGGACCAAAACAGTCCGTACGAGATATTCGTCAGAGAACTGGTAGCAATGGACGGTGTCGACTCTAGTGAAATCGTATTGATTGATGCTGACGGTTGTCCAACTGATCACTTCATTATGGGCCCTCTTTATAAATCGGCGGATACAGGAAGTGGAAAGGTATATAACATTCGGTTACTATATTAGTTTATGTGCCGACTTATTTTTTTCGTCACATTATATTGATTCTATTTTTTGATTTATTTTTTTAGATTCTTTTATCATATTTCGATGCATTTAAATTCCCGTCATCCGAAGTAGTCCAATTTAGAGCCCTGGTTACGCCTTGTATGCCGACCTGCGAGCCTGTTCAATGTGATCAAGAGGATGCGTCGGGAGAACTCAGATCTGTACACTCCTTTGGAAAGAGAAGGCGACGAAGATCCACCAAGAGCACTTCAGATGCAAGAGACGACTTGCTACTCGTGCAGAGCATTCAAATCACCGATAAATTCGGTTTCGGTGCACAACAAGCATCACCCGAAATGAAACCAACAGACGCGACAACATACAGTATAAAACACCAAGACTACAATATGGATAGTTTATGCGTTAATTTGTTTGGGGTTATAATATCGTGTCTCGTGTTTCTGGCCGTTCAAGTCGCTGTGTTAATAGCATGGGCGTACGTTTGGAACAAAAAGAGACACGTAGACAAGTATCATCAACAAGATGGACTTTCAGTGAGTATGAGCATACCAGTAGGTCGGACAGACAGCATGTGTAAGCTGTACGATTCGGGGTATGCAAAACGATACTAAGGGATTTACATTTAGTGTTCCCCTAATGAGACAGTTTGCCATGACAGATTTTTTAACCTAAATTAGCTAGAAACAAATTATATATTTGTTAATCATATTGATAAACAATCTTTTTGAAGTGACATCGCGCTCAAATAGCCTAAACGGTCCGAATAAATTTAATTTAGTATAATTTTTTATTTTAAGACCGTTAATTTTTATATAGGCTAGTAAGTTTGACTCTAGTAAGTTAAACGTTATCAGATTATAAATATAATCAAAACGATAAAAAGAATTAATTTTTCGATCACTTATATAACAGAGTACTTAAAATAATCTAATTTACTGATTCTGTGTAAATTTCATAATAGTTTTTCAATAAACAATATTTAATATTGTAAGTTTTCAAATGACATACTAAAAAATAATAATAATAATGTTTTGTTGTACTCAAAAGAATCAATTTAAATTTACATTATAACTAGCTTATAAACTCAATAATATTAGACAATCATAATTATGAAATTCAGTTTATATTTAGAGAACTTATACTATTTATTGAATCATTTCTAGCAAAATTGTACATTCATTAAATCCAATTCAATCACTTTATACATATTTCAGCACAAGTCTTATCATATTTAGAATACTATTTAGATTACTCAATTTTTTTTAGTTTTTGAAGATTTTTATGATGATTCAATATATAATACAATAAGAAATGTGTTAAGCCAACTTAAAATAATCATAATGTAAAAAATACAATGTAAATTAAATTTCTTAGCCACTCCCAATATGCAATATTAATAACTAATATTTTAATTTAGACAACAAATTTAATTTATTTTAGAATTATTTAACATATAAGTATTTATTGAGTTGAAACGTAGACGATTTTTCCTACGATAAACATATGTTCGTTTGATAACATTCAGACAAAATTTATATTTAACTCAAAATTGTTGGAGTCTTGTCTACGTTTCTCAACGCTTAATTATGACAACTTTCCCTTATCTTGGAGCATAAAAAGTAATCAATAGTTTATATTTATAATTCACCTTTCATATTTTTTACCATGTATGAATAAAATTAATTAACCATAGGGATAATTAACCAAGAAAGGGAAACTTTAAGTCAGTAGGTATACACATAAGTAGAAATTTTTTAATGTAACTACTCATTTTAGTATTAAGATTATTTTTTTAAATTAAAATATTATTATGATATAATCTTCTAATTATTTATTATAGATATTTTGATCATAGTAAAGTAAAATAATATTTGTACGGTAATTAAAATAAATATAAAATACAATTCAAAATTGAATAAAATGTACTATGGAGTTTTCTTTTGTATTTTTGGTAGTCATTTGAATTTACCAAAGAATGTACTTTATCATCATATTTACTTACCCTAAGTCGTTGATCATTTACTGTCCAAACGCGAGATGCCAAATCATTAGATGCTGCAATTATCTGCCCACCCGTACTGTCAAACTCAACTGACATAACACCAGCATTACTGCCAATCAACATCCCTTTACACTCGGCAACACCTATATAAATAAAAACAAATTAATTAGTTGAAAAACTCTTGCAAATATTCATAAATATAACGTTATTTACCTTTGGATACATCCCATAGCTTCACTTTGCGGTCTTCACCACCTGTAGCTACAACTCGATCTACTGGACTCCATTTTACTGCGCTAACAACACCATCATGAGCATCCTAAATAACATTACAAAATTACATATTCATAAAAGTTGGTAGTCAATGCAAACATACAAGACTACAATAAACAAAAATAGTAAAATTTAATTAAATTTGATAAATTATGTTTCATATTGTTAATGTGAAACAAAAAGAAAACGATACACATATTGGTATGACAAATAAAAATAAATAAACAGGTGAACGAAATATGATCTGAAACCAAACAAAATATAATACAGTACTCCTTCGTTAACACAAACTCGACGGGACCGCAAAATAACCTGTTTGTGTTAAAAAAATGTATGTTAACCAATACGCTTAACACGAATTTGTTCAAGTTATGCGAATTGTGCTTACACGAACGAAATCGCGTTATCAGAGGAGGTTGAAACAAATAGACTTACTAAAATATATGATCCATTACATACAATTAAATACCAAATTGTTGCACCCCCATGTGACTTTACTCCTTTAAAATCTAATGATCGGTCGGGCAACAAATTATAAAAAACACCGGTCTCGTCGATATTAAAGATATCATTTTCACCGTATGACTGTCTCACTTGAACAAAATTTTGAAGCCATTCGTCTACGTCTCCATCCGCAACTTTACTTGCTTCGCCACTCAAAACATGACAAGAAATGTTGTATCGTTTTTGAAATCTCCATAACCAACCATCAGAACACGCCGTCTGCTCTACGCCATTGGAAATGCAAATCTACCTTGCTTTCTTCCGCACAAGTGAACCCGACAGTGGAATGTTGAAATCTCTAGGTTTTTTGAACCACATCAAAAGTTCCCCTGTTCAACGTCTTCGAGCATAGCTTTTCGCAAACGCTTTGCACTGTTTGTTGAACCAAGCGCAACTGCTTCGTCAATATTGTTTTTATTTTTTATAATTGTTGACAAAGTTGATTTAGGAATGCCAAATTTCTCCGCAATTTTTGTTTTAGATAGTGTACGTTTTCCTACTTCCATTAAAATGAGCGTTGAGTTTTTAGATCGATAGACATTTGCTTCCTTTTTAAACTCATTTTGGTCGACTCAGACGGACAGATATACACAAGCAATCACTAACTAAGTCTACTTGAAACTGATCGATACTCGATAGAGCAATTGATTTGAACGAGCGCGGGACCACTGAACCAGATTGCACACATACATAGAGAATATTAGAGGGATAAGATATCGATAAAACTGCTTAGCTGCAATAAAGATTAAATTATGTACAAACATACAAGTGATAAAACGAAAGTGAAAAATGATATTTTTCTGTTCGAGTTTCGTGTTATATGGGACCGGAAAACTAGTTCGCGTCATCCAGTAATTCGTGCTAACGAGGGAGTACTGTAGGTATATTATTTCCAAACGCATGTATTATAAATAATTAAAATCACTGTTGACCACAGGGTTTAGAAATATTTACAAACTGCAGTAGGTATTATATCAATAGTATAATGGGTAATAATGTGAAAGTATAAAAAAATATGACGGTAAACAATTTTGAATACTTACAAATCGAATGGTAGCTTTACTAGGCATGGCAGATGGAGATGCCATAATTGGACCAACACTATTACTAACAGCTGTAGTTAAGCATTCTGCAGTTACACCACGTGAATCGCAAGCAGCTTCTTTAAGCTCATGTTGCATAATAGCATTTCGTTTTCTGTAAAATAATAAAAACACACACTTAAGCTAGATAGTAAAATCATTTTTCAAAACTTGTAATTAATTATTACAATACATATGATCAATTTTCAATTTTTGAGGTAGGTACTAGTGGTAATACTAATACACGAATGAACTGAACTTAAAACTTTACACAACAAAAACAAAACATTTTCAAAAGTATTGTATGTGAACAACAGTATTATTATGACAATAGGATAACAAAATAGTTTTGTATTTCTATGTGGAACAAATATTCAGCGTGGATTATAGTTTATAATTTATGCGAAAATAGAAGAATGTAATATTGGAATAAAAATCTTGCAAAAATACAAATTATAATTCAATACTACAATAAGTCAATGAAAATTGGTTTAATAAAATTGTATTTCTTAATATTTTATTGCTATAACAAAACGAACTGTATGTATCATAAAACTCAATGTTTTTTATTTTTTTTCTGAATTTTATTTTCAAGGTAAAATATGAAAAAGAAAAAAAGGAACTGAATTTAAACAGACAAAGACTCAATAGTAAAGTAATTAATTATAAAGTACTAGAAATTATTAAATCATTTAGTTTTTTCACGAAACTATAAGATAAAATTTTAAAAAAAATTTCAATCTTCGATTTTTGGAGCTTGGTGAAATCAATTAATATTTCTTACTAAATTAGTTATTGCTTACAATTACAAACTTAATTTAAACAATTTTGAAAAAAACTAAGTTAAGTTAAATGTTTAAAAGTTATAAGTATCTACTCCATAAAAATTATATTATTAAAAATATGAAAAATTAGTTAATAGTATTAAAAGTAGTTCAACTAAAAAGAGTGAAATCTTAAGACCAACAATTTTGAACTCATTAAAAACAAATCTAGAACAATAATTAATTTACATCATTATATTTAGAATATCAACGCTTGTAAAACAATCAAGTGCAACAAGTTATAGCTCATGGGTAATAAAAAGCACGTGTGTCTTTGTGAATCGGTACTATTTAAGCATATTTGTAAAACTCACGATAGGATGAGGAACTCCGAATCAAAATTGTAAATTGAATAACTTGAACGGATGAGAAAACTATAGTTTTCATACTTTATTTAATTTACGACTATACGTTAACTATAAATCTAAAATTAAAATATGATTAATTATTATTTTTATTTATTTCCAACGAATTCGACAAATGAATGCGACACACAGGTAAAACATTTCTCATGAATCACGTAAATAATCAATCAATATTCAATGGCAACAAAAAATTTAAACACTGGAAGAACACGAATATGAATCACGTAAATAATCAATCAATATTCAATGGCAACAAAAAATTTAAACACTGGAAGAACACGAATAGAAGATAACAATTTTCCAGAACAATTTTGAAAAATGTCCAACTATTTTCGCCATCGTTCAAAGACAATAAGCTAACTTAAAACTCTAATAGGGTTATATAAAACTGAGATATTTCAAAATTCTACATAAAACACCGATTTTTTAAATTTACTAAAAATTATAAATAAACGATAAAAAATTAAATTGCTTGGGTTTTTATTTTAACTAAAAAGTCCACTAATGTGGATAATGTTAAAAAATTAAAAAATCATACACAAAAAAAAAGAAAAATTCTAACAAGAAGACACGGCTCTAAAACTCTTTTTGCGCCTAATTATCGATTAATACATAATGCCAAGTAAAACTTTTAGAAACCTAAGATTCAAAAAAATATTAGTAGGTAATAAGTACGACATTTTCTTTGTAGTTTTAACACGTCATTAAGCCAATAAGTAAGTTTCTTCAGCCAATCAAAAACAAAAAAATATTGCTAACTAAACAATCAAATTAATTACTGTAATATACTACAAGTATCAAAAATTCAATTATGATTACAAATTATTAAGCTCAATAACAAAATCGATAAAATCCTCCAAAGTAATATAAAGAACTTAAATCAAAATACGAGCCTAGCAACATTTTAAAATATTTTCACAAAACTAAAGGGTAGGTACGCGAATTAAATAATTTTTGATAATAAACGATATTGTATGTTAGCCATGCTAATGCTATACTTACATTAGTAATTACTTATTATCCGGATTGTAATGTAATTATTCAATTACCTTTGTCTTCGAGTAAATGTTTACCTTTCAATCACTTCGGTTAGGTGTCCAATAAGAACTACGATTTTTATTTTTACAAAAACATGACATTCACACTTTTAAAAAAATAAAATAAAGCTTGATCGACTTTGAAATTAAAACCTTGTAATTGATATATAAATAACACTTAGTGGTAGGTAAACTATTTAGAAACAATCAAACAATATTAGTGTTTTACTTTATAACAAATGCATTGAAATACAAAAAATAAAATAAAGTATGTCATTTGACTATTATTTTCATCGATTATATATATTCTAATATTAAAAGGATATGTCCTTCAAACAAATTAAATATAAGTTAGTGTTTCAGCATGCTGTAGTCCGAACGCTAAAAATATGAAAGCATCATTGTACGAACCATTGTAAGCTATATACACATTAAAATTGCAGTTTTATCGCCATGCATAAAATAAACGTGCATATAATTAGTTAATATACACCCGGCAAATATTAAAACAAACGAATTATGCTTTACCTGACAAGATGATCGTTTTCCTCATTCAGTTTTTCGGCGTCCTTAGATTTATAAGTCATTAACCTGTCCACGAGTTCTCTGTTTTCATCCTGAAATGAAAATCGACGACGCGTCAGCTTAGCAAACATTTTGTGATTGTGCAGTGTGTGTGTCAACCAACTGGCATGCCAGTGGGGGCATATTCTCATGCAATATTATAAATAGACCCGTCTCAAAGCGCTACGGTTTAGGTCTTTAATTGGCATTACTAAGTTTTTTTTTTTTTTTAATTTAATTTTAATTTCTGTTCTGTAAAACTATTTACAATAAAACTAAAATCAATGTGATACAAATTGTCTGGAATTAATTTAACATTAATTACCCAAACTTCACAAGCGAACAATTAAATGGCAACAAATGCTCAACAGAGCAATACTCTTAAATGCCAAAACTATTGAAAAAAACTTGAACGTGTTTTTCAATTTTGCAACGAGGTATATTATATTATATTATACTCTTAAATAAATATAAAAACAATAATCATTAGTATAAATTAAAACAATTGAAATCGACAAAAAAAAAATTAATTTAAAATTCAGAATAGTTGTCTATGATAAATGAGTAGACTTCTATTTAATACAATTATATCAATAATAGAGATAAATTATTATAGATTTTAATCGTTTACTAAAAATAAAAATGTAATTACATTTTGTGGACTTGTCCACAAACAGCTAGTTATGCCTATTGTAAAAAAAATCAAAATATTTATGAGCTGTCAAATTTTGTAGATTTTATTTGAACTTTTTATTTATTATTTATTATAAACTTCTTTAGAATTAAGCAGGCACATATTTATTTTAAAACTTGTTTTTACTAAAAACAAATTCTATTTTTGTGTGTATATTTATTTAAAATCATATAAAGTATATTTAGAAATAGGTACAGTTATAAGTTATAACATTTAATCAAATATTCTAAAAAAATAATATGTGTAATTAATAAAATAAGCATTATTATTGAGAATATCTAATTAAACAATTAGTGAAATATTTAAATATACTCAAAATATAAAATAGGTTAATTATATGATAATTATAATCGTGTTAACGTTTAAATGTACAGACTTATAATTCAAATAGTCTGTTAATTGAAAAAATAACTTAGTGTAGGGTATTGAATAAAAATATTTGAAAACCTGTAATGTGATTATTTACTATAAATAATGAAAACTAGATATAAACCACATCCATAAATTAGATATTTATACTTAAGCAATGAACAGATAGAAATATCTGAACCAATTAGGTAAATGTATTTCTTGAAAATAAATGATAAATGATAATCAATGCAGTATGATAAAAATACCAAATGACAATTAACCCATCTTAAAACTACATTTTGTGAAAAGAAGGAAACATAAAAGAAAATTAATGAATGTAATTAAAAAAAAAAATAGATTTCAAAATAATAATTTAATGAAGAAAAACCAAACAATTCCATAAATTACAAATAATCATATTATATGCATACATTTTAATTAACGCCACTTCATTATGTCATTCAACACAGTATTTGTTGAATCAAATGTATGTTTGTTTACATTAAGCTAAAAATAGGCCGGAAGATTTTCTTTACTCATTTATTTTGGATAATATTTACATTTATTCATCAGAGATGATGACGTAATATAAAGATCTAGTACTTTTTCCCAGGGTCATCTTTATACTTGTTTACTTAGTTAAAATCTAATACAAATTTCAAAAAAATATTATGTATTTTGTTGTACTAAGACTACATTTGTAACTGCAAAAAAGTTTGTCTGCAATCATTAATATAAAAATCAATATCATATATTCTGATTTTTGTTAAACATATTTTGAAAGTGCACATAATATACAGAGAGATTGTTGAAACTAAAACAGTTATGAATGCATATTTATCACACCATAATAAATGTATAATGTGCTACACTAATTATTTTAAATGCAGTTAAATATTTCTCTACAGAGAAAAATTATTTTTTATTTGAAACTTATAAATAGCAGTTGTTCACATATCTATTTAATTTGATTTAAATTATTCGTGAATGTATACACTATTAAAAACATATTCAAGGCACAATTCAGGATTGCTCAGTCACCTAAGAATTTACTATGAACATTTCAAACATATTACAAAATCCATAACTATCGTTTAAAAATACTTTTTTCTATTTTGTTTAACAATATATTTATCAATTTTTAAACTAAGAAAAATTATGTATACTTAACTTTCAAATTTTAATTTGTAATATTTTGTTGCCAAGTTGTAATATTATTTTAAAAATGAAAAAGTAATAATACATTATACTTACAGTTTGTTTTAATTATTGTAAAGGATTAATGCTAATAATAAAAGTTACCTAAATTCTAGACAATTTTTTTTTAATATTCACATTTAAAAATCAATTTTTCAAATTAAAACTAATTTAAAATAGGATATGATTTAGTATAAATTAATGACTCTAAATGCAAATCCATATTGTGTCAATGATATTATTTAAGACATTTTTCTACTAATTTAAAATATTAACAATTATTTTATAATAATAAACAAAATTACTTGAGATTTGCGTAATTTTTCTTCAAGTTTAGTAAAAGCCAACTGTAATGCTTGATGTTCATCCTTGAGAACTTGATTTAATTGCTTAAGCTCAGAGTTATTTTTCTGGTATAATGATATTTCAGCTCGTAAACTAGCAACTAACTTTATATTTTCAGTCAAACTGCAATCATAAAATTTTAAAAATTATTTTTAATACAACACATCATCATAAAAACAGATTTCTACACTATACTTAACAGCGAACATAAAACGTAACATATTAAAACTAAAATATGTTTTTGGCTGACAACAAATCTATAGATATATAAATTGAATATTACATTTCCAATCATGTATAAAAAAAAAATGGTTTTTTTTTTATATATACCCATGTCTGTTTACTAACTGAGGAATAAATGATATAAGGCTTCATATAATGAATCGAGTACTTGATTTGGCATGCGCATAGTACATAAGCATATATACAATACTAAAGTTATCCTATAATATTTACAATTACTTTTACAGAGTATACATTTTGAAGTAGAGTCACAGAGCACCTCCTTCTTTCAAGCCACCAACTTTGTAAATACATATCAAAATTACCTAATGTAAAAAAAAACTACAAATTGTACATTATAATTTTTCCAAAAATAAAAAAAGCACTGTTATACAATAATAAATATGTAATAAGTATATCACAAATAACACACCATAAAAATCATAACGTCTCAGTTAATTAACAATATATTGGAAGAAACCAATTTTGATGAAAATATTAAAATATACTATACCAGTTGCATAACTTAATTTTGGATAAAAAAAAATGTAATAGTGTAATGTAACAACAAGGTATAAACTATAAATATTATATAATATTTCTTAACATACCAAGAACTATGAATTATTACATTTTATTCATTATACATTATAAATATTATTTTTATTTACTACTGTCATTAATCTTTATTATCATATAATTTTAATTATTCACAGAATAACCATATCTAATTTAGTATGAGTTTATGTATTAATCAAAAAATGTAGACAATAAATTTAAAATCTTACATTAATTGTTTGAATTAATTTTTAAAAATTAATTAATTTAATTTCTAACTTAAGTTCATACTTAACATTTTTTAAATGTTCTTTTCAAATTTAATATCAAAATAAAAGTAGAATACAAATTAAATAAATTTGACAACTAAAAATACTCAATTAATTGTATATTATTGAAAACATAATAGTTTAACTAAGCTAATTAATAATATACAATATTAATTATATAACTAGAACAAGTAACCATTAACTAACACATAACATAAGCATATAGATACAACAATTTTGTTTGTCCATATATGATTAACTATAATAATATAAATTAAAAGTTAGAATCATATATAAAAGTTATAAATACGTTAAAGATCATCTTCTAAAAAATAGGTGAAATCAAACTTATTTTCATTGAAAACACAGGACAAATCAATAACATTTCTATGGTTACACTAATTAAAATATATACATAAACATCTACAAGTCATTAATTGAACTTGTAAAAAATTATCGTAGTTTCATCTCCAGAAAATAAAGCAACTTCTTCTTATTTAAATAAATATTACATTACATACAATAATACATTTTCAAGTTAATCACGATAAGATGTACCAAAATAAAAAAAAATAAAAAGAAATTGGAAAAAAGTTAAACATAAGAAATGTATTTATTATTCAGCACTTAAATTAAATAATGTTGATATTTATCATTTGAGGTAGAAAGTAAAAACTTATAGATATCTATAATAAAATACAATAAAAAACAAATAGTTATTATCATTAATTTCAACTAAATTACATTAACAAATTTAATTCAACAAAGAATTTTATCAACAATAAATTAACAGTATTGTTCAATAATGTATATCTAGTTATAATTGATAAATAGAAAAATAATTTTATATTAATTTATACAAATTATGGATAGTATTTATATTTAAATTTATATTAGTAAAAATCATTTTAAATACTATCACTAATTGTTACAGTTTAGTAATTACAATACTTATAACTAATATTAAATGAACATGATTTCTAACAATTTAACAAGATTCATGATCATTATGAATGCATATATAGAAAAATACTTAATATATTAATAATAAGGTAGTTTTTGTACTATTAGTTAATGCTTAACAATAATAAATATAAATAAAAAAGGATATTGTAGAGGGAGAAATCAATTATTTATTCTTAAATACTTAATGTTTTTTTAGAAATTAAATCAATTACAAAAACAAAATATTTTGTAAGGTGTTAATTAATAAGAACTACCTACACAATAAATAAGTAAACATAAGAAAATAGAACTTATTTTTTTTTCTACATTCAACAAACTTTCATTATTTTAAGGACATACATATATGGTAAAACAACAATTCAAGTGATGTACATACATGGAGATAATTCTAATAAACAATAAAAATAAACTACAGAAATACACATGGACATGAGAATTATATTCATTTAAAAACTAACTTGGTTTCTAAGTATTTTGAATCAATTGGACAGTACATTCAACAATAACAAGATAATATGATAAGAGCAATACTAACAATAGAACTGGTCAAAGGATTATTTGAATGATTTAATATACAATGACAATCACCTGATATTTTTACTAGCAATCGCCTGCTCAGTCAATTGTAACTTTGCGTTTAAATCTATAATCATCTGGGCGTTTTCTCCACGCCTCCGATGCAATTCCGTCAGCTCTTCTTGTTGCATAAGTAGTTTTTGCTCCAGAGCCGATATCTTTTCGGACAACAGCAAGTCGCCACCGGGGTTGCCACGTATCACTTGTGATTCGAGCTGGACGTTTTGCGCACGTAGCAACAGCGAGCTGTCGTACAGCTTGTTGTCTAGAACATTTAAACGTACAACGGTTCGTTATCACATTGACGACAGAATACGGTAAACGCTGGTTTCTACTCACAGTAATTTATCAGATTCTGAAAGCTGGCCGTCTCCCTGGCATTTCTGCGCTCCAGTTGCTGACGTATCACCGACTTCCAGTCCATGGTTCGCGTCGCGTTCGCGCCAAATTAAAACGAAACCTTTCACGTACGCGCCGACGACCTTTGCGACCGGCGGCAGACGCTAGACGGACGACGTGGTCGAGTGAAATGACACATAGCCGGTGGACATTGCGGGACGAGATGTGCTGCGGAAATGGCGACGGGAGACGAACCCGTGTTTCAAACAGCAAACGGAACGATGGCCGCACGTCGTTTTCGCACAGCTTGGCCAATATCGCCGCGGTCGTTTCACCCGTGCACCGGCAATCGTGCGCGCAGGACACTCCGTCGTTCGGCGATCGTCATCTGCGGATCGCGCGAGCCTAACGTTCGCGGAACAAAATAATAATATTTACCGAGATAGTATTTCAAAAAAAAAAAACACGATAAGAGCCGTTCGACCGCGCGGCGCACGGGTCGCAGGTGAGACGGACCGCGCGCTCTACCGTGTGCACGTGGGCCGTCCGCCGGCGCGCGGGTCCGGCGGCGACCGGGTCGCGCTTACCTATCGCCCCGCGACCGACGTTATCACGGTGGTGGCGACACGCGCGCGACGTTATCAACAAACGTGTTGTAAAACAAAACATTACTGCAATCCGCACCGCCGCGGCCTAAATCGCGTTCACTATTTTATTCACGTATCACTGTAATTGCGGCGGCCCACCCGTCGGCACCGCGCCCACTCGTCGCGCGCAAGGTTTGCGAGAACAACAATTAATTATCTCTCGCAATTCGCGCTCGGTTCAGCAACTCCTCCGCCGTTGACGTTATTTTCCCGCGTTCAACTCGCACAGGTGCCCGAGCTCGACTTACCGGTGGCTGAGCGATACTCGGTACCGAACACGTTTTGTAACTTGTACTTGGTGGTTTTTTGGGAATATATTTTTTTTAAGTAGCCCGTATAACATGGCTGCGCCTTGTCCCTGTTCCATTGGGAGTAACTTAGATCCAATTGAAACGAGTTGCAACGGTCCCCGTGTCCCGTGACGGGATCGCCGCGAGACGATAGGAAATGAGGGATGAGAGGTGATATTTTTGCGTTCATTTAAAATCATAATCAACACCAAATAAGCTTAGCCCGACGAAATTAGTATCGATAGGTACGGGTATATAAATATCAAAATATTACAAATTTGGTACGATTTTTTATTGTTATTATTTTAAAATAACTTTTATTTTTAAACCATGTTTATTGAATGCGTCTAGTTTAGCCACATTTTTTATATGTGTAGTTTTTCTGTGTGCTTTATCTTAAATGATATAATGAAGATGATTGATTTTTAAAATGTTGGATGTAATTTGTAATTTGTTTCTACCGTGTAACTGAGTACGTAACTATTAATAAACCACGTTAACATATGTAATAATCACCAAGTTTTTCTATATTCGTCATATCTGGTGTAAGGGTAGAAAGGTTGGCAGTGTTTCCATGTAAGGTTTACACCACCAATAATGTAAAACTTAACAGGGACGGGTCTACATGGGCTGAAGCCCGGGCCTAAAATTGTCTCATTTTGTTCTCATGGTTGTACATTTTAATTTTTAATTTTCCATGTACGTCATGTAGTCAAAAAATTAATTACACATATGACATAGAAATATTTGAATCTATTCAATAAAACGTGTGAAAATGTATAAAAGATTTTGAATTAGCCATTATATATAATTATAAATGTACAGCCAATGGTTTATAGGTAATACGTATACAGGTATACTACTAGTGAATATTCGATATCAAATACACGAATACACGGTGTACCTGTTTAAGCCATTATTACTAAAAAAAAAAAGTTAAACATTTGGGTACGACAGTATTATAATATTAATATTTTTATAAAAATGGATGTTGTTTTACTTGAGGTTAATAGACTCAAAAACTACCAGGCCGATTTTTAATCATCGAAATCCTTCGATACTTCGATAGTCACGGCTTACCACCCCCAGGTTTTATGTATTTTTTTGGTAACTTGATAACATGGATGAACACATAAACAGTTATTAATTATTATTACAGTCATCTTTGTAGCATCATGGTTTTATTTTTAAGCAAACAAAACATAGGAGAGTGCAGTAATCAACGTTAGTAAAAAAAAAAAATATATAAACAGGTGGAACAATAATATAAAGTTAAATCTAAAATATCTATTCAATAGCAAAGCGTTGTCGGGTGACCAAATCATAATAAATGAAATAACATAATAAACATGTACACATTTTGGTATGTGGCATCATTATATTAGCATAATGGTGACACGATAATTCCCACCTTAATGTGCATCGTACAATGTATTATGATTATCGCGTAAACATTTAAAAAAAACACACGCACTCGCAGGCCGCAGCAAACATCATCGTTGTCACATGCCAATCAATAATCATAATATTATTGTTGTTTTAACAATCACGCGTGAACAACATACACGACTATAATATCATCAACTGTAAGAGCGTTATAATTATACAAGTAGAAAAGTGGCAAATTAAAAGACCGATCGCATTTATAATTGTACATAATACTTGGTAAACATACGACAACGTCATCGGTGTACACAACTGTACGTACACACCACACACGAGTATATCGGTATACGCATAGTGATGGTACGTACAAAAAACAGTGTATAGGTAGTAACTGCATTAAGTATACGAACGGCGAACACGGGAACAGATTTAAAACACTTACTCCGATCTAGCCGGTCGGCACGTTTTGACAACGGCTTTCGCACGTGAATCCAATTTTATTCAATAATAAAACGTAATACCGAACTATAGATATACCGGTGTGTGTGTTTTATTATTTATTTTTATACGCGTTAAAACCATTATCTGCAGGTGTACTGCGAAGAAGAATAAATAATAGTATGTTTCAATCGACACGTAAACGAGTTTGTTACGCGCAAAATATGTTAATAGAGAAAAAAAAAATAGCAAAATATACGACGCGTCCGCTTGCGCGTAAATGTTTAATGTACCTATGTATCCGAGCGCGTGTGTGAGATTAGCTACAAAAAACAGATCTAAAAATTCCGGTTATGCCATTTCGGCGATTTATGCAGATTTTTGAAGACCGGACCCGACTGGCCCCCCATTTAGTCGCCTCGCACGATTAATTCTCTAGATCTAGAGCCGGGGTCGGAAACCTTTTTTACTTCGCGGGCCATATTTGTTCATAGTTTTTCGTCGAAGGGCCACATTAAAAATTAAAATAAACGTTACTAAAAATACAATTGGAATATAATATAACTTAAATACATTTATTTATAACGAAATTGCATGATGAACTATCGATAGCAACTACAAACACTTGAAATATCGACAGTCAGCAACAAATTTGTCGTATATACATGATATACATTAATACTTAGTATATTGGATTAGAACTTAAACATCATTTATTGAAATAAGCTCATACCATAAATTGTAAACACATAATAGCTATAAATCGAAAACATGAAAATTAATGCTTCATATTTACGAGTACAAATTGAGTAATAAAATTAAAATGTTTAATCCTTACGAGGGCCGTAAAACGTTTATTTTACACACACACCCACAAAAAAAAATGACATTTTATACGCAGATACGGATAGAGAGGGAGAGGACCGTAAAGTATAATATACTGTACACTATAATATACACTATACCAGAGGTGGTTTCAGGAAATTTTTTTGACGGGGGTCCTTCAATATTATTTTATAATATATTTACTAGCTCAATTTTTACATTAACCAAAATTTATTACGTTTAAAATTTATAATACAAAATCCACTTTTAGTTTTTTTTTTTACTCAATTTGTCCAAAACATCGTCAGTCGCTAAATTGGAATCTTTATGAATACACATCATAGCTAGACCATTTAATATTTTCTGAAATATTTCATCAGCAAATTATTGTTAACATTGTAGAAAATTGTTTTCTCAATTACTTACTTCACCAATGATAAATATTCGTCAAGTTTGATTATAGTCTATAGAATATAGAAGATCTTTAAGTTATCGATTTTAATAAAATGTACTAAATCAAATATATTTAATTAATGCTAGAAGTCAGAAAAAAAATACGTTCGTTAGATACATCTATATTATTGTAAAGTCTGTAGATGATCAGTTCCTGTTTCCCTCATTTTATCTGTGTCTATAAAATCAACGATGAATGTTTTGAAACACCGCTAATCTATGTTTACAGAACGCCACGGTTGTCGATTGAGCGGCGTTTCATAATTTCTCCTTAATACTGCCGTTTTCACAACAACTTGTAAGTAAATCGTGATCAGAATGAATGTCTTTCTGAAACAATCCAGGAGACCATTCGCCAGCTGACTGTGTGTGTTCGCCATCCTCTACCCTTAACGCCTGCTTGATCAACTGCCCCTTTTATTTGTGTGTATATTTTTGTTCAAAAAAACAAGTATGTTTTAGAAACTAAGACTTTTAGAATGCCGACTCTTGGAAATATTTATTTTGTTTGCAGCGTACTCGTACATACTAATATTTACATTGTATTATAGCTTATTCACCTTCGAATCATAATATCTTATGTAAAAAAGAAGTATAACTGTTAATACTTAAGCTCGTTTATCAAAAATTATTCTCTATCGTAATATTAGAAATATCAACAAAAATATAAGAATTTGACGGGGGAAAAAAATCTTGCTGATGTTTTCACAGTATTCGCGTTCTGTGCGCCTGAACAATGCGGATGGTTTGGCTACCTACATTACAATAGTTTAAGGGGCTATTTTATAAATTATTTTTCGCTTTTTAAATAAATACATTTATTATGATTCAAAAAAATTCGATAGTTCATAGTAAACATTAAAACAATATAACTCTATAACATATGACTAGAGATATGACTATCACATAATGAGTATTTTATCTTCAAATCCAATTATAATTAACATTCCATCATACTAAATTCATAATATTATTATTCAGAAAATATAATTTATTGCAATAGTTCGATAAAAAGGCGAAGATCGTGTTTAAGCTCATCACAAACAATCATAGTTTTCGTCATTAGATGCATGAAACGATTTTATGAGTTGCAGTTTTACCCATCTAACAATAACACTGTCACTTGTACAAACCGTATCTATAAAATATAGTACCTAACTATGCAGTACAAATAGTACAATATTAAGTATAATTGTATAATGTACGTATATAACAACAATTTAAATCGTGTCAACTTAATAATAATTGATCAAATACAATTCATTTTACTGCAAATGGCTTTAATGTATAATCAAAATACTAACTACTGCATTTTTATTGAATAAAAGTGTCCATTCGTAAAATAAAGCAAAGTATACGAGTATAAGACGGTAGGTACATATACTGTCGATAATCGTTTTCATATTATATAAAATGGTATTGGGGACGAATGACTAGAACAGTCTGTACAACATCAATAACGATATGAGGATTATTTTTATTTGTTATTAGAAAATTTACCATCTGTATTAACAAAAACACAATAAGTAAATATAAGAATACGTACAACAAAACAATTTGATAATCATTACTAAAAACCAAAAAAATACAATTATAAAATAGATTCACCAAATTTACACCATTCATAAAATTACATAAACAAAATCATGGTATTCGTCCATTGATTAACTTTAAAACTTTAAATTTGCACCTTATTATATATTGACAAAATCTTTAGATTCTGTTTTAAAAATAAATTCAACACACATACTGATAACTCTATTAAAAACATTTAATTAATAAAATTAATATTGATCCTAGTTACAAAATGATGTACCTTGAAGTTTAAAATGCATATACATATATTCCTAAGCTTGAAGTATTAAATATTTTAAAAAACAAACTTACAAATAGTAATAATTTAATTATTAAAAAATTATATGAAATTATTCAAAAATAAATCTAAATTTCTTAGATGTTATAGTCATCATTATTTATAATAAATTAAATGTTGATATTTACAGAAAACCAACTCGGACTGTTATAATAATACCACATGATTCCAATCATCCTTAATGTCAGAAAATTTCATAATCAAGATTTTATAGGCTTGAACATATCATTTTCAATAAAAACGATTATTAACATAAACTCAGCATTATTTACGATATTGCACAAAACAATATTTTTACTTTAATACTTTAAAAAAAATTCAGATTATTTGCAAATTCAATAATAATTTATTATTCAATAAGAGTATTAAACATTAATAAAAATACTTTTTTAATTTAATTTTGTTTTTCATTTAACAGATTATTAATGATAAGTTGAAGTTAGAAGTTGATAAATATAATAAAACACGTTCAAATTATTAGACCACCGGTATATTTATTGTCAAACCAATAAATAATAATGTGTTTAATTAAGAAATATTATTGTGTATGTATTTTGGTAAAAAACTTAATCGATATTATGTGCTACATTAGGATCTGCCCCTAAGATATAAGGCTACTGCATTAAAATTAGGTTAGGTCAGTGACATTACTGTTTATAAGCTTAAGCTTTTATAAAGAACGTCCAAAACGACCAAAACTGACACATTCAAGATGATATACTGTATTTACTTTTCGTATTTTTGAAAAGCCAAGCGATTTAAATCAGAACTCGGTAAAAACCGATTGACACCTTTTATAGCTTAAACCGCTAAATAGCTTTATATAGCTTCTTATAACATTTTCATGTTTTTGTGTACGTATTGCCAATTTGCAAAAATGAAAGGATATCGTTTTTTTTTTTTTATTATTGATTTATTTAACTGTTTCAACACGCTTTATGTTCCTACAACACGGATATGATTATTGGACATAAAAAAAATGGTCTGATAAATCACCATCATTATTATAAGTGTACGACTTTGGTTTTTTTTTTCATCAAATTTGACGAATTGTATTTTATTATTGATTGTTTTGTATAGTCTATATACGTTGTGCACGATGGACTGAAATTCGACTCTATGAGTCAATAGTCAACAGAGCGCCTCTATTATAATACGGAAGAACTTAATACGTATTTTTTCGTGTTTACCATATTGTTATTTACTTATATAACTGTCAAACGTGCAATAGGTATAGCATATTGTAGGAATTCCCATGATTCCCTCTGACTTGCCGTTTTCTTTCAAACGGCTTCAATTCCCGGTTAAAGTTTCTTTTGCCGTTACGATAAACAAAGCGCAAGGTCAAACATTCAAGTACGTTGGCGTAGATCTTCGTACAGAGTGCTTTTCACATGGACAATTATACGTGGCATTTTCTCGAACTGGGGACCCGAATCATCTTATGATTTTAATCTCAACAGGAGATAAAACAAAAAACGTCATATACTCAGAAGTCTTAGAAAATTCTTTTATTAATTCTTTATCAACCATAAATTATTTCTTATTTATCTGTAGTTATTTTTAATAAAAATATATTAATAATTTATAACGCTAGAAAAATTTCAATCCGTTTTCATTAACCGTTTTTTTATATTTACTTGCCGATCACATTAAACAATAATATTTGAATAAAAAATTCTACATATCATGGTCCGAAGGCAAAATAAACAACCAATCACGGGCGAAGCTGTGACGGGTCGGTTAGTTCTTTATAAAGTCCTTTTTATTATAAAATTTTTTTTATTTATAATATGGGTAAATTCATTTTTTTATGGTTTAGGTTTGGACATTCAGTTTAATAATTATTCAGATAGACATAATAACTGTTTCACCGAAATTTTAGTTAATATTTATTTATTCCAAAACCGATTCGTCACAGAAAAAAAGTATGTTATTTTTTATGTTCTTGATTTTCTATAAATCACCAATTGATCACACGATACAGATGTGTACTCTATGTCACCGTCTATAATTTTACCATTCTATCCTCTTCTTCTATATATTTTATTTTATTAGTCATTTTCATTTATAGTTCGTATCAAAAAGAAATCAATCAATTTTTGCTTATTACATAATGTGTGTAACTTTTAACTTAAAATATTTTAACGGTGTTTTTTTTATAATTTATAAACAAGTTCTTAACATTGATCAGTGAACGGCCGTTTTCGGTATTCCGATCCTGTAGATTGAAAAGAATCGCGATGAGCATAAACTCATGAGTTAATAACCTGGTGGCCTATCATGCGCATTAGTGCATGGTTTTCTTCGTGCGTAACAATAACGGAGAGTTGTATATTATTGGTTATTGTCTTGCATAATAAATGTCTGCGCATTTACCAAAGGGTAAGTTTTTCAATTTAAATTAATTTTATATTTTCTAAAATAAAAATAAATTATCATTAGGGCCAGGATTTCAATGCATGGTGCATCTTTTTTTTCTTAAACAGTGCTTTCCAAGTACATGGGTAAATGGATTCAAGCAACAGATACTTTCCGAATAAAACTATATTCATTTAGATTAGTTTTACGTAATAGGCAGTTTTAAATGTTCCTCATGGATCGAATGTTTATGATGGCACTATCACGATAAATTGTAATGCATTTGGGGGTTTTACGTTCAATTAGATTAGTATTAAAATACTTAATTTTTATATCTTTATCTCAATGTTCCAGTGATTATTATTTGTAACTAACTCGATCCTCTTTTTATATTTGAAATGTTCTTCCTTCTGTTTTGTGATAATTTAGTGGTAACTTTCTCCAGGGAAGGGGGGAGGCGCTATCTGTCGAATAGGTGTGTCGATATTTCACCGGATATCTATTATTTTTATAATGCCCCTTTATCCACAGAACTTTTTATTCGTATCGAGCCGCGAATTTAGATTTGTAGGTAACTTCAGCTGGACCAGTCTGCGCATTGACCAAGGAGTAAGTTTTTCAATTTAATTTAATTTTATATTTTCTAAAATAAAAATAAATTATCATTAGGGCCAGGATTTCAATGCATTACTAGTCACCGATTAATCGTTCAGGAATATATATTTTACGATTGAGGGTCATCTGTTTGAGAAATTTCACAAAAGTGTCTTTTATGCAAGGTGCAGGGCAGTGGGATTTATTTTTTTAGTATCGTATCCCTGGTGGTCGGGATAAGAATATACCATCGGGTGTCCCTAACCTGTCGTAAGAGGCGACTAAAAGAGACTGGTAGGAGGACAGCAGCCATACAGGCACAAAATCAATTCTTTTTAACAATTTATTATTTTTGTGGGTATAAAGTATAATGGGGATTTCGCGAAAACGATGGCTTTAATCAACATTGACGATAACAAAATCTAATTGTCGTTATTATCGTCGTAATATTATGTAATAATATATAACTAATAACCGTAATATAATACTATTGACGTTGTCTTGCGTAGTTGTGTGGTGCATTTAGTCCCGTGATTTACCTCAACCGTATTTATTGTATATTTATAATTTAAAATGTCAAAAAAATATTTAAGTGGTTCATTGAAAAGAAAATTGAAAGATAAAAAAGATCAAGAAATAAAAAAAATACATGGTAGTTTGGATAAATTTACATTTAGTACTAATTTATCTACTAGTGCACAGTCACCAGGTAATACATTTTTAATAACAATAATATGAAGTCATATTCTTATATTAACTATTATTTTTATAATTTATCAAAAATTATTATTTTAAGAAATACTCTTAAAATCAATTTCCCTTAATTAATTTAAAATAAAATAAATATAATAAAAATATAATAATATTTTTTCCCAAATAATTTTTTTGACATCACCCAAAATGCAATTCCTGAGGGAGTTCTAGACCGTTTTAAAAAAAATTAATTTTAAAAGCTTTAAATAGTTCAGCCACCACTTTAATATAAAATAAACAATAACACTCTTAAAATGAAGTCTCCTTAATATTAATACATTCAATATACTTCCCAATTCTCCGTGGCACTTGAACACAGAAGACTGTTTAGAGCGTTTTTAATCCGATCTCAAAACGTTTTTTCGCCATTACTCGGTGGCAATTAAACTTAGAGTGCTGAAAATGGTCTCAAACGAACCGCAAGGTAATTCTACGTTGATTTGACTATATTTAGATGCATTTTGTTGGAATCCCAACGATTAAGATTTTTATGTTTAAGGATTCCTGTTTAGAAAGTTATCATTTCGGTATTTATTGTAACTATAAATATTTAAACTTATTTCACTCAAATCATTTTTTTCGACAGCAATGGTACATTGGATCCAAATTTAAAATACTTATACAGCAGTTTAATTCAAACTACTGTGTCTCACCAGATCTAGGAGTCTCACCCCTTGTTATTTCAGGATATTGCGAAAACGTTATGTTAATGATGGTGATTGTAATAATAATACCGTGTACCAATACCAATACAAATACCAATACCAATTCCCACACCCATAACAATACCAATATCGATCCCAATACTTACGCAGATCCCAATATTTACGCCGACCCCAATACTTACACCGATCCCAAATCCCAATACTTACACCAATCCCAATACTTACACCATACCAATACTTACACAAAAACTTACACCAATACCAATACCTTTAAAATAAAGTACCCTTAATTAATCTAAAATCAAATATATATAATAAAAATAAAATAATATTTTTCCCCTAATAATTTTATCATCGCCCAAAACGCATTTCCTGAGGGAGTCCCAGACCATTTGAATTGTTTTTTTTTTATATTTGAAAGTACCCCCAATCATAATCAATTTTTATTTTTACTACCCCCCCCTACCATCACCTTCTTAGCACAGCACGAGAGTCTTGGACACGTCATATGTATCTCTCCGATCTGTACGGTGTGGACAGCCTAGCCCGATTCGTCGGGTTCAAAATTTTTTTGACATCACCCAAACTGCATTTCCTGAGGGAGTCCTCGACCGTTTTAAATAAAATTTAATTTTAAGAGCTTTTAATAGTTCAACACCCAATACATAACAAATAAAATTATTTCGTAAAACAAACAGATCAATGTAAATGTAATGGAAAAGTAATATAAAAAAAAATTATCTTGTGTCTAAATTAATATAGAATTATTATTTATTGTGTTTATTTGTGTTATTGTGTATTTTATATTAAAGAGAAGGGTGAACTACTTAAAAAAATTTAAAATTGCATTTTATTTATTTTAAGAAATTATTTAATAAAGACATTATTTAAAAAAAATAGATGCACTATGTATTGGAATCCTGGCCCTAATGATAATTTTACTTTTATTTTAGAAAATATAAAATAAAATGAAATTGAAAAACTTACTCTGCAATCAATGCGCAGACTGGTCCAGCTGAGGTTACCTAAAAATCTAAAATCGTGGCTCGGGACGAATAAAAAGTTCTGTGGACAAAGGGGCATTAAAAAAATAATAAATATCCGGCGATTCGCGTGCCGGCATTTATTATGCAAGATAATAATAATGCGTTTTATTGCAAACCAATAATATACAACACTCCGTTACTCACGAAGAAAACCATGCACTTTACCTATATCACAACCTGAAATATATTTACAATCTATACACCTGTCGGTTATTTTATTTACACTACATAATCTACAGGTTAATCTAATAATAAATTGTCCAATAATCTACTTCAATCTACAGGATTGGAGTCTCGAACACGGCCGTTCATTGATCGGTGTTAAGAACTTTATAAATTATAAAAAAAACAACTTAAAAATATTTTAAGTTATAAGTAACACATTTTATATAATGAGCAAAAATTGAATGAATCCTTTTTGGTACGAACTATAAATGAAAATGGCTAATAAAATAAAATACGTAGAATAAGAGGATAGAAGGGTTATATTATAGACAGTGGACACCCACCTCCACAATCCACACCCCCCCCCCCTTAGCCCCGCACCCACCCCTCTTAGCCCCGCACCCAACCCCTTAGGCGTTCCCCAGCGTATTTCCAGATCACATGCTCAATTTTACTTACCTATTGCCCCTACAAATTATCTAGCAAATGAACCCCTCCAGCATCTAATGTCTAACACCAATGCTTACCCCTCTTCCACCTTTGTTTAGTCTTTTGTTTATTTTTAAATTAATCATATTTTTTTCTTTTCTTATTTTGTAACCATATTAGTGCACCTTTGTTTTGTCTTTCTGTATATTTTCGTTAATCATAATTTTTCTTGTATATCTAATATAAACACATTGTATTTTACCAAGTGCTATATACTTATGATAAATAAATAAATAATATAAATTTAATTTGTAAACTTTTTTTCAAAATATTAATTTTGAAATCTAGTTTTTCATAATAAACATTCGTGAAGACCGAAAGACCATACATTTCATACTTTTTCATAAATTTAGGAAGAGGTACTAGAACTCGAGATTTTTTTTCCAAAAATGTTGTTTTCACAATAAGTACTTCATAATTTTATACTTTTAAAAATAAACTTCCAGTTCCACTGTTTATAATACCTATGGGAAGATTATAGTATGTTAGTTATAAAGGCCATTCCCAAGTATCAAAATATAATACCACGTCATATTTAAAAGGCTAGAAATTATTTTTGAATCCATGTTTTATATAATGGCACACTCGGACATAGTAATTGGCGATTACTAAGCGATCATAACTCTTTCTTCTTAATTTATAAACATTTAAAATAATTTCTCAGTGTATTTATGCGAATACTGGTATTATTACCCAACGCTTTAAGCTCTAGTAGTTGTTACATAAATACACTCACCTTACTATTGAATTAGTTAATATATTTGAATTGAAAATATGAATGGACTGAGTATATTTAGAATGCAGAAGTCATAGTAATACAATTATGAATGTATAAATAACTGCCAATATTATATATTTATACAACAGTTTACATTCAGTTGAATAATTCTACCGCTATCTATTATTAGCACAGCATAAACATTATTTATAACTACAAAATAAACCATATAGGTTTGCAACATTTATAATGGTATATTATTTTTATGAATGAAATACTTATCGACACAAACAAATCATAAAATATGTTCGTAAACATACTCATATGAACCATAAGGAAAAAAAACTTTAGATTTTTATTCAATAACGTTCGTATTTATTAATTTATTTAATGAAATCACGCCACGTAGGGAAAGAGTTCAGTTTAAAATATAGTTATACAATTTAAATTAATAAAATAAAGATACAAATTGAAAATGACAAAGTAGCTTACGACAATAATACTAAACAATAACAAACAAAAAATAAATATACATATGCATAATAATAATAAAGAATCAGAATTTAAGAGTTAATTGGTTTGAGGAAAATATTATTTTTTTTAATGAAGATAAATTATTAAAATTAAAATCAAAATGATGAATAGAATTACATGAAGATAATATTCGATTGATTCTGACTAATTTTGACGGTGGTGATTAATTAAAAAAGTGGAAAAAATGTTAAAGAAGTGGGAGGGGACATTAAATTAAATTTTAGCTAAGATTTCGGGGCAGTCTACTATATTATTAAGAATTTTATATATAAACGAAATGTTATTGTAAACACGACGTTTAGCAAGATTATTGAGTATTAAGTGTGACCCGGTGAATTTGTCTTAAGAGCCATACATTTAAGAATTTGTATTTGAATACTATCCAATTTAGTAAACCAGAAATCGGATGTGGGGTTCCAAATAATACCATTATATTCTATAAGTGGGCGTATCAACGAACAATATAAAACTTTCAACCATAAAATATTCGAGAACTCCCAACGATTCCGTTTTATAAGACCTAACATTTTTCTTGCATTTTTATATATTATATCATAATAGTCATTGAATCCGAGATAACTAGATAAAATAACTTCTAAATCTCTTATTGATGATACAGAATTTAACGGAGTATTACATATTAATTAAATATATAAATTTTAAGGACGCAGTAATATTCAATGAAATCACTAAAAGGCTCTTACATTTGGACAATAATTTAATGTCCCGGTAACTTATTAATAAAAATTGAAAAATTTAAATTTTAGTTTTATTAGTTATTACCTGCTCTGTGGTACAGACTTCTATACTAAATAGATAGGGTTGGAATTAATCATGAAGATTGTTGGAGCATGGATAGACTGTTCTTATCACTCGTCCACCATAATCTCGGTTGGCATAACATATTTTTATGTAATACATCAAAGACTAAATACCATGTTAATCCTATCATTCTTGAATCTTATATTATGGTACTTCGAATACTTTTTAATTTTTATAGTGTTCTTAGGGCTCTTTATATAGTTGATAACATTTGATAACATGTTATTAAATAAAACTAATTTGATTAATTTACATCGTTTACCTACTTGCCATAGATGAAGTTTTTGATTTGGTAACACGATGCAGTTTAACTATAACTTATAACTATATGTTATCTAATCGATGATTTTCTAAAAATGAGTTATTAAAACATGTCATATATTATTGAAAAATATTGAAATTATAATCACAGTTTTCGGCTGAAATGATTATTTTTACAGATAAACAAAATATATATAGATAGGTAAATTACAAGAAAAATTACAAGTCTAACAAGTTTTCAATATATTTAACCTATTTCATAACACTATTCGTACTCTTTACTAATCGCCTACTCTATTTTTCACATCGGTCAATATGGAATAGGCATGTTATGACTAGACTAGGTATAGGCGGCGTATAGCTAATAATGTGTTCACTTGATTGTTCTATAAAATTGTGTACACATGTTCAACATTCAATGATTGTAAGTATATTCTTACAATAGAACTAGTAATATAATAAATAATATTATTCTTAACAATACCGAATTGCTTATGGTATTTTCTTTTAAAAGATCTGAGCGATCCGATTGTTCTTCAAGTTCGATGTGTATTAAATCATCAATGTTTCTTTTAGACCAGCGTATTACAATCATACTTTCAACGCTGCTTATTGCTACGGAGCAGTTCAATACAATTGTCGGCGTAAGACGATGAAATGGAATTTTTTAAAAGCGAATGACTTAAAGGCAATTGCATTAAGATTATTATATTATTACCAAAACGTTGACGAATTTTAGAGAAAAATTTCTCTAAACGGTCATGGGAAAATGTATAGGTATTCGTTTGTATCCACCGAACATTTGATTGAAAAAGATCTGTTGCAAAGAATGATTTCACCGCAATAGCTAAACCTAGAATCTTTAAATTGTTAACCAGATTCTATGTTGTGTAGAAACGTAAGCCTTGTGGCGATTTTAACATCCACGAGCCACACAAGACACTGGCTTATAGCTGTATTACAATATTTCAAGCATTACAATTATAACAATAGTTAAACTAAATGAATAATATTGAAAAATTAACTTTATGTTGTAACTGACAAATTTGCCCGTAAGTGCCAACCGAAAAAATGGCGTGTACATACCGTTTATAATGCTTCGCGTCATAGCAGGAGTAGTCAGTATAGGAGTCTGTGCTCTGTGGTCTAGGACCTAGGTATGTTAATATCTTAGAGTAATAAATAGAGACGCCGTTAAATTTTATCATGAAGCGCAAATTGAATCTGAACAGGCTAACCATTTTCAGAAGAAAAAAAATATTGTACTCGCATCCATGTGCAGTGCACCAGGCTTGAATGTGCTATTAATGTTGTACACAACATTCTATGTTAAATAAGTTAGTAGGTAATACGTAAAACGTTTATGAATAAAATATTATAATGCAGCAGTTAAGAACAATCCTATGGCTGATATGCGGTATGTAGATTCATTATTCCCAGGCGTGATGTAAAATCGGTTTGTTTGGTTGTCGATATAGTCCTATCCTTATTATCACACGTTCTAACGCTATCGCATCATATACGACCGCGGTTTGATCACAAATAGGTACCTGCCATCCGCGGATTTTACCGTAGTTGCCGTCTTGACGTTCGTCGATCATCCGACGCCACCGCGCCGCACCCGGTGTATGCCGATCATCGTGCAATTTTATGATATTTTCCAAAAAATTTGTAAGTCCCGCGCCAGATATTGACTGAAAACACTTGACTACTCTAGTAAGTATATTAAGTTTTACCATGAACGTTTAAAGCAACGTCCAAATAGCCGGACGAACCCTGCCAATCGACGACTTCAGTCAACAACTGAAAAATACGCCAACCAAACCACTTTTTTTAATTTGTCTTTTAGATTCGCACAAGACATCGAATAACGATATATTCATTAATAGCCGGTTATGGATTGTTAAAAATATTAATATTTATACGGCTAAATAAGCATATTCTTATATTATAGTAAATTTTCATATTCTTTACGCTCCTGTACAATAAAATTACATCGATAACCGGTGTCTATAACCGCTGTCGTGATTAAAATGTATAAGCAACTAATTATTACGCGCATCACGTTTTTATCGTCAGTTTAACCGAATTTATCGTAAAGACCATTCCATCGCTGCAAATAATTGCTAAGCAGTTATAATTAATATCCTCTTTTGTTCTCCTTATCGTGTATAAAATACTACATAACACATATAATTTAAAATTACCCATTAAAAACTAATTATGAATATTATGCTTTAATTAAATACTTTAAGTAACTATTATAACGGTTTTATTTTACATTATGCTAATTTATTTAAAAAAAACATTCCTAAAATAAGTAAAAAAAAAAACGTTACCATTTGGAATATGTAATCAGTTATCTACGTGATTTATTCAACTAAATGCTTATAAATAAATTATTAATAAATATTTTTTTAGTGTTGGTTTAAAAAAAATCAATGTAAAAAAAAAACTCTTGCTTGGCGAAATTGATTGATTTTTAGGTATTTTTCTCAATTTTATGTTAAAATAAACAAAAACTACTGATAAATTACCAGAGTACGTCCTAAAACCCTTCTTTCATTATCCAATTTCTGATCTGATGAGACACACAATGAGATTGTTGGTATAAAAACTATCCGAAAAAGCTTTATGAAAAAAAAAACCGTATTTTTGAAACTATACAGATCCCACGCTTTACCAAAAATAAAAAAAATATGGAGAAGTACTTGAGGTTTATAGTATTTTTTGAGGTGGATTTCTTGAGTATTTAATATTTTTATATTATTGCCTAATAAATAATTCAACACAAACCAAGAGTCTGTTATCGTTATTATACATTTTAGGAAAATGCATAAAATAAAAACACTTATGATATTTAATTGCAGTGACTAAAAGGCCTAATAATCTGTGAACTATAAATTTAAATAAATAAATATCGTATTATAGAACGAGAGAAAATAATGAATGAATGAATAATTTAAAATGTAAATCATCAGTTGAGTAATGTAATATAATATTTTAACCGTGAAATAATTACACTTGGTCTCAAGTTAATGTTAAACACTTAACGGTTCAATGTTTATAATATATTAACACCATTAATAGGCTTTGTTATATTCTCGACTGCTCTTTTGAATAAAACAGATTTGTGTGTATTATAATAAAGATTGACATGATCGCACGGATATGAAGTCATCAATTTCAAAGAATAAATCTCGTCGCGAGCTTATGAATAAAACGCGAATGATCTTTAATAAATGATTTAAAGCCTTATCATTTCTATTTATAATTTACAAAGTACGATTGGCACGTCTAAATTTAGATATGTTTTGAGTACCTAAGTAGGTTTTTTTTTTAAACAATCGTAATATACTGATTTGTTACATTATTGGTTCAAGAAACTCGACCGTTTATCAACCAAGGACATCCGGGACATCGGATGCAAATTTACAAATTTGTACCTATCGAATTTTACGCAACCACATAATTTTTCCAAGAAAAAAATAATAAAATTAATATTAAAATATATCAAAAACAATAGCAATCGCGGGAGGATAATATTTGACCCGATACAAATCTGTGGTTAACAATGTCCTGTTTATGCAATCATTTTGAATTCTCTTATTTTTTTGTTAGTGCGTATTTCAACTTCGACTTAAAACACGGATTTTCATACAACCTTTGATCCAACATTATAGATTATATTACTGTTTTGTATTGTAATGTCTGTCATGGTTACTAAATATAAAACCAACGATATACTAAATAGTGACTTCTTGACAATGTTTAAAATTTTAATTTACGTACGTTTAGTTTCAAATACATAATAATTATTTATCTCAAATTTCCGAATGGGTACTGAACTTCTAAAATATTTTAATACACATTGAAAACTAGAAAATATTTAAATACAATCATCAGACTTAAATGAACAGTTTTCAAACTGTGCGGCGCGGCATTATTTAAAAAAAAAATGAAATATTGTTTTGCCCGGTAAATACCACGCGCTGCTATGAGTGAAATTGTGGACGTGTACATGCCACCTGGCTAATGTTGCCTAACGTCTGGATTCGGTCTTATACTATATTTATGCATAGGCTACATTTTCATATGTAAAAAACACAATTGGTGTCTCGGATAATATTCATAATACAGTCGAGTCCTGATAACTCGAGTTTCAAAAGAGATTAAAATGAATAATATTACTCGGATTTGTTTCAAAATATGAACTAAGGCGAGTTAGCTATTATTCTGTAATAATTCACAACAATTACAGTAGAAAGATTACATTTTAAAACATATTAGGTATATATTTATCACTACAATTTGATAACATTTTTAAACGCATGCGTATGATTCTTACAGTTTAGAAAAATAGTGTGAAAAATCAAATAAGAATTTGGGTTTTATTTTAAATAAAATTATAAGTTTATATTATCATAATCAACTTTTAGTCTACAAATGTTAATGCATAACTGTTATATTTTATCTTTATCATAAGTTGTATACGTTATATTATGTAAGTCTTAATAACGAAAGGGGAGGGGGGCAGCAGGGGTCGTAGCCCTGGGGCTCGGTCCTCAAAGAGGGGCCCGGACCCGGGCTCGGCCAAAGTTACCAGATCTTATATTTTACCTAGTTATTATTTTAATTTAAAAATTATTTCTAATATATATTCATAATTTTACTTTAAAAATGTTTAAACGTGTCCAAAAATCCAAGAGTGTGTTAACAATAATACCCATTTACGCATTTTAAAGAACAACGCTGTGTGACACGTGTATAAGTAGTAAGTTAATTACATTATATGGGGCCCGAATTAATTTTTCGTTGGTGCCCTAGATTTCTTTCCACGGCCCTGGCTGACAGTTGTTATTGAACGTTTTTTCTTCTTATAAGTTACATTGAAGTCAATCGCATATGAATCATTATTTATCGATCATAATTTCAAACAAACATTTACATTTTTATTTTAATATTATTACTACAATAACGTGTAAACATGTTTATGTAATACTATAAAGCAAACGTTTTTTTGTCCGTAAAGAATTTTTATAAATTATAACTTTACGGCATTGCCTGTTAAAATAATTGCTAGTTAAATACCTCCTACATTTCAACATTTTTCTGTTGAGTTTAATATTATTTATTGAACGAACAAAAATGTATTGCTCTTGCCAATAGAAAAATGTATACTCTAATCACTGGTAAATTTTTTCTCTTATATTAGGACTTTAATTTTTCATTAATCATGAATGTTATTATCTATTCCTTTACATACATTTAGATTACCTATTATTTATTTTCCGTTTATTTTTTACAAATTATGTAGTTACATTTTGTAACCTAAAAAAATATTTTTTATAAAATTATCATAAAGCTAAATAAGACGTAAGACATAATATACACAGCCGGCAGCTGAATGCTCGATAAGAGTTTAAAATGCAATATTATGCATTTTATTACCTCGCTATCGTAAGTCATCACGATTTGTAGTAGTTCCATTTATCTCATTTTTTATCCCGCTTATTTTAAATATTTATTAATATTAGTAATCCTTACTTGCATTTATGTCACTGCAGGTTACCAATAATCTATGTTTTCTTATTGTGATGAAACTATAAATACATTTGTGCCGAGTAAAAATAAAATCGACACCACACCAGTTAATCTAAATGATGCCGAATAAAGTAAATTCCACTACGCGCTGTTTATTATACGCTTTACCGAATCACTATCACACGAAAGACATAATATCATAAATAACACTATAATGGTATCATTTTTTATTTACAGTTCTTTGGCGTTTCAAAAAATATTATTATGTCACACTCCTGATTATTAACACATGCGTGGGCGATTTATTATTGTGATTGCAAAATTAATAGTGTAGTAGTGTTTTTCTGTCGAAGCCGATCGAGATTTTCACTACACTAAAATCGAAAAAAATTAATAAATTAAGAATTCCGATGAATATATATATCCTTGGCTTAACGCACAATCTCGTTATAATTTACATGTGGGCGCGTGAAGACTATAAATAAAAATCAATAATATTCCAGAATGTCTCCGTCGAATGATCCCTCCGATGACTCGTGTAAGTTATAGATCGTCTTTGTTCAAATGCAGCAGTTCGTTTAAAATAGTTTTCGTCGATGGGAAAATTTAATGCGCGCAATAGAAGTTGTAATAGAAGTTTCCACTCGTCTTGTTTCATCACGACGCGTGTGTATAGACGAAACGATGTACACACTACACAGGGAGATCGGTTACGTAAGTTTCAGGGACCTCGCGGTGTACATTCGATGGTATAGGGCAGAGGTATTCAAACTTTTTCATCCCAAGGCTCCTTTGAGTCTTCACAAAATGTTGACGGCTCCCAAATTATAAATGACAAAACAATGTTATAAAAATAATGTTTATATGAATGTAATTATATTATAAATATATGAAAAAATTATAAGTAAGTAGTAATTGTAGAAAAAATTGTGATTCAATATTTTATGTTTAGTCTTAGTAGTACAATATAAATCAATATTAACTAAAGCTATATTTAGCGAATGATTGTTGAAAACAATTCAACGTTTCCCAACCGATGCGCCTCAATGATTGATAATAAACGTTTTTCGTAAAAATATTTATTGGTTTTGAATTATATGACACGGCTTCCCTTCGACAACTTCCACGACGCCCACCCCTGGAAGCCGCGGCGCACAGTTTGAATACCTGTGGCATAGGGCCATGAATCGCGAACACTCGATTTTTTTTCCAGCAAGTCCCGGCGAACATACAATTTGTTTATTGTTTTGATCTCGGCGACAACGATGTACGCGCGTGGTGACGTCCACCAGACGTTATGCAACATCATAGATCATAGGTGTGTACCGTGCCTGCAGCGTCTATAGTAGTGGCACAGGTGGTTTTATGCGTTTCACGGTACACACGTCTAGAAGCCATATTAATAGTGTCATAGAAAGTAAACGGAGAGACAAGGTTGTCTAGATGTCAATAGGCAAAATATTTCGGCGCGCGCGTATTCCAATGGCACCACTCGTGTTTTTTTTACCTCGCCGTCTAGCTTTGTTTTTTGGCCGTTTTTTTTTTTTTTTGTTGCAGTTCTATTACATTATTTTTTCTGCGCTTTCGTACACAAATATACATGGACGAGATCGATTGTCTGCTGCTGCTGCTGCTGCTGCTGATGCTACTGGTGCGCTGCGTCTCGCATTTCGACCGATAGACCGATATTACTCGCCGTGTGCATCGCGCCGCAAAAAAAAAAAAAGAAAAAGACGAAAAAAACCGTACATTATACTATTTTCCAATTAGAGTAACAATAGTCTATATCTGACGTCTGACCGCACCGCGTTCCCCCAAATCGCATTATTGTCTAGACTGTAGACTCTTGGACTATGCCGATTATGCAACAGCGCGTCGTCGCGCCGACACAACACACGCGCGCACAAATACTATACGGGTACGCGCGACGTATAGGTTAATGCAACGCATGGGTTATAACAATTTATGTACATAGAACAACACCACGGTGATTTGTTGTTCCGGTTTAATGTCATATCGCATAATAGTATGTTGATGTAATTTTATCTAGCGTCTATCTAAGCGACCGTCGCATAATATCGTATACACGCAATAATATTATGTCCGCCGGGCTCACTCGGCAGTATTTATGCGCGGACCCCGCATTGCACATTCGCGCTGAAATCGAAAAATCATTGTCTCGGAACACTTTTAGCATAACATTAGTCCTCGAACGGCATTCTATACGATAGTAATAATAGTAATAATAACATGTCGACGAGCGTTTTTACTATTATACTCTATTGGCCGAAGCTATATAGTATATGTATAAATACTTTTTTATTTTTTTGTTGCAGTCGGTACAACTATTTTAACGATTCAAAGATAAAAGAATGCACGTCTGTTCTATAAAAAAATCTGTAGAACACACTCGCCTATTGTTGTTATTTACTCGGTGCAACAGGATGAGAAGGCATCATCCGTACATACTGTTAAAAATCGAAAACGAATCTTGTGGGGAAAAAAAAAAAATTATAATAATAATCGATTTTATATATTATACTTACAATGACAATCCGTGAAAGAATAATGTCCGATCCCGATGGCGTATTAATACTATATTGCGTACCTGTATAATTTATTTTTGGACAAAAAATGTCGAAACGTTTTTGTTTTTTTTTTCCATTTTTACATTACCATAGTATTATATACCTTATAATCGTTTTACGATTTGAAATTCAAAACATGCATTGTGATAAACTGTAGTAGTAAATTTTCCGGCGTTATGCACGTAGTTGACTATTTTCAATGCGCATGGGCGCCCATTGGGGGGGGGAATTATGAACTTGTAGCTCAATAAATATTACCACAATATTACCTTATTACCAAGGCAAATTATTTGTTGAAATCATTTTTAAGATATGAAATAAGTATAAAAATATACTCATTGTTATCGTATATTATGATGATAAAAACACCATATTAACACCATCATAGATAGGTCGTAGTCTGTAGTTCATATAGGTACCCATAAGTAAAATTATTTATCGCAGATAATTTGTGGTAAATTCATAAAGATCACAATATAGGTACTACAAATATTTTATCAGACAACATTGACTGCATTTTAGTCGTCCACTTTCTGTGTGACATTATATTTAGTGCTGATTGCTGAGTGTCATTAGTGATTATTCAATATTATTTTTTAAAATTTTCAATTTTTACTATGGATATTCGATCGTTTTTAATTAAAAAAAATCTGATGAAGATAATGCATCTGCTGTGCTTGAGCCAAACACATCGAAAAATACAAGTTTTTCTGCTCAAGTAAATTCGGAATGTTCTACGTCAATAAATACGGTACCTACATTAACTATTAATTATACGCCAAATGATTGCGATCATATCCAGATTTAGTATTTTATATTAATAAATCAAATTTATCAGATGAACTTAAATATAAATTACTAACAAAACCATATGTTCCTTCTGATAATTATGATTTTAAGAATGACAGTATTGCACAAAAAAGGAATTTTAAAATAGAATGGCTTAAACAATATCGATGGTTAGTTTATTCTAGACATTTAAAAGGAGGTTTATGCAAACATTGTGTTGTTTTTCGTCCTGTCGTTAAAATAGGATTATTAGGAGCGTTCATTGTTAGTGAATTTACCAAGTATAAAGATTTTCATTTTCACGCAAAAAAACATATGCAATCTGAATGGCATAGAGATTCGGTTTCTCAATCAACAGATTTTTTAAAAATTATGTCCAACAAAGAAAAAAGTGTTATAGATCAATTAAATACTGCTCAACACTCACAAATTGAACAAAATAGAAAAAAGTTAGTCCCTATTTTGTCATCAATAATATTTTGTGCGACACATGATCTAGCAATTAGAGGTAAATTGAGCTGTAGTGGAAATTTTGATGATCTTTTAAAATTTCGTGTTGAATCTGGAGATAGTGTTCTGTCTGAGCATTTATCAACATGTCATAATAAAGCTAAATATACGAAGAAATTTGCAGTTCTTATTTACTGATACCGAATAATATACATAATCATATTATTTAATTTCTATTTTTTATAATCTAATATAGGTAACATGCATGTATACATTTATATGTAAAAAATAACATTAATCTTTATTATCTTACATTCGAAAATTTTTTTATTTCGACCCCCCCCCCCCCTAAAATGTTATCTATGGTCGCCCATGTCAATGCGAATGGCTTGCAAAAAGTGCTGTTCAAATTTCTATTAAAACAATTCCATAGGTAACATACTGCACTATGTGTTGTGGCAAGACTACCCAACCGTCGAGATGAATACTACGCGACAAGCAATGACCCGGAATTGCAGCTTCTGCGTGACATTTGCAAAAGCGTCTAGGTACACGAGTGACAACGACTTACTATTACGCATGCATGCAGCGACTTGATTAATTATATCAGCGGTTCTTAAACTGTGCTCCGCGGAGCCCTAGGGCTCCACAAGGTTAGTCTAGGGGGTCCGTGGCTCCCTAGGCCCTGGGCATATTTGTATTGATTAAATTCAAATTATTATTATATTTCTTAGCTACATTTTTATATATAAGATTCAATATTATTTGTACCGTACCAATGTATTATTTTAAACATTTAAAACCTTTAACTATTTATAAATCCGCATAATATTTTGTGTCATAGATTGGATAATAGTCTGGTTTTTCGTTCTTTTTACATGTACGATAATTTTGTTTGCTCATCTACAATCTTCGAGGTTCTAATATAATAATTTCTTCAGTCATAATGCATTCTTGTTTCAAATAGACATTTCTGAATTTTGGGGCTCCGTAATTTTTTTTCGGAACATATGGGCTCCGCGAACAATAAAGCTTAAGAACCGCTGAATCATATAGTACTTGTGCCGCATACTAAATATTTGTTTCGTATATATAGTGATTATTTGTAATACTATTTGAGATGCATTAGATAAATAGACCTATTGCACGTACTTGTTATCAATCTAGTTCTCATAATGATTTCGACGTTATACCATAACTCGATGGATGTCGAAAACGATAAAAGTTATTTTGGAAAATTGAAAAGATTAAATAATTCATTTTTACGAAAAGCTGGCAATTTTGTATGTGATCACGGCGCTAATAGTCGTCAAATGCACAGCACTGCACGTAGCCTTGTGCTCCGTAGAACTTAAAAAGTCGAGTCCTAGATTATCCGAGCGACGCGGTCGGTATTATAATCATTTGTACGCTCGACTCGTGACGGGACCACGTCGCAGACGCGTCACAAACGTATTATTGCGGTTTTATGTTTACGCTTACCATGCGGGGGTGGTGAGTATTATACACGGACAATGGATGATGTACGGCTCTGCGGGGGTCGCGTGCTCTAAGTAGACACAATGATCGATATGTAATAATATAATAGCCACCGCCGCCGCCGCCACCTTCATTCCCACGTTCTGCAGAAACGTCCGACTTCGCGGAATCGGCCCCGAAGTAAGTGGGTAGAATGTATAAAATTCTGATCGACTGCCGACACCACCTAAGCGAAATTCACACCTAACTTTTGTGTCTACGCGTCAAGAGTGTAAAATATATCTTAAGACTAATACACTTTTCTTCGTCCGTTAAAAATGTAAAAAAAAAAAAAATCATTCAAATTATATATGCCTATATATAGTTATATATGTACTATATCCAATGAAGTACGACATTTATTTAACCTGCAGTCTTGGACAATCGTCTCTATCGCGGATGCAGTGATATAGTTGATAAAAAATAGGGCTAGGGACTTCTAAAAACGTTCTCTAAAAAACCTACAACAATGCGTACATTGCGACCATGTATTTTTTTTTTTTATTATTAATCGTTCTTCTTTTTTAAGCTTGGTTTATTAAATAAAAATAAAAATTGTAATTATAAATATATATATAAACGTTTATGATTTAATAGTTAATTTGATGTCAGTTAAATATTGTGTAATATGTGAGAAAAATAAAAAATACAAAAATATGTAGTATGCATAAGTATAACAAAGTATCTATATGCACTATTGTAAGGAAAAAAGAGCTAAATATTATGCAAAATATGCATTTAAAAAAATTGCCTTAAACTGCTAGTCATATGAAATACATTTCTTATTTATATAATACTTATATAGCTATGTTTTGAACGATTAACGAAAAACATGCTATGATAAGTCTCTATCCCTAAATAAAATATGTGCGATGCATGAGAATGTATAAAACCTCTGCAATCGAGTATCTGGTTTGATTTGAAAATATTATACATTTTTTTCGCGATTTTTTCTTTCGCCGTCTCCGCTGTGTTTTAATTGACTTGTAAAAATGTTGTCCAATCAGCAAAATACCTGCACTCGGTACAACATATAGTGAGTTGACGGCTCTCGCCCCGCGCTTGTCTCGGTGTTCGCCGACTTCACGCCATACGTGATATTATTATAATATAATCGAAGGCAATTATATGATGATGAACCGTCGAATTTCGAAAAACTGTTGGTGGCCTTCATGTATGAAAATAGATTTTAAAAAAGAATTTTCAAAGTATACCTGTAGCGTACATGCAATTTTGAATGGACGTACGTGTTATTGTATATGTGTAAAAAGTTATGACATGATTCGCAATAACAATATTTGAATAGTTATTAGTGTCTATAAATAACTTACGTCCATTTATAAATTATTCAACGGTAAATTCGTCGTATTTATTCTAAGGTTAAATCTAAAAATATACCATATGATTCAATTTTAGGATAAATTATTCTTTAATTAAAATTTCAAAACTGTTCGTAAAAACATTTTTAAAATATTTAAGATTCTGATTTTTTTTCCTCTACTACTAAAATATCAATGCTAAAAATCTAAAAATACACATTTCGTCGATATCATTATGCAGAAGGGTAAAAATATACATTTACAGGTGGCCACATCTTATGACTTACACAGTGTATTTGACCTGTATGTATTATTTACACGCGTATAACGTAGTAAATATTTTACGTTTCGCATAATCGATACAGTTGAACACATTTTTTTTATATAATTGTAAATTTACATACAATCAAATTTAAAGAACGAAAAAAAAACTGTTTACATACATTCAAATGGCGTTTTGCACGTATTTGATTATCGTTTATTTGAAAAAAAAAAACAAAGCATACCTATATTTTGGCGTACGTATTCAACTATGGTCCTGTACTCCTACAGGCCAGTTTACTCAAGTATGGCTTTGAGCTGCATACGCGGAAAGTAAAGTTCATGTGTTACGCACTACGTGGCCACGTTTAAGAAGAAGAATCATTTTTACTAATTTATATAATTCATACGCACCCAATGTCTAATTGCAATAAAATTGAGTTACCTACGTTATAATGCAATACTTAGAGCTATTTACACCTCTTTCAGATTTATAAAAATGATTTGTAAAAAAGTCGATATTGTAATTATACATGTTTTTTATAGATAAAATACGATGAATAATTGGTGTACTTGATATAAATTGAATAAAACAAATAAACGTTTACATTGAACTATACAACATTTCGTACACTTGATACAAATAAATGTTAAGGTTTAAATGAGTTACAATATCACGTCTGTCTCTCTGTACTCACAAAGTGTCATATGATTTTATAATATTTTAATATCTCAATTCGCAATCGTATACTATTTCACCCTAAAACAAATGTTTATAAGACGAATAAGGATCGAAATAAGCATGGAATATGTATCATGAAACAAACTAATAATAGTAATAGTAATAAAAAGTGTCATTCGAGTATCATGCGTGGGAAACGTTTCACATATTTTTATGTTATTGTTATTAATTTTCTTCTATTGCCACTGCTTCCGCGCGCCGTGGATGTTGTTTATTTGCTTGTTTACGGACCAAAACATACATTGATCCCTATGCTTTTATAATATATTATCTTAAATATTAAAAATTTTCAACCTCCAAATAAAATGGAGTTGCTTATGACGCAAACGTGAAAACCGAGACATAGAAGTTATAACGTATCAGATCAACAATTCGGTAATATTATTGTTTGTTCAGAAAAAAAAATCGCATTACGTCGCCCGAAAAAATGTGACTACATAGCATGTATATATGAACTCATTCACAGAAAATGTGTATATCAGCGAAACAATTATACGCAATACGAGTATACATTTTAATACTGACAGGATTAATAGCTCAATCGTGGTGGGTGTTTAAAAATATACTTTTCTAAAAATAATTTCTTAACCTCACGTTTGAAAAAAAAAAAATCAGACCGAATAATTTTTAAGTATACTATACTGATGTCTGTTATGGTCGAACATAATAATATTTGTAGTATTATTTATGTCTAGGTACGGTAAACCGGAACAAAAAATGTTCGGCGCACAGCTGAAAAAAAAAGAGTTTGGTCCGGAATATAACTCAAAAATGTATCTTATGCACGCATAAATAGAAACAGTCCTTTTTTAACGTTCCGATTTTCTGGAAACAATATTGAACATTTTCTCGATTTTTTTGTCATAGTCATTTCAAATGCTCCTCGGAGTTTATCCCTCAATAATACTCAATACCCCTCCCCCCAATTTTTCAATTGTTAGTCATGGGTAAGATAGGTGATAACCTTTATTTTTATACCTGAACCACTTTTCTGACCCGCGTTAGGTTACATTTTACCACAGTCATTTTTCTTTAAGCTCAAATTTTAGAGCTTTATGTTAATAGTATAAGATAAACCGTTTCGATTAGTTTTTTTTTGTGCATAATGTTTAGTTATTTTATTTATTTTATTATTTCTGCATAATCCAATTGCATATTAACTTAATTAAATTAAATTACACTGATAAATGATAACAGCTGATATACGCATACAAACTGAGCTATGATCATATCTGGCGCACGGAAATCTATAATTCGTTTGAAGTAAAATAATTATAGAATTATTACTACGAATTAATTAATTAAATATTGTAACACCAAAATTAGCAAACATTTTTAATAATACGCTTATAATAAAACGTTTTATTTATACATCATCAAGTTTATTAATTATTATATTGACTGCCTTTTTTATTTGATTTTTATCAATTGTATATCATTGGTATTATTAGATTGACTTTCACATCAATTTTTTATTCTTTACTTCGTTATTTAAATTTGTCGACAGTTTATCTTCACTGCACAAATAACACTTGCCTTTATCACGTTTTCACCGGCCGCCACACACATACGTAATTATAAGTTAATTTTAATATCTGCCCAGTGCCCATCGTTGTCCGTCATTATCGTGTGTTTAGTAGGCGAAAAGTCCAGTGTGGTGTATATTTATTTGTGTGTGGATTACTGTCGGATTCGCGTACGAATTTTTTTTTGTCGTGTTCCATGTGTATAAAACGCCTTCCGTAAAGTTTTATTTTATTTTGCTTTATAATATATTTCATTAATTTTATTATTCCAAATTGTTTGTATGGGCGCAAATCGCCATGATTGTTACACTGTTATTACATCACGTTCAGTGATTTTTTTTATATTATCCTTTGCAGGCGCTATTCGCCATAAATAGAAAAGTTGTGCGCTAATTGCCGACTGTTTATTGTACAGTAATTATTATTCCGCGTGCGCAAGTCACCGCAAATTGTATATTGTATTTTTGTTAGTATTACTTTTCGAGTGTCTTGTAAATTATGTTATATCAGGTAAAAAATGATTTATAAAGATTTTAGGTAGCTACAGCTGGCCAGTCTGTGCTCCACCAATTGATGAGGTTTTTTTTTTTTATTAGTTTTATTTATATTTAAGGGCTACATATTGTTATATTTATATTATTTATTATTTAATTGAATTTTTCTATGACGCTGTGATTTGTTATTTGTGTATTTTTGATTATTACAATACAACTACATATATAGTTACCCTCTAATTACGATTGTTTTTTTTTTTGTATTTTAAATTTCTATTATTTCACTGGTTTTTAAGTACACAGAGTCACATGTGCACATGACAGATAAACACACACTTACACACATTACCATCGCATAGCTCACTGGTATTTGCGCGGCGAACCCAACTAGTTGAGCATTACATCATTGCACGACACACGGCCGATCGGTGGTGTACCGTGTGCAACACGCAATGGTCGGCGACCGGGCCGCGTCATAATATTTGACGCGTCCGGCCCATACAAAATGATTGAATATTGTCTTTCCCGTATAATTGGGGAGCTTCTTGAAATAGTTAATAATAAACCTTTAGCACTGTACTATGATCAGTTCAACTGCAGTGTGATACGTGTTTTGGTGGCATACAACAATCGTATCGATACTTGTTCTATGTCAATTTTGTTTTCGTGCACCAATTTTGTATCGATAAAATAAAAGTAAACTTATTAAAATACATTTTTTACTTTCGCAGCTCGGGCAAAGCCACGGGTTGTTCAGCGGTAATGTATCATTTTTGATTTGCTCGTTTCAATAATAATAACAAGAATGTTAGAGTATTTGCTCTATTATCTATGGTATTCAGTAGTAAACACGTTCAAAACGTTCGATTTTGGGTTTTTCAGTATTTATACAAGGGTTATGTCACTAGGAATGTTTTAAAGAAGTCAGTTAGATCAGTTTATATTCCTAGAGATGGTCGATATAAATATAAAAACAAATTTGTAATAGGCTAGTTGTACTTTTAATGTTCTAACTTTTGCAAAAAAAAAATGTTTCGAAAATAATGAGATTTCTATTAAATGCTAATATCGATAAATCGATAATATACGTATGTTTCGAGCAGTTACTATAAATATTTTATAGGTAAACAACTAAAAAAAGAAAATCTTGTGAAAAATAAACAATTAGATAGTGTATGAAGAAAATACTAGACGGTGCAGGGTTCGATTCTCAACTTCGGTTGAAGTTGTTTTAAATATTTTCTCTGTTTTTCTCAATTGTTCGGAAAACTGTTCAAAAAATTACCTTCTCAGAGTACCAACTAGACGACATTTTTTTTTTTGAGAAATGTACCATGTTGTATACATCAACGGAGCAATCTTTCCGTTCGAAATCGTGTGAACAAACACAAAAAAAAACACACACACATCATGATAAAACCGATACGCTCAGCGTTTCACTCAGAATCTAAAAATAACATATTTATAAATACCTCATCGATCAATATGTGGAGTTTATAAACTGTCTAGTAAAATAATACAAATCTCCTTTTTTTTCCTCTAGTTTGAACCAACGACGACGCCTGTGGGGAATTCGGTGAGTAACGTTTTGCCGGAAGTACCTATGGTTAAAAATTGCAGTAAGTATAACTACGGTGATAGTCTTATTGGTGATATTATGAGGTTTGAGTGTCCTTATAATTGTACCTTTGATTTATGCCACAGTTACCACAGACGAAAATAACTATTATAATTAATTCAGAATTTTATACGGTGTACACGTAGGTGTATTTTTTTCGTGTTTTGAATACGGAGAAACGCGTTGTCACTCGGCGCCTTTTAATCGAACGCCTACGTCATAGACATTTATGTAATAAAATATACTCAAAATACGAAAATAGAAACTATAACGATTTTTCAGAACGCAATGAAAATAATAAGGTCTTTTTACATTTTTTATTTAAATTATTGGCTTGTAATTATAAACACATATTTATTGGAAATTATACAGTTTGAATACATTCGTTTCTAGTCATATTATATTATTTAAATATTTGTTTGAACCGGACACAGTTATCAATTTTCAAATGCAAGTATTCACCGTGAACGATACCTATATTAGCTATTAAATTTTTATAATTGATGGAAAAATATATTTTCTAAAACTACAAGTAAGACATAAGTTCAGTACAAGCATTTAAATTGTTTATTATACATTTGATAAAATATACTATAAATTAAAATAATAATAAATATTATATATATTTATAAATTATTAAAATGTGACAAACAATTCTCAATAGGTTATGCGTTCAATGAAAAAAAACATTAATGTTGTTTGTACGACCATCAATTGAGTTTTACCGGTTTCGCGGATAAAAAAGACTTTCATTACAGTCATTACATACGTAAAATATACATTAACTGATTAATGTCCATGTTGCTTATGCATCTGACAAGTAGCTAAGTAGTTCAAGTATTAAGTGCTCTCACAACTTATGAGTGACACTGTGGCAGGATCATACCATACGACATACACCAGTATACTGTTTTGTATTTAATCTTTATAGTTGATCGTGTCAACGTGTCGTACCATTAGTTTTTGGGAAATGGTCAAAAGTGACGAGTATTAATAACTGTACAAGTTCACTTTTCTCGGAGCAAGTGTTTTTTTTTTATAAGTACCACACAGTTATCGTGAAGTGTGCCACTATTAGAGGCAACCCGATTTGAAACGTATAGTGAATTATTACTTCGAAAAATGTTACACATTTCGTAGTCAAAATATATGGCTTTGGGGAATTCGATAGAAGTATAATTCTATTCCAATTTCAAAGTTCTATCGAAAATGAAAAGTTATATTTTAATTTTTCTACTTGAATCCTGGACAGCGCAGTAGTGGATTATTATTTTGATAGGTCAACACTTTCCGGTACAATAATCATTAATCTTCACGTAATATCTTTAGAGATTAGACACTGACGACACGAAAAATCGCCTTAAAAAGTAAATTTATTTATAATTTTCTTGTAATTAAATATTTATAGGTAATTTCATAAGTTATATGATGCATGCATTATCAATTTTGGACGAATAAAAATCACTATAAATCGTTTTCGAAACACGATACTTGTATTGCTCAAGCTGCCTATAGAATACTTTAAACGAGGCAATCGATTAACCACGTGCATACCACACAGAGCTAGATAGTTTAATTATAACCGAGTACCTGCAGAGAACTGATTAACGTTAAATAAAAATTTAAACATTGCGCAACCGCGAATGGTTCGCTAGAACTTTCTTCCGCGTTTAACAAGTATTCTTAAATACTTCAACGAAATAGCGTTTTAGAATTTCATATTTATGATAATATTACTGCAATATTTCAGACGAGAACAACACAACTACGCCATCGCATATTGTAATGGTTTCATGCGATATCTGTACATTGCACTTTACATAAGCTGTTTATAGTCGAACGGTTATCGACTGTATAATTGTTTTCAATTATTTCTCCGCGGCGAAATCGTAAATAGCATAGAGAGCTTAACATTTGTTTCAAGATACAGAGAGTGTAAATTTAAAATTAAATTTCGCATAGCATATTCTTAGCGCGTATTTAGCGATATCGAAAGTAATATCACAGCGCACATTTATGCATTTTTAAGCGCTATAAAATACCAACCCTGGACCGATAGATGTTGTTCTCCGCGTGATATCAGAACTGCCGTCCCGCGTTAATATCACCGCGGGGGTTAGCGGGTTAGCGCGGGAACCCGAATTTTTCGCTGCGCAGTGCGGTTGATTCTGTTTGAAATTTTTTTGAAGAAAGTCACCGTACACGGATAGCATAGTGTTGTCGATGGCACGTAAAGATTCTCCGAGGAAATGAATTGCCCACCCGCCAAGGGCACGGCTGTCCTAGCGTGTACGCGACAGTGCGCCAAGGAAGCGCGAGAGAGTGAGAAATAGTGACGCGGGTGGGCATGATAGGCGTGCACTCTGTGAAGTCAGCATTGTGAACAACAACTGCAGCAGCTACACGACAGAAAGACGGAAGACGGTCGCACTATAATCACACCGCAATATTATTATACTCGTATGCTGGTACGTCTCCATTGTACGTGCGATCTGCGCATCACCGCCCGCCGCCGCCTCGGCCGTCTAGACTCGAGACGATTGTAACATGGTATTTTTCGCCTTTTTATTTTCGTACGCGCACCGCTTTTGAGCATGTGGCGTTTACATTGTATATCATATTATTATTATTATTATTATTACATTTTGGAACGCACAAACTACATAATAATATAATGCGTAGCAAGTGTTGTTATTTTCTCGTGTGACCGCGTATTGTGCGAGTATATGTGTATATACACAATACGTGTACGACCGCGGAGACGAATATTCCGCTCAGCGTGTCTGCGGTCTCCCGACCAGACGTCCGCAACACCCCGAAAATTCCAAACGCACCATCTCTCTCTCTCTCTCTCTCTCTCTGAGAAAAGACCGAGACCGCGAGACAGACAGACAGACAGACAGAGAGGGAAACGGGCAGACAGACTGCTGCGGAGATTCGTCGTCGTCGTCTGCGCGCACAATGACTCACGCCAGAGATCTCCATTTTTTCCACGTCGTGCGCGTCTTGTTTTCGTTCCTTTTCACACGCCGCGCGATTCCCCAGAAATCGAAAATTCTCGGAAACCAGGTACCGCACACGCCTAACAGCGCCGTCGAAATAATTAATAAGGGCGCGGCGTCGCGGCCACCTTCTGGGAAACATCGGATGGTTCGTTTTCATCTCGCCCGCGCCACGCCAACCCCCCCGCGGGGCGCGCTCCGACCGTACACAATACCGCACGAGGGTACGAAAATAATAATAATAACCGCGTAAACATGTTTTGATCCCTTTTCCGTTTATACTCATTTAAAAACGTTCTTTTCTTTTTTTTTTTCGCTCATTTTTCCACCCTCCATTCATATAATATAATATAGTATACTATTACGCATTGTCCTATATCGTACGTGTATTATGTATTATTGAAGCCGGCGGGGGCGGCGGCGTGCCGCGCATACCTACGCGGTATCGTCCCTCACACACGATACACGTATAATAATAGTAACAGTACGGCTCATTGACGGCGGAAATGCCCAAGGTTGATCCGGCGCACGGCACTAGGTCGAATCCGCTGAAAATATTCAACGAATTCCCCTGGTCCGCGTCTTATATTATATATAAATAAATATTATTGAATTTAGAACCGCGTGTATTTCGCGTATATAACACATGTTATTAAACACGTTTCCCGGTTTCCGGCTCCCGCGGAATATAGGTACGAGATGGTTGCGCGTACGATCGCAGTCGGTTTTTTTTTTTTTCTAACTTCGCCTTCTCGTATTCCCTCGCGTGATGGGGCGGTATTCATGATATTCTTGATCAGACAGTCTTTTTTTCTTCTAATCGCAAGTACCACGAATTGGCGTCATTGCTCGACCTTATCAAGGATTCTGAGGGACCGGATTTGCCGAAAAAAAATTCTAAAACGACCACTAATGTTCCTGCAAGTCGAGATGTGCGTTCTGAAGCGGACGACCGAATATTTCTGGAAAATGTTGTTGTTATATAGATTAACAATATATAATTTGCACTATAAAATTGTAAAATATTTCAAAAACAAACGTTAAATATGGAAAAATACATTTATAATGTTTAAAATATCAAACTTTAACCGTGTACAACGTTGTCGTTAAATTATAGTAAACTTTGACGATAGTAATACATTTCTACGTTAAATAATATTGAGTTTTATGTTCATTATTATTTAAAGCACATTGGTTAAAAAAAAGAAAACAATTTTTTAGGTAAAATTGTCTATAATATTAAAATGCATGATATTCAATCAAGAGATATGTAATTTTCCCCTAAAATTTACGGAATATGCAAAAAATATATTCAATAATCACCATTGTGTGTAACTCGGATTTCTAGCTTGGTTTGCTATATATTGTAATAAATCTAGAGTATGCAGAATAATATGCAACTCTTACAGCTTTCGAGCCATACTTATAAGTAGGTATAGGTTTACCGATGTAACATAGAAGTTAATAGTCAGGCGAATTTACTATTAAGCAATGCGCATATCACATTTTTGCTAGGTAGAGTAAATAAACCGGAAGTTGTCTTAGACTAGAACTAATAGTATTTGTGGTAAATAGAATAAAACAAGGTACTTCAGCAACTATTATATTTACCGTATACTGGTACGAAAAAAAAATGTAATTATTGAATTCCCCAGAACTTTTTAAAAGCATTGAAAACTCGTCAAAAATAAACAAAATATGGTGACTTATAAGTTATATTTATAAAAAGAAACGGGTTTTAAAGACATTTCTGAAAGACAGCTGGAGAAATCGTAATGAAATTACACCCACATATTTACTAGGTCACTAGGATGATCATATTTTTAAAATGCGGGACGATTTTTTTTTTAGTTGCATTTTGTTTTTTGCTAACAAAATTAATGTGTTAAGGCTTTTGAGCACAAATACAATATTTATCCACAAAAACCATCATATAATGACACTTTTAATATAATGACACATCAAAAGAATATCATTGTAAAGTAGAGACATTATTCAATAATATTCATTAACAATAAGCAATATCAGGATAAAAATACTTGAGAAAATGCGTCCCTTATGATTTTCGTCGAGACAACGGAACACATAGTTGAAATACGGAATGATCTCGTAGAACTCGGGATGTTTGGTCGTCCAGTAATACATAAATATATACTCGTACGTATAGTAAAAAATACAAATAACAAAGTTATTAAAGTATTGCAGAATACAGCCATCGTTTATAATTTTATAGCGATTTAATAATATGTAATCTGACGTGAACCCACGGTACAGTTTTTTGAGTAACGCACTTGATTATGATGCCTATCAATAGTATTACTCAATAGTATTAAGCTGTCGTTTCATATATTATGTCAACGGTTAATCCATATAACGTTCTAATCACGTCAAAAATTAAATGTTTCATTCACATTAAACGCATTATGCGCCACTATGGTTCAATCGGAATGCACAAATGTATCATCGATTACTTAAACCCGATTCGGTGCCAGCTCGCACCTATGCACAGTATATTATGTTTATGTGTTACGCACGGATAGAACGACGGACGTCTTAACGGAATATTATGATTAGGGCATAAATCACAACATAACCATTCGATCGTATAATTTATCTTATCGCTTAGACAATAAAAGTGTCATCATCCGTGATGCTCGTGCGAGTTATGTGACTTCAATCAAATCACAATTAAGCTGTAAGATATGACAGTTGCTGTAGTATAGTTGTTGGTTGTTACAGTCGTTATATGGTGATTATGATGGACACTGAAATCGAGTCACACGCAACGATGTCGTTATTGTAAGTGTTTTTTTCATAACCAAAACCGTTTTCGACAAATGTGTTATAACACAGGCGGTGCAGGTGTATCGTGTTCATCGTTAAAAGATTGTTGATAACATTAAAAATAACAAATGAGAATATTATGTTTACAGTCCTTAGCCGACAGGGACGTGTTCTTGCGCTAATTCCTATGCATTCCTTTACGCGAAGCCGATCGACGGGCCTATTCATTGTTCCCGAATATTAGTGTGCCAAGTGAATTTCAAACTTCCTGGGTTTTTTTTATTCCCGTCCCCTCCGTTCTTTCGACGTATAACTTTGTTACTGCACCAATTATGCTCTCGTTACCGACCATCACACTAGGACGATGCGTATTGCCATCCTATTGATTAACTGTTGGTACATTGTTCACAGATTATTTTACTTGTGTATTTGTATTGCTTATTCATAATTAAGTATTTAACATAATGTATTATAATTATATTAACTGTTTCTGTACTTTAAACACCATACCGTTGTTTAATAATAACAAAAAAATTATTATGATATTTCGTTTACTAAAGAAAGACCTTTTAATTCGTATGTTCCGTAAATCTTAGACTATCTGATTAATGTAAAAATACATTTAGATAAGTTTAGAGGTTTTTTTTTCTTAGACATGGATATCTTTTATCGCTGGAGGTCATGTCGAAATTTACCGTTTCCCTAACAACGATTTGGTTGTCACAGTCAAAATCATAGTACATTTTGTTTAAATATTTTAATAAAAGCAGAATCGGTTGTAACCTTGATTTTGACTATGATTTAACTGTGAATTTACTATGACTACCAATTCGTTGTTAGGGAAACAGTGTACTTTAAAAGTTTCCGTTGTGCGTAAGTCACGTGTATACCACGTACAGCGTGCAGCTGATATCTACTCTTTCCTTCCCGTTAACTATTTGCTACTATTGTTAGATCACTGATATATTAGTAAGTTTTGTGGTATAAATAAATATATGGTAGTGGTGGCTGGTGGGTCGCCAGACAAAAGAGAAATCTCTAAATAGTAAAAATTGGACTTTAATAATATTATACTTATTAACGTTTTGAAAGACTCTTTTAAAATAACAAAGTACAATAAATTGATTATTTTAAACAAAATCGTTATTTTATAATGTGTTCTACTGTATTTGCCAAAATTTTCAAAAACTCAGTAAGGACTTAATAATTTAACAGTAATGAGTAAGATCAATTCACATAAGAGTTTTCAAAAAATTATGTTTACATCATACAATTTATGATAGAGCAATTTTATCAAAGTCAAGTTAATACTTAACTTTTTTAGAAAGATTTTATTGTCTCCATTTTAATAAAAATCTTGAATGATTCGTTAGTCTCGAGAGAAAATATTATTATCTTAAAGATACTATTTGGGATTTTTTATAATATTCATAGTTTTATTTTTAGCGTGTAATGGTGTTAGTATTTAGAACTTAAATGCTAAAGCACTTTAATTTTTAAAATTCCCTTTATTTATCTTACCTTAAAATATGTTCATAAGCAACCGAACTTAACCCGGAACCGTTTTTTGAATATGATGACTGATGATAATTTAATCTATTGAGATCGTATAACACCCGCTATATTGGTAAGTCTAAATATTGCATTCCGCCGAAAACCTAGTACATAGAGAGTCAAATTTGTGTTTTTATTTTTCGTGATTTTTGAGAAATAACTTATTTATAAAATAACCTACATTATAAATATAACCTCGACGAATGTTTTTTTAAATCTTACATACAAAATGTATGTTTGCTTAGGAACCTGTAAAAAGTTTTGCATAATATGAACTTTTTATTAAAATATCAGACCCAAAACAACACGTAAAAATCTCAATATTGTACCATACATCCTTTCTTCACTAATAAATTAAAAGAGTAATTTTAAAATATAGACACTTTACAATATAGCAACGGAAAATGTTCAAGTCTGTCTTAACCAATAACTCACAATGTGAATGACAAAAAAAAATCGAATTAAATTAAGAATTTCGAAATCAATATCAATTTTTCAATAAAAGTGAGGTACATCTATCTTTGTGGTACAACAAAACAAACCTATAGCTATTTTATTTATGTTAATAGCGATCAATGAATAAAATGAAATTTTTTAAATGGTCCATATGTATTAATTGTCACTTGGTCATCAACCATCATCTAAATAAGTGTATGTTTTTTGTCGTAATTAGATATACTCCTATCAAGATAAGTCATATAAATTCCGCACTTAAACTATAAGTAATTATTTAATAAAAACATTATTTGAATAACAATAGTTAAATATGATAATTTAAAAAATAGTTTATAGGAAATCGATGGAGACGACGAGGCGGTGTCCTCAGAATAGAGTTAACTCCCACGTGGAAAGTACCTATATATTATATTTATACAATGACGCTGTTTTTTGATTTAATAAAATAATATTTAAAAACACCTTTTAGAATCTTATTGCAATTGTTTTAAAAATGTATTTATTTGTTTATTTTAATATTTATTGATAATAATAATTATAAATAATAATAAAAAAAGAGACCAACAATTATTCGACATTTAAAATGATTTTTTTAAAATTATGTATAGGTACGTTCTTTACAGTATATGTATTGAAATACAATTAATCAATACATATATCTTGAACTGTTTAAATCAAATTTGTAACTATAATAGGTATTTTAATCAATTTAATATTATTTTTATGTTTGAATTGTTTAGTAATGAATATATTTTGAAGTACGTCTAACGTAGAAATTTTATTTTAAAGTTAAAATGGACTGTTGAGTATGTAAACATAATATAATAATATTATGGAAACGTAATAGTATCCAATACGGCGTGTGTTTATATCATTGCGATATTTCCATTTGCTTTTTATCGAATTATTGTTTATTACATAATTTAGATTTCTATTTTCCTGAGAAAATGATTGCACCTTTATTCCGATCGAAGTGCAATTGCGCTATTATCATAATATGCAAAATACTTCTAGCTTAACGATGTAATTTAATTATAATATACCTACGTCATACGAATGCAGTGACTACTGGCCGTTGTTTATATATTGCGCCATGGCGGTGAATATTTTCTATCTATACGGTCAACTATACCGTCCGTGTACCGGTCAATACCTGCCTACCGTAGGAGAGCTCGTTTACATGGAAAAATTATGTATCGCGGTTCAAATCGTTGTCGTTGATTGTGAAATCGGCTTTGTGGCACATTTTCGAGAAAAAGAAAATAAATTAAAAAATACCGGTCGCAAAGGAAATATTATGCGAGCGGCGCGCGCATGTGTCCAGCACACCTTCAGTAAACGCCGTTCTTTAACGAATACATAATTATAATCAGCATCCGGTAACGCGGTAGACGAGACTCTGCACCACGACGGTGTAATAACCATGCCTCGATGACCGCGCTGTCGCTTTTACGCGCGACAAAACATAATAGTGTAATAAAATATCATATTTCATTCTCGCCATAATAATGTCATCATAATCATCGTCTCGATTTTCGATTCTTCGAGTTTCGAGCTCGTTTCGGAGAGGTCTAAAGTCGAAAAATCGTGCGAAATCATTGTCTCTCGGCGACCTGTCAAGATAAGATTGTCTTTTCCATATAGGAATAACGACGGCGTCGTCTGGTCTACCTGGTCCTGAGGATCGGAGGGGCGGCGCGTGAGGGTATTAGGAAAACTAATAAATACTTCTCTCCGCGTGTACTCGTGTATTGTAACTCGTTAAGTAACACGCACAACGACAATCATAAACGCGTGTAAGTGTATAATAATAAGGGTCCGCATATATACGGACCTACGAATAGTGCACACGCCCACCTGTTGTGTCTAGACGTTTCCGTGGACATACGATCGCGAGGGGTTTCGGTTGACGAGCCGTTCGAGAAAATACGGACGCACGCGCACGCATAATATATTGGCTATCGTCTAACCTGTGCTGTCACTAGTTTTAACTTATGACTTTTAATTTTGCAAAAATGTCGGCTCAGTAAAGTAGCGTCGGCCATTTGTAGCTATAAACTAACGCTGCGGGCCAAGTCTATGATCACAACTAGGTACATTATATATTAGTATATGCACCACGGTTAGCCCTCACAATTTTACCAAACCTCATATTATTATATTACTGCAGCGGTCGCCGCTTATTGGACTCTCGATTATTTGACTCATTCACGACTATTGGGCTCGAAACAGGCTGTATCGATTTGCCCGTATACTACACATCAAACAGAAATATATTCGTCTGTTATAATCACAGAACACCGTGGTTGATATGGTAATTTTACGATTACATGATCAACATTAATATGAATTTTTTAAAAAAATAGATTAAGTACAGGTGTTACAGCTATCGTTTAGGCATCATTTTGAGCATTATGGAGTAAATGCTCTGTAAAAAAAAATACTTTTTTTCAGCGATAGATACAATTTTTTGTATTTTTCATAAATTTACTGTTGTAAATTGTATTATTATTCTATCAACCCACATACGTCTTAACAAATGCATTATGTACGTATACAAATATTTGTTGTACTGTATAAACTGAAATCTCAATCAACAAATATTTTTTTTGCTGGTCTTTTCTCGTCTCATATTGACTCATTCGGTTAATGGACTCAAAAGGACTGGTCCCAAAGTGAGTCCAATAAGCGACGACCGCTGTATCGATACATATATTATTATTTAAATACAATTTAAAGTATTATTTTAATATCCGTAAATTATAGTAGGTATTGATTGAATACGTGTACGGAGTAACTTGAAGAAAATTCTGCGAGGTGGAAGGGGGTTGTAATTTATTTTCTTAACTTACATTTTTAAAAATATAGAGCGGGACTTTTGCACAATCTGCGCTAAAATTATATACTTCGACCTACCCGTAAGACTATGCTATTAAATTATCACACTATACATGCAGCAGCAATGTATCACCGTGTTGAACATTATAAATATAATAATTACAGATTGGATTTTTCTTTCAAAAATGTGAATAACAACAGGGGCGGTTCAAGGAGACTGTACACCTGTACCCACCAGATTGACGTGTGCAGACGAGTATATTATATTTAAATGAATCGTAAACGAACACTAGAAGAAGCGTACAGGAATGAGGAGGTGAAGAAGGAAGAGAAGGAAAAGAAGAAATTAGTAGACGAGTGGAAATACGGAATGAGAAGAAGGGAAAACGGAGCGGCGCGCAAAGATTTAGTGCGTGACGCGCGCCGCCGAGTGCGCAAGGGTAGCGGTGGCGGTGGCGGCGGTGGTGGCGGCGGCCGCGGCGGTGGTGGCGGTGTGACGGGGGCTGCGGCGCGGTACACAGTAAACGTATACGTAAACAACCGAACAAACGGACGTAGGCGCACGCACGCCAATGCTCGCGCCCACGGGGTACAAAACCCGGCCGCGACGCTCTCGGTTCCTCCAACGACGACGACCCGAAGCGCCGGAACGACGTCAAGTGCCAGAACGCCGCGTGCAATCGTCCAAGTCGCACCGCTCGCCCGAACACTTTTACCGCGCCCGAACGGGGCACGTCGACGCACACCTGCACCACGCGACATCTCGTCGTACACACCCGGTGCGCGCCCATATACCCGTCACGCTCGCGTAAATATCACACCGCATACGGTTTACCTGTTCGCAACGCTCTCGCGTGCACACTTGTCGCGCGCTCGTTTTTTCCAACCCGTTCGTTCACCCTCCGGGAAACGCGACAGCACTTCGCGGCGCACTCGCACCGCATCGTAAATGCGCATAAACAACAATAACATCGTTACGTAATACGCGTACGGTTCGAGTCGAGTGAGAAAAAAAATCGTCGTCTAGCGCGCGCCAAGCCGTCCGGCGAATCCATCAATAAATTACCGTCGTGCCGACCGTAACCGCGGTTCATAACGCACCATATACCCACGCATATTATTCGATTACGTTAAACCGTCGCCTATCGCATCATGTCACTTCACCGCCAGACCCGGTGGCTGCTAGTCGTGGCCGTGCTGGCCGCGTGGTGGACGGCCGCGGCCGTCGGCCGGCCCGCCGACCCCGTCGACGCGGACGTCGACTCCAGGGAACCGGTGGCCCACGATAGCGCGGCCGGCGTGCTCGACATCCGGGGCGTGAACTCGGACGGTGCGCTGTGCGTGCGGCTTTCCGCCATGACCGAGCGCGAGCTCGACAACCTCGAGGCCGGCCTGTCCAACATCGGCGCGCCCGCCGGCGCGGCCACTCAGCCCGATGACGCCGACTCCGAGATGATGATGATGGGAGACATGCCGGCCGCGGACGCGCAGGACCAGTCGTCAGCTTCGGCCGTCGCGCAAGTCACCGTGCGCAACGACGTCTTGTTCGCCGACAGAGAAAGGTAACGATATTCAAATATAAATCACGACGGTGTTATAGTATCGTAAAAAACGGATGAGGAGTCACCGATGGTTAATGTGCAAGGCGATACGCCGCCACCGCGGGGGCTACTGAAAAAAAATACTATATTATGTTATCGTATTATTATTTAAGAAATAAAAATGTGGCTATTTTTCTTGTGAATTCGCGCGAATGAGAAAAACATTTTTCCGCAATTTTGCGTCCAAAACAAACCGTGGCTTACGAACAAAATACGAAACAGACCAATATAATTATGCGATTCGGCAAAAAATAATAATTTGAAAATAGCATTACAATCTTCAATACTTCTTCTAAGAACACTTACATTACTTATGCAAAAAAAGTTAGCAACGTAAAATTTCTTATATTTTTCATTCCTCGGTACATTAAAAGATGTATAGCTAACTCTAATATTTCTATCGGTATCCTATAATAATTAGCAGACGTTATAAAATCCTAGTCCCGAACTTATATCTATATTCGTAATATATTGTTACCTTTCCCAGACGGATATTTTATCCGAGCCCTGAGTAACGCTGCATGAGGCCGCGGAAACTTGTAATATACGAAATATTATTTTTTCTATTCGGTTCCTAACCGCAGTCACGTTAGACATTAACGAAAAGTCCTTGTTTTTTGTTCGGTAACCCGGACCACAGACGAAGCAATAATATGTACATAATCCGAATACCGACTACGTGGTATTATTTTCGATACTAATTTAATATCCAATCGTAATAATCATAATATTTAATGGTCTATGAATAGAATCTTAAGTTTTATTATATACATATTATGTATAAGTAAGGAAAGATATTTTCAATCTGTTACGTTCGTGTACATGTATGTGTTTGTGTTTACTGGCGATACACCAATTTGGTATATCGCCAATAAACAAAATTAATTATAACTATATGTACACACACAAACAGATCGAAAATATCTAATTACAAAATACGACGGGAAAAAGAAATTGTTATCTTATTTTTCAAATTAAACAAAGCAGTAACCGGGCACGGTTTTTTTTAAATAAAAAATATGCTGTTTTTACTTAAACTTAACTTAAATTTAGTTGTGAGCTTAATTTTTCAGAAGCAAATATTAATTATTAGTGCATTGGATATTGGGTATTGGGTAAGTTACCGTGTCGTAAACTAAACATATTATACTTGTTGCAGTATTAAACTAAATTGCAACTGGGTATCTGCTTGTGCTAGCAGCAAAATAATTGTAAAATATGTAAAAATTGAAAAGTATGTTCATGAAACCGTCCTCAAATGTAATACAATTCACAATACATTGATTAGAATAAAGATCCAAGCTAAATTGATTAATGAAAATTACATTTTTTTTTTATCATATTTTACGGTGATTTACCGGTCAATAAAGTTTAAAACGACTAAAATGTTTTTATGTTATTTTATCATTACTGTCACTGATGTTTTGATTGGAATGATATATTTTTGTTATAGCATTTTTAAATAAAAAGGAACGGCGATACTGGGAACCAGACATCACTATTTACAAATGTCGGGACATTCATCAGTACAATTTTCAGATCAAATAACGATTTTAACGATCGAAATATTAGTATGAAAAATTAACAAAGTTTGTCATTGTGTGTATTTCATTAACAGAGTTGGTTATTTATTTTGATTTTATAATATTTGTGTTTCATATAATAAAGGTTACTGTTTTAAACTTTTGGAATTTATTTCATTTTTTTAAAAGTAATCAAACTGAAATAATTTGTATTTCATACTATTTAACATGTTTTTCAATGTTTTTCATTTAAGTAAATAGTATACATTTGTTCGAGAATAATGGGATTTTTTTTTCATTATCAAGTCATTTCTTATAAGTCTAATAATAAAAATCTGGTGATTCCACTTTGAATAATATTAATCAAAAGCTTAGGGTATTTTTTGTAAGGTAAAAAGTGGAATGGTAAATTAAAAGTAAATATATTCAATAAAAAGTAGACTTCACGTCGTCTGATTCGTCTGTTTCGACGGAATCGAAGTGTGTATTATTTTGCCGCCAAACGCTTATCGTAAAATTCGAAATTATTTTCTTATATCTATTCAACTATTCTTACGTCTCGTGCTCATGTAATATTTCATTTCATTTAAATGTATACTCATATCTTCTACGTTTGGAAAGGAGTATTATGAATCTGTATAAAACCAATAAAATATAACCAACCAGTTAATATTAAGTACGACATACTGATAAATGCCTCGCGAAAAAGAATAATGCAACAAAATACAGTCGTATAGAATGTAGAATTTTGGAATTAATTATAACCGATCGGTTTCATTAAGACGTGTTAAGGTATTACGAATTCCGTTTACTTGCCCCGTGCCCCTCCCACCGTATGATTTTCATGTTTTTTCAGTATGATTAATAATATATTCAATACATTATTTCAGCTATTCGCTTTTTTTCTTATAATTTTGCAGCTATACGTTTCACTGATTTCTATTATTTCTAAAAGAATTGACATTTTAAAGATAAAAATTGTTTTAATCGTGGTGTAAATGAAAACGTGTTGACCATATTTGCAAATTATTATATTATGATTAAACGTTTGACGAGGACGGTAGAGTGACGTTTTATGTTCCTATAAAAAGAACATTTAGGACGACTGCACAAACGCCGAGAATCAACGACGAAGAAATGCAGAGAAACAGGGTTCGGTATAAATCGACATTATCTGTTTTTAGCTGGTCCAAACCGTCAGACTTTAATCATTCATGGGCCCATATGTTCGTCAGTCTCACTAAATTTAGAGCGAAACTTTACGCCGCGTGAACAGACGATCGTATGAAAAAAAAAAAAAGAAAAAATAGTATTTCAGTGTTCAGTTCGGTCGATGAGAAAAATGTGTGCGAGGGAAATGCGCATAATACCCACACTAACACGCACAAATTATAAATAAACGTTGGGTTGCAAACAAAAATAAATTACTTTGATTTACACGTCTCGTTCTCCAAGACAAACATTACACTTTTACGCTGCAATTGTCCACACGCTCACTCAACTGTCTCACCATACAATAATTAATGATTCACTTATGTCTTCCATAATTCGTTGTTCGTAGCTTAGATACAGTTACACGAGGTAAAAGTAGTAAGCGCGTACAAGTGTAAATTGTTTTTGGAACAATTGTAGTTTAAATGAGATCCATCCAATGCTAATAAAAATTCTGCTCGAAATTTCTGGACCACATCCTTTGTTATTGTTTAATATTTATACGTCATTCATAAATAATTAATACTCTGTTGTTGTACAACAGTTCCAAATCGATTTTAAACGCAACATTTTATCAATAGGAAGATCTATAAAATTATCTATTTTGAGAACACAAAACAAATATTTGAATTTGTCCCAAGTAAAAAAAAAAAACTGTGTAGTACTGTAGCACGTGCTGTGGATATATATATCTGCAAGATTATACATATATTTAAATCCGCAAATGTCATGTGTGAACCACACACAGATCAACCACTTCTGAAGTTAAATAAAAAAAGTGTTATACTGATCGATTGAAGTTGTTATATAAAAATAAGACTTGGTGTGCAATTATATTATTTTTTTTTTTTTTTTTTATATAACTCCAGACGCTCTTTAAATTACAAAGTGTACGTACAAGTATAATGTTTGACTTTACGTGTGTACACGGTTTATTTTTTTCCCCGTCTCGGTTCCTTAATTTATTCGTCTGGACCATTATGTTTTTATTTATTTTGGACCGAAATTTAGGGGGAAATGCATTTGACGACTGCATTTCCAGACAGATTTTAATGCGTCTGCTGGGAAGTTTTTTAAACGATTACTGGTTTTGTCGGTTTCGGATTTTATTTTTCGTTTTCGGTTTCGTTTGTGACCCGGTTAATAAATCGAGACGGGAATAAAAAAAAACTAAAAACCCCAAGTACACGCAAGTAAAGAGGTGCATTTAAAATAAATCTGACTTGTTCTCTCGGCTGGTAATTGCGGCGATCTCGTTTAATGGGATCCGTCTACGGCGTCTCCGGCCTTGGTGTTCAGACAGAGCTTAACTGCAGTTGACCGTTTTGTAGTATTTCAACGCAAGATCTGTCTTGCATTTGCACGTGGATCAATAATGTTTCGCTGAAATGCAACCGAATCGGCGTTCATAGGGTTGAAAAATGTTTATAACGCACCAAGTCCATTTTGCAGTTCCCAGCACATAATACATTTTATATTTCGTTATCGTTCATATACACATCAATGACATTATTGTTTATTCACAGCCCCGATTGTTCAGAGGACCGGTATGTTAATTCGTCGTCGCCGTAAGTGAATACGAACTATTTATGTGTGTTTTCGTGTGTTTACCATTATCAATTAATATCAACCGTAGCTGTAGTGTAGTGTACCGTTTTCAATGCTTTACCATCATACATTGTAACATGCGTAGTGTGATATCATGCCATTTGCATATTTACACTATCAACGTTGTTTTTGTTTTGTTTTTGTTGTTTTTGTTGTTCTTGTTATGTTTGTGCTTTTCAATATTGTTTGTTGATTTTACAATACCGTTCTTATGCCGTAATGTTTTTTATTATTTTTTTTATAGTTCTAAGAAACGCAGGATTCAATCGATTCAAAATCAGCTCATGCTTTACATGGGTCTTTCGTCACCGAGTTCAATGGCCAACATACACCCGAACTCACCGACGCAAGTCAATTCTAACCAACCTACAACCGTGAAAAAAATGTTGGATACCGTGACGAACTTGATGTCAAACACCGGTGACGTGGCGACGCGCATCACCGACAGCGTGGTTGAGAAAGTTCAAAGTTTTTTCCCTATCTGTAAGTTGCCCGGCAATCATTTCGATCCGTACGATCTCCAGACGTGCTTTACGATACTATTGAATTTCACGCGTAGGTTACGTGCCGAAGAATACGAACGACGACGAAAATTGGAACTCCAAGAAAGCCATGAACATGATGTTCAGCATCAGCTTGCCCAGGGCACCCGGCGGTGTTTCGGTCAACATAAACATGACCAAGCTCAGGCTGTACAAACACTTCATCGCGTGCACTTCGCAGACAAGCGTAGAGGTGCGTAGTCGACCATTTCATTCCTCGAACGTCGTCTCGGGCGTACTACTATTATAACGATATCATTATGTTTATTGGTCTTTCTCCAGAACGATGACTCTCAAATCTGTCAGCCGATTTCGCCGAAGAAAACTGCTAGACCGACCAATTCCTCTTCCGCGGAAGCCGCGTCGTCGGCGGAGGACAAACAGATTCGAGTGTCCGTGTACATAAGATTGATGAAAAAGAAAGTTACAGGTATTTATAACGATAACTTTTTTTTCGTAAGACTTTTTTTGAACGAAAATTAACTCAGAAATAATTTTATGCAGTTAAGAGGAAGCTATTGGACAGCGGTATGTTATCGTACTACGATGAAAAGTGGACGGAATGGAACATTCATAAAGCGTTTAAGACTTGGCGCAATCAGACACACAACTTTACGATCACCGTTGAAGTCGAAGATGAAGACGGCAATTTCCTTCCAGTAACAAGATTTTTCAAACCGATGAACTGCACCGGTTCCGAACACACAAGTAATACATTTTTCCCGTAATTTTTATCATTTTCAATAAAATTTAAACATGTGTGAGCTGTGTATGGAGAGAGTATTATTGAAAATAACAGTCTTGAATTCAGTGTGCAACAAAAAGGTAAGCGGTTAGGTTAGGGACACAAAGGGCGAGAGATTGGAGGGATGTGTTAGATAAAAAGTGTGTTCAAGGATGGAAATAGGGGTTCGACGGTGATAGGCGCACGATATCAGTCTAAAACTTGGGAGTGGTAAAATTATTAACCCCTAGAAAACCCGCAGGGGGACCATAGTTCTACTCCTATCTGACATAAATGATTATAGTTTCAAAAACATTGCGAATTTGCAACAATTTAAATAAAATCGAGGTAATGTTATCAAAGGGTACTCTGCAATACGTCAAACCTAATTATTATTTTTTCGACGTAATTATCGATGAGTGTAGTAACACACTATCATATTATAGTAACATAGTACGAACCGGAACAAAACCAATAATCAGCCTCGAAAAATTAATAATCCTCTTTGAACTGCAAAATGCTCGGAACGAACTGGGGGCGGGGGACGCTAGATCATTACTTAGGGACATGAGCCACCACCCCCCCACCGCGTCATCACCGTACTGATGCACCGATGCGGTGCGCGTAGGCAGCGTTCGTACATTGCCGTTCGCCTAAACTCAACGTGCGGCTTGTGTTGCAGCGATCTCGAAACCCATTCCCGGGCTTATGATGGAAACGCTGCACAAAGGGCTGCAGAACGGCGACGGCACGGTGCCCATGAGCCCGCAGATGGCGCTCAGCCTGAACTTACCGCGGTATCCCATCGTGGACGTGACCACGGTCGAGGTGCCGGCCGTCGAGCAGGCGCAAGACGCGACGCGGCTGTTCAACCAGCAGACGGTGTCCGCGGTGAGGACGACGTCGTGGCGGCCGGACAAGCCGAACGACCACAGCCAGTACCCGCGCATACGGCACGAAAACGGGTCGCACAACAAGGGTGCCCCGGCCGCGGCCAACTCGTCGGACGCGAAGACGCTGCCACCGCCGCAAGCAATGGACTTCTCCCGGATGGGCGAGGACCTGCGCGACAGGGTGGTCAACAAGATCATGCTGGTCAAAGTCAAGGCCACGAGCACCACCGAGCCGTCGACGGGCTGGACCACGCCGTCCGCGACGTGAGTCCGCGTGCGAGGTTACCGGTAATCCTGACGAGAGCCTGCGCGCGCCCTTTACAATAACCGCGGGACTCTACTAAATTTCATTTAATACATCCATGACCGCGGCGTATACGTTACCGTTTACCGCGTAACGAGCACTGTATTATGTTTTATACCTACCTTATATTTCACGCGCTTTGGATCCTCATACAAGGATACATCCATCCCCCCAAACCCCATACACATATTTTATATTTATATATATTTATATTTATTTATTATAATTATTATTATTATTTTTATTATTATTTTCTTTAACTTTATATAATTATATTTGCGTTATTACACTAGTATTACGGTGGAGGGAGATACATTTACGTATAATATTATATTTATAGACGATATAACTTTATTTATTATCATACAAATATTTTTACTATCATTAACATTATTATCGCATTCGACTAACCTTAGGTATATCCAAGGCTGGACATAAACGAATTAAAAAGTTTAGTTAATTTTAACTATATTACAAAATGAGCTAATTTTTTTATCTTAAACTAACTTCTGACTTAATGAGTTACAATTTTTCTATGACACTTAGCTACTTGGATTATACATATAATATCATTCAGTCTTAAAACAAAAGTAACTAACTTTTTTTTCTATTCAACTTGTAACTTTTACAATTTTATAAAAAAAAATAAGTAACTTTTAACTGAATTTACATGTCTCTGGATTAACATAACTTAACGAGTTGAGAAAATTACTTAACATGTCCAGCCTGGCTTACATCATAATACAATTCGTATATATATAAATATTAAGTAATAATGTATAATGTAAAATGTTCCTATAGTTTTTATCATTGCGACTGGGCTAAAATCAAATATATCTCGCGATCCGTGTTTATCTGTCTGTACGCGTGGGGCACATCAGTCCTGTTGTGTTTCACGCTTAGTACGCACAAAATACATATAAATACAGGGTGTCTCATAAGGGTATATTTTTGTAAAGCAAGCTGACACCCTGTGTATGTACTGCAGTTTGCAAACACATTTTAAAAAAATTGCATGAAAATTGGCGCTCTACCACCCTAATATACCATGATGGATATATTTTAATTTTAGTTTTACATTTTTTCGTTAAATTTAACTTTTTATATACTTAAGATGTCGTATATACATGTACTTGAGTAAGATATTTATAACATTCATTGTAATGAGCCCCATATTATATCAATATTACGTAAATTATATGTGTTTTTTGTTATGCCAATCACTATTAATTACGGTATATAATTTTATATCTATTATTATCAGTATTATATCTCAAGTGAATAGAGAAAGAAAGTAATATAAAATTACATTTTACTACGGTTTGTCAATGGTTCCGGTTTTAATGGCATGTCCCGGTGCCCCCCCAGTCGGTCATTCTTTTTTCCCGATTAATAATTTTGGTAAGGAGCAGTGTGGTGCAGTGGTCAGTTCGAACCCAGCTCATTGCAAAATACATTATGTAGTCTCTTCCCCCGCCATCGGTCTGATTGCTCTACACTGCTCCCCACCGAATACACTCTACTAGGAGTGAAGTCCACACACGTGAAAAAATTATCTTCTTAGAGAAGATGGTACAAATGCTAAGAATGCTCTCTACCCCTCCCGAGTGATAAGTCATTTACAAAGACCTAACGATCGTTTGAATGAAATACAAATCCGAAAAAAAATAATTAAAATAATTTTGGTCTAAGTTACAACGAATTTTGCGAAGAACTTAAGAATGATACGAACTCTATTGAAGAAAATGCTTTCAATAGAAGAGTACAAAAATCAAAAGATATTAAGTAATAACTAACAACAATTAATGCAAAAAAATTTAATCATAACGAATTACACGCTACCTAAAAATAATTTTTGTCATAGAATTTAATAACATTAAATAAATTGTATTTATTCGACGTTCGATGGTTACTCGATATTAATTTATAGTTTCGAGTGAGTGTACATTTAAAGCTGTTATCCATTTTTACCGTTTATCAAAATAATTGGATCCAACGTGTCCCGACATCATCCTCATTCAAGTGTTTTCGCTGTACCCGTTTAGGTCTTTTATTTTGTTTAATAATTATTTGCGAGCGCGCGCGCACGCGCGTGTGTATGATACATAATAATTATATTTTTAAATACAAAACAATTACCGTGTACACGTAGCCCGCGACTTCGTCGGTTTTGTTGTTACAACTTATTACCGTGCATGCACTTTGGTGTACAATTAACGAAACGTAGATGTTTAGGTATACGAGTATATATTATTTAGTCCTTGAGTACGGTGTACAAATAACGCACAATGTACTCACTTAAGTACTGGCTGCGTTACGCCGTGCGCGTGGTTATACACGGATAGGCATCATCACAAGTCAGTGTGTCGCGACGACCGACGGTGCATAATTACTGTTATTGGTTTGAATACGGAAAATATCCCTCTCCGTGCGTTCGAAGTGCGTCCAATGATCCTACACAAAGGTAATATTTCCACGTTAATAACGCACTTTTATCAAGAATATTTTATACACCTAATAGTTTAGTGCGATATTTCTATTTGTACGGGTAAGTACCAAGTATATAATATTGTAATATTAGAGTTAAAAAACAATTCCGTGCAATTAAATGCTGACATTCACTTTAATCGTAATTTTTTTTGAAATTTACTTTCAATTTACTTCCGTTTTATGTGTAGTAATACTGTACAGAGAAAATATTATATTAAGATGAATAATTAACGATCTCAGCTCTGATGTGTAAAGTGAATTAGTGAATCGCTTGTTTACTGTTTAATTACGTGTAACAACCACGCCGCGGTATCCGCATTGTTACAAGACAATTAATTATTTCGTCAAAAGAATTGCACGCATTATATATACCTATACGCAGTATTTATAGGTTTTAATTTATTTCAAAAATAGGTAAGCTCTCGTGAAGTATAATTTCTCGTAACTTTTTATTTTCAAACGATTAACCACCTGATGCACAGTCAACAACAACAATATCTCGGGGAAGGGAAAGTTAAGACACATGTACCCACAACCCACGTAGAAAGTGAAAACGATAAAAAATGTATATTTCCAAATTTCCAATCAAATATCTCACTATAGGAACCTAAAGTTGTAATATATTTTGTTTTGCGCATCACCAGCTATTAATACCAGGTACCGTGTTCGTAATTGTCCACTCGCGGTGTCCAATTGTTGTTTTACTTTTTTTTTTTTCTATTATCACGATACATCCGGCTTACGGTGTTCGCGACTATTTCTCGTACTGCAGCAGCGCGTATAATAATTGAGCGCACCTGCAGCGTTCGCTCTCGAGCTGTGCGTCATCTGCGATTCCGAGTATATTACGATACACCCTAGGTGGTAAGAAACTGTGACGTATCGTATTATTTTAACTATCGAAATCACGCGGTGCCACGATGACATTATTGTAACGATTCAACATCAATCGCCTTTCACGCGCGATAATATGTTAATGAGACAAGCGATCATGTGATTATGCACGGCGGTAATATTGGTATAGCCGTTCAGAAGTAGACGTATACAGGTGCAGGTAGACCACGCTGCTCGAGACTAGGTTTTAGTTTTTACCCGGAAAACTGCACGGGCACCTCCCTGAACGCATAAGTGGTACTATATTTTAGTTTATTTTTTTATTTTTATTACCTCTACGTAAAGGTTTCTTATTGGTAGACATTAATAATTTATGGCTATGTTACGTAAGCGCTACACTACTTATTTATAAATTACACATCATCATTTGAGCTGAAATTAGCAGGGCATTAGCGGCAATATAAAGTTATACCAAAATCGATATTTTTTCTGACTCACTCAGTATCTTATCTAATTTGAAAAATAGTGCAAAGATAGATCCCTTGGCCATAAAATTTAACAATCTTATCCACAAATTAAATAAACATATATGCTTTGGCTTTATATGGACTCTAGAACACAGTAATATAAAGAGGAATGAAGCAGACAAAGCAGCCACAAGTGCAACTAACAATCCATACAGCAAATTATTCTCGTGTCATCACTAGTTGATATATATAAAAATGTTGATAAATACTGTATAAATTCATGGAACTCTAAACGGCATCAAGTAACTGAGAACAAATTAAGAGAAATAAAACACACAGTCGTACCCTGGCCAAAACCAAATAGCTTAAACAGAAAAGAAGAAATCATACTAAACGGACTCAGAATTGGTCACACGAGAATAGCACACGGATACCTGATGGAAAAAATGAGTAAAACACATAGTCATCCTGTTCTTTTTTCTTAGAGGCCAGAAAAGCTTGCCAAATTCCAGACTATTTTCAGGATGCGCTAGGACCTTATTCTAACACAACAAATATAATAATGTTTATTAAAAAAATCGAAATGTACAACCTAATATAAGATAATCTACATTAATGTAAATATCATACTATGTATATAATGTAATGTAAGCTAATAACTTTGTTGTTGATGCTGAATAAAGAATTATTCAATAAAAAAAAAGTTATACCCAATAATCTATACAGATAAAGCGCCAAAAGTACAAAATATAAATATTATTTACACCATTATATTAATATTTAAACATTTTATTATGTATCCAATAATATTAGTTACTATTTTAATGGTGATAAAAAAATAATTATAATTTTTACGAGCCGGGTGCCGTTAAGACCATAAGTAGCCACGGTGTTCCCATTCTGCTAAAGCTAAACCATACTTAAATAATATTTGACGATTGATATTCACAAGTTCGCCGTGCACAAAGTTCGTATATAGACACGTGTAGAGTTTGGTTTTATATGTTATTACTTACAGGGCATGCAGTTATGACTGATTAAAAACATGGATTGTATATTAATTGAACAATTTGGTATAATCGTACAAAAGATAGTACAGTTAAAATAAATTGCACTGTAAATAACGACAGTAATGCTGTCTCAGAAAATAACTATAATTAAATTGTTAAGTTGCTTACATTTAGTGTATAATAATAGGTGTGTATGATATGAAGCATTTAAAAGTGGTACCCGTCAAACAAATAACTAAAACACTCTAAATCAGTGGTTCTCAACGGGGGCGATATCGGGGCGGTGAAGGGTTACTGAGGGGCGATGAACTAGGTTTGGGTGGTAGGGGGGCGGCGAGGGTGATCACGCAAAAACGTTGTTCATGGTATGACCTAAAAATAATACACTACTTGATAATCCATATAATAGCTATCTATCACTATAAAAAATAATAGGTACTATGTTGAGCAATGCACAATAACTTATCTTTGATTTTTTTCCAATTTATTATTTTTATTACTCTGGCGATTGTGCGTGCACATTATATTTTATCACACCGTATCTCACATTTTAGAATTCTCACATTGGGGGGCGTTAAAAAATTGATTGCTGCTCAAGGGTTGAGAAACACTGCTCTAAATCCAAATCCAATGACATGTTTTGTTTGGAAATATCACACAACGATTTATTGATAATCTACGGCACGTACAACATATTTTATCTCCCTCGGGTCGTGTATCTGTACGCGTAATATATGTATTATATTTTCAAAGAGTAGAAGCTAAAAAAAGCTCTTCTTCGCGAACGGTGTACGGTCATACGATTACAATAAATAAACGTAATTATCCACGGTTTGTGCTTAGCATATTTTACCGTAACAATTGTTGTCATTTATTCCCAGCGTAGATGTCTGGAATACATACGAACAATACGAATCTATGTGATAACAGACCAGTCGATTTACAATGAAGAAAAAAAAAATTGTTGCACTATAGGTACATTTCCCGCGTTTTGAGGAATTTAATATTGAAATTAAATCATTATTTATAATACGACCGTGATAATTATGCGCACCAACGTGTTATTATACATTTTCGTAACTCATACACCGTATTATACTGTTTTTCTTTAATCAATATCGTGCATTACGTTGTACATTCCATATACCATATACGAGTGGTTAATCAAATATTTCACAATAAATCTAAAACAACAAAAATATATCTATATCTACGTATAACGTAGCGCTCGTATATTTCGCAACACCCAGGCGCGTAATCTTGTTGTAGGATATCATTTAATTTTAAAAATAATAAGTGCATAATACTGCTTTAAAATTCACGTAATGATATTTAAACACTTAAATCCTGAAGGTAGTGATTGGACCCAGTGCTTCTCAACCTATGGGTTGTGACCCAGAGTTGTGTCGTAAAATTTTGAATCGCTCGCAAATGCTCAGCATAGAATCATAATATTTATTTAGGAACTATAATTTTTGACGCGCTTGAAATTTTTACTAATATTAAGAAAAAAAAAATAGAAAACCTACTAAACTACATATATTTAAAACTAATTTAAACCGTTGGCCGAGACGAATTTTTGAATATTTTACCAAAGAATAAAATATTATTCATAGGACAGTAATAAATTATGAAACTCTTCCTACGTGCACAACATAATTACATGTTTGCATACATTATTTATGTACAATTATTTGAAATCATTTCCAGACGATTGATTGTGAATATTCAATTAAAAAAGAAAAAAACAAAACTGTAAATGCAATAATATGATTGTAAATGGTACTTGTACCTGCTTGGGAGAAAAGCGGTTAGGAAAACCCCAAATTAATAACGTAAAAATTATAATTAACAGGTTTACTATAACCTTGTACATTCCCACAAGACACTCGAGGTTAAAATGATTTCAAACGAATTTATAAACAGTTGACATTTTTGTATAAGTACTTGATGTAAAACTAAAACCAAAAATAACTGTCTTGAACATTTTTGTGACGTATGTTACATTTAATTAATGGCTATGGTGCGATTATTTCATAAGGTTAATAGGTACAGTAACGAGTATGACGTATACATTACACATCTACAGTAAGACACATGGAGTATAATTAATATATAAGACAATATAATATGTCGTAGTGTAATCACTGTTTGTTAAAAAATCAAATGTACCCGGTACTCAATTAATTTTATTAGATATTTTCGCTATAACTGTCCCCAAAAACCTCGCCAAATATTTTATTTCATTTTCGATACATTGGCTATTACGATAGGATGTCTACTGGAAAAAATAAAACATTAAGATACTTGAAAACCGTACAAAATTGTTTTAGGAATTCCCCGTCGGCCTTCAGGACACTTTCCTTGTTGTGTGAGTTGGAAACATCGCTCTCAGGTCTAAATGTTGAAGTTATCAAATATATCAATATTCTTTATACCCGTTCGCGAATTTCGACGAATTCCCGTTCACGTAATATTTCAACGCCAATATTAGGACCGAGATACGGTTTTCGATTCGATTCGATTGAAGACGATGTTTCATGTAACGTTCGTCTTACGCTTTAATTTTTTTTGTTCGCAGATACCATGCTGCCAATGACGTAGTTCTCCACGACTTCTCTCGCGGCTGATGCTTCGTCTCGGTTTCCGTAAGATCCAATATAGTGTTGATAAATATGTAAGTGTTGCGATTGCTTGACGATAATAATAAATTAACAATAGTGTGGTAAAGTTCGTGTTCCGCGGTCACATCGCGACGGCAGGACTTGCGTATGCGTAATCGTAAGTTCGCTGCAACAGTACGTCGAATGTATACCTATAGTGAAACCTCGGTATCTCGAACTCCGGTATCTCGAAGTTTCTGTATGTCGAATTTTTTTTTCAGTTCCGATCATTCAGTATTGGACTTACGCATTAAGTTATTTCGGTATATCGAATTTCCATAAGTCGAATATTTCTATAGGTCGAAGTCATTATCCGGTACCCAACGCCTATTATGATTCACTAACTCGAATATATGACAGATTAGATAACGTTAAACCTTTCATACGTGGTGCCCAAGCTGAAAACTATATACATGAACTTCGAAGATACGTCCAACCACAGTCAGGAGTTTCTGACAACATTTTTTCTGCACTTAATATTTTAGGTAGTTTTATTGAAAATACTTCTAATACTAAACAAATACAAACAAAAATGACAGATTTTCTACTTTCATAGAAAATAATGTGTACTTACCCAAATGACGAATACTAATACATAATATGTATGCAATTTATAAATACAATTTTTTCCCAATAATTAAACATTTTTATTTCAAATTTATTTGTTTTAAATTCCCTCGCTAACTCGAAGTTTCGATATGTCGAATTTTTTTTTGTCCCATACGACTTCGAGATACCGACATACTTTTCCATTGGGTTTGAAGTTGATTGCCGCTGATGAGGGTTTTCATCCTAACCGGTGGGTGGTACTGGTGGTCAGAGAAATATATCACTGTAATGGGCCACATATTATTATAGTTTTCGGTCGGTTGAACTCGGCTCTATTTCATTGAATTTTGGCATTATATTATTACCTTTTTGATTTACATTCGTCATGAAATGCTTAATACTGAGCAACTGCCTGTTCGAGTACATCGTACTAATTTAAATTTAAATTAATTTCGTCACATTCAAAGATAATCAGAAACCATACCGTTTTGCCACGGGGCTTGCATTAAAAAAAAGTACTCGTTTATCAAGTGTTCAATTATTATTGAAGGAAACGCTTCAATTTTATTCAACCGGATTTGATAACAACGGTTAGCAAAAAGTAATGTTTAATTATATATATTTAATAAGCCAGAAAATAATTGATTGAACAACGTCCACGAATAACATCCACAAAACACAGTAGATAATGGTGTTATACGTAACGCTTATATAATTTATACATATTGTATAAGTACAATACAGTAAACAACGCGAGTACATTGTCGACGGAACGAACGTTATTGTGATCGTTATAGTGATATTGAAAAGATACTCGCTTTTATATTCTACTACAATACTACATACTTCATAAGACTTACCTAATTATTTTTATTCGAATGCTAAAATACCGTTTCGTTGATATTCAGACCGACCATGGAAATGTCGACGAATACCGATCACTGCAAAACAAACAGAGGTGAAAACAATCAAGACTGTACCATCTCTCTCGGATCTCACGTATGTATTGAATCAATTATTGTACATGTAAGATACGGTGTTAAGTTTTTCACAGAAGAAATATCTTATTTCACAACACGCGTGGTTTATTTTGTTTATTTTTCGATCAACCATGGCGCAAACAACAACACTAACGGCACGTGCTGCTCGCGAGAAACGTTAAATAAACAATTTATTTAAAATCGAATTCGTTAATACAATAAGACCGGTTACAATGTATGAACTATGTAATTTTTTAATTCTAAAAATAAGGTTGATGGACTGAAAATGATAAATAAAGTTATACAAATATAATATCACCTATTTATTAATTTAAGGTTGTAAAACTTTACGACGTCTTTATACATTGTTTTAAATACTCGTATACATAGCATAGTAGTGTGTAGACATAATTAAAACGCGCTCTACGAATTAGAATCGATTAAGAAATAGTAGGTAACAGATTAACATAATTTATTGGCTTTACGATGTTTAAATGACAATATAGTGAAACAAAAATAAAAACAAATTAATATCAAGTAAATCAACATTCAACAGTGTGCATTAAACGGTCGGATGCCATAATATTTAGTGCATAGTGTTATACCGTGTGTCAGTCAACTGTGTCAAATTCCTTTTTTATGTCAATAATGAATTAGTTTCATTACTTCATCATTTCTTTCAAATTTCGAATTGGTAACTTCACACTGCAGTATCCTTGCACGTCTCCACATTCGGTCCATCCTAATTTCCATCGCACAACATAATTTTTCGTGTGTGTATTTAGAGTAGTTTCCGCATGCGATTGACATTGTTTTGATTTATTTAAAATATGTTATGTACCTAATAGGATTCTCAAACAAAGTCGGACAAAAAGGAATTCGATCGCAAACGCTGGCCTTTACAGCTGCTACTAATCAGTAACAAAAAACGACTGGTCCTGCAATGTCTGTGCCACGTTTTGATCGGAGCTTACATGTTGGCCGCCGTCAACCATTGGTATTCGAGTGGTAACTATTGTTGTTATTATAACATGCTCGTATTTCAACAAACGTGCGCCGATTTAAGACGATTTATATTAATCGATATCCACATTGCAGATGAAAAAGACTTTAAATGGAAAGACGGATTTGGCCTGCTGATCATCATGGCTACGATGTATTACATTACGTGGCCGCTCAAATGCCTTTACTCGATCCTACCGAAATTAACGCCGCACGCTCAGCTGAAGTAATACTATTAGTCTATAATATTATAATATCCATGATAGTATTATAAAATATGATCAAAGCGATCGCTTATCACCGACGTCTTAGAGTAGTCTTTGGAAATGCTCCACGCACGTTGATCACCATGCGGTAGCAATTAATTTATACTGTGCCCGCCATTTTGTCCTGCAGTGACCACCTGACGAGTTTATCGTACCGATCGATCGTTTGAAAATTATACTTTAAAATTTCCAAACATCGTGACAATAACGCCACTACTGCGCCTATTCGGTTAGAATATTATTCTAAAGACAGAGTAGGCATATCTGCGCGCGTACTTCTTTTTACGGATATTTTAATGCGGTGATCATATTATTGTTTCGATACGCGATTCTTTGTTTGGACCACCACGATCGATCGATCAATTAAAACGATATTATGAACAATAATGAATACAATATGTTGCGCATTAATCGCAGTTAGTGGATGTCGTAGAATTAATGTTTAACATTTATACATAATTATAATTGATAATTTAATTATAATAATAATAACACTATTTTGCTGTACAAATAGATTAAAAATTAAAGTAATCATAGTTTTGGTGACGTTAAAACAATATTTAGACGGTGCCCGGGTAAAAGGATACAAGTCCATTTAAGCTAATATTTTTTATTGCATACCCTTGTAGTTTGTTTTGATATATTTTAATCATCGATTAACTTTAAAAACGAAAAAATAGGAGGTTTATTTATTCATAAAACCTATGAGAAAAGCGAAATATTTCGTCATAAGCCATTATACGAATAGGATGAGCTCAACAAATTATTTATAAGTCTTATCAAATTTGCTTATTACGACTTTTTCATGTACTATAATACTAATTATACTAATAATATATTAAGTAAAAGGGTGTAGGTCAAAAAATGTTGTGTAATAGGGATCAAGTTCAAAGTAATTCTACCCAAAAGTAACAAGACATGTGCATAAGGAAAAAGTCCATATAGAATATAAGTCCCAGTTAAATAATTATTGGATTATAAGTTTGAAGTTATTCAAATATTTTATGTTTCAAGAAAATTCATGTTTGAAGAACTAATTTAAGAATAACTAATGAAAATATTGATAAATAATTTCGACTTTTGAATATTGTAAACGATTTTTTTTTATTTTACCTACTCAAAATATGAATTTTGTACTTATTCTCTTTTACCTGGGCATTACCATCCGATAATTACCTAATTTGCAAGCAGTGCGTTATTAATTATAATTTATAACTGAAATAATTTTGAAGTTTTTTCAAAAAATGTCTACTAGTAAAAAAATTACAACTATGTATACTGAATTTATAATGTTTGGTATATTCGTATAAATAATTCAAAAGCAAAGCAGAGCATATCATGATATTATATTTTTTCAACACGAATTTAGTTTATTCACATGAATATCTATCATGACTTTTCTCCCGTTTCCGCTTCGACCACACTCTACTTTCTTCTCATTTCTTTAAACTTTCATTGACGATCACCCTCTGTGCACACTCCATAATGACCCCATGGTTTGTGGTGACGTTAAAAATATCCTCTCAATCCAACCAGAAAATATCACACTTAATACATTATCTTTTTTCAACCGCATACGGGCGTTTTAGTTAAATTTATATTTCTCCCACTTTTTTTTTTTTTGTCAATTTCTTATATTATATCACGTTATTCCCTTTACGTTTCTTGCCTAATACCCATAGTTGTCGGAACTAATTTTATTACAAAGTGTAAACAAAGATAAATGTAAACCTATCATGACGTGCGAACAGCAGTGTTGTTCGAGCGTATTATCGAAATACAATTATCGTATACAATGCAGCAGCAGGCCCGACGACGTGTTTACAATAGTATTATATTTTGTTTTTGTTTTTTGTTTTCTCACCGCGCAGGGCCGGCTTGCTGTGCGTGTTCTACGCCATTTTCTTCGTGTACATTTATTTCGACACGATAAACGACCGTCATCGGCTGTTGCCGTTGGCCGGACTCGTCGCGTTCATTTTCGCCGGGTTCCTGTTCTCCAAGCACCGCGGCCACGTCGACTGGACCACGGTCGCGACCGGCATAGCCACGCAAATCAGCATAGGCCTGTTGACGATCCGATGGCCGGTCGGCCGGTCCATAGTCCAGGCCGTCGGTCAGTTGGCCGAGAAGTTTTTCTCCTTCGCGTACATCGGCGCCGAGGTGACGTACGGTCACCAGCTGATCGACAACTACGGTGTGTTCGCGTTTAAGGTTGGTGAAACTTGTAACAGCGTGTTTGTGTACTCGACGACGGTGCAGATGTCGACTCTAGAGTAGGGTGACCAGACGTCCCGTTTAAAACGGGATTGTCCCGTTTTCGGTCATCATGTCCCGTTGTCCCGACAAACTTCCAACGGGACGCTTTCTATCCCGTTTTTAGAAGATGGTCCTGTTTTAATCCCGTCATTTCAATATTATTATATTATGTTTGTGAAAAAAATATCGATGTATGAAACGATTAATATAAAACAGTTTTACTCGTATATATGTTTAAAATTAGAAACCAAATTTATAAATAACAGACACTATGTTCTCTACAGTTGTGTGCATATGTGTTATTAATGTATATGGAAGAATTTTTCTTTTGGCGGGGGGGGGGGGGGGGTGGTAGACGTTTCAGATGTCCCGTTTTTTTATTTTCTTAATATGGTCACCCTACTCTAGAGTTTAGACCCGGGGTCCTCACTAGGATTTCTGAGACAGCCAAATGGTTCATATCAAATTTTCCTCAGGGCCGCAAGTACAAATTGTACAGCTTAGTCAGGGCCTAAACCTAAACGGTATAGGTTAATTACAAAATGTATTTTTCTTATTGTTATAAATTATAATACACTATGAAGTGGCGTTAAATAACTTACAAACAATATGATTATAACATAAGTTTATTACATCAAAAAAATTAACTTTTTTGCATACAAAAAAGTAGGGAAATGTCTTTTACTTAATTTCATGAATAGGCCCACTTGAATTTATTAATTCGATGAAGTCGAAGGGCGAAATTTTTCACAACTCTCTAATATGGCATCTATAGGTATGTTAGCATTTTTTTTTTCAAAAAAATATTTGTTTCAATAACTTTAAAATGTATGTTTATCTATCCTTAACAATCAGTCTGAGTAAAAATCGTTCCGAGGGCCGCGTAGTGATGATCGCTGGTTTAGACAATCCGAGGTACAGCGAACCTAGCGGAAAATTCGATCCAAAGAGGATTTCGCGAGGATTTTAATTGCCAAGGGGAAAAAGGGAAATGATTCGAATTTTAAAGAGAGTTGCACGTTTTTATCACGATACATTTTTATTGCTTATAGCAGTAACACTAGGGTCCATATTACACATGCATATTTATTATTTACGCATAATATATTTTATTATAAAGAATCAGTTATTTTCTTCGGATATACGCTTTTGCCGAAAAGCTGGTTCATGGTGTCCACATACATTGCGACAACTGTCCGCTTATTTCCGAGGCGTGTAGGGGTGATGAACGATAAATGATCCAATTAGATTCCAGAAATTTAGGAATTATTGTAAAATTAATTTAAGAACCAAATATTACGGTTAGATAAACCGTATGATAATATGTACCATAGCCGACCTTCGCAGTTATTTTTCAATGTTAAATGTACATAACATCTTGTTCTTACCGAATACGAGTACACAAGTTGAACCACCCTACAAATTAAATTTATTTGAGATTACGTTAAATTAATAAATTCCAATTATAAAGGTCCTCGCCAAAAATAGTCAAATTGTATAGAGTGTTTGCCCACCGTCACACGCTTTATCACACTTTATTGTTTTCGATTTTGGTAAGCATAATAAGTTTAAATCTATTGTTTTCATATTTACAACTATATGATGTTTACCCGCGTAAAAACCACAAAAAACATCAAATCTTTTCAATCGAGCATATTATGTTTGCGTCAATAATATTTTCTTTGACAAATCAAGTCAATATTATTATGCTTATGGTCCGAACATTTATACAAGATTAAACAAAGTTAAGTTATTGACGTGGTACGAAAAGTGGCAAGGTTTGACTCATTTCGTTTTCTTTAACGTTATCATTTTACAGCATTTAACTGATTTATATTGTTTTATAACGATTTTCACCTTAAAACGAGAAAGAATGTTGAATGTCGTAAAATTAGGTACCTATGCTTTTTGTCGTTTTAGATTCTGAGCCGAACGAAAAATGTATTTATACCTATTTGTATCTATTTTGATAAAATAAATAATTTTACATCTTATTGGTTTGAACATTTAATTATACATGTACAAAAAATCAGGATGTTTGGTTCTGTCATATAGTATAAACATTACATAGGAAAGTTTATCGTTTCCTCGTTTTACTTTTAAGCAAATTGTATCAAATTCACAATTTTCATTTCTAAATTGCTAATACATAAAAATATAATACTCATTTATATTTCACTCCAACTATTGCGCGCAAGTCTATATAGTTCGGATAAGTGAAATTTGATTGAATTACCGAAGTAATACCTACTTCCGTATTACGAATCAACTGTAGCTTTGTATACTGCAATAATGATTGGATTTTAATATTAGATTTGTAATTTCAATCTGAAAACAGATTTTTTTTTATCTCGACTCTAGAATTATCGTTCATACAATAACATATATTCATTATATTCATTATTAAATAAGTAATATTATACTGTACCAACCTTCGCCTATATTCGATGATTCATCATTGCTTTCGAATTTAAACAAACAATAATAAATACAATTACAATACATGTGTCCTATTGCGAGTTACACAACATTAATTGTTTCACGATCCAATCATTGGATGAGCCAGAAGACATGTATCATTAATAATTATTATTATTGTTGATCAGTTGATAAGTGCATTCATATAAATAATAAATATTATAAAAATAATAAAGTACCTATGTACATGTGTATAATATACAGCCAATAAGATTTGAACGTATATTTATTAAATAATTATAATTTCCCGTTCAAAATCTCCCGTGTTCAAGTTTGCTTCAGGTATCATTGAATAATGTGTATAGTGTATACCTATATAATAACTACATATCATTATAATTATTATGATATATAACATCTTTCAATCTTAAAAATCTAAACAATTTAACAATTAGCCGAAATTCAGTTGTGCGTTTTGGTTTTTTTTCCAGGTGTTATCAGTACTGTTTTTCATGTGTTTCGTCATAGAAATACTATTTTACTACGAAATCCTTCAGACCATAATCATACGATTAGGATGGTGCTTACATAAACTGTTGGGAACCACGGCAATCGAATCTGTATATACGTGTGCTAGTGTATTTTTAGGCATGGTAAGTGACAATACGAACACCCTCTGGTTTAAACCAGAAAATATTCAGGAAATTGTAAGGCCTGATTTACGAGTTACTGATAGTAGTGAACAGTAAATTTAATTGTACACTATTGTAATCCTACTTGAAGTATCATTTAAGAAAAATACACTATACTAATATAGGGACATGTATTCTAGCACTACTGTTCTTTCCCTACTCGGTTTTAACAAAACGTAGTTACACAAAAGAAAATTACCATTTGTCGCAATATTCCCTAGAAAAGCTACTCCATACTGCATGTTTTGCGTGTTTGTTTCTAATATTATTTTAATATTTTTTACTACGCGTATTATACGTATAAAATGCCTATGCCTAAAAAATACTTTTGTCATATAACACCGATTGACACTTGTAAGATTATTTTGTTCGATGATCACGTGCAGTACATGGAGTTTCCTACAATATTTGCTTACCTGTTGAGTTATATCAACATGAATAGTTTCATACTTAAGCAGTTTTATAAATTTTACACGTGCATGCTTATTTGTTTGCCGATTTTCGATCAAATGCTATAGTGTAGTATAATTAGTTTTAAAGTCATCCAGAATTCATGCAAGTCGTATAACTGTTAATAGTTTCACGTTTTTAATATTCAGATCTCACAATCTATTTAAACAAATTGTCGCTTGAATTCAATTATTTTTAATAAAATGTCACGTGCAATATTTATATTATTACTTTAGACAGATGAACAAGCCAATTGAGTTGATGTGTTGTACAACGAACGCAATAAAGCACTTTTTCGAATCAAATATCAATGGCCTCTATATGTTTGTTAGGTCATAGCAGAGTATCTGAGATTATTCTGAGTAAAATATCATCAAACTCATATAGTGTTGTTCCCCTATTTTTTCCCCTCAACATAAATGTCTTAAATACCAACATAGTTTATCCTAATTATAACCTTTTTGTAAAATACACTCATTACTAACCTACTTTAAATATATTTACGTTTTTACCGACTGAGTTAGAAGTTACAAAATATATTGGCTTATAGATATTGCTATACAATAGTTCACTAAACTTTATTAATTTCAATAATTTTTTTAATAAAGTACACTATATAAAAGGTTGACAGTGTCATACTTAAACATCACCCAATACATTATTTCGTATGCTTAATACAACCTCAACACTCAACGGTAGTAACAATATAATGACTAAATTCTCATTGTATGTTTAAAATTATTAAAATATTTTGTTTTATTCTTTCTTATAGTCGGAAGCACCAATAATCATTAAACCATACCTAATCGACCTAACAGAATCTGAAATTCATTCTATTATGATGGGAGGGTTTTCAACGGTTGCAGGTATGATTTCCGAAAATTTTACTAAAAATGTAAGCATATAAAATATTTTCAGAAATTACCATATCATATCTATTTATTAGGCATATATTATTTAAAAACCAGTTTAATTATATACTAAAATAAAAATGTGACGAAATTGTTTTAAATATTATATGTGAATAAGAATTGTTTATACGTTTAACGCTAACGTTTGAAAACCGTTTAAGACATAAACGTATTATATAATGAAAAATTATTTGTTTTTAAATATATTGTAACGATTCAATTAGTTTTTTGTCCAAAGGAACTGTATTTGCGGCGTACACATCATTCGGTATTGATTCTGCATATTTAATCACTGCGTCCGTCATGTCGGCTCCCACTGCGTTAAGTTTTTCTAAGCTGATATTCCCAGAAACTGAAAAGTCGTTAACTAATGTGGAACAATTAACTACTAAGAAGTAAGCGTGCATTGTATAATACGTCATCAATAGGGCTACTTAATTTTTAAATTTTAGTTTTTTAATGAGAAAACTTAATATCTTTTCAAGTAGATTTTAAAATGTTTGCATATTTCTAGGCATATATGGTAAATTTGTAGGACAAAAAAGTATGCATCCTTCAAGTTATTTTAGAGCATGAAGTCCCTAGACTCCATATGTCCTGTTTCAGTCAGCTATAAATTTGATTTATGTTACGTGTAATAAAATAAACGACAATTTATTTTGCTTTTTTAGGTATTTTTTATTAAATGCTTTCTTTGGTTGTTTTTAATTTTTAAGTTAATTTTTTTCGTTTTTAATAACGATTTTACAAAATTTGATTTATCTATGTATGTAAAATAGATCTATGTATTTTAAATATTTGGGAGGTAGATATTTATTTTTATATCATAATAGTTAGAATTTAGAATTTTTTAGTCACTGCAGCAACCTGCGGTATAATATATTATTGCCATAAATGTATATATAATATATATATATATATATATATATATATATTCAAAATTATAAGATTAAAACAAACTAAATACGTTTATGTAAATATAATTGTGGCTTAAGAGTTCTAAAGAGCTACGAAATCGTAACTCAATTGATAAAATGCTCACGTCGATATCATTGTGTTACTGTACAGAGCCAACACCGAGAACAACGTTGTGGACGCAGCTTGTAAAGGAGCTCAGTTCGGTTTACAATTAATCGGAGCGATCATTGCTAACATAATAGCGTTCGTGTCGTTCGTAGCGTTCATCAACGCAATAGTATGTTGGTTGGGAAATTTGATCGGGTTCGAAGACCTTTCGTTCGAGGTAAGTGATCTAATAAAAACTGCAATGTTCGATCGATACATCGGGTCTTAATATTGTTACATGCATTTTTTTCCGCAGGTTATATTGGGAAAAATTTTAATACCCGTCACCTGGATTCTGGGCGTCGATTACAGCGAATGTGAAACGGTCGGGAGATTGATCGGCTTGAAAATGACTGTAAACGAATTTGTCGCCTACAGACAAATGGGCGAGTGGAAAAATGAAAACAAACTCAACGTTAGTATTGAAATTCATTTTTGATCCTTGCAGAAATAATACTGCTTTGATGGGTGGGTGGGGGGGTTATCGATTATTTTACTATTGAACTGCAGTAAAATAACTCAAAAAGTCCAAATGTTTAGATTTTGCACGTATTGCGTATCGAACTATCGAATTTTCCATTAAAAGGAAAACAAAATTATAAACATGATTGAATTGAGAGCAATTTAATGAGAAAAGTTAAAGAAGAAATATCGGTTTCAACTTAAAATGTTGCACTAAACTAAACTTACAGTTTTTTTTTTTGTTTAATGCGATTGTGCACATATTTAGATTGATATAAATAATCAACATTATTTTACAGAAAATTGACCATTAGTAGTACCCGATAGGTACATAAATCGTTGTCCGTTGATTAAACACTGTTATTTTGTTTAAATATGAAACTCGTAAATTCGTATTGATGTATTGATGTAAGTTATATTTTTCTCGATTAACGTTTATAAACCTACTATAAAATAGGAAACACAAATTTACTGGATTCCCGTATACCTAATAAATTAATTTTATTGAGTTGTTTGGGAAACGTACCAGTCCGCGGTCAACCCCTTTATAATAGTACCTATATAAATTTATATTACATTCTGTTAGTTATGAACTTACGTACGTCTCAGCTGCCATCTCGCTAATCATAAATTAATTTATATCGCGTTTCGGGAAATGTATGTTTGTACAGTTGAATACCTTGAAATTTTGGTGAATTTATATTTTTTCAAGTTGAGGCGCAGAATTTTGGAATTGATTCCGCTTCTTTATTAAGCTCCGAATTATACTTTTTCAACCCTGGGCATTGTTGGCACGGTATTTTGAGGTTGATTTCACTTCTTTTTTACATCAAAATTCTATCTTTTTTCCCAATCGATTCAACTTAGGCACAGAAAGCCTTTTTTACTTCTCCAAAGTATTTTTTTGTGGTATTGTATACTATAACATTACAGGGTACTGTATCATACAGAAATTTCATAATTTTCGAAAAATGTTACCAATATTAATACAAAATGTACCACCATCTTTGGAACCACAAACCTTTGTACCTTTTCGTACAAACACTGGTTCGAAATGTAAAACACCAATACAGTATTAACCTATTGTCGTTCACACACACACACACACACACACACAAACACAGTGGCGTATCCAGGGGGGTTAGGGGGTTATAACCCCCCCCGAAAATTGTGAAGTTTAAAAAATTGCTAAATATTCAAATACTATAATAATATAATATCATATACCATGTAAAAATAAAACACAATAATTAAAAAAATTGTAATTAATAACAAGTGTTTATAGCTGAATATTATATTATAGTTATCTATATATATGAACAAAAATGGTATTGAAGTATACTTCGAAACAAGCCCAGACGTTTATCCAATAATATCCACACTTCTTAAAATTTTCATAACACTTCCAGTGTCTACTGCCACCGGAGAACGAACATTTTCGACACTCCGTCGTTTGAAAACATACTTAAGAAATTCTTTTTCATAACCCCCCCCCCCCCCGAAAAAAATTTCTGGATACGCCACTGCACACACACACACACACATCTCGCCCGTTTTTCATTCATATCATTGATAAATGGGACAACAGTAATATGCAGGTTTCGTGTTTTTCAGCGCAAGTCTGAAATCGTAGCGACGTTCGCTTTGTGCAGCTTTGCTAACCCCGGATCAATCGGGTCCATGATCGCAACGCTGACGACACTGTGTCCGTCACAACGACCCGCGATAATCGGCAACGTGTTCAGGGCGTTCATCGGCGGCACAGTTACTTGTTTCTTGACCGCGTCAATTGCGAGTGAGTACCGCCGTAGTGTTCGTTGGGTCGTGAACGAAGTGATTAGAAAACGATACGTTCGCACTGTCATTATTCGTATTTTTTTTTCCTTTTCAGGTTTACTGATGCCCGATGCGGGGTTATAAGACCGAAATCGACTTTCTACTACACATACCATGTCGCGATTTTGTATTATATTTTAATTTTTTTATAATTAACTATGTAAACTTGTGTTCACTGCGGATATAACGTAATTTATGGTTATAGTATTATTATCAATAATCCCTATATTCCATTGTAATACCGTTTATTTGTATTTTTTTTTTTTACATTTAATCTTTATAATGTTTAACGCCCCCAAACAAAATGTGAGCGAATACAATATCCCATTTACTAATCATTGTGTATGCCGTATAATAGTTTCTCTTTTTTCTATAGAGTGCTCAGAACAGTATAAAAGATATTTTTTTTTTATTATTATCATTATTAAAATTGATCGGTTGACGGTTCGCATCATCAATCGTGATTTTGTGAAAACTTAAAGCCTTCATTAGTATAAGTATACATCTACTATAATGTTTCAATAGTTGAAATTTAAAATTATATAAAATTACCATTATCTGTCCATATTTAAGAGTGACCATCAATCTATTAGTTTAATTATTAGTTTATTAGATTATGATAAAACACGATCAGACAGAAGAATATTTTTTTTAATAATAGATCCCGCCCACCGTCCATCCTCGGAAAATGTCAGTTTTATTATTATTATTATTATTTTGATTATGACATGATTTTCAAAAAAATCAAAACATTTAGAAAACAATGCAACATCGTATTATCTACATAATGCTTTTAGCTCTTTGAAAATCTTAGAATATGTCTTAATATAAGCATTTAATTCTTTTGCATCAAAGGCCATTTCTTGTGAATTAACATAAGATATTATAAGTCATGTCTGTAAGAAAATGTTTAAATTTTCATTATAGATGATAATTTTACCTGTGATATATTATTTTTATTTTTCGATTAATGTGATTTCAAATAATTGGTGTGTACCTCTGAGTAGTATTGTTTCTAATTATTTTTTTTTTTATATTATATGACCGATTATTGAGTTAAAGTATCAAACAAATTAAAGCTTTAGACTGCAGATAAAATTATTGTCCTATGTAAAGAAATAATTGTTTTATCCTTTATAGATTTATATTGAAATATGTTATCCAAAATAATATATACCCGATGGCCCATGTTGCCCAGGGTTTTAATAAATAAAAACGATTATTTTACATTTACAATACAATTTTGATCATTATTTTATTAACCTTCATAGAATTTTACTCAAAACAGTTTTTTATTAATGTAATTGTAATTGCCTACATAAAACCCCTTAAATAGTGATTATGTAAAGTTTTCGTAAAAATGATTAACGATTGATAAGTTTATAGTATTTTAATATTTATTACTTATAGTTATAATACCATGATAGGACTTACACTTTTTTACGTAGTTTTTCAACATTTAAAATTTGACTAACAAAAATTCGACGTATGATTAAGCAAATCTTAAGATAGTTTATCATTAAATTAATTAGAATTAGAATCAGAATTAGAAATATAATACCTATTGGTAGGCACATGTTTTTGTCTTTATACAACTATTTATTTGTTCAGTTTATTTGTAATTCCACGTGATTCGATTACAGTGAGTTAATTAATATTAATAATAAAATTAGTGATTACCGTTAGAATCATCGTGCACTACGTCTAAAGTGTATACTCGTGTAGTCGTGTACTCGTATATAAATAAATAAATTAAAACCACTTCTGTTTTAATGAAAAAATTTAGACGTCATTACGAAATTCAATTCATATCGGATGGCGTTGGTGATGCTAAAGAAAGATGTCCAGACTCTCGTGTTACGTCATTAAACATAATGAATCCTGAACTCAAATTTGTACTAACACAACCGTATATGAGGTCACAAAGTCCTGTTCTAGTGTCACTGTGACACGTAACGTTTGAACCGAATGTGCTCCACTTTGACGGGTTCACTTAAATAAATGCCTGCGGTGTATGCGTTTGAAAAAGATTTATATAAACAACAATTAAACTACTAAATTAATTAATTGTAATGCTCGTATCGTCGTAACCGTAATCCGATCGAATAAACCAATTCCACAATGCGGTTAGGTGTACACCTGATTCAGGCTATGGATATCCGATGTAAAGGTACGTGTTTAGTATTCTTATGTTTTAAATTCGACTTAAAATAGTATTCAGTTATAAATGGACGACACAGAATTAACTACGAAATAACATTGTCAAATGTCACAGAGCCAAATGTCCGGTTAAATAGTATTTCCTATTGTTCATCTGTAGATAAAAAAAAAAAATCAGAATAGGTACAACCTATAGTTTTATGCATGTCGAGTGATCCAATCAATCCTCTATTTTTACATCATTTCACGAGGTCGCGACGGTTCATAAGAATAGTTTTTGATAAAATATGTAGTGTTGTTTACATAATATAATAATTAGATTTTCTGTAGTTGTTCAAACGCAACAATATTAATGTGGTAATTCGAATTGTTATATCAATATAGAACATAAAATGTATATATATATATATATATATATATGTCATGTTAGTTGTGTAAAGACGTGTGGTAGGGATCGAGTAGTCTCCATATCGTTTTAAAAGCCACTTGACTTTGCTTATTTGATTTTTTTTTTTTATATATTTTTAAGAAACTCGTGGCTGTATGAAGAACAAAACTCTGTTTTTTAAGGGCTGAATACAGATACGCCATAGATTGCAGATTTACTAGAGTCCTGTTTAGCGTCTGTTATTTTTGACGCACACACTGTGCGAAATAACATGCAAATTATAATAATGTACGGATAAGATGGAGAAGCTAAAAATTAATAAAATAAATAGCTATAGTCTCAGCAAACATGAGAATATCGTAAAAAAAAATAAAAGTATCGAATAAGGCAGAACCGGTCAATTTAATACAACCCAAAATAGTTTTCTTTTTTAAAAACTTTTTAAAAATAAAAAATATATAATTGTATACAGTAAGCTTTTGAAATAAAATACGACTCTCGTACATGGCCATAAAATCTTTTCTGACTAAGTGTTATCAAGCCGGTAAGGAAGAAAGCAAAACAACCAAAGTAGGTACCTATTATTACTATTTAAAACTATTGAGCGAAATAAGACATCATAACAAACACATACGGATGTTGGCATTTTCAAGTGATTAATTTTAAATAATAATTTATTGAGAGTTAATAAAATATATCAGACTATTTTTTTATTATAAATAATGCTTCTCTGTATTTAAAAATTATTTAATCATAATATTTTAATAATTCAACACACAGGTTAATGTTCTTTGAAACGTTAATTCCGACATTATTAATATTCATCTTTCCTACAATTTTTTTTCAGTGTTTTTCGTGTTATTGCAAAAATTTGAAAAATGACCTTTCTGAAATACATACTTAATAATATTGTCCACAAAAATATTGGTTCAAACGAAAAATTTAAAATTGTTTACTTTTGAAACACCAATAAAACAACGAAAAAATTCCGAGCTACAATACAAAGAGTAGTAACATGATCACAATATGTACATTATGGTCTACATACGACGTATACCTTTGACGAATGATCTACCTGTTCCGGTAATTCGTGTGACCTACCTTTTTCTTCTGTTCGTCAATAAGAGGTTAATTATCTCGAGTTCATTAATAAATAATTATTATTACCAGCTGCAGTATCTGTTATCCAATAGATATTACATATTTGAAGCGGTGGCTTAACGAGCAAACACTTGGATCACATTTTATACTCAAATCGACTGTTGAACTGCCAATATAAATTTGCATTTCCCTTTCCGCGACAATTCGATTATTACACCAACGGTGTACCACCTACGGTTTGAAGTTTTTACACTAATCGAGCCTATAACATTTACAAATACATATAGGATTACCTAAATTATTCATTTTTTTTTAATTAATAAATTTCTCGGAGTACGGAAGCTCTGAAATTTAGTATTTTTTTCGGTTTTTAAGATAATCATGCACCTACAGATGTTGATGAAATAATTTTTCAGCTAATTTCCACAGATCATTGTGATTAGTAAAAAAAAATGACTACACACTATTACAAGCAATACACTATAGTAGAAGTAGAATTACTTTAAAATAGAAAACACAATGTATTTGAGTATTTCTGTTGAGCCAAAAATGTTTATCTATACGATAATAATGCTTTCGGTTAACCTACTCATCTCTTCATTTGCTTCTATACCTCCTTCCCATGATTATATTAAACTTCGTCGTCGAGAATACCGTCGGGTTATAATCATGACTGAAGGCAATGCGAAGATCTACTGGCTACTATTGTGGTCACGAATCTGTATCGATATTGTTTTAGTAGCCTGATGATAACCTCATACCTAGTACAGCAATTAGCGGTGGGGAATAAAAAACGAATCTATAAGTTGTAAATTGATAAACAATCTTCGAAAATAAATCATATCACTATAAAACCGATATATTACCACTCACTTCATTCGTAATCTAAAATCAACAAACGAATATTTTCCTGCGAAAAACAACAGTACATTTTAAAAATTAATGAATTGTTCATGTATGGTTTTCAAATACTTTTGTGTAACGATTATGTTTTAACGTTGTAAAGACTCGGTACGTACATCGTTGATTTCATCTGCAGAAAGTGCATAACACATAATTTACCAAGACAACATTTCGCGGTCATCCTTCGCACAATTTTTTTGTTTTCGAATATCGGTGGTTTTTGTGCGGCACCGTGACCTAGATAGAAACATTTATATAATTCATATCGTTATAAATTATTATTTAACGTTGAGGAAAACCAACGAAGAGAAGACACGCGATTGATTCAATCACTACCTGCAGGTATACGACGGTTTTAGAATTTAAACGATTTTTCTCAAAACGATCCTTTATATTTCTAATCTTGCGCGTGTCATGGTTCGCATAAGCAGCAACGCCAACGAATCCAACGTTATTACATGGTAATGCATTGCTTCCGAAGAGTTTGGAACGCAGTGCTGTACGTTTTTCGTTTAAAACTGTTCAATTCCGTTGTCGCGCTTCAAATGTTATAATCATTCGTATAGTATAAATAGTTGGTATCCAATAGTTCTGCGACTATCTGAGCTAATTTTGGAATTTTCCAATGTGACGTGTCCTTCAGTGTACGCAACATCAGAAACGCTGCCAAATGGTGTTTCAAAACGAATTCGCAAGAACGTTTAAACGATTATTTAACAAAAAAACAACAGACCTGGTAGTATTATAAAATTATTATTCATAGTATATTACTGTCCGAAACATCCGATAGTTTCGTCTGAAAGAAATGAAAATAAATGTTTACAAAATATATACGTTCATGATTATCAATATGGTTGAGGATAATCCCTTATCATCGCTGGGCATCATGCTAAAATGTTGTCCAAAACGGCTCGTCGAGTCAAAACTCAAAAGTACAAAACAGTAAAATGCACGGTTTCCCTGACAACTGTCGTCATAGTAGGATCGCAGTCAAATTAGAGTAAATTTTGTGTAAATATTGTGATAAAAGCAGAAATGGTAGATTGACATTTTACAACCCATGACAACCAAATCGTTGTTAGGGAAACGGTGTATTTACTCGTTTGTGTAGTGTAAAGACATATCCATGTGTCAATCCGTATCCGTGTTTATCGTGGATACTCAACGACGACGACGAGAGTGACGTCCGGCATTTTTCAGTTGATCGGGTAGTGCCGGCAGTGGCATCAAAAGTCGGTAAATTTAAAAACTGAAAAGGTTAACAAACTCTCCGACGCATTGTTGGCTGACACACCGCTGATGACATAAGTAGCATATGTTAGGTATAAATATTTTCTCGTGCGTAATATTAAAAAGCAAAAAAAAAAATACTAAACAAACTCTTGTTCGGTCGTTCGATGTACCTGTGTCTTATCTTATCTACGAATGTTCGGTTCAATAAATTAGTATAGTCTGAAAACGTGCGTGACCAATCCCAATGTTAATACCTTTTGGAAATATACCATATTATGTAAGGATGGTTTAGCACAGTGGTTCTCAACGGGGGCGATATCACCCCCCAGTGGGCGGTGAAGGGTTACCGAGGTGCGATGTACTATGTTTGGGTGGTAGGGAGGCGGCGAGGGTGTTCACACAAAAACGTTGTTCATGCTGTGACCTAAAAATAATACATAGTTGATAATCCATATAATAGCTATCTATCACCGTAAAAAATAATAGGTACTATGTTGAGCAATGCACAATAACTTATCTTTGATTTTTTTCCAATTACACCGTATTATCTTAAATTTTAGAATTCTCACATAGGGGGGCGTTAAAAAATTGATTGCTGCTCAAGGGAGCAATAACTTAAGAAAGATTGAGAAACACTGATTTAGCAGTACCGTTGTATTTATTTTGTTAACATAATATAAATTAGCCGCTGAAAGGACGATTATTTATAAATTATAAAAGCTGATATAGGCACCGTACAGTATCTTGAGTGTTATTGTTCGTGTATATGTGCCTAGGTACCTATACCTATATACCTAATATTCGATAAACGCAAATCAAACAAGGCGTTAAAGCACGTAGGTAGGTACTTACTAAATAATGTAAGCGTATAGGAGGTACATTATTTGGATTTTGGATTATCCAACGACTAATCAATTTTAATGCATTTGAAATATTTAGTTTTTTATTCAATTGTTATGAATAAAACGTCGGTGTTCGTCGAAATGCCGGTACATTTTGTATATTTTTTCCGTAACATGAAATAGTTTACAGGCTTATAGGTAGAAAAAGTGTCGAGTATAATACAAATACATTGTTTGTTTATTTACTATTTCATAAGCAATAATATGAATGAGTTTACCGTGCAGGCAAAGTGTCATCATAACAATTATTGCGTACAATAATATTACAATTACCTAAATATAAATACACCATTTTAAAACTGTGATGAAACGAAGAAGTCGTCGATGTAGAAAAATTAAGCGTATTTCTTAAGTCCGCACTCGGATTCATACGCATGAGATCTGACGGAAACACAAATAACAAAATCAAAACTCAAAAGAATTACTTAATCATCTTTCCCCACTCCCAGAGCACATTTTCTACACAGGGTCTCTTCTACGTTTACTTCGTGTCCCCTGTCCACCCATAACTGGCTAGCACCAACTCTCAGGATATTTTTCCATTGTCTTTGCCAGCCAAGACTACTTTTGCTAGATCTCCGTACACGTCCATCCTTTTATACCCGCTTACGCCAGATAAACGCTCTTATATTGGATACACTTGGCTCGTTGTTCCCCGTTATTGTTTCCGTAATTATTAATCAGTGAGCATATAAACCGAGTTTTCAAGCTGACGTTTTCCGTTGGAATTACATGTTTTCGTCATTATTTCATTATATTTCATAATTTGTCTTAATCACTCATACTTACCTATTTATATAATTTAAAAATACAAAAGGAATTAAATAAGAACTTAATGCTCAAATAAATAATTATAATTGATTACATTAATGATCTGATTTATCAATGCTACACATATGAAATATATATACGCGATGATTAAATTTGTCAATATAAAACACTTAATAATATATTGTGAAATAACATGTTCGCATAACTAAATCAGTGTAAGTTGAGTGATATTCACATGAACATAAATTAACGTGATTTACGTCCGAGGTTTAACTTGAAATTCGGTAAGTTTTTAAGTCAGTATTATTTTCAAGTATATATGTATGTATTAATAAATAAAAACATAATATTAAATTATTATTTACCTCTCAAATATATTTTTAACTATATTAACATTGAATCATAATAATCAACGCTTTGTGAATTATTGTATAGTGTATATTTAAAAAAAGTACGTTTATCGATAATATAACCAAAAGGGGTAATATCATTTTGTTGCTCATGGAAGTTTTGAATTTCAAAATGTACACATCATTTATATTATTATATTTTTTTAAACGATCAAATACTCTTACATTTTTATTTCTATCAAACTTAAACTATAATTTAAGACCAATTGTTTGGGTTTAACGTTTGATAAATTAAATGACTTAATTATTATTTATAATTACCTATATTAAATAATTAACTAACAGCGTTTGAATATATGATCTATGATCTACAACTTCAAAATTACTTTTTAAGAGTTCGTTTAGAAGTAGTCAGATTGTGTTCTTATAATTTTAAATTTTAAGACTAAGCATTAGTCACTAAGGTATATTTATTTCATAAGATTATACTTTCGTTTTTCATTGAGTAAAAATAACAGTAGTAAGTGATTGAATTACGTACGGTGTTGCTTTACCCGAAATTTTTGGTTTAACCAAATTACTGTCACAAGACTGTACTGCTTTTAATATATAAATATAACATTATATGGTATCCTTACATTTTGAAAAGATCTCAAACCCTTAGTGTCATGACTACGATATTCAGGTCCACGTTTTACACCCGCCTCTACCCTCTTTAAAAATTCAAGTCTAAATCGATTTAAATCACAAGTTTACCAACTAAAAATACACTTAGCGAATGGAATAAAATGTAAATACCTCCTAGAGGGGTGAGGGTAGTCTATTGACATGGAGATATTTTAACGCTGGGGGTCATAGTAAAAATGTTGTCTGATACGTCACGTCAGATGTCGTACTGCACTCATTGAGTGAAAAGTACAAACGAGTAAAATGCTCCGTTTCCTTAACAACGATTTGGTCGTCATAGAAAAACATAGTACATTTTGTGTAAATATTGTAATTAAAGCGGAATCGGTTGATATTATGATTTTACTATTATTTTACTGTGACAACTCGTTGTTAGGGAAATGATGCATTTTACTCGCTTGTGTTGTGTGTAAGACATATGTAAATGTTTCCATATATATCGTGGATACTGGATACTCTACGACGATGAGTGGGACATTTTTTTTTTTAAAACAAACACTGAGAATTTCAATTTCTCGATCATATTTTAATTTCCAAATGGTATTCGCGAAAATAAACGGCATTTTATTTTGATTTCAATCACGTGTACTTACAGTAATAATAATAATAATAATGATTTTAATAATGGTAATAAACGAATTATATTTCACACCCAGTGACCAAAATCATACATGGTAAGACCTCGTTTATACACGGTTCTCGGGACCAATAAGAAAACGTGAATCAAAGGGTCTCGTGTTTTAAACATCAAAAAATAGTTGTAATATTATGTAAGGATGCACAAAAAACTTTTAGTCTCAAACATTCTAGAAACCGAATTGAAATTGCGTGGTATTACACACGTGGTGTCGCCTTTGTCTTAGCGGTGTACTATTAATGGAACATAACGCGTGTATGCGCAAACAAAGTGTTTGCCATTTAATACCAATAATTGGTAAATATAAATAATTAATATATATTAAAGTCTGTACGATGTTACGCTGCACGAAAATTCGTTTGATTTTTATCATTACAATACATATATATATATGCCTATTATGTATTTACAAAGTAGATCATAGATATAGTTTATCAAATACATTTCTGTTTTAAGCATACGTAGCTGAACAAACCTTTACTTTATCATTAAGAATATTCATAGTATCACGTATTATAATATTATAATTACTAACCTTACGCAGGTGATTGGTAATCAAATAATATTCAGAAATGGAGTCCAACAAGAAAATCAAAAACAGCAACAACAACAACAACAACAACAACAGTGTTAAATCTATTTTCGCTCAAGTGAGTTACTTGTGATCTATTGTTATAAATTATACCTAACTTAAGACGATAAAATATACAACAGAAATATACGATATAATTTTAATACAATTAATATAATATAATAATATAATATATAATATAATATCTTATTGTAATCTATATGTTTTTTACCGATTTATTCTTAACGTTTGTACGTACTTACATAGCTCACCTTGGCATCTCTCCTCCCCTTATACCCCTGTCACAGTAGACAATCGATTCTGAAGATGCGAACATAGTTATAAATATTTTTATTTACACAATTACACGCGTGATACGCGTAAATCGTTTGTTTGCAATATCACAACATTCAATCGGTTCGCATTGTACTCGTACTATACGTTACGTCGATTCAATAACGTGATTTAAAGTTAAGGAGATCAACCACACGTAAGTGGACGATTAATCCTACTAAAACCGTGTCGTAACTACAGTCATAAATTATTACGTCCGCAATAACCGTACACAATAGATTTTATTGTGATCCATATAGTTTTAAGTTGGAAAACTGCGGTAAACTGTGAAATAATATTGTACCAATATAGTATTGTTACATGTTAGTATTCGTGCTTTATTTTTTTCTCGCGCGCTATCATAATAATATATGTATATAACTCCCATAACTACTGCACATACAGTACCGCTGCAACGTCCACAACGATATAGTAGCGAAAAGAAGGCGAATGCGTTTCTGTCATCTACATCGAATGTAGAACACAATCTCAACGCATTAATATTATACATTACAATAAAATGCTATGCGGACGATTTATTGGACTCAAACGAAACGATCGAATCGAACCCGTATCCGATGATTAGTGTATACGGCGTTATTTTTTGTTTCAGAGCTTAGCCTTAGCCGGATCGTGTTTCTTGCAAACCGGAATCGGTATAGAAATCATATGTTCGACCGTGATTATCGGCGCTTTGTCGGGCACTGGAAATGAAAATGGATTTTTAACCTTGAATAGAGACCAGGCGTCTTGGTTCGGTGAGTATTTTAGCAAAAAGTAACGATTCAACGTGACTATAAAAAGTACCCACCCGACAGGTTAGGTTAGGCCTATGAGAAGCCTGCCCGGGTCGGTATAGTATTATTTACGAACCGGGTCGGTATAAAATTATATACAAACCGGGTCGGTATATTGAAATATGTATTTAATTTATTAAAAATTATATTATATCGTATCTCATTTCAATGAAAAGTTTGTTTCAAGAGTAAGCACCACGATCATATATTTGATTTAATTGAGTGACCAACGGGTTTTCGAACTCTTTATTCTGAAATTTGGGTTTTTAAGTTGGAAATAATGATGAAATCAGATTTTGTCGGTCACGTTTAGTTTTTGAGTGACACAACTATGTATAGAACCTAACATTTTTAATGTTTTATCAACATAAAAAAGTAAAAGAGATTTGAATAACTCTTTGGCCTTACATAAGTGTATGTAACTGTACAACGAACACAGAACGATAGAACAAAATGCATTTTCCGGGTCACTCAATATAGGCGGATTGAAACGCTAACGCGTTCCACCCGTGCTGTCTGTCTTAACCTAACCCATCCCTTAGCTTAACCTGGCCAGTGGCCATGTATCAGTACCGTTGAACTCGACGACCGTTTTGCAGGCAGTCTTTTGTTCTTGTTCACCCCCGTCGGCAGCCTAATCTCGTCGGTGACTTTGGACCGGTTCGGTCACAACAAGTGCATGATCATCACCAACATACCTTACATCGTGTCGCAAGTGATGTTCTTCTACGCGGAGAACGTCGAGACCCTGTACGCGTGCGCGATCCTGATGGGGCTGAGCGTCGGCTACTCGGGCGGCCCTTGCTCGGCCTACATCGGCGAGGTGTGCGAGCCCAAGCTGAGGGGCGCGTTGATGTCGGCCACGAACGTTTTCTACTTCGTCGGCTCGCTGATGTTCACTCTGATATACGCCGTCACGTTGGACTGGCGACTGACCGTGCTGGTCAGCATGTCCGTCCCCATCATAAACATCGTGATCCTGTTCATGGTAAGTGCGGTGTAATAACGAGCGCATTCGCACAAACGTCGCGGACACTACGACCACGACTTTTTGTTTCCAGTCTCCGCACTCTCCCATGTGGCTGTTGACCAAAGGAAAACACGAAAAGGCTCAGAAAACGCTCGGCAAGTTGAGGGGTTGGGTGCCGCACGAGCTGTGTTCAAACGAGTTCAGAGAAATGATCGTCTACACTTCCGTGAACGACACCAGCAAACTGGGTTAGTATCAAGTCGGCACGTTATTTCCATCCAAAAACAATCCTTTTGCTGTCCTCGTGCTTACTCTTTTCCGAATTGGCTCCAAAGGGCTATTCATCCACTGACATTCTCCTCCTCCTCCTCCTCGAATCCTGTTTTTTCTCGGTCTTATCGCTGATTAGTCTTTAGTGCTATAGTTTCGATGAAATTTTAATACGCAACAATATCGCTATAACGCTGCAAAGTAAGAGAAAATAATTAAAAAAAAAAAAAAAAATGTTTTAATAATAACTGAATGTGAACAATATTTTTTGGTTATCAGGCAGTGTAAACGAGAAAGACAACACGAGTTCATGGGGACAACTACTGCAGCCCGAGGTGTACAGGCCTTTTCGCCTGCTGGTGGTGTACCTTTTTTTCGCGAATCTACTCTCCGGCATACAGTACGGGCCGTACCTGGTGTCGGTGTTCACCGATTTCGGCGCACCCGTCAACGTCGAAATGACAATCGTAAGCAGCTATATATAATATCACCGTTAACCGTTCGTTTTTACCGACAGATATATTATGCGTTTTTCGACGCTTTTTTTTTCTTCGACTATTTTATTTTTTACTTTTTCACACGACACCCAGGCGTTTTCGGTGACTTTAGCCGTGATCGGTGGAATACTGACGGTGTTTTTGGTGAACAAACTGGGCAAACGATTCCTCACGCTCACGACGTTGCCCATCTGCTCGGTCTGCTACATATTGATCGGAATAATCGGCATCTATTGGACGGATTCGAAGCCGATCACCTCCTGGTTGGTGTTGATACTCTTTCTCACGACCACTTTCACCTCGTCGTTCGGCATAATGCCCGTCGCGTGGATACTTCTCTCCGAAATCTTCCCTATGAAGTGAGTGAGAGGAAAAAATGAATACATTTTTGGTCACGTAACACAATGCGGCGAAAAAAACAAAACAAAAAACCGTAGCGATCAATCTATTTCAATATTTCATCATTCATATTTACCATATTTTTTATTTTTCTAATACTTTTCAGGAGCAGAAACATTACCTGCAGCATATGTACGGCATTGGGTTATCTAATTTCGTTCTTTATGATCAAGTTTTATCCTCAGTTCTCTACGTTTGTCCAATTTTACAACACGTTTACCATATTCGGAGTAGCGGGATTATTCGGTTCGGTGTACTTCTACTTTTATCTACCGGAAACTGAAAACAAATCGCTACAAGAAATATCGGAGTTTTTCAAATAGAATATCATTATTATTATTTTCTCCGTTCGAATACAAATTTACGGTAATCAATAAAAACGGACAAGGAAATGCAGTGGCATGGCGGAGCAGAAGACACGCTCAACAACGAACCATTTAAATGTATGGTAAAATAGCGCAATCTCTGCACCGTTGGTGAAGCTTGATGCTCGGGTTGTTCGGTTCATTTTAACGATTATTCCATGCTGGACGACCTTGGTCGAGCTTGTATTATTAGGTTGTTTTCCTTTTATGCAATTCATAAATAAGTATTAAGAACAATATTTTTTTTAGTATAAGGCACGATAAAAAGGAAATGTCAAATTCAAAATATATTTTTATCGACCGTACTCTAGAGCCTAGGTAATAATATCAAAAATTATTTGTGATGTTTAGCTGGTAGACCACTATTTTAATGATATTATCATGATAAAATGATACTATTGCAATTTATCACTGAAGTATAATATTGGTCTCAATAATTTATAATTTATTCTATAAACATGCTTTTTAATATTTTTTTGAATAGGTTACATTATTTTCTATAGGTAGTTTTAATTGATGCACAATTAATTATAATATTCGGTAATATTTATTGTTTAATTATTATATGCTTGTTTATAAATCGATTGATGGATTTATTACTTGAGCTGCAAACAATATAATTTTAATATTACCCTGTATAACTCATTGTATTTAAAAAAAAAAAAATGTAAATATTTTATGTAGAATGTAAAACGTGTACGAATTACTGTAAATCAAATGTATAAATATTTTAATTAAATTATTCGAGTTAAGAAACGCATTTGTGTATAAGTTAATAATGCTCAAAATAAATGTACGGTAACTATACTCGTATTATATGCAATAATGAATATTGTTCAACATTTTAATTTTTTTTTTTTTTACACAATATAATTTATGGTTTCAAATAATAATTGTTCTGTGATTAAATGCGTTAATGGACCAAATAATATTTGTCACTGTATCTTTAATATCAAAGAGATAAAACGTATAACGTCCCTTGTATGCAAATTGAGAAGTAGTTGACGAAAACCGCACAGATCTCGCGTCAGCGTCATCACGACGGGGATAATATTGTGCGTACATTTTCAAGAATAATACAGGAGAAAACCGTTGGCGTAAGGACAGCTGTTTGCCTGAATCCAAGTCTGGGGCACGAAACGGTAACGGATCTGGACGTAGTATAGATGAGTTGGCTTTTAAAGTTTTATCGCTGCACATGCATGGGCGTGTATGCGAAGCCCTTCATAGTTCGCTAGGGCTACCTATAACAGCGATATTTTATTGAATGAATACGGCTTATAACCGTTATGGATGTGCAACGTACACATTTTCCGGTAGATGGTATAGGTAGGGACGTAGGATAAGCATACGTACATCTTCAGCGTCTACTCTAGCGACAAAAATTTTTTGAGTAAGATTAAGAGCGTTATATTTGTCGTGCAGTAAAATTCGTCCTAGACGGAAAATTCCAAAACGGAAATCAGTCGAAATAAACAAGTTTTACAGTTCTTGGGTAAACGGTATCATACCTATAGGAATCAATAAAACGTATAAAACGTGAACCTGTAGTGTGTATTCTCGTAAGACAAATGTACGAATACCGGTTTATTTTTATGAATGACGAATATGAGTTGTATAATAATATAGTAAAGAAAAGATTCGAAAACCTACGATACTCGAAATAATGTTTGGCGGTTACCGGTTACCGGTATCAAATTGTTTACTATAGCATCCAAATATGTATATACTACGTATTCGGGAAGATTGATTTTCTGCATAATGTATTTTCCGTTTAAATATCATCATCATACGCGACAAATTGTAATAAACGATAAAAAAAATTATTATTTCAGACATTCGAGTACTAATATAAATTATAATTGTGAAGATTTTTTTTTTGTTTTTTGACAAAACGCAATATGCTCAAAATAGCTTGATATTCCGGCTTAAGAGGATAATAGGTACACACGCTGTTCCCTATACAATTTTTTACTATACGACATAGATTAAACAACACCAATAAAACGTTATAATCTTTTTTTTATTTTTATTGCTTTATTTTATGGTCTTGAGATTATTTCTCATATAGTAAAATAATAATAATAATATAGTATAATTAATGTAGTATACAGTACAAACAAAATTAAGCTTATCACATAATTGTACATTTCAAATAGGTATTATATTTTATAATCCCAATTAAGTACATCTGATAGCGAAACGACTTAAGAATAATAATTTAATCGTTTAATACGCATTATGGTTTATATTACGTACGTAAGGTACCTACAGGTTACGGTCCTCGAGTATTTGCTTTTAAACCTGAAAACGTGGGATTATCAGTCTTACATTCTTCGCTCAGGTCCGACGGTATAACGTTCGCAGTCAACGTCGAGACGTGTTCGTAAGTACACGAGCTCTCTTTGCACTTGGGTATTCGCAGACGGTAAGGTTCGGTCGACGATTCGTTGCGCAGAAACACCTGCAAGACACGCGTTTTTGTTCGAAACATATTAATTACAATGGCCAAATGCATAAAAACGGATCACCAGGGGAGGAAACCCGTTGAGAGTACCTTAAAGTAGAACAGCCCTCCGTTCGATTCGTGCAGCTCCAGCAACGCTAACATGTTGTACGTGGGAACCTGTTGATCCCATACTCCCAGGGCGGATAAAATATTCGCCAGGGTCGAATCGTGGCCCGCGTACGCGTACAACTGATGCGCAGACCGCTTGGTCATTTTATCCTTACTGTCAGCCAATATTTTTTTCAGCAACGGACCTCCTCTAAGCTTTTTCATTTCCTCGGTATACACGTTAAGCACGAAACTCGCGGCCGTGACTTCAGCCATTCGCGTAGGATACACTTTGGACGTCCAACTGGGAAGCGCAATGCCATAATCGGACTGGTTGAAATTAAAAAAAAAAAAAATCAATTCATAAACAGGCTAATTTTAAAGGTTGCAAATATTAACACAATAATAGTTAGATTGTAATAATTCATTATTAAAACAGACGATGAATGAGTAATTTTTTAAAAAAAAACTTCCTTTCATTAATATACCTCAGCTTTCAAAGTACTGTAAACTGACTGGACGTCGTCGGGGTCTTGGATGGCCAACCCAGTGTGGACGGACAAATAGTTGTACAGATCACTGTAGGCGTTGAGCTGTTCGAGAACTTCGGTGGTATTCATTGTTCCGTGTCTCTCCTCGTAATACCTGGGACAATCTATTCGCACCAACAACAACTACAAATATGTATTTTTATCCACTGCCGTCGGTATATGAAATCGATTTAAGCGCGTTTAACATTATAATCATATTATTACTCGGTCGTCGTCCAAGGGCTCGTAATGTATCGGCACGGGTTGCCAGTCCAAATGTCTATTCCATTGTTGAGCTCCGACCGGCTTGTAAACAGCCGCGGCGACTAGTTGCGCACTCATTTTGGTCCTGTCCACGTCCGTACTTCTGAACGTGACTTTGTTCGGCGAGTATGAGGTGTCCAGAAATCCAGAATAACGGTTTCTGATGAATTTCCCAAGTTCATATTGATTTCGCTTACCGACCTGCAGGATACGCAAACTAGATTAATGCTCACCAAGATAAAATTTATTAATACCCCCGATAATTAAACTGTTAATCATTTAAGTAAAACCGGAGATGCATATAGTTATTAAGGTTATTTGGATATTACGCATTTTATTTAAATACGCACTTTCAACAACAAAGGAAACTGTGATTTCAAATTATTATTTCGAAGATCTAAGAGTAAGTCCAAGGTGAACCAGACGCGTCAACTGAGAACAATTTAAATATTTCGCTCCATGATCATTGTTATTTACAATACTTAAATGTATATGCATATATTTTAAAGATTGTTTTGTTTTTAAAGATTTTTCGTTATTACGTAGCTAAAATAGTAGATCGCTTTCGCTTTTTTCATTTGTAAAAAATACATTGTACCTACGGGTTTAATAATATTATTCGCTTTAGAGTAGGCTTATGTAATGTGTTTCATCCACGACAGTCGTCGCATTACCGCTATATCGATCGTTTACACGTCCACAGAACAGAATGTGAACCGTTTCGTTGCACCGTACATGCGGTAGAATTACGCTTTTTATACAGTTAGTTTTAGTACCGTTCGACAACAATATTATCGATTAGCTAATATCATATTTACTTGCATTAGTGAGCTGGCCCCAACCGAACGGCTGCCACGACGAGTTAATGTTCGGGTCCAAAGGATACGTGTCGGCCGGCGTCCGTTCTCCGTGTCTGAACACCTGTAAAAACGATCGTGCAAACGGTTTGAAAACGACTAAATATAGTACTCGACGTGCGTGCTCTGGCGCGGTGGTGCACACAGGAAATCCTCTGAGAGGGACCCATGTTATAGGAACGACCGGCGTTGCACGCGACAATCGCGAATTTCATACCAAAGGGGTTATTTAATACACCAACAGTTTGCATACGTACCGCGTGGACCAGTCTCAAGGTGCTCAGGTCGACGGCGTTGTGCACGTGATTTCCATGGTCCTCGTGGTGCAGGTCGGAAGCGAAAACAAACGATACCGAGAACGTGCACGCGAAAATAACACCACCGGCAGCGTTCATTTCGAAAAAAACACACGCCCCGCGGTCCCGATTTCTACACAGGGGTAGTACGTGGGTAAGGACTTTTTCGTTAGCGCAGGAGTGTCGAAATCCGCACTAGTTTTCCATTCGCGCGCGGTCCCTGTGTAGACGACCGCCACAGTTGCAGTGATAGCGCGGTAAACAGCTGACCGACCGAATGATAGCGCGACGACTGCACAACACGCGCACGATGCACTGCAGCTCGTACAGTCGTTAAAACAACGTCAATATAATATTATTATTACGCGTACGCACGCGCAATGTTTACTGGGTCCTGTCCAACGTGTTTTTGTTTATCCTCGTGCACGGCGCGACGGAGGGAGTAGGATGACAGTGGGTGGTTACGCCACTCGGTCCGCGACATTCACTATCTAGCCGTACTCATTTGCATCAGACCTTGACCGGGTCACCGTCGGTTTTCGTCGTCTTTATATTAAATATTATTATAACGATGATAATCACGGCCTAACGTACTATGACGACGATTGAGTAGCACACAAAATATGGTAAAGCGTGCAGTACACTAAGAAAATTTGAAAGTGTTTAATAAAACGGCATTCGGCGGAGTACAAAAAAACAATCACTTACAGCAAACAAAAAATGTCGTACAATGTGTTTACAACTTTGAATGCAGAAAATTGTGAGCCGATTCTGTGATACGTTTGAATCGATTTCCAGAAGGTATACGGCGACCATAGAGGTTCATAGTGTTTAACCGTAGGTCACATCGAACAATTTCAAGTCTTAGGCCCCGATAATTCATAATTTTTTATTCTCCGAAATTTCAACACATTATATTTAATTATACTTAAATTTATAACGCGTTAAAATTAATTTATACCTAAAATCTATGATTATGGTGAGGTAAATGAGTTATTATAGTTCTTAGGATTTATTTACATTTAAAATTCTTTGACTAAAATACATGCATACATACATGTTTTATCTGATATTAAAGTTATAATTAAAACTTCAAATTATCCTCACAGCCCGTTTACAATAGATTTTTGTCTACAAAATCAACCTACCTAGTGTCAGCGTACTTGTCGCCCGTCGGTTCGTCCAAATGTAAATTCATAAACAAAGTTCGCACCTAACATTACGATCAAAGGAGCCGCAACCGTTCATCGGTCGTACGTGCCTGTGCCGAATTATGTTCAACACGGATAACTACATGTACGTAAATACGCGTTTACGCTTTGACGATATAAGTCCTCGCGAACACGTATTCCGACATGGCCTGTACTGTTGACCATGAATACTCCGAACGCTCGTAATCGCAGCATACGTGTACATTATTCAATTATCATCGGATACAAGATCACGCTGGTACACCGTTTGCACCGTCCGAGTGAACACTGTCCGCATTACGAGCTCTACGTATGTAAAAAAAAAAGTAGCGAGGTAACAGTTGCACCCTTGAAGTATCTGTTATAAATCGAATGAGTTTTGTAGTTGGAGAGAATCGTCTAAGATCACCCAAAAAAAAAAAAAAAAGATGTGCTTTGCAATGAAATACGGGCTTTACTTATAAGATATTATTATAATATTATTGCGCGCGCGACTGTCGTAAGAATATTTCGCGTTATCCAGTTCTATCGTCTTCGCCTTGACTATTGTTTAGCACGGCACATTGGATAAACTCGTAACAATCCGCACCCGGTTAACTGCGGTCAAGAATACATAAATCGCATAATTACTGTAAAAAAAAAAAAAATAAGAAAATTACTCGCGGTTACTCGGAAATCCGTAGAATTATTGGGAAAACGGAATAGTTAAAATACGAGCAAATGCACGACGTGTTTACGGAAATATCCGGTAGTAAAAAAAAAATAAAAATAAATTGGATGATCAATGCTGTGAGTTTCTAATGTTGCATTTATACAATATCCTAATCATAATAATTAGTCGTTGCAAAAATGTGTGTACAAGCCGACAGTGATCAACGTGCGCAACGAGTTTAAACGATCGGTGGAATACGATAATTGATTTCGTTTGATCCAATTATTTAAACACTAATGTAACGTTTCATTAATACAATCGAAATATTATAACAATTATAACATTAAGTGCGGTACACGAACGAAGTTTAATATTACCGAAAATGCCGACGAAAATGTTGATCGAGCACGTACGACGATGCACATCACTGTATTATTATTACGTGCTTGAACCGCGGTTCTCTCGGCTTGTTCTCGGCGTAGTATTTAGGAGAGGAGCAAGCTTAATATTATAGTGCACCCACGTGTTTATTCCCGAGTTAAGTTTGTAAAGGCACGGCCGACTTGTGCAGTCGAGAAACGAAACTAATTAATAAAATCGTCCACGACGAGTGGTGAGTGGCGGCTCGTGAACCGCACTTTTCAATTTTATTTATAGCGTCGTAAATTATGAGATTTAAAATTAACGATTTAATACGAGCCATTAAAATGTAGAAATTATCGAAATTATTGCGCATTTGTAGTGTACTAACAACTGATTAGTTAGAGTTTAAATTACAGCTATTTACAGAATCGATATGTTCAGTTTTGACGGTTGTTTCAAAATGTATCTGAATACGACACATTTGCCATCCGCGTGCGACATGTATAAACAGCTTTTGTGCGATAAACGCGGTCTCTTCGCCGCGTATGGGAACAACAATTATCTTTAAACTTATACTTATATTAAAATTATGAGTTCAGAGTTCATTTTAGCGAATTAGCTCGAAGGTTGTTTTGCATTATTATTTTACCGACGAGTGACGACGGTCCAACGGCCCCGACGTATTATATTGTGGTAGTATTACATATTATACAAACAGTGCTTAATTGTTCTATTCAAATATCCGTTCAAGGATGGAAGAGGTAACCGATAGATAATCATTGTGGCAATAGATTTTTATTTCGCGTTATTATTTCTAATGAATTTCATGAAACATTTCAATACCTAGAGGTGTGCGGATAGACAGAAAAATAAGAAATAATATAATCTGCAATCCACAGTCTTAACATTTTAAATTCAGCCCTGACTAGTATCTGGATAGTTTTAAAAAAAAAACAATATTGTAAATTTCAGTTGTAGCAATCAAAAATAATAACATTAATTTATTTTTCAGCAATAAAAAATGTCCAGGTTAGATAAATATAATTTTAGAACATGCAGCACCCGCAATAAGCAAATATTGTGTTGGGGAAGCAGTTCTTAGAATTATAAGTTAAACTTACAATGTACCAAAACGTTAAGATATATAGGTAAAAATGAATGATAAAATAGTATAAAGTCATTCAAGAGACAACGTTTAGTATATACAAAGATAGAATTATCATTAATAATCTTTAGAGATAAGTTCCGCAATGTTAGGTAAATCGTAAATCATAAGTGTGGTTTACAAATGGGGGTGCATGCATATTAATCGGTAGTATAGAATATTTTGTTTTAAGTGAGGCTGGTATACAAACAGAACTGCGGCAATGTGTTCAAAATAAATATACATAAGAATAGATTTGAACATTTTTAATTAAATCCATTTTGTGGCCTTGCGGGAGGAGAACATTGAACGATAAACTTTTTTAGTACATGATATGGTATTCCGAATCATGATAAGTTTAATTAAATATAAATGGTAATCTATTTGTGTATTTAAATTTATTCGAAATGAATGATGTATCTTAATTAATTAAAAATAAATTTATATATTTATTTAATGTACCTAATTAGTTTTGTGTAGAGTTGCATCTTGTAATACGCATTACCTCTCACGAAAATGTACATATAGTATGGACTATTTTATTAGAACAATTATTCTAATCTTAATTAATTTTAATTTGAGCTAAAAATAAATCCCATTTCAAAGTTTTTTGGTGTGGTTTTACTAAATTCAATAATCTCTCTTATAATAATAAACATAGTTAAATTGTATTTTTATTTTATTATCTGGTAAACGTTTTATTTATTCAAAGAATCAGTCAAAACTATTGTTCTTAGGCCAATAAGACTTACAAAATAAACATGAATCAAATGCCTTTGGGAGACGTTGCAATTACAAAATCATCGTGGTATACCCAGTAGAAATGAGTAGAATATAAACAATAATATAGTTATAATTTCAAAATTATGTTAGACGAAAATTGTGAATAAATACACGTGGCGTGACACGATTGTAGTATTCAAGGTTCTTCTACTCTTAATATGTTTTTTAATATATAATATGATCTACATATTTTATTATAAAATCGAATTTATTCTGACGTAAATCTAGATGCGTCAGAATATACCCATTGTCCAACTTAGTTTGTGTGTTTGTACTATGTCTTTTATACCGCGTAGAATACCTACGCAAACTGCGTGCGTTTACTTACGATTATTTTGTTTTTAAAAACAACGTACTCCACAAATACTTTGATGCGGTTCATGAGAATTTATAATATTTAATTTTGCAAACACATTTTCTTTTTTTCAATCATTCATTGTTAATCATAAATCAAATTATTATCAAAATGTTCTCAAATGTATCTCCGAAATGTCTACAGGACTGTATTTTTGGTTATGATTCTCGATTCTTGAGATAGGACAGAAATAATAACTGTATCATAATATTAATGGTTCTTAACAAATTTGTTCGCCAAAATATTAATATTTAGTACGCAATAGTAACCAAGTGTTGCACAATTATTTTTCTTATGTCTTCAAGGGGCGCAGAATATGACACTTTGTGAGTTATGAGTTGAGTAAACTATTACTTATTGTTCCGAGTTTGAACGAGAGATAAACTTACATTGCATTGTAAAAACAATCAATTGCTGTTCTCAGTTCAACCTGAAAATGATTGAATTTTTTTTCTTTTTTAATTTAGTTCGTTATTTTTTCTATTGATTACTTTTTGATTGATTTTTTTTTTCATTTTTTAATAATGTTACAATTACCCTCGGACGCTTAGCTTTTGTTCGGATAAATTCACTGAAGAATACATATAAGTAGATATTGTTAATCATCGTTAATAAAGTTGTGTTTGTGTAGTAAATAAAAAATTAAACAATAATATGAAACGAAAAAGAATGTTTCATCACCATATTCATATGACGTGCTCGCGGAGTTTTAAAATTAAGGAGAAAAAGAAACTCCAGTTAAACGGTAGCAGTTCACTTATTTTATTTCAATCTTAATGTATAATAACTTTTCAGGACCTAAAATATGACTCTACGATGAATTTATAAGTCTTATATGAATCTGTGTTTCTTAATTATATAATTTAATTAAATATAATAGATTTAGGCTGTAAGCGTTTAAAATTATAAGAATGAAACATTAAAAACATAATACATGTAACATGATTCATTCATTATTGATCAGTTTATCAATGGAGCCTGCACCTAGTTATATTATTATAAAACGATAAGGTTCAACAGAATTTCACAGAAGAAATACTTGATTGCGAAATTATTTAAAAGTACGCACTACAAAAACGAGAAGTTGATTAATATGTGTTCACGTTTGCATATATACGAATATTACATAAGCAGTTGTATGGAAGTTCGGTAAGTTTTTCAAAAATATGTATTTTGTCAAATATTTTATTAGGTTCGTGAAATAAAATACATTTTTCTTTTTTAAATTTGATTTATAGCAATTATACTGTTTATTCTTTAATTATAATTTATAATATTCAAATTTATATTTTTAAAATTCTATAGTATCGAACTATAAAGCTATAAATCAGTTTGTTTTGGCAAGTAATATTTTAAAATTTAAATATGATATCAAAGATCACAAAATATGCACTTTCAAGTCTATTTCAGAAGTTTTATGAGATAAATTTACTAAGAAATTGTATTAGAAATTTGTTTAATGTTGAATATTGTATTATTTTGGATTTTTTTTTATGATTCCTAAGATAATTACGATATATACGCATTTACCTATTCGATTTTTAGTAAATCTAAAAATGTTTTGTAAGCATACATTTGATTTGCGTAAAATGAAACATACTATTAATCGACGTTCGTACCAAAGTACCAATATAATATAATGTAAGGTACAAGGTATCTATTAAATCGATAATTTATAAGCTTATATAACACAAGTATTTAACATATATTTTCATCATATATTTTTCATCATATATACGTATTTATAGTATAAAACGTATGAGCGTCCTGTGTGGTAAAAATTAAACATCGCACCGAAGTCTTTATTCTGCTTTTTATAATGCGATTAAAACAAAAGTAAAAACGATTTCATTGAGGAAATAAAAAAATTATAAAAATAATAATTTCCTTTTGTCATTATCATTGTAATTCTTAGAAAATATTAAATCATACCTGCAGTTTCAAAATTAAAACGATGATAAGAACTCACAGCACTACGTTCATAGTTCACACGTACGTGTTTTAATATAACGTGTACAATTGTACATATTATAAAAAATTATACCACCTGCGTGACTATGAACGCGATAATTCCAGCCAAAACCCCGAAATATGTGATCTCGTAACGAAAATATGCCCCCCCGCACACGTACTATATTATAATTCACGATTGAATGCTTGGTATAACATCGATTTGATACGTAGGTACGTTGATCGGTGCTTTTATATTTAATCGAGATTCTTTTGCATAATATTGATAACGTATTAATACAGATTGTTTACAGCATGTGATTCCGACGTGGTAACCACGTTGAACACAATTTATTCAGTGTCTAGTTTATAATAGGTATAACGTATTTAGTATGGTACAAGCTCAGTGACGTGACCGAGGAAGGTTTTAGGGATTTAAGCCCCTCTGGTTAGGTATTATTTTATAAGTAATTAATTTCGAAACATATTACGTGTACGATTGTGTATTTTATGTTGTAAATGTTTTTTGGGTGATTTTGCCAGGAAAGAGTAATCCAACTAGTTTGACTGTATCGACTGGTGAGAAGACCTACAGTGTTGTAGTAGCACTGCTGCAGTCGGAGAAATTAAAATATGGAAGTGGGATATTGAAAATAATGAAAACATATATAATTACATTATGGTTCACATTTCCACAAAACTTACTTCTCGTATAATCACGGTAAGTAATGAAAAATCATTCTTTATTGTTTCAAAATCTACCACCAAAATAAAACTATTGGTTAATATTTTTAACGTTCAATGTAATAACTATAATAATAATAATAATAATAAAAACAATATAAATATAATAATTACAACGCTTATTAATTTAGTCTATTTTCATTCGAATAGTACTACAGCTTATGTACGATACAAAGGAGTGGGTCATTGAACGTGCAGAGTGATTGTATATTGGAGTTCTAAGAAATCCTCATTACTAATTAATAAAAAAATAAATGTTTAATTTAAAACTTTCGAATTGTTGAATTGTTAAAGACTATTTTAATACACTTTATTAACGTAAGGCATTGTATGGGAGCGTATTGGAACAGCGCATGGATGAGGATGGGTTCCATTAACGGATCTTAAATGTTAAAATAAAAACTTGGATGAAACAATAAACAAGTTAACATTTTATATCTGTCCTAACAATTCTCGATATATTTTTAAAAGAAAGTAAAAAAAACTGTTATTTTAACCGGTTTATTCAATTTAAAAAATGTACATGAGTAAAAATTAAATTGCAAAATAAATAAAAATTGAGAAAATCTATTGGAAGTCTCTTGAAAGCAAAAATGTATTTATACATAGTTAATTAATTAATACGTAAAAATTATCTTCATAATTGGTTATTATGTCTTCTTATTAATATAACTATCAGAAATTAAAAATAAAAACCCGAATAGAAAATTTTTATTACTCCCCTAAATGTGTGACATGCTTATAATATATTGAAAGAATTATTGATATTATAATAATATAAGACATATAGTTATACTATATAGGTACTAGGTATTCAAAATGCAATAACACGTTACATAATATTTCATTTATTTTTTAGTTCATCCAAACTATCTTATATGGTTATTTTTATGTTATATGCCTATATAAAAACAACAAATTATATGTATTTCCTAATAATAACTTGATTTAATTTAAATGTTTTCAATTTAAGGTAAATCAAGAAGTATAATTTATGTGAAACATAAGTTTTTAATTAAGTTTTCAACTAGTTAAGGAAGGACACAAGGTTAGTAAAACTATACGTATTTTTACTTAGTTTCTGTATAATTTAAATTTTAAAATAAGTACAAGCTATTTAACATTATCTGACAGAGTCATCGATTGTTATTTTATTCGCAGAAGTAAAAATAATAAAGTCTAAATAATGGAGTCTAGCGATAAATATGGATATGGGATGAAATCCACTTTTTCCCAAGTAAGTTATATTTTTTATTACTATGAAATATGAATCGAAAAGTAGGCACGATTAACTGTTTTCGTAATCATACACATTTAACGACTGTAATCGAAAATAGTGCATATACAAATTGCACTATTCGGCCTACCGAATATCGTAGCACCGCAAAGATTTTATTATCCATTAGTTTTTTTTTTTGCTATTGTCAGAAACATTACAGCAATACAATTATTTGAAAAAAAAACTATCAGTTGTTACGATCGATAAAAAATAATAAAACTGTATCGACTTATTATCGACGTAATTGAAGTTTAATTTAAATAGTATGGATACAACTGCAGTTTGTACACAAAATTTAAAATCCTTTGTGTTGCAGTGTTTAGCGTTAATGGGAGCTGGTTTCATACAAGTCGGAGTGGGCACAGAACTGATGTGTTCGACGGTCATTATCGGAGCATTGCCGGACAAAACGGCTGAGACTACTCTAAACGATGAATTAACCATGACAAGTGAAGAGGCGTCTTGGTTCGGTCAGTACATTTTCAAATGAATAAACACTACAGTGCCTGTAACCGTCGTCAGTTGCGTTACACGGCTCGAGTCATTTCCGAAATTTATAAAATAACAACCGAATTAACAAGACAATACGTCATTATTCACTGTTTTTAATGTAAGAAAAATGCTGGCTAAAGTCTACGACAACTGTAATTAGATTAGCACGTCCCGTTCATTAATAGTATGCCAAATTTCAATACATTTTATTCGAAAAATAATATATTTATCTTGTCACAAGAACACGGTAGATTTCATCAGAAAATTGTTTTAGCCTAAAACATATATGTAATATGCATACAATATGCTACCAACATCCAAAAAAGCTAATACAGCCTGTATTACGGAATGTTGGTTTTAATTTAAACAAATGATTTACAAATTAAATTGCTCAACAATAGATAACTATGGATGAATTGGCTTTATAACATAACAGTCAGCCAAAGAAATAATTACAGAAAAGACAACATAATAATAATAATAATAATAATAATCATTTGAAACCTTTCTATATCGAATACATTGCACGTGGATTTGATTGCACGTACTTTTCAGTTTTCACTATTACGCAATCATTTCAATCAGTTATTTACAGTCCACATTTTACCAGTCCCACACAATTGCATATTATTATTGATTTCATCGTTATCAATTATATAAGTTACTCAACAGGTACCTATAGTACATTTATAACGTATTCACGATCGACATTTTAATATTTTATACGTAATTACCTTAACTTTAATTTAAAAATCATTTGGCAGTCAATTCAGCAGTTCTTGGGAGCCGATTTCCCATAACACTTTGTCCAGTGTCCACGAACACGATTTGATGAAAATCCTTGCGCGTTGCACCCCGCAGGAAAGTATTTACCATAGGACTATCCTAGACGGCAAAACGTTGAGTAAATTTATGATTTAAAAAAAAATTAAAATAACCTCGATTTGACTTGAATTTTTTGTTTACGTGCAATGTATAATTTGCCTATTATTTCAATATAATTACTGGTGCAATAATACGCTATATCTAATCATAATATTATCGAATGTAAACGTGTCGCAGTGACGGGGGCGGCAAACATTATCGCACCCCTCCCAGGGGTGCAAAAACTTGACTCACATCTCTGATAGGGGCAAGTGATACCGGGCAAATGTAAACTGGGCCCGTGGTTACCTTTTTTTTGTAAACTCGGCCCGGACATTTAAGATAATAAAAAAGGTCGGTTGTAAACTCGTCCCGATCATTTTTGTATCTCATCATGAACAATTTGTTGTTAAAAATTAAAAAATTAACAGCCTATATTCACAATTTCAATTTAAAAATACAAAAACTAAAAAAAAAAAATAAATCTTAGAAAAAACACTTAAAAAATATAAAAATAAGGAAATATTGGTGAGTGAATACGTCAAAAATATGGCTTTTTACTTAAAAAATTAAATTTATATTATAATCTTACATGATCACACAGCAATTTTATATTTGCATCCATTTTTTGTACTTACGATTTTACATAAATGCATTTTATTTATAATTTTTGCTCTGAATACTCAAATAAAATCCGACAATCATTTTTACCTGAAAAAACCTTTGGCCGAGTTTACACCTAAATCATTTTTACCCGAAATAAAACACGGGCCGAGTTCACAATAGACCTTTTGAACATTTTTTTTCTTCGAGCCGAGTTTACAATATCCCTCTGATAGCACTGGCCCCTGATCATCGTCTTGTCCGCAGGCAGTCTCGTCTACCTGTGCACGCCTTTGGGCAGCCTGTTGTCCTCGCTGGTGCTGACGCGACTGGGCCACAAGAACTGCATGATCATCACGAACATACCCTACATGATGGCGTTCGTGATGCTCTTCTACGCCAACGACGTGCCGACCATGTACGCGTGCTCGATACTGATGGGGCTGAGCATCGGCTTCTCGGGCGGCCCGTTTTCCGCCTACATCGGCGAGGTGTGCGAGCCGAAGCTCAGAGGCGCCCTGATGTCCGCCACCAACGTGTTCTTCTCCGGCGGCTCGTTGATGTTCACCGCGGTGTACGCAATCACCCGCCAGTGGCGGCTGACCATACTCATCAACATGACGATCCCGGTCATAACTACCGTCATTTTGGTCATGGTAAGAGTGCAGTGTAAATTATCGCAGCCGTAACACGCAGCGGCATGCTTTCGATTTGGATCCGAAGGGAGAGAGAGAGAGAGAGAGAGAGATGACCAGGACCTGCGACGAAAAAGAAAACACTTAGTTTATGTCCCTTTAAACATGTGCTTTTTCACCTTTGCCTCCTCCCCAAAGTTATATCTCCCTCTGTCCAGTCGCTATCGCGTGACACGTTGTTATTTTATTCTCCGCTCGATATCCACTCGCAAGCGTAATAATATTTGTCCGCGAAATATAAAACACAAACACAAGTCGTGATAATTACTATGATTTCTAAATTTTCTTGTCTTACAATTATTATAAACCTACCATTGCATGCACTTGTTTGCGAATGGTTCCATACGGTCGAATGAATTATATTACCGTCAAAATAAACTATAATACATAGTATAAACATTATTGGTCATTAACGAGTTAAAACGTTAAAGTTTACCTTATATTTCTCAAGTTGCTTAACATGCTTCATTAAACTCAAAGTAACATTATTATTTCCCATGATGTAATATGCGGCTAATAATCAGTCTAATTCCAGAGATGGAAAATATAAAAAAAATTATTTGTAAGAATAATCGGAATTATAACTCTGGAAGTGTTAAATTATTCCAGGGTTTCAATAGGGAACAAAATAACGTATGTAAATATACTTGTATACGAATATCATAATATTATACTGTTTGAAGAATAAAGGTATTTATTTTTAACAAAGCTATGTTACCCTTTTTCTTTTTAACTTGTAACTCATAAAAGATAAAAAGAAAGATAAGTAACTTTAAATAGTTTAAACTTGACATACATTACTCTTGATTAACTTAACTTAACTTAACGAATTAAAATAATTAGTTTACTTTATCGAGCCTTGAATTTTATAATCATATTAGATTATATCATTCCGTTTGCGTCAATATCAACTGTTTTATTTAGCTCTGTGTGCTATTTTAACCCCCTCGCTCGTCTCTCACCCCTTGGATCATTCCACTGCGTGCGCCAATACATACATCTGTGAGGCATTGCTTACCATGGGTCAATATTTATATTGTGTTTAATGTTACTGCTTAGAGCCCGGACTCTCCGATGTGGTTGTTGGGCAAAGGCAAGACCGAAAAAGCGCAGCGGACGCTGAGCAAGCTTAGGGGATGGGTGTCGTACGACACGTGTTCGAACGAATTCCAGGATATGGTGGTGTACACGACTCAGAACAAAAACAAGTCGATAGGTAAGTGGCAACAGCTGCAGCGCGTGACGATAAATTATTAAAAATATGTAACAAAAATCGTTTGCGGTTAACCTACTCTTATAAAATTATAACAAAGTTCCGTTGAATATTTATAAATAATTTACTGAAAATTATAAAGCGTTTCTAATGATATCGACCTACGATTTATGTGTAGAAAATGTAAAATGTCTTGATGGAAGTTTTCATAGTGTATAATGTATACTACGTGCAGGTTTTTAACGACTGTTTTAGGTTTAAAATATCCATCATCCGATTTAAAAAAACCCCAACTCATCTGTGTATACGTTTTAATAATTATTTTGTTAATATTAATTGTTCCCGCGGCGTTCTTTGCAGATGACCAAGACGACGTCTTGGACAGTTGGAAGCAGCTGTTCCAGCCCGACGTGCTCAAACCTTTCTGGCTGCTATTGACGTACTTCCTTTTCTCCAACATGTTGTCCGGCGTGCCACTGGGCCCGTACTTGGTAGAGGTGTACACCGAGTTCGGCGCGGACGTCGACGTTTCGTCCGTCATAGTGAGTAAAAACGACAATCTACGCCGTGCGTTCCGTGTGTAGAAGCGTTTCAGGAGTCATAGCGCGCGATCATAATACTATCATTGTCATTAAATATTCATAAGGTTTAAACGAAAAGAAGGGATGAAATTAAATACACAACTCGTAATGTAATAATATTGTTCCGTACTGTTGAACGGATGTATCCATGTATCGTGTTAATGTATCGACGTGTCACCGTATTAACCGTCGCGATAACTCCTGAGATACTTAGAGATTAGTAATTTAGAGTACTGGAACGATACTATTTTTTTGGAAACTATAAAAAATTATTGAAAATCAAGAAGTTGATGAAAAAAAAGAAGTTGAAACGTCAACGTTTCAAAAAGATAAATTCAATAAAATCTTAAAATTTTTCGAAAATAATAAAATAAAAAGTTTTATCAAAATATAAAAACTAATATTTGTAGTAATTATCCCTTATGTAAATCGTATAAAAAAATAAAACTGAATTTTATATTAACTTCATTGTCTCAGGACTCAGGAGTTATCGCATGGTGGATATAATATCTTCGGGTGACAACCTCTATACTCATTAGATTTGAGGGAATGTTTTAGAAAATTAAGTTATAGAATGCAGAGTCTTAGAAAAAATATATTTTAGAATTTGAAACTTAAAGAAAAACTGTGTTTTAGAATATGTTTTATTGTTACCAACTATATTGGTGTAGAATTACGAAAAGTTCCACATCTGGGTAGACGGGAAATATCAAAATACAAATCTGTGAAGGAATAGCTGATACTTCTATTAGTTTATGAGAGCTATTGCTAATAATTTTAAGTTTAAAAAATTACACTTATATTTTATTCCTCATCAAGGAATTTATTTTTAAAACAATGGAAATGTTTTGGTTTGAAAATTAATAAATTATAATACAATGTTGTACATTAAAGTGTTTTACGAGTGTTCAGTAAACAAAAGTAATATTTCAAAAAGTCGGCGTTCTAAGATTTTTTTATTTTTCTAAAACCGTTTTTCTATAACTCGGCGCGTTAACGCTAACGTAATATGACTTTCTAAAACCTGCCTGGGTTTCGTTGAATTATTATACAGTAGTAATATTACTGCACTTGACCGATGACACCGCGTTGTGTCATACCTACATGCTAATCGTGTCCGTCGCGCTGTTTGCATAGGCACTATCGCAAGGCATATCCATGGTCTCCGGCGTGCTGACAGTGTTCACGGTGAACAAACTCGGCAAACGGTTACTCACGTTGTCCACGCTGCTGATTTCCTCCCTGTGCTACATATCCATCGGATTGATCGGAGTCTACTGGACGGGTTCGGAACCGCTGACCTCGATGCTGATCCTCGTGCTGTACCTCGTCAGCACGTTCGTAGCGTCGTTGGGGATAATGCCCATCGGATGGATACTACTGTCGGAGATATTCCCCATGAAGTGAGTATAATCCGAATAGTGCAAGTCATAGTATACAATAAATCCGTTTCAGGACTACCTAAACACATTATACAGGACTGGGAACTTTTCAATTACAGTAATTGAATTACACGAGTAATTTGTAGTTAGCAAACATAATTTTGAAGTAATTTGTAATTTGTAATTAATTTATTATCTAAAATTTGTGTAGTTAGTAATTCTAAAAAACTGAAATTATTTATTTTTTTTAAAAATGAAATAAGCCGAAACTTCGCCAATGCACTGAACTTTGGAATTCATCAAGGCGACCAAAATCTTCAGATATTATTAATGATAATCTTGGTTCTACTCTTGTTTATCCAGTGCCTACCCGTTGCCCGTTGGAGTTCTTTGTTGGACTCCATTAATAATTTATTGACGTATAAATGTAAATTAAGTGACGTTGTTAAATGTCTTTATTTAAATTTAATCTTAAAGGAATCAGATTTTGAATATTTAGAAGAATTAGTTACAGTATTAAAGCCAAAAGCACACGCATTAGATTATTTACAAACCGAAAAAACTGCTTTTACGGTCAACTAATACCCACATTAATATCTTTATAAATTCGGCTTGAACAACTAAAAAAATCATAACTTTCGGTATCTTTCTAATTTAATATCTCCATTATGAGACAAACTACATATTAGATTCAAAAAGAATTTTTGATTTGTTATATGAAGCAAATATTGCTATTTTAGCTACATGTTTTCATCCTATATTGAATATTCGTTAGATGCTAGAAGTATTAAATACGAATGCTGTGTATAAATACTGTTAAAAAAACTATAATTGTCGATACTGAAAACACAAATTCTACTATATTATCAGATGATGGGGACAATTTTTTAGCATGTACGTCTCCGAAATCCTTCCAATCTTCTGTAAACAATTCTCATAACTGTATTGAATTACAATTGATACAATTTTTTAATGATAAAAATAAAACATTAAAATGCTTGGATAATTTTTAAAGGATTGTTCATTCGATACAATACTGATCTTTGTTCTTCAGCCCCAGTAGAACGATTGCTTTCTTTTGCCGGACTTATAATGACACATACTCGTTCTAGGCTATATGATGAACAATTTGAAAAGTTGGTTTACTTAAAAGGAAATAATTATGGTGTCTGATATTAAAGAATTTTTTTTATTTTATACTAAATCTACTATTTATTGAATAATTTATACGATATACTCTATTTAGGTATTTATTATTTATTCTTTTATTTAAAGTTTTAATTATAACATAAGCACTTCTTCTCAATTTTTTTATATTAATTTTATTATATTTATCGGTTTTTTTATATTGTAATTTTTAATTGCAAGTAATTTAATTATGTATTTTGTAATTTGTAATTAAATTGTCTATCGTATTGTAATTTGTAATCAATTATTTTTTTTCGAGTAATTTGGCCAACTGTTATCGTGTATATCGCGGTCCCCACTCCCCGTGTAAAACGTACTGATACGAAAACGGGGTTCTGATAAATCACTTAAACACAATTAATTCAAAATAATTAACGAGTATTCGTGAGTACATACATAATACATATATTATGAAGCCTCAAGATAATAAACAGCTACTTCTGTGCCGATCGAAATGGCAATATATCGTCATAAAATGGATTATGCGAAAACAACGATGTCTAATTTTACTACGGTAAACCAGATAAACTATTGATAACAACTTTAATGTTAATTTACACGATAAGTTTGAACACTTCACGATTAGATATTTTAAATAATAATTAATGTTAATTTGATTGATGGTTTTTTTAACTTGACCTTTTAAGTCTCTAAATCTATACATTGTAGCAAATTACTAATATTATTGTACTTGCGATTTTGATTTCAGGAGCAGAAACATTACCTGTAGCATTTGTTCGACGTTGTCTTTTGTACTAAGTTTCTTCATGACCAAACATTATCTAACTTTTGTTGCTTTGGTAAACTTCTACAATACGTTTACTATATTTGGGATTTCAGGTTTGATCGGATGTGCATATTTTTATTTTTATCTACCTGAAACCGAAAACAAAACGTTGCAAGAAATATCTGAGTTTTTTAAGTAGAGTTTGAAAATATAAAATACTTCTAAGCATTTTTTTTTCTACAATCTGTAAGGCCCTAGTCATTTATTATTAAGTTAACATTACTATTAAATCAAATTAATTCTGTTTACTGATAAAAATTAATAAATTACTTTTGCACTTTTGATTGTACTCATTTGTAAATTTTGTACCATTATGTATATAAATGTAATTAAATAAATATTTAAGTAATAAATACAATTATTTAAGTATTATTACGTTTTCTAATAACAGATCCTTATTATATAATATATTATTAATATATATATATAATATATAAAATATATATTATATATATATTATAATATATATTATAATATAATAAATAATATAATATATAATATAATAATATATATTATTATATTATTATTATATATTATATATTATATATTATATATTATCCTTTATTATATAATATTTAATTTCTTAATAAAATATAAATTCTCCGAAAACAAAAATAATATTTTTGATTTTTTCAATTATTTTTTTTTTTTACATAAAAGGATTAATTTAAATTTCATATAATATATTATATATACATTATGTTACTGGAAATTTTGGAATTTAAGAAATGAAATGATGACAACTCTTAGGAAATATTGATAATTCTTAATATGGTTAGTAAATTTTATTATCGCCTAGTCCTTGTTATAATTTCCTAATAATAGCAAACAATGATATACATTACGCTTAAAAATTGTATACTTAGGAAAAGTAGATACATTTTTTAAATATATTATCAAAAACAGTAATTTTTTTTTTTAAATATTTCAACTTACTTTGTGTCATTTTGATCTTTGTTATGTATTTTACCAATTTATAATTTAATGATTGACTATAACTAATTTGGTCCTGTCAGATTCTATATTTCCCTTTCCATTTACAAGACGTACATTTCGGATATGAATGGCATTTGGTATGACAGCAAACAAAGCTCAAGAGTCAGGACCAAGCTTTGGATAAAGTAGGGTTGTATTTAACCCAATCTGTATTTAGTTATGGTCAACTAAATATTGTCAAGACCCGAGTTTTTCTTTTGAAAAATTAAAAATACGAATACTACCAAATAACAAAAATAAACAATGAATATATAGTATAAAATATATAAAATATAGCTTATAAGAAATTCTATATTTTGAGTCAAAATTTTTGGCACCTAAATAAATTATAACTTTCATTTGTTCATTAATATTTTCGGGTGAAGTATTTTCAGTTTTTAATATAGCTATTAATATTTTTAAACGACAGAAGTCTAATAACTTTCCAGTTTTGTTTATTTTTAAGATTAATGGTGCATTACTATTATTATAAATATAAATTTGTATTTTTTTTTTATAATTATTCAACTATTTAATTTTTTTTAGTTTTTAGTTTTATTTAATCCGTAAACGACCAGTAGTTCAACTGTGGCTGCCCGATAAATTACGGGAATTATGACAATGAATAGGTAATGATATACAATTTCCTAATCGTATAAGGAATTGTCATAGTTTCCTAAAATGTCAACATTTCCGGTAACATTATATACAAGATTAAACAAGTTCTGCCTCTGTACACTAAATGAGAGTACACTAAATAAGAGTACACTATTGTATAATAGCTTTAAAATAATATCAAACAGAACAATTTATAATTTTAGAACATTATAAATTATTATTTGTAACTCATGAAACACGGATTTGTATATTTATTGTACAATTTATTTATAGTTGAAACATTATATTTGTTTTGGTTGTAATATTAAAGTGATATTACCGGTTTAAAAAAACATTATATGTTATTATATAATATGTTTTTTTACCATAAATGTTTGACATAAGATACGTCATATTTTGTTATTAATAAAAATGAAAAAAAACGTTATATACATTATTATTATTAAAAAATAAATAAATAAATAATAGTCATATGTCACAACGCTTATATTTACTATTTAGTCTATTAAAACTTTAAAGTATACAAAAAAACTGTATATATTTTTTCAACTATGAAGGTGGTGGAGATTTCTATAAATCTACAAGAGGGGCGTAGAATAAAATAGGTCGGGAACCACTGTTATAGAGGAATGCTCGATACAGAAATCTTTATTGCTGAGAGTTACATTATTGTTAACAACGGTAATATATACACGTAACATACGCATTTTTTATGTTATCATTAATTTATCATACTAAGGAATACGGTCTTATAGATCAGATTAATTGTACAGATCTGTCATATTTTAATAAAAATAATTAATAACTTTAGTAAGACCAAATGAAAATAACTTTTTCGCAATACATTTCACCAAAAATACCATCGTATTCTATTGGAACAGAACAAATTATAGTGTAACTTATACTCAAATTCGTTACCTACTCACCCATTATTATCTATAAACAGCACCAAGTATATAAATCATTTTCTGTGTGACCAACAACAGGTCTTACTGGGCACGAACGATATGACTACATAGTAAGATGCCGAAAACATGAACAAATGTTCAACGATGGATCCGGAAATAATATTAAGGACGTCGGAGGTAAAAGTGAACACACGTGGTAATGGATTTCTCGGAACCGATTAGTATAATATAAATGGTATCGTATAACGAACACGACGAAAGAGCTGCAGCTTACTCTTTTATTTATTTATTTTTTTTTTCCCATTGAATGGGGAATGCTTTTAAGCGGATACCGAATATCCCGCGACGGTAGTCCTTGACTATCACCCGAAACGCCTTGACCGTCCTCGGCGCGGAGTCAAAACGCATATAGTAAGTTACGACTTCTCACTAGGTGTACTACACTCAGGTACAGACGCGCATGCATCATCATAAGTACATCGCAGTAAATGTTAAATGTGCGTTCATGTTCCCGATTGTTCATAACCATTTATCGCGCCGAATAGTAATAGAATAATTATAGCTGAGTAGGAATCATTTTATCGTCTCGACCGCGATGACGGAAATAAAGTCATCAAAAATCGACGCGGAAAATGCCAGAAACGAGTACAACTTATTCAGATCCTCCTTAGCTCAAGTAAGTGTCCTTTTTCTTCTTTTCGCTAGATTGCATTACGGTTTTGCGTAATAAAAACAAATAATATATAAATCGCATCGGGTCATACATAGGCCATTAACTTGATTATTAAATGTGCGTGTTGTGTTTATATACATCCTAAAACGTGTCTAAATAATTTTGAACTTATATTTAGATATAACGGTATACTAGTTCAAAACGTCGTTCGAGTAGTTACTATTATGATTAAACTCTCTACTAATTGTAAAAATTTAAAATAACGTTTATAATCAATAGTTATACTATAAAATATAATATTATATACAAGCATCGTTTAATTATTAACTCGATTTCATCTATTTCATCTACCAAAAAATAAGACATTAATATCGATAAGATGTGTATCTATCCTATAATTATAGGGTCTTTAGTACGTAATATATTATTCTTTCGTGCACTAATTTGTATTTAATACTATTTTTATTATTGCCTGTTTGAGGATTAATAATAATATTCATGAATATTTAAAAAAAATCAATAGAAATATCATCATTATATTGTCAACATTTAACACCATTTACACAAACAAATAAGATTAAACACATTTTAAACTTGGAGGTAAAACGTTCAACTTTAATTGTTAAAACTTAAATGATTTTAACTCGTACAAATAATAATCTTTCTACGACATTGATGTCATTATTCTCCATCTTGGTTTCGTAAAAAGAGTTTAAATTCGAATTTTTATCGTAGATTTTGGATAAAAAAAATTATAATCGGTATAATTTAATATATATATACGAATAGATACATAATGTAAAATTTTAAACACGATTTATCTTTAAACTAATCTACTTCCGTCTTAATTTGAATTTCCAAAAGTACTTGGGTTAATATAATAATTTAATAATAAATCAATTACATAATGTACATGCTGTTGGACTTGGACATGATGCAAGTTAATTAATTTTCAAACGTCAACGTACGTTAATATTGAAATATTTTAAATAGTTGGTGATCTGAGTATTGCAGCTACAACATTTTACTACTTTATCACCACCCCAGTAATATAAACTTTAAATACTCATAAGTCATAAGCTATTAAAAAGTAAGCTGTATATAATGTTGCTATATTTAAATGTTATACATTTACATTATTAGTAAAATATTCTGCTGTGAAATATTAAGAAATGAAAAATACATGCTGCCACGTAAATGACTACCCACGCATAGAACTCTCAAAGTCATTTCCTATGAGTTATATCTATTAAATATTTTTCAATTACCAACTCCACGTTTCAAAATTAAAATTAAGTACATAGTTCTAGGGCCTGCCATAGAGTACGAATAAAACAGAATTTTTTTATTTTCTTTGTTGCAATATGAGATGTTGGTACGATTAGTATATCCTAGTTTAATGTTGAGACATGATTGTAGAATAATTACAAAACGAGACCAATAAAATAAAACATTATTTCGTAGCAATGACTTTATAATATATATTCTACGATGATTGTTTATGATTTTCACTGTATTACAATAACAAAAAGATACGCATTGAAATGTCGAAAGTTCGTCAACTTTAATAAATTCAAAGCTTGAAATCGGTAACGCCCTTGATCCTATTTCGCGAACATTTTGCAGTATCGCACTTTTGTTGCGGCAGCGTTCGAATTCCTAAAGTTTAACGATTAGAGAACGTCATTGGAGTAGAAAGCCGGAACAACAGACGTCAAGGATCTTTGATATTAAAATAATAAGAAACTAGATTGACGTCGACCTCATGGTGCACATATGATATTCGAATGCCATTGATTTATAATCGCGTTAATTAATCGGTACGTGTACAGCGCACGTCTTGGTAAAAAAAAAAAAAAACTCGTGTACACGAATCGTATATTTTAAAAATAAACACATCTCATATTCCACGAAACAAATAGACGAGCGAGAGCGAGTGTAACGTAAACATTATTTCAATTACAACAATATCGGCTCGGTACATTATTATGATTGATGACGCCTGTGTACCAGTCGTGGCTGCAGCCATAAGCCCGCAATAAGGTCATGATACGAACAAATAAAATAAAAATGTTTAATCGGTTTCTAAAGGACGAAGCGATTACCACGTTGCCGTCGATCAAAATATCAATAGAGGAATATTGCGGCTATTGCGCACGTGCTATTATTGCAGCAAGCTTTTTGCTAGTGTTAGGAATAAGCTCGTTTGAAACGCGCAGAAGTGTATTGAACGGAAAACGAGAGTTCGAAGCCGCGGGACCGATTGAAACGAACGGTCGTCCGTCGATTCGATCTCGGTATTTCGGAATAGATTTTCGAGTATTTACCATTGTTTCGGCCGACTTTCTCCGGTAGTGATCATTTCGTCGTGTACAGGTGCGCGAGACAATAGTACAATAATACGTTTATGTTAGATGTACGATTGTTTCAACGACGAGAGTAATGGCGTTGCGTAACCTTCTGCGGCGTAAGAACGCTCTGGGCACATCTATCACGTATCATTACGATTATCATTATTATTACTATTAGTACGACTGATGTTGTCGATGGAAAAAAACAACAAAAACATTTCCGCCTGTGGTATTCGAACACGCGAAACAACATACAATGAACGCGATACAGCGGTCGTAATATTTTTGCGGACTCCCCGTTCTCGCACTAGTATCGTATGGGCAAGACCTAAGATCCAAAATGCTGTACTCTAGTGTTACCGTTTTGAGCGCCGGCCAGATCCTAGAACATTTTTCCCATTCAACCCTTCTAAGACATAGCTCTCCACACTCAGGCCCGTCGCTGGGGTACAAGCAAGTCATGCGTTGCTTTAGGGCGGCATAACATTTTAAAGAAATTGAGGCGGCAAATTGTAAATTTGTAATATTACATTTCCAAAAGGACAGCAATTTAATTATTATTTTGCGTCTTCATTGTTAATTGTTACCGTTTTGCTATCTCGTTATGATAGCGAATGATCACAATTCACAATGTATAATAAATTAGTACAGTGTTACAGTATACTGATATACGCATTTCGAACACTTTAACGTGTACAGTACAAAGTACAAGTGTATTAGTGTATACGTATAATGTATGTAGATACATCGTATATGTAGATTGTATACAAATTTCTGTTAAAAGTATATCAGAAATAATTGAATTTTTAAAAGAATATCGAAAGAATGGATTTTTTAAAGTGAAATTAACTGCTAAAGAAATTGCATCAGTCATAGGAATATTGGAGGAATTCCCTCAAGATCATCAAGTGCGTAAACGATTCAAGAAAACTAATTTCAACTATGAACATAAAGACGATAGTCCTCTTCATAACCCAGAAAAAAAGTTTGAAGTAGACTTCTTCAATACTGTAATAGATACAGCTATCAATTCGTTCCAAGGCAGGTTTATCCAGTTAAATAATCATTGTTCTAACTTTGGTTTCTTGTATGATATAAGTATTTTAAAATCTTGGGAGCATGAGAACATACTAAAGCATTGCAAAGATTTAGGGATATTACTATCTTAAAATGATACTTCTGATATTGATGTCTTTGAATTATTTGAAGAAATTAAATTATTTTGTCAACTAGCAGAATCAAATAGTTCTCCAAGTAAAAATCTTGAATATATTTACAGTCATCAACTTCAGGAAATTTATCCTAATATTGCAATAAGTTTAAGAATTATTCTTACAATTCCAGTGACGGTAGCGTCTGCTGAAAGAAGTTTCTCTAAACTGAAACTTGTAAAAAATCATTTATGATCAACAATGAGTAACGAACGTTTAACTGGATTATCAATTTTATCCATTGAAGCAGAGTTGGCACAAGAACTAAACTTGGAAATTTAGTACAAGATTTTGCAACAAAAAAGGCAATAAAAGTTAATTTACAATTTTGAAATATTATTATTATTATAATTATAAATATTTTTCTTAATTGTATTTTCGTTTATACTAACAGTTTGTATAATATTACATTCTCGTGTATTTTGTACTTTTTAAAGTTGTATTTATATTTATGGTTTTGTGTATTTCTAATTTGTAAATCAATACATGTATAAAAAATTTTAACTGTAATATTATTATGCATGTAAATATTTAATTTAGTATCTTAGGAGCAGCATTAAAATTTTCACTTTAGGGCGGAAAATATCTTACGACGGGCCTGTCCACACTGTTACTGGTGGTCCGTGATACATGACTCATTTTTCACTACACAAAAACGTGCAAATCAACAATGTTACCGAATGCGCTAAAATTCGCAGTTACTGATTTTATGCAAAACTCAAATCAAACACAAATCTCCTCGTCCAAAACATGGCAACATCATGTGTACCTTATAACAGTGATAACCCTCCTCACAGACTTGAACGGATTTAGAATCTTGTTTTAACAATACCATCGGAAATCAATGCGAATAATGTTTGAAGGTATTACCACCGGGTATGACTTCCTCAACATGTTTTTTCGTAATGTTTATTATACTATATATTAAAATATAAGATAACCTAATTATTCGATGTTCAGAGGATTTTACAGATTGTTTTATTTTTTTTATTTAAAAATAAACACAAATAGATCATAAAAATGGTAATATTATTAATTTATCAATTTTTTTTATTGAAATATAATATTAAGCTATTAATCTAGATAATTAAACACTTAAATATAGTTAATTATCATACAAAACACGTTATCTGATGTGTAATATACAATTTTATGATACTGATAGTGTACTTAATTAATAGACAATATAAAATCAGCGTACAGCGAATGGTTAAACTGGTAGAAGTAATTATAACTGACCTTTTTTTTTCTTACACATAATATTGTTATATAGTGAAATTATAACACTGACGAAAGCACAACAATTTGCGATAGGTAAAATGAGATTGATAAAAAAAATATATATATACCTAATATAAATTAAAAAATATTTGTTTTTTTCTTTTAAATAATATTGTAATAAAAAAATAAAAATAAATTATTATTATAAAAATGCTTATGAATCTTGATTTTTTAATATGTATAGTAAATTGTACTATTGGAAGTCTTATAAAGGGCCCGGACAAACAATTAATACAGGAGCCCAGAATTTGATGTGGGGGCCTTGTCGATACATAATAGTATAAAACAGTTTTGGGCTTGTGGTAATATAATGATGGTAGGCACATTAAGAGTAAAATTTACTATCGAGATAAGAAAAGAGTGTGGACACTATGGAATAAATAGTTTTCGCAATGTGACTGTGAGGAGAGAAGTGAGGGGATCAATTAAGGAAGTAAGGTCCGAAAGGAATTCGGATACTAATGATTCTATTTAAGGGCTGAGGGGGCCTAAACAGTGTCGGAGCTCGTGACGATAAATTATTTATCTATGAATGGTACTACAGTCAACTCGCGATATAACGAAATTTTATATAACGAAAATCTCGATATAACGAATAAAACTACCGGTCCCTTGAAAATATCGCGGTATAACGAACAAATGTAATGTATTTTGGTCCCCTCGATGTAGCGAAGCGTTTTTGATCAAAACTCTCGCGATGTAACGAATTTTTATAAATTTGGCGCTTTCTATTACGAAGTTTTAATTTTAATTAAGATAAGATACATGTCTCTAGAGTATAACTCTATGAAAAATATATAAAAATAAGTATGTTGCTATTACCACATAATAGATTACGAAGTGCGATAGTACACTCAAGTACAGTATCGCAATTATGTTGACTGTATATTGAAATTAAACAATAAATACATACTTATATGACTCATATATTTTATACATATGTATAAGAATAGTAAAATTATTAAATAAATATGTACATACATATGTTTTTGTATTTTATTGATTTGAATTTTTATTGTAAATCTCGTTATAACGAATTCAATTGGTATATTCTCTTGATATAACGAATTTCGATGTAACGAACTTTCGATATAACGAATTTTTTTCTCGGTCCCTTGAAATTCGTTATATCGCGAGTTGACTGTATATATTTCGTATTTCACCCGCCACCAACAATAAAGGCAGTACATTATGATGCTTGCGCAGCTCGTATAATGCGCTTAACCTGAAAAACGAAAAATTAATCAAGCGCCTAATGATATTCTCACGTGTTATCCGCAGATCGGCACGATCGCCGTGCAGAACGTGATGATGCTGGGTTTCGGCATGTCGCTGGCCATACCGACGGTGGTCATCGGGTCGCTGATGTCGGACGACGTGGACAGCGACATGACGCTGACGGAAACGGAGGCGTCGTGGTACGGCAGCGTGCTGCTGGTGTGCCATCCGACGGGCGGCCTGCTGTCGGGCGTGCTGCAGGAGCTGATCGGCCGGAAGTGGTGCCTGGCCGCGGTCAGCGTGCCGCAGCTGGTCGGCTGGTACGTGCTGTGGCGCGCGGAGAACGCGTTCGAGCTGTACGTGTCGTGCGTGGCGCTGGGCCTGAGCATGGGCCTGAGCGAGGCGCCCGTGCTCACGTACGTGGGCGAGACGGTCGAGCCCCGGCTCAGGGGCCCGCTGTCGTCCGTGTCCACGTTCACCATCATGCTGGGCTCGTTCGTCGCGTACCTCATGTCCACCGTGATGCCATGGCGCACGGTGGCCATGATCAACATGGCCGTGCCCATCGTGTCGTTCGCGGCCGTCGTGCTCCTGGTAAGAGCGTACAATATTATGATAGATATTGTTTGATCGCACATCGTCGCGAAAATATTATAATATTATTCGGTGTGTATAAGTGACTGTAGAGAAATGCGTGAGTACATGAATAGGTTCGAACAGTTTGGAGTTAAGTATCTATTTTTTTTTTTCGGTCATTAACTTGTAATGTTCTTAATCGGTTTGTACCGACTTCCCACCCACATTTTTTTTTACCACGGACGACTAACTCAAAATAACCGCTTCAACACGCCGCCACTGCTAAGTAATAAATTAGCGTAGGGGCGGTAGATGGGGTATAATAGATCTCTTTTTTTTTCTATATTCCAACGTTATAACATTACCATTTACTTTTTTATGTTTGTTTAAAATTCTTAAAAGTATATGACAGAAGGAAATATTTTTCCTTGATGTAACTAGATTTGTAATAACTAAAAATATGTAAATCTTGTTACTACAGTAATTAGTAAGTAAATTTCCCACCACCTTTAGGAAAAATCTTAAATACGCCACTGGATTCGTCATCTCGACTGTTGTGTGCAGCAATATACATGTATAGCACTCGAACAATTCGTTTTTTCTCCTTCTTCGGATAACCATCACCGAGTGCACCCACTCGATCATCTGTTCTCCACGTTCTCTGCAGACACGGTTCACTCATATTATGTGTTACCTATAATTAAGCTCTACACGTGTTACGTTTTCCCGCAGACGCCTGAATCGCCGGTGTGGCTGTTGTCCAGGAACCGGTCGTCCGAGGCGAAGAAGTCGCTGGCTTATCTGAGGGGGTGCATAAGCCCGGAAGACGTGGAAGACGAGTTTTCCGAGCTGTCGATCTACGCGGGTTACAACAAGTCCGTCGATCTCGAACAGTACGCGGACTGCGGAATGGACCAACGCCGTCTGTCATACGTCAAGTACCTGCAGATCAACACAAACGACACGACCAACGGTAACTCCTATACAAACATATGTACAATGTGAAGTTAGTGATTATTTTAGGGGATGATCCGAGGAGGTAGGTGGATAATACCTCTCGGATGAAAATTAATAGCTCCTCCAGATCCCCCAGTTATTGTACTCGTATCTATATAGTTATATTGATTAAAATTTTTACATTCATGTATGCTTATATATTCATTTAAACACTGCCTATAATGTAGCTTTGAAAACAGATTATCAGAAAATGGTAGTTAATAAATCCTGCGTATGCATTCGCTGTAGAGCTCATTTACTATACCATTACTATCATTTGCATTGACGTCTGCTCGTAGTAATTATCTCACCGTTGAACAAACTCTCCTAGTCATTTAAGATAAATATACATACATTTACGTGTGTAATCATTTTTTCGGAACGCAATCATCTAATAAATAGTTAAATTTGTTAAAAAAAAACACAACGTTGTCCATTATTAAGGACCCCTTGTATATTTTTTAAGCCCACCTCAGAACATTAAGTCTAAAATACATTGTGTTTTTTTCTCAGCCGACATTGAAGCACTTGCGAACCGGAAGCAGAACGGCGGTGGCCTGCTGGACACTTTGAACGACTTCTGGACGCCCGAACTCAACCGGCCGTTCCTGTTCATAATGCTCTTCTTCTTCTTCTGGTCGTTCGCCACGTTCATACCGGCCAAACCGTACCTGATAGCAGTTTTCGAAGAAGTCGGCCTGCCGTGCACCGCACAATGGACACTGGTCAGTCGTTTGTTTCTATTTTATCATTTAGTAATTTTTTTAAAAAATAATAAAAGAATCTTTCCTACGATCTTTTAAAGAATTGAGATTTAAATATGTACTGATGTTATCATAATCAGAATGAGGTGTCCTCGCAATATTAAATTTAAGTAAAATAAAACGAAAAATGTCGTTTTGAAGCGCTTCAGTGTGATTGGAAATACCATTAGGGATAGCATTACAGTCCCAAATAATTGTAGCACATTCTAACTGAGACCTGATAATAGTAATGAAAATACATTTAAAGGTGAAAGGATTGTTAAAAGAAGAACAGTAAAATTACGCTTAATAAGACGAAACATAGGTAATGCTTATTTTCGATAGAAATAGTATGAGGGGAGAGTGATAGTTTAGTTTCAAAAATAATTCCAAGGTCTTTTATCAGATTTGTATGAGTGAGAATATCATTTAGATTATAGTTAAAAAAAACCAAATTAGTTTGTTTCTAACATAAAGTAATCGATTGACATTTACTTACAACGTCGAAACTTTAAAAACTCTTAAATATTTATTTTCAAATATTGAAACTGATGGTCGAAAAATCGTAATATATTGTTGTTTTTCGTATTTCAGGTTTACACTTCGATATTGACCTTGGTGGGAACACTCATGAACGTGTTCACCGTCTCCAAGTTCGGCAAACGTCCGATCACATTGATCTCGATGGCACTAAGCGCTTTTTCAATGCTCGGGATCGGAATGTACATGGTTTCCGTTTTGTACTTCTCGTTCTCCTGCACATGGATACCAATGGTATTGTTAAACACTTTGTTCTTCTTCTCCGGCTACGGCGTCTTCCCTATTCCTTGGATGTTGGTCAGTGAAATATATCCGACAAAGTGAGTATATCATCTAAGCGTATTACATATAACACACGTACCTAACCCACTACAGTGACTAAATGATGGTACTACGCATTCACGCTCGACGAGGATATACTCCGGGCGTCGCGTGCTCTTACGAAAACTTACTATTATCGTCAAAAAGTTATTCTCATCAAGTCGTCAAATAACGTATGTCACACTCGTCGTCGTCGAGTATCCACACTACTCACTGATACATTGCCACATGGACACGTCTTAATGTCTTGTATATGTTACGGGTAGAGTACGAAAATGGGTACTGTATAGTGTATACATTAACCGGGTAATGTATACCCTATCCATATGAGCAGATTAACCAATATCAGTGCGCATGTTTTATCATTACTTACTTAAATATTATATCTACAAAGTTCAATTGATATTTTATCGTATTTTATTTTATCAAACCCCTTTATCCACCCCAAAAGTACATAGTGTACAAAATAAACATTTTAGAAATAATATTTTTGTATAATCCAATAGGCATGGGTAGTGTTCACGTTACTCGGGTGATATGTACATTACTCATTTATCGTACTTTACCCGTAACATATACACAACACGGACTACATAAACGAACCGTTTCCCTACCACAACGATTTGGTTGTCATGGTAAATGCATAGTCAAATCATAGACAAAATCACATAGTATCTACTGATCGTGTTCTTATTAATTAAAATATTTACACAAAGTTTACATCTATATTTTCTTCGAATTTATTATGACAACCAAATCGTTGTTAGAGGGAAACGGTGCGTTTTTTTTTTCTCGTTTGAAATTTTCACTCGACGAATGCATTGACATCCGGCGTGATATTTCGGACAACATTTTAGCATTTCCCCCAGCAATAAGACATAATATTCACATCAATATTTTTCAATGATCGGCAATTAAATTAATTCTTTCGGTTTTTCATTATGTCAAATGTTAAAGATTTCAAAAATAATTTTGAAAACAACCAACCATTTTAACCAATAGAATAAAAGTGTGTTATACGTCTACAACTTCAATTTTAGTACCGGGAAACCTGTCTTAACATCAGCGGAAGCCATGTGCTAAAAATGTGTATCGATTACAAAATTCTAAATTCGATTGCATTTTTTTCATAAAATCTTTTACGTCTTAAAAATAACCATCACTCGTATCATTTGATTTGAAATCATGACCGATAACCGCGATTTAATTGAATATTTATAACTACAGTACTACACATATTATATGTTCGGTTCTAGGGGACGCGGCATTGCGAGTGGACTAACGGCCGCGTTGGCGTTTTTGATGACGTTTGTTCTGACCAAATCGTTTTTGACAATGCAAGCGTGGTTCACCCTTCCAGGGCTGTTCATCGTCTACGGAGCGATCACTTTGGTCGGCACCCTTTACCTGTACGCGTGCATGCCCGAGACGGAAAACAAAACGCTGCAACAGATCGAAACGTTTTTCATCGGCGATCTAGACGACTACGACAACCACCATGACGGCCTAAACTGAATAATAGATATTCGTTCGGGAACGGACCACCGCGTTAAGATATTCCTATACAACCTTATTCCCCCAAACTCAACTCTGTTCACTAATTTATTTATATTTGTCTAAACGTGTATTTATTATTATTTATTGTTGAATTGAACGCGATTAAATTATGTGATATATAGTGTATTAAAATATTTGGTAAGCGATACCGTCATTACTATTAGTACCTATTCAACATAAACAAATTCGGCAGTCAACAAACGAAGACGTTATAAAATATGTTGACTAACATTGTCGTTGAACACGCGTATTACGCGATTAACGATTATTTATATTTTAATCTAAATTATGAAAAATAAAAAAACAAAACTTTAAGGAAATCAAAAGCGTAAATGTTATGGTGATATTGCGTTGCACCGGGGTTTCTTAACTTCAGGGGATCCATGAAACGGTACTGATTTTTTTATTCAAATAACAAGAAAATAATATTTTTCATATAATTATTTAGCCACAAAAAATCTGTAATTTAAACTTGTAACATATTGACCAATGATTATATCTAATATAATTTCAAATTAACATAAAAATTATTAAAATATTAAGTACATTTTTTTTCTTGAAGGGCAGAGGATCCTTGGCTACACTGTATATCTTAAAATAAGAGTCCCTGACTCAAAAATGATTAAGGGTGGCGACACACTATCGCGGTTTCTTTCGTGAGTACCATTATACATGTGTTGTACTTATGGAACGTGACACACTTGGGCGTTTCCACCGCGTTCTACCGCTTGCCGCCGCGCAGCGCCGTTGCGTGTCGCAGTTTGACGGCAGCGACGCTCGAACTATTTTTGACCGCACAAAATGAAAACCCATGGTTTGCAATCACATGCATCACACTACAGCGGTAGCAACGCGCGTTTTCAGTGTAAAATAGGTACATAGGTATTTTCAAAATGAGTGTTTTCGACACTGAACTTTTTATTGTGGAAGTCGAGAAAGAAGAGTGCCTACGGAAAATTAATTCCAAAGAGTATTCTCTTTCTTCCCTTGGAGAATTTAAATACCCAAAAGATTCTGCGATTGATATTACTTGCAAATAACGCTTATGGCAATTATTGTAATCCATCCTACACAACATTTTTATACATTTAAATAACAGTATTCAAATAGATAATATTAAATTAATTAATGTACTTGAAATTTAATAGTAATTTAAATGTATTATTTAACTTATAAATGAGGTAGATAAATATAACAAGGATTTTTTTTTACAAATTAGGTTAATTACTATCAACTATAATGAAAATCGAATTTACTTGTGATATTTTGATATATTATAAACACTATGCACAACACACGTGGACAACGAAAATTGTACAACTCAGAGCGTTAACCGCGTTGAACCGCTTTGTAGTGTGACACAAATTAACCGCGCGGTGCAACCGCGATAGTGTGGCGACACCCTAAGAACCACTGCATTACACGGTATGTTTTTTTAGATAAAAAAATGAATTATGTTTATCATATATGTTTAGTTTTCATTCAATTTACAATAATTACGTTGTTTTTTATCAGAAAAAAAGTAACTAATTACAAAACGCGTTACTTTTTCTGTAACACACATTGTCCAATAAATTCCTTGGAACTTCGGAATAACTAAATTTTTAAAAAAAAAACTAAAACTCAGAATAAGGTACGAATCTGAAATGGTCCAGCAGTCTGGTGAAAACAAGGTTAGACATATAACTTTATATTTAACTATAATATAGGATTTCTATAAACTTATAGCATGCTTGTGTAAACATAACAAGAATTCAAGTTGATAAACATTTACCAAAATTATTAAAATATTTTGATGTACTGTCAAGGGTATCGATACTAGAATACAATATTAGTGTATTAGTGTAATAAGTTTCAATCTCAATTTAATTTAACTTTTTTTATTTTTTTTTGTTTTATATTGTATTTACTTATTGTTTAATTTTCTCTTAAAATTTTAACTAAATTGCTGTAACATTAATTTGTTAAGCCATACGAATAAATAAATAAGAGTAATAAGTAATCAGTAGACATAATATACAATATTTTAGGGTGATATAAATACACCTTTATTTGAATACTATTAGGTATATAATAAAGGATATTAAGTGTAAATTAATTTACAGCATGCACTCCGATAACGATACTACTTATATAATATGTTTAACTCAGTAAACAAGTTCAAATAAAAGGTAGATAAATAAATTATATACTCGTATTATAGACTTCAATGTATTTTTGTATAAATTACTTATTGAAGGAATGTGTTATTTAATCTTTTGAATATTTTATGAAAATATTATTCGTAAAACTTCAATAAATTTACGTTTGTTGTTTTATACGTCATTACAACTAGGTATTTGTAAAAAAAATTCTGTACGTCACGACAACTGACGAATGTATGACGCACTATTATAAATAATCTTATAAGAATAGTAACATAATATATTTATGATCGAAATTATTTCGATCACAAAAATATTATTTTACATTTATCTCATTAGAAACTTTAACTTTTAGCTATAACACTTCGAGTAATTTTCGGCCATTAGCATTAGGTAGGTTATACAATATCTCAAGTTAGTATACAAATACAATGTGATAATCTAGTATCTAATACCTAAACAAAAAATTTAAAATAATAAATTAATATCAAAATTATTGATTAATATTTATTAAAGCGGTTTCCTGGAATCGAATTATTACATACTCAAATAGCTTCGGTCAGAAATGGAACAAGTTTTTTTTCTACCGTGACATTATTATTTTTTAGAAGCATTTAATTATAGGGTTACCAGATTATATTTTTCCGAAACCGGGACATTTTGAATGGATAAATATTATATATATATCGCCATATGAAACAAAAAAAAATCTATATATAAAATAATATTTACTTTTTTTGATCATTATATGTATATATTTTTTTAATGAATTATGAATACAAGCAATATAATAATAATAATCCATATTCTTAGTCTTCGGAACTTTTGGAGACCAGGGTTTCTTCTGTTGATTTTGCTACATATTTGGCTGATCCATGAACTTGTTTTAATAAATACTTGTTTCCCAAAATTCGGTCGTAGAATTCTTCACAAAATGTATTATTGAAGCACGTTTTTATATTAAGAGAAGATTCTACCGTTTTTATATCAAGTTTGTTTCTTGAATGATTGATTCATGACTGACGGAAAATGAACTCGAACAAATTGTGCAGTACACATAATAATCGTTATCGTTACAAATTTTTTTCAAAAACGTGAATTCACTTTGCAATTTTTCTGTAAATCTACATAACCGTTTACCACTCCGCGTTGGTGTCGTCACGAGAAAAATAGCTCACACCAATTAATTTAACCAAAACTAAGTAAATATTTTAGTTATTTTATACGAACGGAAATCGGAAATTTATAGTTGACAGCCAGGCGGCGATACGGCATGAACTAAGAACTATAAAAAAAATAGTATATTTAACGTGTACAACGACACTGAACATGTAACTACATTACGAGTATTACCGTTGTGATGTAGCGGTTATAATAAAGTCTGAAAATAAAATACCTATGGTTATCGCGCGTATAATCTTGGCATTTTGTAATGTGTAGGAAGATAATGTTTTCTCATAATTGAAAATTAGTATTTTATCAAGTAAAATGTTGAAACCGGGACAAATCGCTGTCCCGAAACTCTTTCTCGGGACACCGGGACACTTGGTTAAAAACCGGTAGTGTCCCGGCAAAACCGGGACGTATGGCAACCCTAATTTAATACCATAACATCTCATCGTTTGCAAATTTTAATTGTAAGTAACACTGTAACAATGACGATTTAATACGCTTATTGACATTTTTGACTTATATATTCATGGACACATCCCTCCTCAGCAGGCCCGTCGCTAGGGTACAAGCAAGTCATGCGTTGCTTTAGGGCGGCATAACATTTTAAAGAAATTGAGGCGGCAAATTGTAAATTTGTAATATTAAATTTCCAAAAAGACAGCAATTTAATTATTATTTTGCGTCTTCATTGTTAATTGTTACCGTTTTGCTATCTCGTCTATCTCGTTATGATAGCGAATGATCACAATTGACAATGTATAATAAATTAATATAGTGTTACAGTATACTGATATACAGTGCCGGATCTATGACATTTGACGCCCGGGGCTAGTAAAAATGCAGCGCCCTTAACTGTGCACTCCATATGTGGAGCTACGAGGGCCCCTCAGTGAGGGAAAGAGGGGGTATTTTATATAAACCTTTTTTTCTATAATATTAATAATTTTTATATTATAATTTATAATAATAATAATAATTAATTTTACATATTAAAAATATAAACATTTTATAAACTTAAATATGGAAACTTTGCTATTTTTATATAATGTACATTGTACATATATAAAATATAATATTTTAAAATTTTACACGTATAAAAACATAGAAAACAAACATAATTTATATATTACTTGGTTGTTTTAATTTAACAAAAAACATATTAATATCTAAAAGTTTACTTTTCTAGCCTTTTTTGTAGTGAAATCTTTTATAATTTCATCATAATTAATCTTTCTTGCAATTATATGATAAGTTATTAAGTCTTGCTTGCTTTGTAGTAGATCGCAAGTATGATTTTATATATATATGGTTATATTATATAACTTATATACAATATAGTCATATCATTATCGTAGATTATTATTACAACTAACAGTTATTTCCAAATCGAATATTATTATTTATTATAAATTAAAGCATTCTCGAGAAAATAATTTTAACGCATAAATCATAATTATTACCCATCTTAAAATACTAGCTTATTAAAGTACTTCGGAACTTGAATATTTTTATATTTCGATTTTTTAAGCTCTAGTATATATTATCAAATTTCAGTTAACAATGTACGCCCACTTTTACTAAAAAATATTTACAACTACATATTAATTATCACCATTCAGAACTTACATAAATTATAAATAAATTAACATCATTTTCAGGTTATCAAAGCGATTGCGAACAAGTTTAGTTGAATGCCTGTAAAATAAATCATACTAAGACCATTGTGAGCGTGCATATAACGCGTGCATTCTGAACATTATAAGTCATTATGCTAATTAATCAAAACGTATTACACACGTGCAGACACAGGAAATACTATTGATACGTCATTCAACATGAAAACAAAAGCTAATTATAAAAACAAACAAACAAAATTCCTGAAGTATTAAAGTCTAAAACTTTTATGAATTCGTGGAAATGAAAAAAAGATTCTACGAAAACTCCGCAAACGTCTAAACCAAAGGTCGTTTAACCGGAGTACCCGATGAGTATGTACTGTCGTCGACTTCGAACCCCCCTGGAATCGCAGAAAAATGTTTACTACTGTTGTAGTTGAATTATAGTCGCAATAACAATAATATCATAACAGTATATTATTTTATTTTAATTTACGTATGTGAGAACTATTGCTATTGGCCATTACAGCTCGACACTTAGAACTAGAAACGTTCAGGAGAAGAGAAAGTAAGGGAGGAAAGTACAGGAGCTTAATTCTTGATTGAGTTCCCAACTTATACCCGCAGGTGTGGATCCAATTATCATGGATATAGTTTTTATGTTATAACTTATGATGTTATTACATTTTTTGTATCACCCTGTTGCCTATAATATTGTTTTTATTATATTGTTATACTAACATTGATAGCCAGAAATAGTCTGTTATTTTCGTAACATTTTGAATAAAATATAAATTGCATTATGTACTATTGAATGTAGGGACATGCCAAGAGGATATTTGTATGGTTTAACACCTCCCCCTCCACCAAATAGTCTGCATTTTTCTTCTAAACTGTTTATAAAATTATAAATATAATGAAGTCTAAAGTGTATACTGTATACAGTATAACCTCCCCAAACGGTATTCTGAGCTTGATCTTCATTACATAACATATTTACTCATGTATTATGAGTACTATACCTATATAAATATATAAATATCTATATAATTTAACTATATAAATATATATAAGTATACTTTTATATCCAAGCAGAATTAACGCCTGGGCCGGGTGGACGGACCCTCACCGTTTGAAACTATAAATGTGCATGTGTTCGGGGAACGGATCCGCGAAGTTTCATTACTTCATTTACATAAAGTTACAAGGTAAACGCGAGTTGTGGTACTCGTTATTATTAATATTATCCACATACATTCATATTATACGTATTATTATATCATGACGTGTCAGCCGTCTTACGCATTTCCGGCCTAGTATATTATTTTATCTACTACAGTTGTACCATGGTTAATATATTATACTGAAAACGGTACACCGTTTTGATCTTATAAGTTTACGTAAAAACCTTGAAATAATCATTATTTAGAAAATTCCACATAATTTGCGATATTTTGTTTTAATGAGATGAAATGAGTAAAACAAAAAAAAAACTCAATGATGAAAAAAAAAACGTGTACAACAGTACAAAAACATGTACAAATACTGTACACATCGAACAATGCCAGTCAAAGATGTCGGTTAGTCAGCTGTTGGTACTCTTAAGAAATCCTCTACTTTATCTAGGTATTCTTCATACGCGAACAAGTTATTCCCTCGTATCCACTGCACTCGGCGATTGACTGTTACCCCATACTGTGGAACAAATATTTTGCGGAACAAAATGTAATGATCCGTACCATACTACCATTATAATAGTCATATTTATTGTTTTCCAAGTGATCACATTATCATTTATAATTATTATCATTAATTATATAACTATGATCATAGTGTTATTTAGTTTTTATTATTTTTAAAAATGAACCGTGAAAGTATAGAGAAACAACTTAAATATTATAATGAATCTAACTCTGACTCATCATTTGAATTTGATTTCGATGATGAAATTCAAGATCCAGATTATAACATTTTTGAAAATAACGATCTCGGTGGCATATTGATTCTGATCCAGAAAATAATTTTGAAATACTTTCAACATCACCCTTAAGATCAATTATTAATATTATACCAGAATCCAGTGAAGAAGAACAACCTACATCTAGTACGAGTACATCTATTCGTATTGGTAAGAAAAGAATACATAATAAATCAAATTGGCAACGCAATATTACAAAAAAATGTAGGTCCGAAGGTGTTGAACATATTTCTTTGCGTAGCAAAATTGTTCCTCCTAGAACTACAGGCCCTGACTGTCACTGTAATAAAAAATGTTTTACTAATGTATCGGATGACCAAAAAATGAATTTACTTGCAATATTTAATAATATAAGTGATAAGAACAAACAAGATACATATTTGGCTGGATTAGTTAGGGTCAACCCTGTTATTCGTCAAAGGAAAAGAGATGGTAGTCGATCAAGTAAAACGTGTTCTGTAAAATATGAGATAAAAAGTGGTTTAGATATTATCCTAGTTTGCAAGAAGGCATTTTGTTCTCTCTTTGGAGTTGGAAAATTTAGAGTAGAAAGAATTATAAAAAGTGTCCAGAACCATGTTCCCAGCCCAGAAGATAAACGTGGCAAGCATCACAATCGGCCTAATAAGATACCTGACAATATAAATTTCCAATTAGATACGTTTATTAATTCATTTCCTAAGAGAAAATCTCATTACAGTAGGTCTGATAACAATAATGTAAAGTATATGTCTCCTGAGCTTTCAATTTCCAAACTGTATAGAATGTATTTGCAAAAATATGAACCTAATGTATGGGCAGATTTAAACAGTGAAAATTGTGAACAAGTGAAACCTAAATTGAAATACAACTATTTTGCTAATTACTTTAATACAAATTTCAACATTTCATTTGCCTATCCTAGATCTGACACTTGTCAAACCTGTGATAACTTGAAAAAAATGATCGACAAAGAAAATAGTGCAGAAGAAAAAGCTAATCTTGAAGTAGAAAAACAAATTCATCTGCGGAAAGCAGAAGTATTTTACACTTATTTAAATGAATCAGTAGCTAAAAAAGGACAGAACGAAGTGATAAGTTTTTTACATCACTATTTCAAAAACATATTAAGTCCAAGAAATAAAACGTCATTAAAGGATTTTACTTAAGTTTTTAAGAAATAAGTAAATTAGTTTATGGTAAAACAAAAAACAAAAAAAATTTTCGAAAACTTTTTTAAAATTAATGAGCAAAAAACCGGGTAAGTCCATATGTTTCATACTTCCAAGATATTTTAAAAGATCAAAAATTTATTTAAAATGCAAATTCACTTTACTCAAGTAATTCAAGATACTCATGTCATAGTTAGAAATAAAAATATAAATTTTTAAAGTTTTGGTGAAATAAAACATGTCTCCTGAATAATTTCAAAAAGTGGACTTGTCTGGTTGTTGCACGGAGCCCTTCATATGACCTGACCTGGGATTTCAATCAGTTTTTTTTTAACAGGGCTCTAGCTATCAAGTCCCATATAGTTACGTCCAAGCCGCCCGCACTCGGTGTCGGAATTTCGTTCTCCGATCGCTCCGAGTACGACGACCACCGGGCAGTCGCGGTGGTTACATTAACTGCTGACCACACGACCGTGTCTCGAGCGAGTGATGTATTACCGTATTCACGTACGTACCTACATAGCAAATTACGCGTTCCGTTTGGTGAAAAGTATACCCACATTATAATATGGTAAACAAATGCGTCACGCTAGCACGCGGGTCGCGTTTCTCGGCTGGCCGCCCGCACCGTTACGCGGCGGTACAGTGACGTTTTTCCCGACCTTTGCGCGCTTCAATTAGATAACAATAACACACACACCATAATATTGTTGCACGTTTTATTGCTCGTTATTATTGTTATTTTTTTTTTCATTATTAATAATAGGTACCGGCAAACGGCGCGGCGCCTCGAGCAATAAGAACGTAACAACGCACGGAAACCCGCATTGCGCTCATACGGCTCCCAGCGTCCAAGGCGTGCGGTCGACGTGAAAAAACGCGTCACGGTGTGCACTGTTCCCGTTCGCCGATAATATTTCCGCGCGGTCATCTGGAGACATTTTTTTTTTTCTTTTCTCCACGTCTAGCCCGTCCGCCGACCGCCGCGTGCTCGCCGCGATCGCCGAATTACTTTTCTCCGCGGGACCATCGGAACGGTCGGAAGGGATCCGTCGCAGCTGCCGCGGGGCGAACGATGCCGGCGTACGTTCACCGGTGTTGACACAGTATCGTCGTCCTGCCCGTCGTCCTTGGTCGGTCGTGGCACTACACCGGCCCCGGCGCTCCTGCACGCGCGGTTCGCAAACACCGTACAAACGAAATAGCGCAAACACTATTATTATTCGCACGACGTCGCGGGAAATCGGAAAACGATGTTTAACAACACGGGCAACCTGCTGCTGCAGACCATGCTGTACCTGGCGCAGACGGAAAACATTACGTTCCCGTTGAACTACACCGCGGACGCCAACAACATCACGCTGGAAGGCGACAGTGAGTACATAGTAGTTTTTTTTACACGACGTTTTACCGCGGTGAGGAAATCCACCGGTGAGGAAAGCGTGTCGAACTCATGACTCGGCATCGCCACGCGAGTTATAACTATACGCGCCTACGGAGTTAAGTTACACTCTCGTTACACCAAGTCGCGTCACGAGCTAAGTTTTTTCAAGTTAATTCTAACTTGACGGGTTTCGTAGTGTTCCAATCACATAAGCGGCTGCAAACGTCGGCGTATTTGTTACTTATGTATTCGCGTCAGGCTAATTTTAATCAGATTCCAGATATTACAAATATGTCCGTTGTTTTGTACAGATTATTGTTTTTCTGAAAAATAATCGAGATTGTAATAAAAAAATATTAGTTTACTTGCCCAGCTTTAGTCTAATTCCCGGTTTATAAATTTATTTTAAGACCATTAACTTTAATTACATATACAATTTAAGAATAGTTTTATAACTTATATGTTCTTATGCGTAGAATTTAAATTGAATATTTTGATTTGTAGAGTATTTTTATTTTGGCGCCTATTTTTCAGTATAGTTTAGTAACAATCTATATTAAATACTTATACCTTAATATTTATTTAACAATACGAATATAATCTTATGTCAAAAAATGTAACAATGTACCGTTAACTAACGGACACAACGTGGATATAACTATATATACGGTGTTTTATACTTATGTTTATGTTTCTATTTTTGCATATATTTTTCTTTGTCCGTTCAGCATTCTAAAAAAAACTATTTTCGTGCTTTTCAGATGTATTTGTCACTTTTTTACTATACATTATATTTCCGGTAAATGTAGAAAAGGCATTGGAAAAGCTATACTTTGAAACTTAAAGCTATTGATCAATACGCCATTATTAATGATATGCATGTTACATATATTGTAATAACAAATAATAGCTCATTACATCATTCACATAAATTAGGTAAAAATAAAAATTTTTTAAAAAAAATGTGTTTTATACTTCTTCATGCATATGAGCATTTTGTTATCTATTTGAAGGGATTGAACGATCGATTTTGGCTATATTATAATCGTTTCTGTATAAATGCGTGAAAGACAAAATTGAGAATATTGTTTTTAAAAAAATCCCATTTCAGTTTTCACCATATGGGTATATTATCCGATGTCCGCAAACCAAATATTATTAAACTCTTGTGTGTACCTTTTGTTCACTTCTATTACTCATTAAAATAAAACTAGTAAAATTATTGTATCCGTTATTAATCGTAACCTACTAAACTCGTCTGACTTTTAGAGCGGGACATTTCCCGGATTTTTTTCCGTAAAAGATAATCCCATTAATTATTCAACGCTTGATATTATAAACATTGAAGTTTTTGACAACTTAAACTGTACCTACCATGAAACAATTTTATAGTTATAAAAATAATATTAATAATAATTAATAACAATAACAAGTAATATATTTTAATCGGATATCATACATTATTGTTAACGCCACGTGGTAGGAATTACCGTACAACTATTTTGAACCATATTAGTAATATAATTACAACATTATGCATCATTAAAATATGTTGTTTCCATAAATATTGTGACGTTATCACGCGTTATCGTAAACTGTGGACTTACATTGATGTGCGTTAAATAAGTTACAAGAGTTGTCGAAGTAGCTCATAGTCCACAGCAGCACGTCATCTTTCATTGCTTGTGAAATTAACAACAATAACTGTTCTCGCTCGTAAAACAGCTAGACATGAACAGTTTAATTGGTCAATTTAGTTAATTACAAAATGTAAAACTTATGCATTTAATCAGTCTAAATTGCCATTATTCTTTGTATTCTAAAATACACAAACACATGAAAACTGGGTTTCGAATGAAGTTGTGTTATACAACAATAAATTATGAAATTAGGTTCCTTACTAAAGAAAAATTGTTTTAAAACTTTTTTTTATTTCTTTGATTAATGTCAGTCACTATAGTCATTGCAGCTCTAATAAATGCTTGAAAATCATAATACAAACACATGTGTCCACTATTCAATCGGCTGAACCGTCGTAATTATTTTATTCTTTATTTGCCCATAACTCGAGCATCATCAAATACGAATTAAAAACGGCTCAATAACAATCCTACACCCTAAACAAGCCGCACCTAAAAACAACTGCCAATACTTTAGTATATCGTAATTTAGGAAGAAAACATAAATTACATTAAATCTCGTCGTTCCGTGAAGTTAAGCTTCATTTTCTATACTGAATCATATTTCAGCCTTTTATTTAAGACTAGAACTTGGTGCCTTAAACATATGAGATAGATAAATTTAAAAATGTTATTTTAGTTAAACATTTCTACGATATATTACACTGATTTATGAACGCACAGCTCAACCCAACTAAAAACATTGGTCGTAATATTCACATTAAGCCTGTATGGATTGGCAGGGTGAACGTGACATACTCGCCCCGAAAACGACCCGGTGGCGGCTACCAATGTTACACGGCTGATGTCTTTTGTGGGCGAATAAACGCTTCGATAGACATACGGTGGTCAAACATAGATGACGCTACTAATATTATCCAGTCGAATTTCTAAATCCGTTGAAAGTAAACCATCCCTTAAGAAGTTATTCGCGTGACGTACAAGGGGGACATGCCTGGACCACCCATTTCGAATATTTCTTCCCAAACCGCGTGTTATAATAATAACAATGACGGTAATGATAATGTAATAACCGCACGTCGGCTCGTTGTTGCAGACGTGGAGGTCAAGTGTTACGGGGAGTACGGTTGCTTCTCGGTGTCCGGACCGTGGCTGCACAACGCTTCGCGCCCCGTGAACCTGTTCCCGGAACACGCGGACAAGATAGCGCCGCAGTACTGCCTGTACACGCGCAGCAACCGGAACCAATGCCAGTACCTGAACCACAAGGACCCCGGGTCGGTGGTCACGTCCTACGTGATCCCGTCCATGCCCACGTACTTCATCACGCACGGGTTCCTGGAGGGCGGCGACCGGCCGTGGCTGCGGGAGATCGCGCACCAGATACTCCGCCGGTACGACGCCAACGTCATAATCATCGACTGGGAACGCGGTTCCGGGGCGCCGTACACGCAGGCCGTGGCCAACATACGCATGGTGGGCCGGGTGACGGCCCAACTGATAAACGTGTTGCGAGTGAGCATCATATTACGATGATAACATTTTGTTTGAATAAACATTTTTAGAGATTTATAAAAATAAATCGCCAGTTGACTATCCGCAAAATAACGATCGCGTGAAAATACGAATAGTAAATAGCAATAGTCTGCGGCAGAGACGTACGCAGAAAAAAGTTTCGGGGGGGGGGTGTTTTTGAAAATCAGTTGCTGAAAAGTAGAACTTTTTTTTTAATAAACATACGAAATTTTTTTAAGAAAATTATCTTTACTTAGTACTTACAATACTTTTTTATAATATAAACAAAAAAATTACGATACTAAATCTAATTTTCGTGAAGTTTTAGCCATTATGTTAAGAATATCTTCACAATTAACTTCTATGTCTCTATGTACATTTAACAATGTTAAACATTCAATTTCTATTTCTGCGGGTGCCTAAATAGCGCAATAATCAACATTAGAAAACAAGTTAAAATATTAATAAACAAAAAATAAAAACTAATACGCACCTCATTATTCTCAGTTCAAAATTTTTAATTTGTTGAGAAATAAGAAAGTAGAGTGTTTCTTTTTTTTTACGATTCCATACTTTATATTAGTATAATATTATACACCAACTTGAGAGTTAAGAAATAAAAACAGTATAATATTGTCACTTTCCGTGCCTCGTTTCGGATACATAACAAAAACATGAACGATAATGTCGATAACAAAATATAACAGAAACGTCATTTTATAACACTTCAATTCGCAGTAATTGTCCCGTCAGTTCACAAACACAACGTAATATTATATCTGTCTATTAAAGTATAATATAAAAATTAATATAAAAATTGAATAAATAAATAACCATACAAAAAACCAAATATTTCGGGGGGTGTTTGAACACCCAAAACACCCCCCTGTGTACGTCCCTGGTCTGCGGCATCGATAGTAAATCGGGGGAGGTGCAATATATACGCCCCGGGGCCGATTGAAAATCTTTAAAGGACGGGAGGACTCCCGAGTCACAATAAATAATGTACACCATGAGTTTCGTTAGTTTTGTTCAAACGGAAAAAAATAACTGGTCGATTAAATCTGCATAAAAACGTGCAGTATTTAAACTAACATTAGGTTATTTACACGGACTATAGGGATGATACACATTCTATATTAGCATTAGAATTCTAATTTCTAAACAGCCGATATTAGAAAATTATTAGTGCCCATCTACTTCTTCGGTACTCGCGGTAGAATATAAATAAAAACGAAATTTTAACAATTTGACGGACAGTTTGATTCCCATCTCCGCAGTAAAATCGATAAAAAAAACTCTAATTTTCAAGTAACTTTTTTTAAATTTAATATTATAGACAGAACTCGGTTTAAACGTCGCCAACATTCATCTAATTGGCCACAGTTTAGGATCGCATCTTTCCGGTTACGTAGGAAGCGTGCTGCAGACAAACTTCGGCGTAACAATAGGTCGGATCACGGGTCTGGATCCAGCCGAACCACACTTCAGCCAGACCGAGCCGGTGGTAAGGTTAGATCCTTCGGACGCCATGTACGTGGACATCATACACACGGACTCCAAACCGTTTATCAAAGGAGGCGAATTAGGTACGGTGTGCTTTTGGTCATATTATATTATATTCTCCTATAATATGTATTTAATATATATATATACGATTCACGTTCTACGCATTTATACGTTTCGCATTTAAAATATGATTTCGATTTCCTTCTTTTTTCTCTGTTTATAATATAACCTTCCGGGTTGGTTATGATTGTTATTAACACTTATGTTATAATCTTGCTTTACATTTGTTTTTAGGTCTGGGAATGAGCGCGCCGATTGGCCATTTAGATTTCTATCCCAACGGAGGACAGAACCAACCAGGCTGTAACCACGGTATGATGAAATACATTAACCGCGAGAACGGTAGTTTCTACCAGGGCATGAGAAGATTTCTGGCCTGCGATCACGTGAGGGCGCACGAATATTTTAACGAATCGGTTAACACGCAGTGCAACTTTTTAGCAATAGAATGCGATTCTTACGAAGATTTCATAAACGGAGAGTGTTTTTCGTGCCTAAGCGAAACGGTTTGTACATATCGTGTATAGTTACAACTCATAATCATAAACACTCACATTAGAACTGACTGTAAGGCGTAAAGTATACCCACGTTCGATTACGATTTATCTTTGACATGGATACGTCTTATCGGTAGGAGTCATGCCAAAATGTTGTCCCAAACGTCACGCTGAACATCGCACTCGTGAAAAGTACAAACGAGTTGCATTATATAATGCTCCGTTTTCCTTACAACGATTTGCAGGTTGTCATAGTACATTCGTACCTAATTAAAATCATATTAAATGTTGTGAAATTATTTTCGTAAAAGCAGAATCGGTCGGTACTATGATTTTCACCATGATTTGAAATACGAATTCACTATGACGACCAATTCGAATTTAAGGAAACGGTGCATTTTACTCGTTTGCGTTGTGTTCCTCAGGGCGATGTACCCGTTAGTACCCGTGTGTACAATATATAGCGTGGAATGTAGATACTCGGCGATTAATTCAAATATTTTTATTTAAATTGCATTATAACTAAAAATATACTTAATTCTAGTTCTTATTAATACCGAGTGATGGAAAACATTTTTACAGTTAGTTTTTATTGTCAGTAAAATATCAGAAAACCATTCGTTGCCAGACTTTTTTATATCGAATACCTAACTCAATATTTATTTTAGAACCCGGACGGTAAAATCTGCGCAGAAATGGGCATGCGATCGTTAGGCCATTGGAGGAAATTCGCTCCCATAATCGCTAGTTCCAGTGACTCCGGCACGTTACCACACATACGGTTGTACAGTCTCACAAACGCGGACTCGCCATTTTGCAGTGAGTATAATACTCGTATATAATATCAATACGATATAATGATATTATATTCAGTATTGTTATTTTATTTTTCTCTTCTATTCCTTATTCTTTAATCATTTTCGTTTAATCTGATACTATAAATTATATAGCATCGTAATTTTTTTTATACATTTTTATAATAAGACATTCCTAGCCTATAAGGCTACCTACATCTATGGATAATTATTAAGCATTATTATTAATAAGCGTGTTCTCCAGCGGAAACTCTACAACCGTTCGACTCTAAGGATGCATATTTGTTTTAATCGAACGACTTTTATCGTTTTCAGCGTATCTGTACCGAAGTACGTTGACTTTGGCTAATTCACAAGCGAGCAAAGACCACGGCGGAGAAGTCGGTCATTTCTTAGTGCAGCTCGAAGGGATCAACACCAAATCGAAGATTTTGAACGTATTCGGGTGAGTATATTCTCTAAACGCCCTATGTACGAGATTCTTCCCAAAAACATGTTTATAGTTAGATATATTATCATATTTCACGTGCACGTCCGTCATATTCCACAAAAATAGCCTTCAATATATTACGCGAGTGTTGAAATAATTCGAATTTTGACAATTTTGACAATGTTTTCTTTTTCTTGAAAATCTGCACCTCTTGTACCTTGCGAATTTCATGACCGCCATCAAACAATGACACAAGTGACGACAAGAATGATTTATTACTATTTTCTTATCACTCAATCAACAGTGTGCCTAAACACTTAGGGTAAGTCAACATTAACGGTTTCGTTACTGTTTTATGTATAAACAGCGAACAGCATTACAAACCAGGCAGTGTGCACCGTAAGGTGTTCGGATCCATCAACGTAGGTACCATCAAATCGGTTTTGTTGCTGTGGAACCATTCGACCACGATGAACATACTGACTTGGAGATTCGAGGCACCGGTCATCTACGTCGAGTCTCTGACCATCGAGACGTTCAACGGCGGACAAAAGTAATGACACGACGAATCATATTGAAATCAAATATTTACGTTTAACCAGGCAATAGCGTAATTAGATACAGGTCAATTGAGAGAAGAAAGGGTCAATTTTTTTTTGTCCAAGTAGGATACATCATACATGTACAACATTTTTGTTCGCTTCGAGTCTTATCTTATGACTTTATTTTTCCAATACGCTGAATATTTGTTCTTTAAAATTTCACCTATCCAGTTACAGAATTATTTGACATTTCGTTAGGAAAATACAATTTTTAACTAATTGACAAAATTATGTAAAACAAAAATTATGAAAGGTCGTTGTAAACGAGCGATAACAGAAAGTAATAATTTAATTTCGTCAAAAGTTCAAAATAATTACTTTTTGATTTTAAATTATTCAAGAACTTGGAATAAAGTCCAAAAGGAAACACCAAGATCACACCATCGGCCTCCCCCCTATGATGATTACATCACTAGGCACCACTCAAAATATACACTATGTGTATGCGGTTATACGATATGAACATAATACGCGTACGGTTCGTCACCGTGGTTAGCTTTTGAGCGTATACTGTGCATAATGTGAGACTTCAGTGGTTATTTATGTACGTATATTTTTTTTTCCAGACTGAAACTGTGTCCGCCCAAATTAATAGCGTTAGAAGCCGGTCTATCGTTCAGAATGATCCCGTGCTAGGACGCGCGGTCGAAACGAGAATCATATACCATCTCTAACTTATAAAATTATAACCATCATACATCCAACGATTGGCTTAAAACACATACTATTAATAGCTAAGTCGGCGATTTTATTTATTTGTAACGTGAGAAATGTATTATGTAAAACAATATTAATTTTTATACTAACATTATAATGTGTTTTTATTTTTAATTTTATCGCTTGTAAAACATGTGTATATGTATACAGACGTTTCATATGTAAATTTGTTTTAAGTCTTAGGTATTCTTATTTTTCACGTATTACTATAGATGCTTCCTGATACCAACTATACTATTTTATTTATTTTTTATTTATTATATTAATACTTATGAATGTATTTTTATAAACTATGACAATAAATCATATTAAATTTTATTGTTTAATAAGCATTGTTTGTTGTGTTGATAATTTTCCTAACCACCATGATACAGGCCATTAATTATTATTTGACATTTTACTTCATCACTATCACTTATGGACGCTACAGCCTACAACAATGTTTTAAACAAAAAAAATGTTTTCCGCAATGCCAAAATTCTTCATGTCATAATTTTATTATTAAGTTTATTTAATATTTTAGATTCTGAATAAAGCTATTTGTACAAATTTGACAGTTTTAAAATGTTGAAAATTACTTATGGGTTTTTGATTGTTGGTACCGCTATTGAAAACATTCTAAATAATAAATGGGTACTTTATATTTATTGAGACTTGCGAGTTAACATGTGTGAAAAAAATAAGTATATTGGAGATCAGTTAAAACTTAAAACCTCTCAATTTCTATACCCTTTTACATGAAATATATATAATATATATGTATATGTGTATTTGCCTTGAGAAATAATATAGAGCTGGACAGACTTCATATTAATATACTATACCAAATAGCTCACCCTTTCACCTTTGTAAACTTAATGTTCCTTTAAAATTCTGAATTATATAATTTTATAATAAAATGGTCGTAACGTTTACATGATTGCAGAGTCGGTCTAGCCATGACTGCTGGGCCCCATCTTTTTTTATAGGAATCCTATGACATAATATTTCGGTGGTCAATTTTACATACAACCGGAGCCCCTGATTAATTTAATCCAAAACTTCAAAAGTACTACGGTGTTATGATAATTGAAACGTATGTTTATATTTATTATGTACTAGGTGGGTACCGACTATGCAGAGATCATAAATTCAACTTGGGCTGATGAATTTTGGTGAGCCTCTGCATTTGGTTACATACTTTTTTTTAAGATCTAAATGTGAAAGCTGGCTCTGTGTATTTAATTAAAGGGCCCCTTAGAAAAGTGCTCCAAGGGCCTTCAATGTTCCAGGACGACACTGCATGATTGATAAAATAAAAATCTCAATAAATAAATAAATAAACAAATATTCTGGTATTTTATAAATTTGATTTGAGAATTTATTGACAGTAAAATGTTTTTTATTCCAAATCAAAAATATTAACTCATTTTATACATTTTAGACAGTTTTCTAGTTTTCACAGTGCTGGTGAAATTTATCAAAATTAAGAAAAATATTAAGTAAAATATAATTAAACAAAGACACTTAGTAGTTGAATGCAGAATTTAGTTTTTGTTCAACTCTGATTTGCAAATGGGTCCAGCACAACACTCTGGATAGGGTTTAGATAAATCAGTTTCTCTCCAGCCAATTTCATCTTGGCATTGATAAGTGCCACATCTGTAATTTGTATTAAAATCTTAGACAGTGCGTACACAAAACTATATCAAAACAATAATTTTTTCTTAAACTTCAATCATGGATGATGAGAAAAAAATAATTATCAGTTTTTGTTTTTTTTTTTTTGATTATTTTCACAGTTTATTGATATACATGATTTTATATTTTTATGACACTCACCCGAGTGAAGTCCATGAACCATCCTTTTGGCACGTATATTCAGCACATTTGTGAATAACTTTTTGGCCTGTTTTTCCAACCGTTGAACCATACAGAGGTGGACAATTAGCTGAAACAAAGAAAAAAAATGTCAATACCTATGTATTTTACTTTAAGTAAACAAGTTAAAAAATAAAAAAATAAAAAAACTCACCCATTCCTTGATGAAATAGACATGCCATCAAGACAAATAGGCATAAAATAAAACTCGAATTCATACTAGATTGTTTCTTATAGTTGCTTCGTTGTTAATGATCTCTCGCCAACTGATCAAAACACGTGGTAAGTAAGCGTATTTATACACGAGAGATGTGTATAGTAATCCCATATAACAGTTAATTAAGAGTAAGTGTATTACGTCATGATGATGTACGTGCAAAGTAAAAATCTACTTAATTAATTTTATATTTTAAATAACAGCTATTAAGCATAAATTTCCTTTTTAATACTTATAAGCCAAAGTCCAAAGTACAAGACATTATGCATAATGTACACATATATATTAATACTATTATTCACCTGGAATAATAGCGAGTAGGCATAAATATAATATTATATACCGATAGGTCAAAAAGGGTGATAACACACAATATGCAGATGCAAATTACATATTGATGTTATTAATACCTGTACAACATACGATATATTTCATTTACAAGGGCTCTCCAGTCTCCACCAATATAAATACGGGTAGAACACTGTACAATTTTAGAAGATAGACTATAACTAAGCACATATTATGTTTGTTAACGTATTTTTCAGTCAAGTTTAATATTTACATTAAAATTTTTAATAAAAGTTTCGAGTATTACTTTAAATAAATCATTATTTTATTTCACCTATCTTTTCAAAACCATATTTCCTCAAAACCTATCAGCGATCGCTACATAATTTGTTGTCAGGTGTGATTTTCTACTATCGAAACACAAGAATTATTTAATTAATTAATAACTGATTCGATAAATTCGAATCGATTCGAGACCCACCGACGAACCACGTGCAAGACAGAAACGAAGGTTACACGCCAATTTGTTTCAAATCATCAGTGAGGAGATCAAATGGAATCAACGCAACGGAATGAGTTCAACACATGAAGCTACGCGAAGACAAACGGAGCAGCCCATCTTGCAGTGACTTAATTTCAACCAACTTCCAAAAAAACAAGATGAACATCTGTCATATCTGGCGTTTCCGTCAAATCAGTAGATGTTTACAAGAAGGAGCTATTAGGAGGGAAAAAATAAGGGAACACCTGAATTTTGTGATTCAGTTTAGCACACATACTTAGTACACTAAGTTTAAGTGAATCCAGTACGAATATCGAACTGTAAGATAATTCATAAACGCAACAAAAATGGGAGATCAGTTGGATATAATAAACGCATTAAGGCTTATTCCCAATACAATTTCGTAGTAAATGTGAATTTGTATTTCAAAGACTTTAGAACTGACGATCGTTCAGGCCCAGCTAACCGGGAAAGCATAGAAGATAGAAGCCGTTAGGTATCGAGAAATTACTAAAAACGGGAACAATTAAAAACGCATTTTTGGAGTGCCACACTCAATACAGTATTTGCAAGTATAACTGAGATTAATGCGCGTCAGTTTCTCGGGGAATCAATTACTGAGTTTGCTCAACGTATCCAAAAAACGTTCACGAGTTAACACACGCGCTGATGTTAAGTAAAAATAGTACCAAATCTCAGAAAATCGTGCACAAACCGTACAGGCACACTTTATCTGTTTTTCGATCAGGAGTACCGCAAGGAATTCATACATTACTGTTAGCGCGTAACATAAAGACTTTTGAGAAAGCGATATTTATTGCAATAGACTATAAAGCGTCCTCAAGACGTGATATATTTTTGATGTACGTTAAATGATGCGGTGAATGTTGCAGTGCAAGTTGTAACTTGTAACTAATGCTAATATGAATAAAATTAATTTTTACATAATACATTTATAAGATGGTATTTATTGATAAGGTATTAATAATCGATATAATCGACGAATAAATATCGCAGACTGTAAATATTTACGAGTTTACCACCAAGCATATATGTAGATATAGATTATATAAGTAATAACTATTCTTGCGGACGCAACCAGGAACATTATGTGCATATTCAAAATTCAACAATATTGTTTGCATAAAATACCGGACCTTAGTGATAACCTTGAGTGCTAATTTTGTGTCTTCGATGTTTTTATCACCTGTCGCGGGCTATATAGCTTATACATTTATTAGATAGAAACAGACAAGAGAAGCATTTAATATTAGTAATATAGAGATGATAGAAAATAGAATAATGTTTTGAGCAGAGTCTTATACATAGAAAACGAACTCTCGACCTCCACTGACGTAATTGGTGCAAACTTTAAGTACACAAGATCATCTGTTAAGAAATCTTCAGGAAGTCTAGGTTCAAGTCCAGTGTTTATATATTGTTACCCAATATGTACCCGATAACAAGTTTGAAAATTTTTTTTTTAAATTGTTGTGCATGGCGTTGTTTAATTTATTGGAAATAGCTTTTCCAGTTTATCCAAGAGTTTCAAATGCTTTTACTTAATTTCCAAATAAATTTGTATCTCCGGGTAATGGTAGTCCTTGCCACTCCTTGTTCTTGTAGCTTAGTAATGGACAGTGTTGTTAAAGAACGCTTCATGAAATTAATTCCTTTTTCGAGGAACTAATGAAGGAATTGATTCAATAATTTTTAAAAGGAATATGAATGTGAATCAATTGCTTATTTTTAGGAATAAGAAAGTAAAATAGTAATTCCTTTGCTCTTCTCGAGAATATGTTTTTTTCAGATTTGGAGGGAAATATTTCGATTTTTAAATTATTATGAAGTAGACAAGACGGTTTCCAATTTTAATCGAATTGTGTTTTCATACGAATATATGGGTTAAAATTATAATACTATAATTATAGTGTTCCGATTACGAAAATATTTGATTTAATTATGCACCTGTCGAAATACTTTTTTTCAACTGGTTTAATGATAACGGTTAAACGATTCAAAATAATTGATGATCTCTTTGAACAACTAGTCATTTTAAAACAAAATAAGATATTATACACCTGATTTTAATATTTATCTTTTATTCTAAAATTATTAATTTTATGATAAATATTAAATTATATTTTAAGTACCTAAGAAATAAAATGTTATTTTTATAATTTTATAGGTCGCTTTATTTTTTTTTCTGTTATAACAATAATTAAGACTTAAGTACTTGAGTAAATGCATTTACATACTTTAATACTTATAACTAGGGCTAGGAAAATGATGCACTAAAAACCTACAGTAAAGACATTAAAAAATTGCCAATAATGCTCCAAAAAAAGCATTTTAACCAGGAAAATGCAACAAACGATTAAAGAATCATCGGCATAACGTATTAACGACAACTGATGTGACTCATGGGCCATGGCTCCGCGATAAATAACAATACTCCGTACGTTAGCGTTGGAATATAAGCCCCCATGGAAATTCCTATAATTAGGGAATGCTAAATAATATTATTGTAAATTTGTTTTATAGACATAGTAAACAAGTCAATAAATATCGTTCTCATTGCGTCTGAAGTCCAGATAGTCAACGTAACCACAACTCCCCACTCGGTAATCACTTTGACAAAATCTAAGAATTTATTTTCAGAAATATTTTCCGATAGGTGAAACCACGAAATATATATAAAAATATATATAAAATATATATAGTAATGAAAAAAAATTGATAAACAATAATTTAGATAAATAAGTACGTAAATGTTCTAAAAATATCAAATATGCTTATAATTAACAAAAACTAAATAAAAAGCTAATAAACTGACACTAAAGTACCAAAAAAGCATTTATTAACGAATATCATAAGAAAATGCAAAAAAAGCAAAATAAAAATTGTAAATTGGAACTCTGTGATGTATGAATCGAATTTTGTTTTTGATTAGCTATGTCCTGGAATACTAAGAAAGAAAATGCAAATGCTACAAAATCCTAGCCCTACTTATAACATTAGTATATATTCGATGAGAAATATTTAATACAATATTAATATAAATTATAATATTGCGTACACATTTTTCATAATAATTAAAATATTTAGGATGTATATTAAAATAATTTTATGAACTTTTTACTTTTTAGGCATAGTTAGGTAAATTAGTTTTTCATAGAAACAAGAAAAAGAACAAACTCCTTTTTCAATGGAACGAGGAAACGAACGAGTTCTTTTTAATACTTAAGGAACGAGGGACTGAACGAACTCCTTTTTTTATTTAAGGAACGAGGAATTGAACGATCAACGAATTCCTATATTAAATGATCGTTAACAACATTGGTAGTAGAAACGGTCAAACGGATTAAATTGTAAAAGTGGACTTTATGTAAGCCAAATATTTTTCAATACCAACATTAGAAATGTATTTTTTGTCCTCCTTGACACTTACAGGCACATCATCGGCGTCAAGTTTTTCAAAATGTTTACATATTATTTCAATATTTTAGATACAAACGATTCGTCAATACGAAATCATTGATAACTGTTATCACTTAATCGGAAATTAACAAATCAAACATGCTTTATTTTTCTTTCAAAATTTGAAAACATTTAATAATTTAACGTTCATACACAACTTTTAAAATTACACATCTTGTGGTCTGTGGATCCGTCTCAGTTTTTTTCCATCCTTTGACTGCGAAAATGGAGTCAAATAACGAATGCTTTGTTTGCGGTGGCCACGATTTCCTAATTGCCGATGGAGTGTTTATATGCAATGAGTGTGGAATACAATCTCAAGTAAGTTTCTTCAAATTCTTGTTTAATAATTTATTCATTGTTTCTTTTAATTTTTATATTGCTTATAAAAATATAGTAAGTCATTGAATTAAATAAAATCTATGTAGGTACCTGTATATAACTATCCAAATCCAGTATGATAAAAGAATTACAATTTCAATTTACAACTTGATAACGAAAATATAATAAACTTATTTGCATCCTTGGTGTGAATATTTTCCTTGCTCAATTTGGTAAAACCATAATAATTAATGATTGATATTCTACTTAGTTTTTAAAAGAAAAGTAAAGTGATTAATTTAAAAATAATTTTATTAGAGTCATATTATAAGCATTTCACATTTGTACTATTTGATACGCAATTTAAAATTTAACAATTTATTAATTATACATACATTATTCAAATTGACTTTGTTTATGTTGTTATTATAAATTTTTTTTTTTTGTAGAATGTTCGAGAAGAACTAATTAATTTCAATGATAACAATATGCATGGTAGACGTGATGACAAGTTTGATAAAGATCATGAAATTACAGCAGGATCTCAATTAGAAAAAAATAAGAAACTTTTATCTTGGGAATGCTTCAACTTGATTCTTATAGGACTTACCAATGAGATGATTGAACTTGGTGCTAAACCCAGTTTAAAAGTTATAGTGTTGCAATTATGGGTTCGATATTTGCAGTGCATTGAGGCAGCATTTACGTCGAAAAAATGTAGGAAGCTTCCAAAGTTGAATACTTCATTTAATAATATGTAAGATGAAGAATAATTTGTACTGAAAAATAATTTTTTTTCTTGCCCGTTAACTAACTACAATCCTATAGGTTATAAATAAATGATTACAACAATATTCAGATAATTACCGTTAAATGTATTAAATGTTTAGTATACCTAAATCATAATGTATAATATTTATTTATTTAATAAAGCAACAATGTACAACATTGATTAGCTTAAAATTTAATGGACCGAAGTCCTTTACAAAGTACAACCAAAAGGAAAAATAATGACATTAAATTGAACAGTTAACAGGCGAACTTAAAAAAAAAAAAAATACAATAAATAATATAGTTTGAGAAAAGTTTAAAATAAATACTAAAGAACAACAAACTATTGATGAAGGTAGTACTGATTATTGGTAATTATCTGAATTCCTATTAAGTAGACATTATCTTAATATATAGAATATTTTTAGTGATGGTGAAATTCTATATGATGTTGAAAATATAAGAAAAAAACTATTATATTCAAAGACTGGGATTTGGAAAGGAAAACAGAAACCTAAAAAATCAAATAGTAGAAAATCATTGACGTCTTGTAACTCTAATGCAAATTCAACCATGACAGCTAGTCAGAAACAAATTAGAGTAAATCCCATTAAGATTGTTAGTTTAACTCTTGATTTTAATTTTAAAAAAAAATTTCACAGATTACTTATAAGTTACGTAAACTAGACCATTCTAAAACTGATATCAATAACGACTCAACAGGATTTTCAAATGATGTTAATTTATTGCAAAGAACAAAAAACTCAAGAAAAATTAAGTAAAAAATACCTCTATTTGTATTTTTAATTGAAATACTATTTATTATTAATTATTAAATAAATTCTTATTTTAGTATCAAAATGGCCAAAAATATACAAAAATCTCTGAAGAAAATGCCTTCCATTACTAAAGACCTAACTTTTGAAGAATCAACAAAACTGTTTCAATCTGGTCGAAAATGTTGGGATTTGTTAAAACATAAAGAGAAAAAAAATATGATTACTATGAAAAAATTAATATCTATTATTAGAATTGCTACTATGATCAATAATGATGATATTTATCTATCTGATATTATCAGGTAATTTCTAATTTTACTTTGTTACTTGAGTTACTTGAACTAATTTTCTGTTTCAAGTAAAAGTGCCTAGAGCAGCAAATATTGTCAATCTTTAATTTGACTTTAATATGCCTATACATTCCAAGAATATTACTGGGATGTTAACAAAAAGCATTTTTATTAGAATGTTCCCGTTTTAAGTTTTATTTACAGTTTGAAAACAAACAAATTTAATTTATTTTTCCTTAACTGTTGTAGAACTGAATATATGAGAAAATTCTCTCATGGACATATGTCCTAATAATATAGCACATTATGTCTGTACACCTATTTCTAATTATTGTACTACCTAAAATTATTTAAATGAGTAAAAAAAATACTTATTGTAAACTATAAATACCAATTATTTAATAATATTGAAAATTGTTCACATTAAATTGTTACAGCTTAATTCACAGTAATATGATGCACTCTTATTTGGAATAAAATTCATTCAATTTAGATATATAATTTGTAATCCTTTAGTTCTTTTATTTATTTTATTTATAGATGGATTAATGAAGGACATTTTCCTATAAATCGTATTAACTTATTTTTACCAGAAAATGTAGTACATGGTATTGGTTTAAGAAAATTTATGCTTATGTCGTCAAGAAATCAATTAAATCTAGAAATGGCTATGCTATTGATTCATTATAAAGCTGATCAACTACCAAATATTGATTTCAAAAAAATGGCCGTACGATTTTGTGATGAGCTACAATTACCAAGTAATTACTACTCTTCTAATAATCGTATTTATCAATTATTTTGTTCTGTTGATAACCAGGTGATTTTACAAACTTTGTTTGCAAGCTTTTATCAATATCTCCTCCTAGTCTACGTTTTACTCGTGTATTACCTGACACTGAAATTGAAGTCATGGCCTACTTACTTTTTGCTGCTAAGTTTTTATTTTGTCTTGATGGCAATGCAGAAAACTTATCCTCAGACTTTGCTAAAAAAGTGAATCGGTATGTAATTGTTTTCAAATCATTATTTCTTAAGAGGACGCCACACTCACAAGTATTGTTTCCGTCCTACAAACAAAATCTGCTTTCAGCTTAATTAATCTTATATTTTTATTTTTTATATTAGCATAATCTAACCTAATATCAGACTTAAAAGGGAAGAACATTTTCTGTGTCTTCTGGTATATTTTTTACGAAATATTTAAATTTTTAAGCAAGTTATGATTTTGTGAATTATTTTTTATTTTTATTTTTTTATTTTTAATAAGAAAATATACAACTATACAATTAAGCACAACAAGTAATAATGATGAAGAGGATTGACATAACATGAAAAATGGAACGATGTAGGAGGGCTCCCAATGGAGCTACCTACTTGAGTATTTTATTAATTAATGGAGGAGGTCTTTAACCCATTTACGTTTGAGCCTTCGTGGGGGGGGGGGCTGTCAGGAATGTGTTGTGAAGCAAGATAACTAATGTTGGGATTTCTATGTGAGCTAAATTTTTTGTGGAGTTTTTAGGAAGCAGTTTTAGTGACTTGGTTTACGTAATTTATTCTCAGGTCAGAGTGAAGGGTTTTGTTACTTATATACCAGGGGGATTTTGTAATAGTGCAAAGGCAGATGGATTGGAATGATTGTATTTTTTGAATGTTACTTGGGGTGGCGTTATCCCAAATTTGAATACCATAATACCATAGAGGAAAGATCAACATTTTGTAAATAAGGATTTTGAGTTTAAGGTTTAATTTTGATCGTAAGAGAGGACGTAGTAGATGTAATCTGGAGTTTAGTTTCTTTCTTTTGTCAAATATGTGGTCTTTCCAAGTTAACCTTTTGTCGAAAATGAGTCCTAAGTATTTAACTTGGTTTGTTTGGGGTAATAATTGGTTACAAAGTTTGACTGGTGGACAATTGTTTGGGCGAAGGGAGAAAGTAATGTGGCTGGATTTGTTTGTATGAATTATTACAATTTAAAAAGAATTCATAACTCGCTTGAAAATTAAAATACTGTATAAATCCTTGATAAGACATAGATAAATGGTTCTTCCCTTTAAGTTTAATACCTAATAGGTAAATATAGTTTATTTTAATAATAAATCTAATAGTAAAAAATGTGTTCTACTGAACAATGCAAATTTGCTATTTTTATAAGATGTTTTTCATGCTTTATCTTCACTTTTATAAGTTTAACTGATCATTTAAATCACTAACATTTAGTTATATGGTAATAAATACTGGATAAAATGTTTTAGATCCTAGTCTATTATATATTTGAACAATGAGTACATATTATTTTAATATAATAACTAATAAGTGAATGAAATAAATATTTTTGGGGCTGTGGTCGGGTAATAACAAGCTCATAACTAATTAGTTGTTAATTTTTATTGTTAAAAATAAATGGCTTATCAAAAGTGAATATGTTGACATATTTGTTTTTAAATATATATATTTATATATAGAGGTCGCTTGAAAAATATAATTATTCAACTATTTTACAATAATTATATTGTAATAATCATTGGAATGAGTTAGAACTCAACACAAAAGTTGATAAAATGTACAACTTAACTTATTTTTCTTTTCATATTAGTTTTTTCAATTACTTTGATTTAGTTATTTGGAAATACAAATTATGTTTATCATCTGTATTAATTGTTTTTTTAAGGTTATTTATATATTTTTTTAATATTATATTATGTCTTAGATTACATAAAAAACATCAAAAATTGTTCAGCTGGAATGAGTATGTGAAATATATAGAATGTAGAAATACTGTAGTTTCTGACTATAATTCTGTGCTTCATACAAAGTTGTATGAAAATAAAATACACAACACTAAATTATTTATTGACAATTGGAACATTATTAAGTCAACTTTACCCTTAAAAGACAGTAATACAATATTGTATACATTTTGTATTCTATCATTTAATTTAATTTATTTTTCATGTTGATTAGAGACATTAAGTAAGAAGTTTAGAGAGAACACTGAATGTTTATTGAAATCATTGCCAGATGTTGGAAGAAATGAAAGTTATAGAGCTATCCCTGCTTCAACTAAACCATTATCATCAACTCTAAAATGGATACTAGACTATTATCCAACGCAATTAAGTGTTGTAACAAAAACTACTCTAGAAAACAATTTCACTCAAACTGATATTTTATATTTAACAAACGAAGAAAGGTATTTATGGATTGTCATATTAACAGCTTTATTAAACTTTACTTTTTTTTAAATTTTAACATATTATGGTATACATATTTTTAATGGTGCACAACGATATTTTTTTGATATGGTATTGAAACATTGAAGACTAAAAGTTGATATTGATGTTATCTTATATAATATAAATGTACCGCGGATTAGAAAAAAAAAGTAATACTGTTCATTTTACCATTGATTATAAATAAATCAATGATTTTACTACCCATTATTTAATATCTTATTACATAAATAATTTTTTTCTCATATCTAACTTAACCAGTTAGGGCATAAGGGGTTAGTTCCTTCTCTTGAAACAGTCATCCTACCCGGAAAGTGAAAAAGCCGGAAACTGGGTTCAAACCAGTGACTGTATGTTTAGACACATCTACCTTATCCCACTTGGCCATAACACCCCTATGGAGGTGGATTCAATTAATGTTCATGTTAAGTATTTATTAATTCTAAGTTTAAAAATTAATGATTAAAAAAATTGTTAAAAAAATCATAATATATGAATAATAATTAGAATTATTTAAAAAATAATCATGAAATTATGAATGGAGATAAATTAAAATTAATTAAATATTATTAATTTTGTTGAGCGTCATTCTTCATAAGAAAACCAACTTGTAGTTAATAATAAAATTATGAATAAAACATTAAAACTTAATATGACCATAATAAATCAACATCAAAAATTACAGAAATGGTTTTTAAATATGACATCTTTGTGCAACAGTTATAATCTAGGTGGCTTGTAAAATTATTTATGTTTTAACAAATAAGAGTATATAATTGTATTATAAAGTTACTTATAACTTATAACTTTATAACTTGAAGAATAATGCTACTTGATATTTTTCCTCTGCAAGTAAAATTGAGGAATCAGATATGTTTTGGGGTACTATGGTATTAATACCAATTATTATAACAATTATTTATTATTGATTTGCGTTTCTATAGTAATAATAGCTTTACGCTTAATCAGTTTTGCGAGATTAGTCAGAAAGAAAGTTGTATCCCATCCAAAAACATATCTATGTTAAAAAAAACATGAACATTTGAAACTAAATTGTTATGTAACTTATTTACCTATTAAGTATGTTATGCATAATTATTCCTTTTTTTTTTATTCCCAGGATCTGTGATTTAGCTAATAAGTATGATATACCTATAGAAATCAACTGCAATAAACCATTATATTATATGAAACAAAAAAAAGAAGATTCTGATACAAAATTATTTGTACCAAATAATACTCAAGTTAATGTGTATTTAAGTGAACAATCAACTAACCAGATTCAGCAGACTGAAACTTTAAATACCTCATATAAAGAAAAACCAAATACAATATATTTAGGAACAGGCCTTAATTATTGGTACATACATTTTAATACCTTTTTTTTACAAAGAGCTGATATTGTCAAAATAAATATGGTTTTTAAAAAAAAGTTACCACATTCATTTCTTTGGTTCATGCATCAGTGTTGTAGAATATTAGATTGTGCACAATCCTGCCTATACTTTGAACTTTTAAAGTTGGAGAAGAAATTATCTACAACTCTACAATCAAATGAAACTAGCTCCGATTCAGAGGATGAAGATTCCTCGTCCAGTGGAAGTAATTAGATAGAAATAATTATTATGAAATCATTGAAGTAATTTTGATTGTTAAAATACCAATCAAAAATTACTTGATTGTAAAATTTTTATAAATTTAATATAATTAATGTATGTTTAATTTTTGACTGATATTATTATGGTAGCTGTACACTGTAGGGTTTAAATTAAGTATAACATTTTTTTGTACTTAAAATAACTAATTAATTTGTAATTTGTAATTGCTTAAGAAAATATTTATACTAATAACTAACAATAAATGTTTCTACTGTGACTTTTTCAATAAGTGTGTTATTTAATTTTTTGTTGCCTATAGTATAAACCATAAGTTATAGAATTGATTAAAAATACAACATACATATAAAAAAGTTTTATTAGATTTTTTAGATTTTAGTGTTTAATATGGGAATTTTGTAATGTAGTTTTATCGTTTATTTTACATTAAAGTGCAAGCAGAACTAGTAAGAAGTGTCAAAATTACTTTGTATTTTACTAAAGACACATGTTATCCAAATTAGAGAATGACATATCACAACAATATTTTTCATCATAGAGACGACTTTCAAATACAAAATAAAAAAATGAAAAGGGGTCTGGGACTCCCTCAGGAAATGCATTTTGGGTGATGTTTAAAAAATTATTTGGGGAAAATATATTATATGTTTTTTTTTTTTTTAATTTATTTGATTTTAGATTAATGAATGGGAATTGATTTAGGTAATTGAATTGTTTATTTTTATGTTTTACTATAAACTAATATACTTATTTCTCATATAATATAGTAAAATGCTTTATTGACAGTCTTGTAAATAATTATAATACTGATCAATAAAATAATGCAATTTGATAAATAAAATTGTATTGAAATATGAAACATATAGTTTCTCAAAAACTAAATAATATTTTTTTTTTGTTTTCCAAGTTAATCTATCAATTTATCAAATATGTAATTATATATTTATCAAGTATTATGTCAAATATTGTATTACATGTTTTATCATCTATCTCCTCGGTTAACTTACTGCCGGTATTACAATCGTAGATTAGGTTTAGTTCTGATGGTTTAACTGTTTATTTTGCATCACGATTGGTAACCAATGTGTAATGAATTGAAAAATTTGGTGATTGAGATGTTTCGATGTGATAACTTATAATTTATTATCACTGATTAATTGATTTATTTTTGTTTATTTTTCGAATTATTACATATTTTGTACATTATTAAATTATTTGAGTGACAATGTCTGGTAGCGTAAATAATATACCAGACGATGAAGATTTCGTTGAACTAGCAGTACTTCTAGCTTTCCCCAGAAAAAGAAAGATGTTTCTTGAGCGACCCAATCACTTCATGAAGTGGCGAGATGAACAATTTTTTAATCGTTTTCGACTCTCCAAACGTACTGTTTACTTCATACTTGATCACATTAAGGAACGTATATCATCACCCACAAATAGGTTAGGTTACTGCGGGCGTCAAATAAACCATTACCAAAATTTGTTTTAATTAGTTAATTTAAGTCAATGTTGCCAGGCGTACGAACATGTTCGTTTTAGTACGAACATTTCAACTAGTGTACGAACATATCATAAAACGAACATTCGTACGGTTTATTACGAACATTTGAATCTGATGCAAATATGCATTTAAAAATCAAACTTTTACTCAAAAATGCCGAAATACAAATACAATTAATGATTATCGATTTAGCAGTTTTCACTGATTTATTATAAAGCCTTTATATAAAATAAAATTAAAAATAAGTACCCCGATTACGAGCGTATTGGCGTATAGCGTATTAGACGGTCAGAGTCCAGGCCCATATCTTAAAATTGTTACAAATTGTTGATATTTCTATTTTTAGATATAAGCGTCTTATAGTAGCTAGGGTCTCGTATCCGTGTTAGTAGTAATGTTATCATGGGTTTTATGAACCGGTATTCGGTAACATTTATTATTTTATAACAATAACAAATTAAATAGTAAATAGTAAATACTAAATAGTGGTGGGACTTTTAGTTCATTTGGGTGAACTAGTTCATTCGTTCTCGTTCACTTTAGTGAACTAGTTCTTCGTTCACTTTACCCATGAATCATTCGTGCGACGACGAACCGTTCATTTGTACTAATCGTTCACCGTTCATTTGTACTAATCGTTCACCGTTCATTTGGACTAATCGTTCGTTCGTTCGTTCGTTCGTTCGTTCTACATAATATGTTCCACGATTTGTATACCTATAACTTATAAGGCTATAAATATAACATATATATATATATTATATTATGAATAATTTGTATTACATAATATTTATATAATACATGTATATTATATTGTATTTAGGTGGAACTAGGGCCTAGGGGGAGGGTAATTGTTCCGGGTAACACTTTTTAAAGGACATAACACTACTTAGTAGTGACTACTATCATATTAGGTATATAATATTTAATGGTCTGATATCCTGGAAACATTCCATAAATATAAAATATAGGTATATTATTACTATATAGTATATCTCGCATAGATATATTATAATATATATTAAACAATAAGCATACAAGAAACTTATAGTATAATATAGTAAAGTAATATAGTAAAATGTAAGAAAATAGAAATATTTATTTTAATAGTTATATTTACTTTATTTTCATAATACCATTCATTATTATCTTTATCACTTATCAGTCATTCTTTTATCACTTCTTTTATCAGTGAACGAGAACGAAATGAAAGAACGATATTATTTACCATTTTGTCGCTTCGATAAAATGAAGGTGAACGAGTGAACGATTTATTAAAAGTGAAGTGAACTAGTTCTAATCGTTCACTTGGGTGAATAGTTCAATTGAACTAGGTCGTTCGCGAACGACGCATCTCTAATACTAAATAAGTTAGAAATTCGATGGCGGCTGGTTGTTGACGTTGTCGTGTACTCGTTTTGTGTTTGAATTTGTTTTCGTGTATCGACTATTAATTTAAATTAATAAAACTCAAAATACTTAAATTTAAAGTAATTTATTAACGGTAAATTCATAATTATGGATAAATTTGTCACAAAAACTGGGAAGAGTGTTGTTGACCAAAAAGATGATACTTGTTCTGGATCCGATCGCAGTCTCACTCTCACACCAGAGTACAAAAGAATTAGATGATACAATATAGTATCAATATACTAGAGACTATAGTATTTGCGTTACCGAGCGAAGCGAGGGAAAATTTTTTAGGTACTTTAGTACTTATTAACTTTTTTTACGATACGAACAAAACGAACAATTTACAATAATTGTCTGAACATTCGGCCTTTTTAACCTGGCAACACTGATTTAAGTACCTGTTTTGAATACTATCAGTAGTCTTGCATTCTAAAACATGTTTGTACTATTGTACAAGTAGCAGCAATGCATATTTTCTTCTTTAGTAAAGTTAGGCATTCGCTTACATTCTACAGAAGTACCCATAATTATTAAGCACTTAAATAAATTCAAAAATCTCAATTGATGCAAAATACAAATTAACAGTTAAGTATTAATACTAAAGTGTAAATATAACAGTTTATTTAGTTTATCAAGATACCACTGTTCGTTATTAATGGACAACTAATGAAATTGCTGATCAATTTCTGAACTAAGTTTAACTCGCCGAAATCGGTGGTTAACAACCAGTAATTAAACTTCGGTTTAATTATAGTATCTCACTATAAATTATAAAATATAGTCTAAAGCCGACAGCCGTAGCCCTATGGGGTTACGCCATGACATTGCAAGTAAGTTTTGTTTCCATGATAACGTATCGCTGCGAGTCTGTTATCTCATCGAAAACCCGTACAATCACCTGGAGCATCTGCGATCGTGATAAATCTGAAAGAAAAGAAACTCAAATATTATTATTTGTCAACAGGAGTACAGGACATAGTGACATAGGTGATAGTACACAGATTGAGTTTTCTGCTTGTGTGTCCGATTAAAATGCATATCGTCGTTCGTCGAGTGGATTGAGTGCACGTTGTCGGTTGTCCTACTGCGATGGACCACAAAAACGATCCGACCGAAGGTGCTGCGAAAATGCTGCTGGAGAGGCTTAAGTCCAATGGCACTTTTGACGAGTTTCGTAGACATTGCGCTTCCGACATAGACGCCAAGGTAAATAAGTACATAGTTTTCTTGACGTGTTTGCTCTTTTTCGCACACCATCTAAGGGTTTTTCTATTGCTATTCGCCACCCAGGGTCTGTTTCATGAAACATCCTCTGTATTGAATTGCAGACTATTTAAACTTGAAAAATTTACCTACTCTGATCGAAATGCATAATTTGTTAGTTATTTAACTCTTCGCTTTTGTAGACACCATACATCAGGGGTGTCCAACGTTTTGGAAGGACTGAGCCACATTTTGCGAGTAGACATTGTCGTGAGCCACACATATTTTCATGAAAATATATTTTACTTATAATTTTACCACCGTGAATAGTGAGTGGAAATTTTTTTTTCAATATTACATTTATTTATAGCTCAAAGAAGAAAATAATTTTAAAACAACAATGCATCCAATAATAATAACACATTCATACTATGCACTGTTTAATTAGTTCAAATTTCAAAATTTATATTGTTTTTAATATGTTGTAGTTTTATATTCTTAAAATATTTATTTTTTTCTCAAAACATGTATGATTAATCGATGGTTTTGTAATTGAAGTAATTGGTCGAATTAAAATCTACTGTGGGGCGCATGTGGCCCCAGGGCCACGGGTTGGACACCCCTGCCATACATCTTTAGAGTCTTATTTATAGCAACATACCTGACTTACAAAAGTAATGCTGTCAACTGTGTCTAACCGTCGTATTTATTTTTAATATTGTACTAAAAACTGTTATAATGAATTTATTAACCCTCATTTATTTATTCTTGCAGCCAACTTTTCTGAACTTGAAACAACGGATTGAATCAAATTCTTTCAAATTCTTGAGTAAAATAAAATATACTCCTGAATTGAATAAAAATATTGTTCGTGAGCGATTAAAGAAATATTTATTTGATGGGTATGTATTGTATAATTTATGATAAGTATGAATGTGTTTATATAGTATATATTGTACTTTCTAATAATGTAATATTGTATATTCTACATTTAAATCAACTACAAATAAATAATTTATGCTGTAATCCTATAAACTGATATTGAAAGTCCTTTGCGTTCCAATACTGCTAGTTTAATGTTGTTCATGTATTGCACAAATTATTATGTTTTGACCAGAGTATCTAGAGCAATGTTTCCCAACCTGGGGGGTGTGTAGACATTTCTTGGAGGGCGTAAGCAGTCATTACAAAATACCGTTTTTATTTTAAAATATATGGAAAATATGAAAAATTAATGACGACCGGTTATTGAGTATTGATAAAGAGACATAAATATAATCAATAAAGATATTGATAAAGTATTAATAAACAAACATTGAGCCAGACATAAAAAAATTGTATAAAGAAAAGTGTTGCCAGCCTTCACATTAATAAATTATAATACTTACTATTTTACTATGATTTATATTTTATAATTATTATCATTAATAAAATTGAATTCATCTCGGATATTTTATAATTTCTTTGTAAAGTACACAAAAAAGTGATATATTTTTCATGTTATAGAAGAGGGAGGAGGAGAGTTTCAAAAATCTACAAAGGGGGCGTGGAATAAAAAAAGTTGGGAACCACTGATCTAGAGTATAGTTTTAAAACTATTGGAATTACAATTTTAATTATGTATCGGTGTAACACATCAAATACCTATATAATTGTTTTTTTTTAAGTATGATACCAAATTCTTGTTATTCCTTGACATTTGATTCTATTGTTCAAATCATAACTCGAAGTATCATTTGCCTAAAATCTTTAGAATTTAAATTTAACTTCCCTATCATTCCTGTACAAATCATATATACTAATTTAACTTCTAATGTTCATATATTTCTGTTATTCTATACAAAAATTATATTTATATAATAATTAATAATCATATCTCTAATCTCTTATTAGTTTTTGTTCAATGATGAAAGGTTAATGCATTCATATTTAATAGTGATGTATAGGGAACAGATTTTATTGTAAATACATATTTTTATTGGAATGAGATATTTTAAATCTGATAAAAAATGTGTACGATTTAGATCATTCTAATTGAAATAAACCAAAATTTATTTTACATACGTTTACATATTTTGTACATATTTTAGTAATTTTTGATGTTTTCGTTGATTTTGGATGACGATAAATATTATCTGCCAATAATTTGCCATTATAATTAAACAAAATTCTGGATTTCAAACTTTTAAAATCATCAGAGATATTTTAATAGGAAAAAATCAACAAGGATCTGTGGACATTGAATTCACTCTTTCTGATTTTTGCAAACAAAAATTATGCCCCTATCACATCAGTTGACGTGATGCGGTCTTTAAATCAATGCAAGAGTATTCTTTCTGACCAAATCGACGACATTTTTAATTTGCAAACCTTCAGCAATATGTTGTTGCTTATTGCTTTATTCAGGAATAATACTCGTAGTTTTATAAACCTACATAATTTGAATTACTTTTGTTTAATATTTTATTTTATATTTAAAATTTTTTTGTAATTTTCAATATTCATACATTTTTTTGATGTTTATATATTTTGGATTCTATATTCCATGTTTTAATTCAAATTAGTACATATATTGATTTTTATATTACAATAAAATCCTTTTCCTAGTGATGTATTATTCTTATTTATTATTTCTAAATTAATTTAGACGTGAAGCTCATGATATTGAAGAAGGAATTGATAGAATACTCAATCAAGTATTAGCACCTAGAATGGTTAATGTTTTTGAACCTAAAATAGAAATTGCAGTAAACGAATATTTAGGAATCAAAAATGAAGTACCTCTAACCGAAGTTAATGGTAAGTCTAATGTATTTTATTTTACTATAAAGATTTTGCTTAATATTCTATAATTCTCTTTTTTCTTTTATTTTATTAGATAATACCATTGATTATAGAACCAATTATTCTATAATCAATGGTAATACTTATTTAAATTGCATGAGTCAAAAAAAGTTTTTTAACATGCTAAGAAAGTCATTTAACTATTCTTTTAATATGCTTAACATATTAAAAATCGACTAAAACAATTTTTATATATTATTTAATATAGAAAAATATCAAGCAAAAAATTTGTATCTAAATATAATGTATTGTTCTTAGGTATAAAAGAATCTAATATGAATCTGAAAAATGGTTCTGATGTTGAAAGACACATAATTTCTAATCAAATAATAGGCAAGTTATTAATGTAAATAGTAATTCTGTAGTTTTTTTTTTTTGTTTTCTGTGCCAAAATTTTAAAACCTATTTTCATATTTTAGATTTAACCTTAGATACTGAGAATATCGATAACATTGATGAAACCTCTCCTGAATTTGAACCTCTATCTTCAGTTCTTGATAATGAAAATAGTAATGACGAAAGCATATCGGGTATGTCAGATCTAGTCAGTGTTGGTAGCCCTATACAACTTGTTACTAAAGAAAACCATGAAAATACCTCTAATGGTTTTGAAAATGACAAAAACATAGTAGATAAACCACAACATATAGATAAAAATGGTATTATCAACCACAAAAATACAAAACCAGATGATGTCAAGATTTCAAGTAATATTGAAAAACTAAAAACAAATGATTCGAAACCCAAAAGTAAACATAGTCTTTCCAGAACTAGTAGACATTCTAGTAGTCAAGAAAAATCTAGTATACATAAGTCTAAAGATCGCAATTCTAGTAGCCATCGTTCTACTAGCCAAGAAAAGAATGATATTAAAAAAAGTATCAGTAGTAATTCTAAGGATAGAAAAAATAGTAGTCACAGGCATCGTAGTGACTCTAAAGATAAAAAACATAAGCGCGACAAAAAATCAAACCAAAGTGACCGTGATAAAACACCAAAAAGAGATAGAAAAAACTCTAGATCAGACAAAAAAGAAAAGTCTTCTAGTCTTTGTAAAGAACCTAAATCATTAAATGGTAATCGAAGTGATGATGAAAGTAATGCTGGAGGATCTTCAAAACAAAAAAGTAATTTACATAAAAATAAGAGTTCTACATCTGACAAGTCAAAGTCTTCCTCTAGCCACCATAAAAGTAGCAGAAAAGATAATGGTAGTAAAGATGTTGTTGATAAATCTAAAGACAAATCATCTATATCAAAAACTTCTAGCAGCTCAAATCATAAAAGTAATAGGACACACTCCAAAAAACGTAAACGTTCTTTGAATAATGATAGCACATCACCCGAAAGCAATCCTATTGAAGAAAAAAAACCAAAATGGAGTGATTTCATGACAAATGCTGAAAAAGATGCAGCAAATGTTTTGTTGTCAATGAGTAAAATTTCTTATGAAAGTTCTCATAATGAAATTATAACTGAAAACATAATATTTGTTGACAATTATTTTTCTGATGATACCTTAAAAACCACATCCAATACAACTGGAAATACGTTAGAAAACCAAGACAATATTAATCAGAGAAAAGACGTACAATTTAGTGACAATAATAGTGTAGAAGAAAATTTTAATTTGAAAACTAGTGATATGAAAACACCAGAACCATCAGTTGAATCAGTTGACAATGTTAATGAAAAATGTATTCCACCAATCAACCATGTAGCTGAGGAAGTATGTTCTGTTGATGCTGAAAGTCCCATATTGTTGCCATGTAAAGATGTTGCTGCTCAAAATACTTCTTTTGAAAATGTTAAAATAACTTCAGAACCTAATAAACCTATTGAATTAGAAGTTCCAAAACTGAAATTAAAACTATTACAAAGTAACAGAAATTTCTTAAATCATGAAAAAAAAAGGAAACATCATAAAAATCATAAATCTAAGGAAAAAAAATTAAGACTATCTTGTTATTCTTCTAATGATGTTAGTGTTCCTGTAATTGATAATGTATCAACAACTATCAACTCTGAACAAGATAACCAAAAATCTATTTGTGATATTGACATTAAGAGAAATGACAATCTGATTACTCCACTTAGCCAAGAAACACTTAGTTTACCAAAAGAAAATGAAATAAAAAATACACAACCATTGGAAAATAATGAATCACTTTATACCTTTAAAGGATTTTCAGAATCTGAAGCCATCCCATGTAAAAATTATGAGAAATTAAGGGATTTATTAATAACCTTAAAAGAAAGTTTAGCCAATGAAAATATTGAAAGTATAACCGATAATGATGGATTCAAAGGTTTCACTTGTGAAGAACTCCATCCATGTGAAAATCGAGATTTGGTTAACTTACAGCTTAATAAGTTAACAGAAGAAGTGGGCTTTAAAGGATTTTCTGAAAAAGAAACTCAAATGAGTAGTGAACATAAACTTCTCAAACAACAACTAGAACTTTACAAAAAACAAAATAATACAAATAATAAACAATCAAGTGTTACATGTAGTGGAAGTGGCATTAAAAATGAAAAGTCATTTAAAAAAGTAATGTCAATTATATATGAAAGCAACAAGGATGGTATTTTAACTCCAAAAAAAATCTGCACCAAACCAGTTATTATTAAAAAAAAAAGTCCTGTAGTGAACAACAATAATCATGATATTACAGCATCAAATGACTGGGTTGCTAAACAAGAAATGAAATATAAACTATTACCTGTTAAAGTTAAACTCGAAAGACTAATGGAATACAGATATAATGGTGAGGAAAATACTTTTAAATACTATTTTCATTAATAAAATATACTTTTCTTACTTTTTACAACATTAATTTTGTTGGATTTTTCAGAAACTAAACGTATACCGGATTCTCCACAAGTATCATAATGTATTGAAAAATAATGAGTAAAACTGTAATAATACCTAATAATTTTCTAACAAAACACCAGGAAAATACAAGGTATGGTTTACTAAAAATTTTAATTCTATTATTTACTATAATTAGAACTTTATGTATTTAATAAAATTTAAATAACCTGTCAAAAAAAAGTGATGGGTGTTAAAATGTTTAATCATATATAATCAAAAATTATAATAATCTTAAGTTTTTCTTATTTAAATACTATAATCACTTTATTTTTCTTACAAACCTGAAACCTAATTTTATTTTATTTTGGATCTTCTTTAACTAAAGCTATTAGCTACTCATGGGCTTTGTGCTATGATAGGTTTAGTTGGGTGTAATTGTGTAGTGAAACTAATATTGGAACGAGTAGTCAGTAGAAAATTAGTAATTTTTTTGTAATTTATATATACAGTCGATTCCGCTTAATAGAGACACCGGTTAATAGGGACAACTGCTTAATCGGGACAATTCTACTATTACGAAAACAAATGTATACTTGTAATGTAAAATTATGCCGCTTATATGGGCCGTGAATCCGGATAATTGGGACATTTTTATCGATTATAATAGTAAATCTTTGGAAACATTGAGATTATTTTTTCTTCAACAAGGAAATGAGGAAAGCTCGATAAGTGCTTTGGATACTTGTTCAGACTACATTCGTCAACCAACAATAATAAGTAAAAAACAAAGTAATATTCATATTTTTTTTAAATAGGTAATATAAAATAATAAAAAAATAAAATATATATATATATATATATATATATATGTACTTTTATAATTATTTAGGTTAAATACTATGGTTTTCTTTTTGTATAATTAAATAATTTCTATAATTATTATTGTAATATGTATTTGTAATAATAAAAACATAAAAAATCAGTTTTTCAATAAATTTATGTTTTTTTTTTTCATTTCGGATTATTGGGACAACCGCTTTATTGGGACAAAATAACACGCAACCGATGTGTCCCAATAAAGCGGAATCGACTGTATTTGTCTCCGAATGTTTTTGTATATAAAGAAACACTTGTTTTAGTATATTTTATAAGTAGTAATAACTTTATTTTTATACTTAGGATCAAAAATAAATATACCAGATGTCATGGTTATGGTCAACTATAACAATGCTGAATATTTCTAAGAACTATCACAAAATGGATTACATTTATTTAATGATGTATGAATTTATAACTATAAAATCTTATTTTGCTAATAAATAGATATACAACAATAATTTTATGTTTACCATTCATACTTTTATGAAAATTACTATTTTTGTTAATCTAATAAGTTGCTTTAATACTGATCTGTGATTTTTACATACTTATCAAGTTATTTTAAATTGATATTTATGTATCATACTTCTAGTAGCATTGTAAGGTGACCATTATTATATACTCACATTTTTGGTTTTTGATAGTAAATTAATTAGTATGATAATGACAGAGTATGTGTATGGTTCTGGGGGATAGACCATTTTAATCAATGTATATATGTTTATGCAATGAAATTATGTAAATAATTTTTAAATATTCAAACCTAAAATATCAATATGTATCATTGTGTTATTTTTTTGCCAGATTTTAGATCAGTTTATTTTTGTGGTTATAATAACTCAGTTTTCAAATTTTCTTCCAAAAATATAGCTGCTATTGAGTGAATAGTATTTATTATTTAATTTGTTTACCTTATATTTTAAGATAAAGTTTTACACTGCCTTAATTTAAAAAAATGTAGATTAAATATTTATATGATTGTAATTTGATATGTGTTGAACCTAATTTAATAACATTATAATTATGATGACAGTTTGTATTAAAATGTTTGTTTACTATTGTATCTATTATCTTGTAAGTATGAAATATGTATGCGTTAAAGTTTATAATTACTTATATTTAAAAGAATAAAATGATATAGGTATACATTTTATAAAAATATAAAGTCAATTTACTTATTTCAATTAGAACAGACAATGCCTAGATGGTTAAAGGTATAGACTACATGTTACATAATATGTATTTACTCAAAATATTCTGTTTGTCCAATATGTACAGTTGAAATATAGATATACCTAGTTGTGCCCATTGTTGTTTGACAATCCTATTTATTTTTTTTTTTGATATTTTGTTATTTTAAGTTATAACTAATAATAATTAATATTTAAGTCTTTAATCATTTATTGTCAAACGTACCTGATTTAAAATTTTATTCTCCTTAAATGTCAAATGTTAATATTTTATTACATAACCTAGGTTTTTATCGAGCAATGTCAATAAAAAGCATTTGATTTTGGTAATATTGTGTTTGAACATAATTTATTCATATATAAATACCATATTACCATGTACTCGTATATGTAGTTTATACATGCGTTTCTTATTTCATCAATTAATTTACTGACATGCCCTGCTGCTATTAAGGCGCTCTGTAATCTGTATCAGTGTATACGGTACGTTTATGTGAAAGCCTTGAATTTTTCGGAAAGACCAGGCCACGAGGGTATACACTAATGCCAAGTCAAAATATCCGACAGCATTGGAACGAATGTTCTAAATCTGATTCTATTTTTAACATTTTATAACTGGACGACACTGTAAAACCTGTTTTGTGAATAAATTACTCGCAGAATATTTAATCACTGTGAACAATGTAAATTGTTAACCAACCGAATAACCTTTCTGTGGTTAAATCGATAAATGAGTGGCATCCAGTGACCAGTGACTTATTTAAGAGTTTTCCTGTGGATGGAGATACATAAATTATTGAGTAATAAAACTTACATTTTTCTATTTGTAACGTAGGTATAGTTCAATCAGATAAATAAAATGTTTTCTAATTAGGTATTTCTGTCATACTTTTAAGTACCTACCTATTTTAAACTTTCCTAAAAGATAAATTTCATACAATATCATAATATAGCAAAATAACTTTTGAAAACACTTTTGGTGTGATCCATCTTCGGTATTCGCCCCTATAATATTCATATTATTAACCATTGGTGGTATCCTTCGAAAATACAGGCAACCAATCGAAACGGGACGCCTGTTTTACTACGCAATTCCATTGGCCCGCGCGCCAACAATGACACCTCCCCGTTCGATAGCCGGCTCTCTTCCGGCGTCGGAAATTTTTCTTTTTCAGTTTCTCTCTGAAATCGGATCTTGGAGTTCGAAGTGTATTAGTCGTCACTACCTAATAGTCAGTGAACTATGAAAGTATTAAATCAGTAGACTGTAGTCCACCTACATTGGTGCAGGTGTTTCTACATTGGTCAACGAATATGTCGCATACTAAGCGTTACTAAACTAGATGCGTCTGGATACAACGCACGACTTACTGATATTTAGAGCCAGAATTTTTAAATTCCCTAGAAACCATCGAAAAATTCTCCAAAAATAGCCATAATTACTCTTGAAAATGCATCGAACCGCAAAATAACGGTTAAAAGATTAATCATAAGTTTTCTTTTAATTAAATGTACTGTTTTTATTTAGTACCTCATTTATAAATTATAATTTACAAAAAAAATACTAAACATTTATAGGTATTACGAAAAAAAAATAACTGAAGTTTGAAAAATCTGACTTGATGCAGCTACAATTTTGTTAACACAAATTTTCTTTAGATATTGTTATAAATTGGTTAAATTTGAATTATCAAGCCATATAATGTACAAACTACGAATACGTATTAAAAATTTAAAAATTACCGGAAAATGCTCTTAAAAAGAAAATTCATCTTTGAAGAATCTGTTGGAAGATATTCATATTAAGATTACCTAAAAAAAGATGCACTTTGCACTGAAATCGGGCTGTTTTGATCATTACTCATTATTACCACGTATGATATCTACATAGTACAGACTACACTACAAATAGTAAGTAAAATACTAAAATACAATGCATGATTTTACCTTTATTGCACAAGCAATTTGGCATAGAGTACATGACATGACCACTAACCTTGGACTTCACTTTTCACATTATTGGTACTTAAGCTACACGATATACCAAATCCCTTAATAGATATGCACTTCTTATTTTTGCACCAAAATAAAGCGATCTCAGGTACTCATGAGTTATTTTAATATGATGTGTTCAAACATCATATACCTAGTCCACAAGATCAGTCGCATGTATATTTAATCAATGTTACGGGTACGTGGAACATAATAAAGTAATATGATCTACTCAATTATCTACTAAAACAAATAGCCATACAATATAATAAATTAAAAATTAAAAAGTGTGCATTTAGTAGAAGTATACCTGTAATTCATTTTGCAAGTAAATTCGAAGCCCGAAAAGTCTGTAAAGAGACAAAGTTACCAAGGTGCCAATTTTATTTACAAATATAAACTGTGGGTCAACTGATCTCCTAACCCCCCCCCTAGATCTGCACGTGGCACCATCCAATAATATTAATTATTGACTTTTAAAAACAAATGTCAATATATTTTTTTCGTTTTTTCTTGGCGCTGGATCTTCGGAATGATACAGAATATTCCAAGGAGTTCATTATCACTGTGAACGATGGTGTGGACACACTGTTGGGTTCCGGGCGTTTCCCCGTATCGATTTTTTCTCTTATCAGATGAGTTTCAAGTACAGATTATAATACGGGGTAGTCTGTATTTAGTGTATTTGCATTTGGTTTATTAGTTTTTTGAATAAATATATTTACTGAGAATGCGTGTTTTTTTGTGAATGACTAAGTGAAATCTTCGTAAAAATGTCCAAGTACCTAATTTTAATACTCGGGTGTTTGTTGTCCGCATTGTCTTCGTCTTTCAGCGATGAAGTGCCAACAATGGCTATTTCCTGTGGCAAGACACCATTAACTGCCTTACCTAAGTATCAACATTCCATGGATTCTTTCGGGTTTACAAATTTGCTTGAGTCTCTCTGGGATGAGGAAACTAAAGTAGTTATGGTTTTGCAAGATGAACTAAGCCTCGAAGACTTTACAGTTAAAGGTAATAATTTAAATGTACATAATGAATGCAATTTAAAACAACCCATCTTATTTAATTATGTTTCTTGGGAGACTTAAATTAAAATATATTTCATATCATAGTTTGTATTGAAATTGTTTGTTTTGTATTTTAATTTTTACTTGTAATTTGCGTATTTCTTAAAGAAATAATTTCTAAACACTTATACATTTTTATTTGGTTACTTAATAGAAAGTTTTTTGTTGTCTGATAGGGTTTTGATGCCCCTAATTGTTGTTTATTGATTTGAGTATGCTACAGGTAGTTATTTTAAATTTATTTTAATTTTTTATTTGTAATAAGTACTTCAAATTATAAATGTTATAACTTTTTATACAAAATAATGTTAGTATTGGGCGTGACACACATGTTGAATTTATCATTATTAGATATATTAACTATTGGCCATAATAAGATATTCTTTATTATTTTTCATTATTATTTCTTTAAATTAACCTTATCCTAATGCCATTACAGTCAAATACTACATAAATTCAAATAAAGAGTTAACAAGTACCCATTTCAATGAAAAATTATGTTATTGACTCTATAAGTTCAAAATATAATTACATTTTTAACATTAGCCTTTAAACTTATCATTGCTCAGTTTTTAACTTCATAATCTCAGTTTCATATTGGTAATTACATAACTAATTTAATATTTTGAATTTGTAACAAGGGCGATAGGCGTCGATAATGTCTGTATTACTTTGATGTTTAAAATTAGTAGCAATTTTTCAATGTAAAAAAAAATATCTTAATGTATTCCTTATATTTAGGAAAGAGATGTGTTAAAGTTATATAATTTTGTATTTGTAAATTTGAAAGTTATCGCAGTGATATTAATGTACTCCAAAATGGTTCTAAATTATTATTATTAAATTACTTTAAGATTTATTGTAAAAATTGTTATGAAATTTATTATTAATATTTAATTAGCGTTCTGTACTTCTACTGCTATAAGTTTAATCTGATTTTTGTTTATGTTCCTTTTGAATCAGAATAACAGGTAATCTTTTATCTTTAATTTATTAATTAAGTTGAAAAATAATAAATAAAAAAAAAATTTTTTACCAAAACTTAATATGATAATAACTAATAAGTTACACTCCAGAGTCTAAATTGTGGCTCATAGATTAGGTTCTTGCTAATAATTTTCCGTCAAAATCAGTTATTAGTAGTTGCTCTTATTATACACTTTCAATAATATAGCAACCTGTCCTTCATGAAAAATGTTGTTGAGTACATATTATATTAATATAATACCTAACCAAGTAGGTATTGTTATTAGATTATTTGTTGCTTGTAATATTACTAATATTGTATTTTTCTGTATTTGTATTCAAACTTTGCTCTGTACTACTGGGCCTCGGCCCGTTTTATTCTACTGAATAAACTATTATTATTATGTTAAAATACAAATTATCTATATAATGTTAAAGTACAGAAAGTAATTTTCTTTATATATTTTAAAGGTCAACATTTTTAAAACTCGAGTTGGGGGTCATATTTTGGAAGTATAAAATGGGATTTTTAATGTTAAGCATACTAAATATGCATAGTTAATCTGTCGGATTTAAAATAATAATTGGATCAAGCATTATAGTGTTCTTATTACTTATATTGAAACTTAATTGTCAATTTTTTTAATTTGTAGATACCAATGGTCAAAGTTTATTTAAGGTATTTGAAAATACCGAAGAAAGCCGTTTTTTCCCATCAGTTGATCAACCTGAAAAAGCTGTTGAAATGTTATCTAAGAATGGTTTCTCTATTAGAGATTATAATGATGATACATATGTTAATGGTTCTAAAAAAATGATAGCTTTGGTAGATCTTAATAAAAATATTCTTAATAATGATGATAGACAAACAATGTTACTGAAGAATAATGATGATATTTCAAACATATTTAATCATCTTTGTAAACAGTATAACAATGTGGTATTAATATTTTCTGGTAAACTGAATCCATGGATTAAGAAAACTGCAAAATCAAATGCACATCATTTTGTAACCAGACACCTTATGGCAGCTGATAGCACACCTGAACCATTGAAAATTGTAGATCCTAAAGGAAAATCACTTATATACTCAGCTAGCTATCCAACATTATCAATAAACAATGGTCCTGAGACTCAACTTAAAGGATCTAATGCTGAAGTATGAATATTTACTATTGTATACATTTATCAACACATCTAATAATGTTTTTTTCTATGTTTTTCTAGGTGTTTATTGATGATTCACGTGATTCATTACTTAAAGTTGGAACTACCTTTTTAGCTAATGATACTAAGGTGACATTACGTTTTCGTTTTGAAAGAATAACATTTTCTTGGGAATTGAAATCAATTGAGTTTGAAAATGGAAATTCTAATTTACTACTCATACCTAAACAGACAATTGGTGCTCAAAAAGGGTTGTCATACTTCTCTGAAGGTCCAGTAATCTTCTCGAATGATACCATTGTATTGAAATTTAATAATAAATTTCAGGTTAGTAATATATTTTAATTAATATTTCTTTGTAAAATTTAGGATTTCATTTTCAAAATAACTTTATCCTTATATTACTGTAGTACCAAAATGTACAGATGTTTTTTGCATTTATGTGTAATACTGATAGTAATTATTGAATTGTATTTTTAAACAATTATCTATGGGCCTTTTAGATGATATAAAACTTGATATCAATAGCTAAAATTAACTAACACAGAATGTCTTGATAATTACTCAGAAATAATTTTAAGTATAGTATTTGGAAGCTTGATGCTGATTAACTAAGTATCAGCCTAATCATTTTGGTCACTTTTTCTGTACTATAAAATAGTTATTAATTACTTTTTGTATAATGTAAATAGGACATGAATATTCAAAAAACATTCCTTATTTTTGGACATTTTAATCTACAATTATTTAGTTTTAAGCTGATATTTTTACGCTAATAAATATAGTTAAGAATGATTGAAGCCCTTTCTTATAACTATAGTCTTACCTATTTTAAAAATAAATAAATTTTGTAACTAGGTTCAGCCATGGTTGACAAAGTCATCAGGAGATGCAAAATTCAGTGACCCTCAAGAACAAGACTCTTTCTTTACACCACCCATATTGGCTGGTCTATTTGTCACTTTCCTTATGCTATTTATTGTTACATGGGGTATCACTATGATTATGGATATCAAAACTATGGATACATTTGACGATCCTAAAGGCAAAACCATTACCATAAATGTTGCTGAATAAATTCACATTCCATCAATGTTCTTAATTAAATATTTATTTGTTAAAACTTGTGTTAATAATATTTTTTTTTTTGCTTAAACTTAAATACGATTTTAGTTAATATTTACCTTTAAAAAACTTGTCTTTTATTTTTAGTTAAATAGATACTTGTATAATATTTTAGTTTTTAATCTGTTCATTTAAAATATTTTGTTACATCATCCTTAATTATAGTTGTATTGATTGAAAATCAAATTACTGTGGTGATTAACATTTGTAAGAAATGTAGTTAAAATAACTGTTGGACCTTTGTTACTATTAACTACATACTTCTATGTCTGATATACTTACATATTGTATAATGAAATATTTTATAAATATTGAGTTATGGCTTGAAATTATGTACAATATCCTATGGAAAAAAGTATGGAAAGGTGCACTTAGAAAATTATTTGATCCTTCAGTATAATTTTCAATTAATTCAATGTTCTTAAATGGTATACATTTAAAACAACCTATATGATTTATCCAAAAAGTGAACAATATTACATGTCAGGTAATATAAAAATTTGTATTATTTTTTAAAAATATTTTGAAAAACTGAGAGTATATAATAGGTAATGGGATTTCTAGCTACTACAGCAGTGTTTTTTTGAACATTGTATGCAGTAAAAATTGCTTATTGTGCTCATGTGGAGATATTAATTGTATTTGTTATAATGAAGCGCTTTAAATTTATAACAAAATATATTCTACTATTCTATATCGGAGTATAGAACATAATATTACGATTTACGACCGTAGTTTCAGGAGCGGCAACCGCCGAAGACACTTAACACGTTTGCGACTGTTAAGTTGCAACATGGTGTTATTAACAATGATAATGTATTAATGTCTTCGTCGATAGACGATAGCATAATGGGTATTTCAAACAATTACTCTAGGTATTATTAAATATAATTAAATTAATTGGCGTTAAAATATTTTAATCATATCAACGTTCATAATCTTAACCCTGGGCTGTAATGTAGTGTTTTTAATTACGACTCATTATTATCCAGGCTCCTCGGTAGGCGTAGTAATACTGAAATACTTAGTGCACGTTCAACCACGTAAGTACGTAACACGTTCATCACTCGTCTATTTTTTTTTTTTTTATACAAATGCGCCGCCCCAGGACTTTGTTCTAAGTATTGTAATCTAAGGAACCTGCAACCCCCCCTCTGGGAACGTTCGGTTTTCATCGTTTCGAAACCGAGCACGTCGCCCGGCGTCAGCCCGGTGCACCATTTTTGGTTTCGATTTTCTAACACGTTGTCCGCGATCTACTACTACGATCTACGTAGTCTTTGACAATCAACCTCGGTAAGTAATGACAGTAAACAATCAATAAGGTTATGAACAAAGTACCGTTATTCGAACTCACGTGTTTTCTTATTGGTTTGTTAGCCGAAATTTGATAAACGCGCTCGCACAGCCGCACGAGGAAAAAAAAACGATAGAGAAAAGAAAAAAAAGTAGCTCCACTCGCCGAATTCCAACGGGGTTCATTCTGCACCGCGTATTACGATTTTTTCGCATTGAAAATTTTTATTTTTATATTTAAAAGAACACGATGTCCCGCAAACCCTGCGTACTCGTTCTAGAAGACGGTACCGAATTTGCTGGTTATAATTTTGGCTCCAATGTCCTACCTGTTGATGGTGAAGTCGGTATGTGTCACTATTGAATTATATATTATTCACAACTTGTGAGTCCCGCCGCTTATGCATTTCACCTACACACTTGTTTAGTATTTCAAACTGGAATCGTTGGTTATCCCGAGTCACTGACTGATCCTTCATACTATAAGCAACTGCTGGTGTTAACTTATCCACTGGTGGGCAACTATGGTGTTCCAAGCGAAGAGACTGATGCTCATGGGATTAAACGGTAAGTGCACAGGATATTAATTTTGTTCATTGTGAATCACAATAATAGTACAATAGGAAACCATTTATTTGTGTTGAATGTGCCTCTAAATGATCTTGGTTACATTTTAGGTATACGTTTATTTAGTTACAACTTTAAATTATTCATATTCTGCTATAATTTTTTTTTATGTATATTCATGATGTTGTTTTTCTGGCTTTAGTTGCAATCTATTTTTAAAAGCGACTATAGTTAAATGTAAAACATTTCAAACAGTTATCAATAAATCTCATTTAATTATTCTGTATGAGCCATAACATTTTTTTGTAAATTATTTTTAAATGATATAGTACCAGTGAAATAATGTTGTAATCATGGTTCTAAAATTTTTATCATTTAATTTGGTTTTAGTTACATATTTCCAATTACAATAAGTAATACATAATATACTTAAAGCGTAATGCTACAGAAATGTTTTACAATACCACTTAAAATTCTTCAGAATATTCAATACTCATAAGCTTTACATTCTTGTCTTCAAATACTGATTGGAAGACAATCTTTTATGCTAACCCCTCCAGAAAAAGAAAGGCCTGTAGCAATATTATGTACAATTTGAAATATAATTGTTATTGTTTTATAATTATAACTAATTAAAGTTTTATGGCCAATTTTAAGAATTAATTTAAATGGAAGATATCCAATAAATATATGATATCATGTATTTTGTCTTTAGAAAACTAGTAAAATATTGTAGAATCCTTGATGTTAATTTATATAATAATACAGTTTAAAATTTAATATTATCTATATAAATAGCATAATATATTAATATATAATATATAAATATTCATTGATCTTATAATTTTAATTAATTAATTTGGATTAAATAATATTGTTTATTAATGGCTTAAATTTGTTATAAATTAATTAATTAAATTAAGTTTTTAGTGAATTATTATTAAATAAATTTTAGCTGTTTATTTTTATACTCATTTACTGGATATACAGTGTGATGTTTTTTTTGTGAACAACAGTAACCTTAATTAAAAGTAGAAAATCCATCTAATTTTATCTCTAACCTATTACTACATTAGTACTCACTTACTATCAACTAAATGGCTTATAATACGTATAAGTCTTCTAATTCAACCAGTAAAACTGATATTTTTTTTTAGGTGGTTCGAGTCTAATCGTATCTGGATATCCGCCCTAATTGTAGATGAAGTATGTGATCGTCCAAGTCATTGGCGTTGTGAAAAATTATTAGATGAATGGTTGGCTGAATGTGGTGTTCCAGCCATTTGTGGTGTAGATACACGTACATTAACTAAACATATTAGAGAAAGCGGAACTCTTCTTGGAAAAATTGTCACTCTTACTGAAAACATAGATAAAAGTTTTGAAAATGTAGTTAATCCAAATAAAATAAACTTGATCAAAGATGTTTCAATTTCAGTTAGTAAATTTCAGTATTTATGTTTTTTTTTGTTTTTACTATTCATTTCAAAAATATAATGTTCATATGTCTAAAATTTAAATGTTTAGATGCCAAAAACATACAATGAGCAAGGGTTTCCCAGAATTAGATTTGTTGATTGTGGTTTAAAATACAATCAAATTAGATGTTTTATTAAACGTGGTGCTAGAGTTGATATTGTACCATGGAATTCTCCGTTAGATGATATTGATAACTATGATGGTCTATTTCTAAGTAATGGTCCAGGAAATCCTGAGATGAATAAGGAAACCATTTTAAATATACAGAAAGTACTAAAGAATACAGCTACTATAAAACCAATATTTGGAATTTGTCTTGGTCACCAATTGCTTGCAACTGCAGCTGGTTGTAAAACTTATAAAATGAAGTAAGTTGTGTTTTGTATCTAGTTATATATGATTAGTGTCTTTTATTAATTATTATTGTTTTCTTAGATTTGGAAACCGAGGTCAGAATCAACCTTGTATGTTTGGAGAAACTGGAAAATGTTATATGACTTCACAAAACCATGGATTTGCTGTAGATCCTAAAGTACCTGATTGGACTGCATTATTTACAAATATTAATGATAAATCAAACGAAGGAATCATGCATAATATGTTACCGTATTTCAGGTATAAATCAATTATACTTGACAATAATAATAAATATTATTATTTTTTTTTTTTCATAGTGTTCAATTTCATCCAGAAGGATGCCCTGGCCCTGAAGATTTAGAATGCCTATTTGACGTATTCTTGGAAGCTGTTACTAGATCTAGAAACAAAAATAATTACCAATTGATGGATGTCCTACAACATCATTTAAATCCAGAGATTCATAAAACGAGATTAGACGTACAAAAAGTTTTAATCCTTGGTTCTGGTGGATTATCTATAGGTCAAGCTGGTGAATTTGATTATTCTGGATCTCAAGCAATCAAAGCTCTGCGTGAAGAAAATATTGTTACCATCTTAATTAATCCAAATATAGCAACAGTACAAACATCTCTCGGACTAGCCAACAAAGTTTATTTTTTACCTTTGGAGCTTGATTTTGTTACTCAAGTTATTCAATCTGAACGGCCAGATGGTATATTGCTTACATTTGGTGGACAGACTGCTCTCAATTGTGGAATAGAATTGAAGAAATCTGGGATTTTAGAAAAATATAATGTAAAAGTGTTAGGAACACCAATTCAAACAATTATAGCTACAGAGGATCGGAAACAGTTCTCGGATAAAGTTGTAGAAATAGGTGAACGTGTTGCTCCTAGTGCAGTTGTTACATCCTATGATGAGGTAATAATATGATGTAGTATAACATATTATATTCTCTACGATTGTTTAATCTAATAATGTTCTTTTCAGGCTTTGAAAGCAGTTGAGGTGTTGGGATATCCACTGCTTGTGAGAAGTGCCTTCAGTTTAGGTGGTCTGGGTTCAGGTTTTGCAAATAATGAACCAGAACTCCTATTATTAGCCAAACAATGTTTTACCCACAGTACTCAAATGATTTTGGATAAATCATTAAAAGGATGGAAAGAAGTCGAGTATGAAGTAGTGCGTGATGCTTATGACAATTGCATTACAGTAAGTTGTCTATGAAAATATTTGAGTGTAAAAATAATAATATCGTGATTTTAACTATAGGTATGTAACATGGAAAATGTTGATCCATTGGGCATTCACACAGGTGAGTCAATTGTTGTAGCTCCTAGTCAAACCCTATCAAATGCCGAGTATAACAGGTTAAGAACGACAGCAATTAAAGTTGTACGGCATCTTGGAGTTGTTGGTGAATGTAATATACAATATGCATTGAGTACATCATCTGATGAATTTTACATTATCGAAGTAAATTTTTATTTTGTCTATAATATAAATTTATGTATATTTGTTTATAATTTTAAACTGTCAACTTTTAGGTAAACGCTCGGCTTTCACGGAGTTCAGCTTTAGCTAGTAAAGCTACCGGATATCCATTGGCTTATGTAGCAGCCAAACTTTCACTTGGAATCGCTTTACCTGATATAGTAAATTCTGTTACATCAAGTACTACTGCGTGCTTTGAACCTAGTTTGGATTATTGTGTAGTAAAAATGCCACGTTGGGATCTTAGTAAATTTTTCCGTGCTAGTACGAAGGTATATTATTAATCATTAATAAAATTGAGATTTGGTTATTTGACGTCTATTTATTTATTTTTTCTAAAGATTGGTAGTTCCATGAAAAGTGTTGGAGAAGTGATGTCAGTTGGAAGACATTTTGAAGAAGCATTCCAAAAAGCTTTTCGCATGGTGGATGAAAACTTTAATGGCTTTGATCCATCGTTAAAAGCTGTTAATGATAATGAATTAGAACAACCAACCGATAAACGAATCTTTGTTTTAGCAGCTGCTTTAAAACAGAAATATTCAATAGATAGACTTTATGAACTAACAAAAATAGATCGTTGGTTTTTATCTAAGATGCAAAATATCATACAACATCAAGTTGTATTAGAATCATACAACTACCCATCAGTCCCCTACGACGATCTGTTAAAGGCAAAACGTTTGGGTTTTTCCGACAAACAAATTGCATCTTTTGTCCAAAGTACCGAATTAGTAATACGGAAACGACGTGAAGAGCAAGGAATTACGCCTTTTGTGAAACAAATTGATACTGTATCAGCTGAATATCCTGCGGAAACAAATTATTTGTATTTGACCTATAATGCCAATAGCAGTGACTTAAACTTCCCATCAAATTTCATTATGGTTATTGGTAAAGATGATTTTTATTAAATGATAAATTTACTCCAGTTATTATTTATCAATATTTTTAGGTTCCGGCGTGTATCGTATTGGAAGTTCAGTTGAATTTGATTGGTGTGCTGTAGGATGTCTTAGAGAGCTACGAAGACTTGGCAAAAAGACGATCATGGTCAATTGTAATCCAGAAACAGTTAGCACAGACTATGACATATGTGATCGTTTATACTTTGAAGAAATATCTTTTGAGGTATTTATTTTATTTTATTGATAGAATAGCCATGTGATATAATTGTTGTTAAGGTTGTAATGGATATTTATAACCTGGAAGACCCCGAAGGCGTAGTTTTGTGTATGGGAGGACAATTACCAAATAACATTGCCATGGACTTGCATAGACAGAATGCTCGTATTTTAGGAACCTCACCTGAAGATGTAGATGGAGCAGAAAATAGATTTAAATTTTCAAGAATGTTAGATAGAATCAAGATATCTCAACCAAGGTAATAGCATTTATTATACTGCAACATATATGTTAAATTATTTTTAATTATATTTTCTAAATTTAGGTGGAAAGAACTTACAGATCTTAAATCTGCTATTGAATTTTGTCGAGAAGTAGGATATCCATGTTTAGTACGACCATCTTATGTTTTGAGTGGTGCAGCAATGAATGTAGCACACAATGATGGCGATTTAGAAGCATATTTAAAATCGGCCAGTGATTTATCAAAAGAACACCCTGTGGTCATATCTAAATTCCTTGAGGACGCCAAAGAAATAGATGTAGATGCTGTAGCTAAGGATGGAGAAATTTTGTGCATGGCCGTTAGTGAACACATTGAAAATGCTGGTGTACACTCAGGAGATGCAACATTAGTAACACCACCACAAGACTTAAATGAAGAAACCCTGGAAAAAATTAAATTTATATGTCGTGCTATTGCTTCATCATTAAATGTTAATGGACCTTTAAACATGCAACTTATTGCTAAGAATAATGAACTCAAAGTAATAGAGTGTAATGTACGGGTATCCAGATCATTCCCTTTTGTATCTAAAACACTAGGACATGATTTTGTTGCAATGGCTACTCGTGTTATTATTGGAGAAGAAGTTGAACCACTAGATGTCTTAGGTGGAGTTGAAGGAAGAGTTGGTGTTAAAGTAGCTGTGTTCTCATTTTCTCGAATAGCAGGTAAAATATTGTAAAATGTTTGGGATCACTTTTCAACACCTCTTCATATAAAAATACAATTCTAGGAGCTGATGTGATGTTGGGAGTCGAAATGGCATCAACTGGTGAAGTAGCATGTTTTGGAGAAAACCGTTATGAAGCATACCTGAAAGCAATGATAAGCTCTGGAATGCAGCTACCTCAACCCGGAGCTAAAATATTCCTATCAATTGGAAAGATCAAAGTAAAATGAAAAAAAATTAATGATGTATAAAAATATATGAAATTTAAAAATATAATGTATTTTCAGCACAAAGAAGAATTACTTGAAAGCGTCAAAGCATTGCAGGCAATGGGTTACCAACTATATGGAAGCAGTGGAACAGCTGATTATTATAACTACAATACCAAAGGAGTTACTGTAAGTTCGTAACCACATATTAAGCTTCAAACCTAACAAACAAATTTTTATAGGTGACCCCCTGCGATTGGAGATTTGATAATATTGGTATAAACACAACAAGAGGTGACTTAATTGGTTTGGCTGAGTATTTGAGTAATAAAAATTTTGATTTTGTCATAAATGCTCCTATGATGGTAAGTGGAGCAAGCCGAGTTGCTTCATTCCTTACCCCTGGTTATCGAATGCGCAGATTAGCGGTTGAACATGCTGTACCCTTGGTCACTGATGTTAAATGTGCCAAACTTTTAATTGAGGTATAATTTTCTATAATCAATATTCATTTTGTTCAACTTTTAATTAATAGTTTTGATTAGGCAATGGTTCGAAAAGGATGCAATCCACAAATGAAAACCCATATTGACTGTATCTCTTCTCAAAGGCTATTGAAATTACCTGGCTTAATTGATATGCACGTGCATGTGCGTGAACCTGGTGCTACACATAAAGAAGATTTTGCGTCTTGTACAGCTGCAGCTCTGGCAGGAGGTGTTACATTGATTGGTGCTATGCCCAATACTAACCCTTCTATAGTAGACCAAGAAGCCTATGAAATAGCTAAAAATGTAATTTATATTATATTTTAAATGATAGTTATTATTTGATCATGCTTAAATAATTATTTTATTTTTTGAATTAACAGTGTGCTAAAAATGGAGCTAGATGCGATTATGTTTTGTATGCTGGTGCATCTAACACTAACAGTGTTGATATTGCACAAAATGCTGGTCAGTTTGCTGGTCTTAAAATGTACCTTAACCAAACATTTAGTACATTACAACTAACAAATCTTTCTTCTTGGATATCAGTTAGTACAACACGTCCATATTATGTTTAATAATTTATTAGTATTGTTAATAGTATTATTAATTAATTATTATTAATATTAGCATTTTGAAAATTGGCCAAAACATGCTCCTCTTTGTATACACGCTGAAGATCAAACTTGTGCTGCCGTGCTCACGTTGGCTTCACTCTACAACCGATCAGTTCATATTTGTCATGTTGCTCGTAAATCAGAAATAACTCTCATTAAGGCTGCTAAGGAGAAGGTATTATATTATACAAATTGTAGTAAAAAAATTATAGTTCATAAATTAAAAATATATATTTTTATTTATGTAGGGTATAATGGTCACATGTGAAGTAGCTCCACATCATTTATTTATGTGCAACGAAGACTTTGCGCATCTTGGTCCCAACAAATCACAAGTTCGGCCTGTACTTTGTACCAAAGAAGATCAACAAGCACTCTGGGATAATATGGCATATATTGATTGCATAGCTACTGATCACGGTAACAATAATTGCAGGAATAATATATGTTGATAATAATTAATAACAATGTTTTAGTAAAAAAAATAAAATATTTTTTGTAGCTCCTCATACGTTGGAAGAGAAATTAAGTGATAAAGCACCACCTGGTTTTCCCGGTCTTGAAACTGTTTTGCCATTATTATTGAATGCAGTAAACGAAGAACGTTTAACAATTGAGGTGTGTAAATGCATTTAATTTCATATTTTATACTGGAAAATGTATTGTAATAATTATAAGATTATGGTTAAATTGTTTTAAACAATGTTAATAATATAATTGTCTACTCATGCTTTGCTTCGTCATGTTCTATGATTTTTCATACAAAATTCAATAACATAGTTTTGGTAATACAATATTTAATTTAAATCAATATATTTATTCGATGAATTATTGACATTTTAAGATTTTATGACGAAAAATAAATTTTATAAGAAATTTATATTCTCATATCATACAAACAACAAGTAAAATATTAAATGCTTTATTGTAGGATATTGTTGAAAAAATGTATACAAATCCCATGCGAATTCTTGGACTACCAGCTCAGCCAAATACATATATTGAGGTAGATATGGATGCTGAATGGACAATACCGTCATCAACAGCATATTCTAAAGCCAAGTGGACGCCATTTGCTGGAAAACAAGTGAAAGGTTCTATACATAGAGTTGTTTTACGAGGTCAAGTGGTTTGTATAGAAGGCAAAGTTCTTGCTGAACCAGGAATTGGAAGTGATTTACGTGATCCATTATTTGCTGGAAAAAGTCATGCCGTTACGGGATCTCAGACTTCCTTGAACCTAATAGCACCCCATACAATTCAAACTGATGTTCATGGTAAGCCAAAATAGCTTCTTCCTTCCTCTTTACGTCTTATAATAATATGATTCATTTTTTTTTTCAGATTTGTTTAACAATGTCTTATCTGAGATCAAAGAGAAAGTAGTGCATGAAATTGATGGAATTGTGACTGGTGTGAAGACAGAATTTAGAAAACCTCGTTTGCTGTCTGGCGGTGACCCCAGGGATACTTCTTTAAGTACATCAAATAAACGTCACAATGTATCAGACGATGTAGTGAACTTAATGCACATTTCTAGACATGGTCTAGCACACCGTCACATATTATCAGTTGATATGTTCTCAAAAGAACAACTAAATGAAATATTTAACTTGGCACAAACATTAAGAGTTTACGTGATCAAGGGAAGACCTTTAGACAACATACTAAAAGTAAGTGTTTAATTCCTCAATTTAGTTGAATTCTGTTAACACATTTATTTTGCAGGGCATGGTCATGGCACTAATATTCTATGAAGTCAGTACCAGAACGAGTTGCAGTTTTTCTGTTGCTATGCAAAGATTGGGCGGACGAGTTGTGCATGTTGATGAAACAAGTAGCTCGGTCAAAAAAGGAGAGACTCTGCAAGGTGATGATAAAAGTTTTTTCAACTGAAATTAATGATTTTTATTAACACTTATAATTTTTTAGATACTGTGGAAGTAATGAGTGGTTATGTAGATGTAGTTGTCATGCGACATCCAGAGCCAGGTGCCGTGAGAGTAAGTATTACAATATTTTCTACTCTAGTTTTCACACAGATACCATAAATTGTATTGTGTTCAGATTGGTGCTAGACACTCCCGCAAACCCATTGTAAATGCTGGAGATGGAACTGGAGAACACCCTACTCAAGCTTTACTGGATGTGTTTACAATCCGAGAAGAAATTGGTACTGTCAACGGGCTTACCATTACGTTAGTTGGTGATTTAAAGAACGGTCGTACTGTACATTCTCTTGCTAGGTAAGTTTCTAGAGTTTTTTTACTTATATTCAACAGTATAAAATATGACCCTTTTTTTGTCTCCTATTAGGTTATTGACTCTTTACAAAGTGAATCTTCGATTTGTAAACCCACCAAATCTCGGCATGCCTGCATCTGTTTGCCAGTTTGTTTCTTCTCGAGGTGTCCCTCAAGAACACTTTACGTCTCTGGAAGCAGCACTACCTGAGACTGATGTGTTATATATGACACGTATTCAAAGAGAGAGATTCCCCGACGAGAACAGCTATAAACAAGCATGTGGCTTATTTGTGGTTACACCTGAACTAATGAACAAAGCCAAACGCAAGATGATTGTCATGCATCCACTACCCAGGGTCTTTGAAATCAGTCCAGAATTTGATTCAGATCCTAGGGCTGCATACTTTAGACAGGCGGAGTATGGTATGTATGTGAGAATGGCTTTGTTAGCTATGGTACTAGGCAAATGTTGATTTCCAACCCAAAAATTATAGTTTTCATGAAATTTTAAACAAGCCATGACCTACTCGAGTATATTTGTGTTAAGATTTTATTGTTTTTTTTTATATATATATATATATATATTATGAGCATTTACATTTTTTTTTTATATAAATTAGTTTATATAAATACTTTTTTATACTGAATATTAATTATTATTGACAAATAAATAAAATGCCTATGCTTACTATGCCTATTTGGAACAAATGATGAAATGTGGCTCTATTCATTTCCTTAATAATAATACTATTTTAATTTAAATGAAGAAATTAAAAAATCATTTTAGGTTTTTATATTCTTGCTAAGTGTTATTATTACAATTGTGTATATTAATTTTGTTTTCTTTTGATTAAACGTATGTTTATTGAACTCAAAAGTGAATCAAATTCAACAATACCTGAATGACCGCTAATAATAATTATTGTTACTGTGTTTATGGTATAATTTGCATTTTAAAATACAGCATGCCTCATATATGCATGCTGGACAATAACACTTTTGGCTATCACCTATAGAATTTCAAACTAAACGAAAATGTGAGATGTTTCACAATGTATTTCTCTGACAAAACAATAATATCCATCAGTTTTTTATACACAACAAAGAATAAATTAAATCAACAAATAACACTAAATTATAGATTTCTTATGGTTTTCTTATTATTATTTTAATCTTGTATCATAGTATGTTTATTATATAATATGTATATGAGGTTTTTTGTATCGGATATCTTTATAACCAGTGCTGGCACGACAAGCCCTCCCTTACCCCTGGACTCGTACTTTTATGAGGGTCTCGCAGCTTGAAATTTTTTTCTTTTAATAATTTATGTTAAAAATCTATTTAAAATAAGAATTGTTGTTCCTTATAATTATTTTGATGAAAGATATATAACTGTCACCGGCTTAAAGAAACTGTCAGAAACTCATTGGTAGTGTAGAGTTAAGAGTGTAAAAGCTTTGTGCTTTCAATTACTGAGTGTAATTAAAGCTTAGGAATAAGTGACAAATTCAACTGACGATCCAAAAACAAGAAGTAAAGCCCATTCTTTAGTTATAAATCAATTAAATAGTTATGCATTTGTTTACTGATCTGGTATGAAATTCTATCAGAATTCAATATTAGCAAGAGTTTGCTAAGCATAAATATGCATTTTAAATATCCACTAATTTGCTAAATGAACTTCTAAAATGTTTTGAACAATGTCGTACTTCATGATTTGATTCTGCTAAAATAACAGCTAACACAATTTCAGAAGACATAGATATCGATATACAATTTTTAAGAGTCAAAAAGTTACATTTCTGTTATCAAAGGCCATATAATAGTACAATTCTGGCTTTACGTATAAAACTTAACAGTTATAAACTTACAACACATGAATAATGAAGATTTAATAAAAAATATCATATTAAAGAATTTTTTTAAAATAGAAATTTATCAATCTAACAATAAGTAATGATGATGTAACGAATTTAATTGACATGAGTAACTTGATTGGGGAAATGACCCATTGACAACACCCTCATGTAATTTGTTATTTATCCATTTAATTTAGGATGACAAGAGTCGTTTTATTGCAATAGGTCACGGGGGCCCGTTTCTTTTCAAGCGTCGTTCCGGGTTTTCGGGTAGGGTGAGAGAGCAATATTTTTATAAGAGGGTTTATGAGTCGAGCTTACAACGAAATCGTGAAGTAATGGGTAGTGTCTTTTTTTATGGTTGTGATGTTGAGGCGTTTGTAAAGGGAAGCATTGCTAATGGCAATTAGATTAAATAAAGATTCAAACGCGATTCACACCGTTACCCAGGGCACGACACGACAAATTGTTGTTGTATTCGCGATTCGTCAAATAGCGTCGGCATCTAGCAAATAAACATTGGTTTTCATGTAATCATGTGCAGCAGTTGACAATATTTGATCATATTGTAAGCCTAAATAAACGATTCAAATTAAACGATGTTAAATATCTAGCCCATTAAGAATTTTTATAAATTATAGACCATTAGCTGTGTAAGGAAAATTACGTCCAGATTTCCATAGCGCTTTTGTTGACGTTTCCTGTACCGGACGAAAGAAACGTATTCGTCTTATAAGTTGGGGCAGTTGTGCTACAAGTATAACCGAGAGCCCACGCTTACTGCTTAAAAGTCGTCTTTTGAGTTTTGATCCCTTAGGCAACCTTTGGGAATGAATAAAAAATTCCGAATTCACATATATTCACCTATATAAAACTAACCATGTCTTCCGCTTTAGGGAATGTTGGGTGTTAAATCAGTGGCGTGTCCGGTCCAAATAATTTGGGTGGACCCGTTATTATGTCCGTACAATCTATTAGTCTGGTATGCAGTGAATATTGGAAAGATTTGGCCCATACGAGGAGTGCATTTTTTAAATTTATTTTCGTAAACCTTGTTCGTACCTGATGTTGCATTTTAATAAGTACGCATTTCACATGCGATTCAAACAAGAACCTAATCGAATACAAATCGAACAGGCGGTTACATGATAGGCCGCCACTGGGGTTAACTCCGTTCCCATCTCACCTCTACACCATTAGAGATATTATAAAACAGCTTTGAAGCGGTTTCATCTGGGCGTTGACGAGTGCGAGTGTATCGGACATATTTTTATCTACATAACATATATAGATCGTTGTACAACAAATATTGTCTAAAATAAAGTACAAAACGCTAATGGATAATATTATAATAGTTATATATTGCAGTAAAATAACATATAGTAAATAATAACATATTGAAGACAAATTTAATGTAAATCATAATATGTATATATATTATAATAATATATTGTTTGTACTCCGTCTACTAAACCAAAACAGTCTAACGCGTTAAAAATAAAATTATTCTTAAACCTTTTTTTTTTTTTGTTTTATTATTATTATTATTATTGTCCTATATTATATAGTTCATAACACACGTTTTTGCTGCCACGACATTGTGTTCGCGTCGTCGAAGTTTTTTTGAATTTTGAATTTTGAAATCGATTCGGGAAGATTTTTTTTTTTTCTCTGCTGAGGGAAGAAGGGATATTTCTTTAACGGATTTTGTTCTATCCGAACGCGTGCGCTAAGTCGCCTACGATCGCCTGTTTCTCCGTGTGTGTGTGCGTGGGGGGTTTGTGTTTGTTTGCGTGTGGTGCGAGTGCGTACGTCGAGGTCCAAGCTACGAGCGGCGCTTCACCATTTCTGTTCGATTGCCGCGGGAACTGAAAAAAAATAAAACGTGTCCGACGACAAGTGTTTTTACAAAAGGTTTGCAACATCGTGTGCGATTCCAAATAATTAATTTAATCATTTCTACTGCGAAACCACCACGTCAATTCACACACGCACGCGCTGGCCTGCTGCTGCTGCTGCTGCTGCTGCGTGTCTCTCTACTAATTCGTTTTGCCTTTTCACACAAAAGCGATGAGCTGCGAAAAACCAAAACGTGTTAGTCGCGGCAAAAGTCGTGTCCGTCGTCTTCGGCCCGTCCGTCCCTTGGTGGTCGCCTGGTGAAAATATTAGTCCTGTTGCAAGCCGTTAATATTTGTTTAGAGCGAGATCAGGAAAAAAAAATCATAAATAAACCACGCAGCCGCTATAAATACAATTAGAATTTAGTTGAGGAGGCCTTTTAATATCGTTCGGTATTTATAAACGACACTGCTCGCGCGCGCGCGCCCGTCGATTGTGTCTTGGAGAAGTTCTTTATGCTGTTTTACGATCGTGTACATTATTATTATTATTATTATGGTAATAAACACCGGGGATCTGGACATTTTAACGACCGAAACCGTGTAAACCGAGCGACCTTGGCGACGGCGTAAAAACGTTCTATTTTAGATCTCGACCGCGATGATGAAGAATGATGATGACACGCGCACCTGTTATGCGCCTATTAGACGACGGCTGACTTGTTGATTGACGAGACAGCTGGGCTGGTGGTCCCTTCACGTGTCCGTCCGTCGTTCTTGGCCCACAAAAACGTTTTGCCAACATTCGCGTTTTTTTTTCTTATTTTTCGTTCGCCGAGCACGCGAAATCGCGATAACCTCGTTAACTTCAATGACCACGTATGAATCGGTGCCAAAATTTTGTTTACGCGATATTATAACACGTTATAATAATACGCAAGCGGTGCGCAATCGTCCGGGGGTGGGGTCCAAATGAGGGGAAAGAATGATGTTGTACGCACGACTAGTGGCTGGTCCAGAAATTAGTCAAGGGTAAGGGTGGGGTTGATTAAAACTTATCCAATAGGGTAGAAACTACTTATACTTTTTGTAATAACTGATTTTTTATACTTAAAAAAACATTAATTTTACAGACTTTTACGGCAAAAAGAAAAAATATATCAAAATAATTTACACGCGTATATTTATATACTTACACGCGGATGTACTTTAAACATATGAATTATTAATTTCATAAAAAACCGATAGTTTGTCTCGTTTAAAAAACGTATTTTTATTTTTTACAAATCGTACCTATATCGATTTGTTTAGATTATGGATTATGGTTATTGTTACACGTGGAAATCCCCCGCCGCATTGACGACGACAATTAATTGTTGTTTCGTCGGCCGACGGACAGTCGCGGTGTTGAAACGATAGTTTTTATTATTCACAGGCGACCATCGGCTGTTTGTATTACACGAGTAGTAGTAAGTGGGCGATTTGTTTGACGTCGTAAGTCGTTATTTTGCTTACGTCTAGTCGTCTAGACAAATACAATACTGGGTCGTCTGAGAATAATATGCCGGGAGCGAGAAAAATAAGCTCGAATCCGAAAAAATAAACGAATAAGTACACAAATATCACGATGTCCCGTCGCAAGATTGTAAAAAAGAAAAGAAACCACTTGGGTCAAACACGAAGCGTCACAAAAACTTATAAGACTTCTTCTCGGGGTGTACGAGAATGCGAGTATACACATTTTGCAAAAAAACCGTCTCAAAAAAATATGTAGGTACACATCTTAATCGCACTTGGATTTAAATTAAAATTATTTTTCTCAAATTGCTGAGACGCATGTAACTCATCTAAATTATGATAATTACTAGCCGAAGTCATGTGAAATGCAATAAAAATATACTACAAAAACTATTATAAAAATTAATTATATATCTCCCAATAGTGTTCCTTGAGGTACGGAGACAGTGAACCAATTTGTCGGAGCGAATTTTACCAAGCCAGCTGGCCGTGTATATTGTATAATGATGGGTGACTCAATTTTCAACGCTACCACCCGCCACGACTAAAAAGGATCGTCTTCAATGCTCCTCGTTATAAATACGCGAAATGGGCTTTCATTTTTTTTCCTCGTCTATTACAAAGCGTGTTAAACAAATCTTAAGCACATACGTACCTTTACTTCTTCGAATCGCTTCTCTTGTGCGTTGCAACATCAAATACCTTTTCCGCGTCCGCATCCGTCGTATCCGAGGCCGTTTCACACTGCAGGTTTACGCGTTGTGTTACGTGTTGCAGCGGTTAATAATGCGGTTACATCTTATATAGATATATATATGTACACGTATATGTATATATTTAATTATGTTTCACTAAATCAATGTACATGATAACGATTATATAATATACTAATTGTATTAGGTACACAGCGATATTTATTAGTAAAAAAAAAAACCAACTACGTTTGTTCAAGATCTTTGGTGTAAAGATTGTCACAAGTCGATATCAAGCTACGTTTAGTGAACATAATAACACGCAATATCCACGTCAGAGTATCATGTCGACGTCAGAGTATCATGAGTGTACCAAACAGGTATGCCTATTATCGTGCCTTCGGGTCGATTAAAATTTATTTGGTGTTAAAGAAGAAATAAAACAACGAACAGCAATACTTCAGTCGTTGCATACTTGACGATATAATTTATTATTGACCTACTCATTTCACAAGAAATAGTTACGTGACAGATCGAGTAACTATTCACATTTATGGGCAGATTATAAAAAACGGCCACGTCATAGATAATACGAACCAGGAATTATTTTTTACCATATTATCCTTGTTGAAAAAATAAATATTTCGATGTCACCAGGTCACCAAAAACGGATATTGTGAAATGATTATTTTAAGACGCTTGAAAAATGCAAATATTACAATTAAATTATCCGAATCCGATATTACTCTGGTAATATATCACGAAACTGATATAAACGATCAATAAATTGACAAAAACGATTTTATTTATGATACTTCAATAAATTGAGTTTATATTAGTATTATTAGTACGTACATTGAAATATATATATTTTTAAGCCTATAATAAAAATTAACAATATTTTTTAACCAGTCATTTGACCAGACGATTTTTTTGACGATTTACTAAAGAATAATTGAACTTAATCATTTTTTAATTTTGATTTAATTTATCAAAAAAATTACCCTTCCAAATTCTAGGTCCTCGATAGAATATATTCTAAATTAGGAAACTTATATTAATTTTAAATCTTATATTACGAATAAATATAAATTTTAATCATACATTATTTTAATTTTAATTTAATACATTAAACAAATATTTAATTATAACTTTATAAATCGTAAGATGGCTTTGTGCTTAGTGAACTATTGGTATTATGTTTTGTTTTGTAAATTATTTATTCATGGAATTTCATGGATGTGATCAGCAAATAACTTCGTAAAATTATGAAAAGATATAAATGTTAAAAATGGATTAAAGTAAAATTACTCTTCAATAATAATTGCGTAAACCGTCATAAAGTATCTATTTACTTCAGACAGGAATGTAAAAAAAATGTAGGTAGGTAGTGAAACGTTATTTATAAATGTTATGTTATGTGTACTCTGAATTGCTATCGGAACGAACTGTATTTTGTTTGAACTATATACAATCAAACGAAATAAATCCCACGAAAAGAGCTAATTGTGTACATTTTATTTCATCGCTAATTACTTGCAGATGTTGATATATGTATAACAAATATCGTAAAAATGTCAAAATAATTGCAATAGATATTCTACTACAATCGAATGGAATGCTCGCGTTTTAGTGAAAAGGAACGTGTAAAATGTGACTAGTGTCAATGAACAAGCATGTAAGTACAATATTTATGTCTAATGTCTACAATAAAAGCAAAAGTAAATTAAATACTAAAAAATAAAAACAAAACAATAATAACGTCTAAATACTCAAATATATATATTATACAGTGTTTATGTAAGTATAGAAGATCGCAAGACAAATAATTCATCCTATTGCGTAAATAGAACCATTGAATTATAAATAAATCACTCTATAGTATACATTACACTGTATAAGAAAACGAAATTAAACTAGAAAAAAAAACGGAAAAAATAACAGCGCCTGGTGGCGGTTGTTTTAATAGATACGTAGCGCAGATTAGATGTAAAAATCGCATGGTGCAACAATATATTACACATTTTTTTAAACTTAAAAAAAATGTCAACATTTTAATCGGCATGAGGTTTGCACGTTGATATATCTGTGCCATTGTCTCGTTCTATTTTTTGACCATCAATGTCATAATAACGGGATATACTCGATTGCGTACCTATAAGTTACATCTATATTTTATCACTTTGTTAAAAACACACTTTTCTGATGAAATTTTCTTGAAATTAATATTGTTAAACGAAAAAGACGGCTGTGCAAAATAGACTGAGTGTTCAGCTACACTCGCCTCGGTGTAAGATAGTGTTGTATTAATAGTAGACATATTTTGAAAGCATTGATAGATCAAAAAACGATTCTAAGCGGAGCAAGATTTTGTGTGTTTTGAGAAGGCAATGGGCATAAGCTACATGTCAAGTGTACATGAAACTAGTTTCTAAACAAAAATATTGAAACTCATCCTAAACCTGTTAGCGACCAAGCTCAGCTCAGAATCTAAAATGACATAAGACTCGAAAATAAGAGCATTCATATGTATACCAATGTGAAAATATTTTGTGTTCCAAAATAAAGCAGTTAGTGCAACACAATAGTCAATATAGTAGTGATATTTGTTGTATTATAATTTATAACACATGATCAAATCCAAAACCCATTTATAATAAAGTGCAATAGGTAAAACATCTATCATTGTAACTTAGAGGCTATGTATTCAAATTTAACAAAATATAAGCTTCAAAAAAGGTAGCTATTAGGTCTTATCATTTGTTAATTGATGTTACACGCATGAAAACATTTTTTGACATTTTTATTTTATTTAACAAAACAATAACTAAATACTTTATTGTTAATTTAAATAATGAAACAAACAAAAATATTTACAAATGTTTTACTGACTATTAGAATATTAATATTTTAAATATAAAGGTATTATAAGTATAAAAATTGCAAATTTACTTTAAAATACAGAACCTTTAACGTAATCAAAATGGGAAACATCCGAAATTATTTTATAAAGCATATGAATAAAAAAAAATTTAGTATGATAGGTTTGAATGTTTTACATAAATTGTATATTGAAGGATTTATTTTATTTTTACTATTACAATGATTTGTGAAGAAATTAGTATAGATGATACAATCCAACAATAAAATATAACGCAATTTAATCTAATATAAATTTGGTTAATTTATTTTAAAGTATAAACTATACCAAGTACTAAAAACACTATCAAAATTATTGAATTGTCAATTATTCTGTATTATATAAAACTTACCCACCCACAAGAATTCAATAGATTAAAAATAATGAAGGAATGATTCATAAACAAGCTATCATGAAAAAAATGTAGATAAAATATACCTAAAATTTGCAATACCATGGTAGTTCTTTGATATTAGCCTATTTAATAAATAGAAAAATTAATCTACTAGTATACCATAAGCTTCTGTTAAAAAAATATTTAACTAAAAAAATATAAAAACAAATGTATATTTTATACATTAATACATTTTTTAAATTAAGTCCTTTAAATTATAGGCTTATAGTTTGGTGTTAACAAATTATTTTTAAATGCTCTAATGTATTAATATGTAAAAATAATAATATTTGCATAGTGTGTAAATTATCACCTAAAAAAACACCAAATAACACAAGTGTTAATGATTAAAATGCGATTTATTATTATTTCAACTTGTACCCAAATTAACTGAATTGTCTTATCAATTAAATTATAATTTAGTCATATAGTATTAGTACAGGGTATTGATCATTGAAGAGTAAATATTTTAAACAATCAATTAAAATATTTTCAGAATCAACTTGAACCAATGATATATCGCACATTTTACTTAATCCATACATATAAATTTATTTATTTATTAAATTACAACTTAATTGAATTAAAAAAAAAAAATTGTATAAATGATGGTAAAATTTTTAAACTGATATGTTGCGCCCATACACTACATAATAATTTATTGTTTATTGTAAATTAAATAAATATCATGTGTACACTTATGTCAGGTCAAACGACATATGCATTTTGAAGTAATTTAAGCATTTAACACATTAAGTTTAATCACACACCAGATGTTAATTAAAATTAAATTTAAAAAAAATACAATTATAAAACAGAAAAACATCTTTTTGGCAGTGAAAAATCACAAACATATTTGTCTGTTATTCTAGACACACCTTACCATATGTATACAAATCACAGGACCGAAGGCACGCAAAACACATTATTTTAGAACTAATTCCTTACCCAACAATAAATGCTGAACGTCTTAAAATTAAACATGACTTTTTTTTCTGTTGAGGCTTACTACAAGCTTACAAAGAGTTAAGATGTCTTTAACAGAGCAATTCTAAAAATTAACTATAGTAAAAACAAAATGGTTAGGGGCAATGAAATTTCTATTTTTTTTTTTTTTCAAAAGGAATGGGTTAGTTATTTTTCAGTCTTTATTTCGTGTCATAATACGAAAAAGCAAAGAAAAAATAATTTAAAAATTGTTTAATTGCCAGAGAAATTTGTTTGTACATGTATCAGAATGTGATTTTAAATATAATATTTTGGGGAAAGAAGCGAAAAGGACGGTGGCCATCTTGTGTCCTTTACAAGGGTCCGTAAATGATGATGGCGAAAAACACGGACCACATGAGCACGATACCCCACACCGATGTAATAACGCTCTTACCATCAGCGAACCGTCGGGCAACGAATTTCAGAGTCTCGTCCAGGAGCACTACAGGTATAGAAAACTTCATTACTGTAATCCATTCATCGAATGTAAGGGGAGTCACTTGGAACACAGTCTGTAAATAAAAGTATAAACATTTGAATAAACAATAACATTTTATAATTGTTTTTGTATTTTACGAACCGATAAGATGTCAACATGTAGAATAACAAAATGAAGGGTGAAGGACAACAACATGGAACCAATAAGCCATAAGTTGCACCATGGTGGCATGCTAATCAAAGATTGATTTTCTGATAAACTATAAAAAAAAAAAAATTAATAATCATATTAAAAAGTAATAAAACCAGTAAAAACTTTAGTCTTATCAAACCTGTTCATGGCATTCAACATTTCAATTGTGACCAATACAGAAAGAGCCATTGTCATTGGATGAGGATCATGAAAAACAGCACAATCAAGACCTCTGAACTCACTTCCTCCGCTTATACATTGTAAATGGTGAGTCTAATACAAAAATATATTAATTTGTTATAATATATCACACCACTTAAGTATATTTTACCAGTTGATAATACGATATTAGAGGTCCATCTTCACAGTACATAAACCACCAAGCAGCAGCACCAACAGTAGCTGCTCCAACATATCCACCAATAGCCATGTAACGGAAGAACAACCAGCCAGAAATCAAACCTTCATCACTTTTACGGGGAGGCTTTAAAAGAAAATAATAATTAGTAAAATTAATATATTCTTAGGTATGTTAGGTTACTATATTTTAAGTATTTTTTATTACTTTGTCCATGATGTCAAGATCAGGTGGATTGAATCCAAGGGCAGTAGCTGGTAAACCATCAGTAACCAAATTGACCCACAACAGTTGAACAGGAATCAAAGCTTCTGGTAATCCAAGTGCAGCAGTCAAGAAAATACTAACAACTTCACCAATGTTGGATGAAATCAAGTATCTAATAAATTGTTTCATGTTGTTATAAATAGCTCTGCCTTCCTCAACGGCAGCCACAATAGATGAAAAGTTATCATCAGCTAACACCATTTCAGAAGCTGATTTAGCTACAGCTGTCCCAGATCCCATAGCAATACCAATTTCTGCTTTTTTCAATGCAGGTGCATCATTTACACCATCACCAGTCTATAACAATGTTAATACAAATATAATATAAAAAATTATTTATTAATTTATTTGAAAAGATAATAGCAAAAAAGGAAATATATTTTACCATGGCAGAGATTTCATTCATGCTTTGTAAGTATTCAATAATTTTAGATTTGTGAGCCGGTTCTACTCTTGAAAATAGACGAGATCTAGCAACAGCAGCTTTTTGATCAGATAAAGAAAGATCATCAAATTCTCTTCCAGAGTAAGATTTTCCTGTAGTATCCTCATCTTCAGTAAATACACCAATTCTACGGCAAATAGCTTCAGCTGTGGCCTGGAAATTAAACGACAATTATAAGTATAAACGTTTTATAATAACATCCATATAATATTTATACCTTGTTGTCACCAGTAATAACAATAACTCTAATACCAGCAGCTCTACACCTCTGGATTGAGTCAAACACTTCTTTACGGGGAGGGTCCAACATTCCAACTACTCCAACAAATGTTAAATTAACTTCATATGTATAGAATTTGTTAGAATCATTGAGATCCATTTGTTCTGGTTTGACGGGGTTATCAGCAGTAGCAAGAGCTAAACAACGAAGAGTGTCACGTCCAGTACCATATCTACGAGTAAGTTCGAGGATACGATTTTTGAGTGCTGATGTTAAAGGAACCTAAACAATGATCAGTGTTTAATACTTAAATGTTATACTAACTTAATTAATTTTAAAAAAATACTTTTTGAGAGCCAACTCTGGCATGAGAACATCTATCAAGAACACCTTCTGGGGCACCCTTGACAAACAATTTCGGGCTGGTACCTAATTTGGTTGGTTTGATTGGAATACAGTAAGAGGACATAGATTTACGGTCTCTCGAAAATTCAAGAGTAAATTCTTTCTTCCACTTGGTTTCAATGTCTTGTTTAACAACAATAGCTGTGGTTCTGCGGTCTAATCCAGTTTTAGAAACATTATTGGGATTCATTTTTTCTGCTAATACTATTAAGGCAGTTTCGGTGGCTTCACCAACCTAGTTTAATTTAAAAAATAAAGGTAAATTAATAATTATAATTTAAACACAAATAAATTATAAGATGATTTTTTATATACCTTTTCAAATGCTTGTTTGAACTCATTGAAATCAATAGCTGAGTCATTGCACATCACACAGATTGTTCCTAATTCATTTAATGCTTCATATTCTGAGGTTTTTACTTTTTGGCCATTTAGGAATACTTCACCAATTGGTTCATAAGTTGATCCTGTGATCTCAAATTCAGTAAATGTACTGTCATTTCCTTCAACACTCTCAAAAATGAACATTCTATACAAATAATTAAAATATTTATTAACAAATTTTTAAAATAAAAGCTTACAAAATAAAATATATTTTTACCTGCTAACAGACATTTGATTGGTGGTAAGTGTACCAGTTTTGTCAGAACAGATGACAGAAGTACATCCTAGAGTTTCAACTGAAGGTAGTGATCTAACAATGGCATTCTTTTTAGCCATACGACGAGTACCTAAAGCCAAACAGGTAGTAATAACAGCTGGTAAACCTTCTGGAATGGCAGCAACAGCTAAGGCAACAGCAATTTTGAAGTAGTAGATAGCACCTTTCAGCCAAGAACCTCCATGGGCAGGGTCATTGAAGTGACCTAGAAAAAAAAACATTAGACGAAATATCTTAAAAATTAAAAATTATAACATTTGATATATACCAATATTAATGGCCCAGACAGCAACGCAAATAATTGAAATAACTTTACTAAGTTGTTCACCAAATTCATCCAATTTTTGTTGCAGAGGGGTCTTGATTTCTTCAGTCTCGCTCATCTCGGTACGGATTTTACCAATAGCTGTATTCAATCCAGTGCCCATTACAACACCCCTAGCTTTACCAGCAGCAACATTTGTACCACTGAACAAAATATTTTTTTTGTCCTGAAATAACAAATAGAACATACAATTATTTTTAGTAAAATTTTAATTATTTAAAATCTAACCTGGTTTACAGCCCTTGGGTCTGGAATGGCATCTGTATGTTTGATCACAGAAACCGATTCACCAGTCAAAATAGACTGGTCAATTCTCAATGTTGTTGAAAATATTTTAATCAACCTAATATCAGCAGGAATTTTATCTCCTACAGATATCTCTACAATATCACCCGGTACAATTTCTTTTGCCCGGATTTTTTGTACACCAGATTTATCACCTCTGACGACTTTACCCATTTCAGGCTCATATTCTTTAAGGGCCTCAATGGCTGACTCTGCATTCCGTTCCTAGGAATAAAAAAAAAATTAATATAATAAAAAATAAAATAAATAATAATTAATGATAAAGGCTGCTGGAAACCTAATACATTTTTATGGAACATCTAAATAAAGTAAAATAATTTCAACAATATAGTTATCTATTCATTAAATACAATTTTTTTATCAATTATTCAATGAGCATCAAAAATTCAAAATTTATTACTCACATTATATAAGTAATGATAGAAATACAAATTTAATAAAATATTTTCAATAGTTAAATTTTATTTAAAAAATCTATGATAGAATAAATACATGGAAGGGACACAGTTCTAAAAATTTATGCCTACACCTTCAGCCACAAAATGCGTCACTAAGAGCTGGTTTGAAACAAATTCAGTGGGCGATTCATACCGGTGCCAATTATTTCAATATGGAGCCAAAGTATGTATCAATCATCGCTTGGCAGGGCCACCACAGAAGTTCTTAACAGCTTTTACAAGCAAACAAAAGGGATTTTAAAATTCCATTTTATTTTGAACATTAAAATATCTAAATATAACAATCAATTGAATAGATTGTAATGATGTATTTTTATTTATTTATTATTTTATTTTTTATGATTTATACCTAAAACTAAATTTTGCCAGAAGATTTTAGAATGTTATGCATTTATTATTTTGACATGTAGCCAAAATATCCAATTAATTTTGCTTTAACATTTAATTTGGTAATTTTTAATTGTGTGTTATTACTCGTATATGCTGATAACCAAAATTAAAATAATCAACTTATGAATTTTTTTCCAATTATTTAATTTTAAAAATATACATATTATTATATTAAATGTATACAAATTAAAGAAAATCAAATTTATTGGATTTTTAATAATTCAAAAATAAATTATTATATAAATTTAAGATTTTATAGAAGACCTAACATAAACATTTTAATAAAAGAATTTTTTATCTAAATAAAATATAAATATTTATATGACATTACCTGCCAGACTCCAACCACAGCATTGGCTATTAAAATAAGTAATATTACAAATGGTTCTACAAAGGCTGTTAGAGTTTCATTTATGTCATCGTGTTCCTCAAATAATGCTAATACCTATATAAAGAAAATAATTATTAAACAATGTTAAGCTTGTGCATGGTATTACTTACAAAAGATATAATAGCAGCTAATAGTAGAATTTTAACTAGAAGGTCATCAAATTGTTCGAGAACAAGTTGCCAAATTGATTTACCTAAAATGTTAGATTAGACATATAAGAACACATTGAATAAAATTAGGAAGATAAACCCTGATTTTTCTATTTTTATAAGAATTATCTGGTGTAAAATAAAAATTACAATTTATTCTAAGGTATTATTTAAATAATATAAAGTTAAATTTATTCTAAGTAAAAAAGGAATACTAAATAAATTACTATTAGGTAGTTAACATGATGGTTTTCTAGAAATTTTTTTGAAAATAAAGAAAGCATTGTACACAATAATCATTTATTTTTACAATAATTTGTTAACTTTACAATGAATTTGAGGTTTTCTTACTAATATTAAAAAAGTACAATAGAATATTTTGATACAATTAAAACCATGTAAATTGTTAACAAAACGTACATAATAATAAAATATGTTTTAAGTGAAATCATTATCAGTAAAATATAAAACAATATGATTAGGTAAGTATTTATTATTTAAATAAGTCTACAAAAAATGGTAGAAATCAAACTACACATTCAAAAATATATAAAATGTTATATTTACCTTCTTCGGCGGGCAATTCTGAAAAAGAAAAGGAAATGTATTTAATAATAGCAATAACAGTGGTAATTATATAAATGTATTGATCATAAATACAACTTTAAAATTTTATTAATATAGGTATACCATTCAGAACCTTGACTTTGTAAATATAACTATGAAATAGTAAAATACTATATACCATAATATAAATACTACATAGTATACCTACACATTTAACAATTATGATCTAGTTATTTTTAATATGAGTAAGTTACGTACTTGCTTATTGCTATGTTCATTATTATAAAATCTAAATTATTACAATTTTAAATACCTCCTACCCTAAGATGAACATCCGAAATGTTTCTATACTTAGGAATCTGTTATCATTTATGCTGTATGAATAAAACCTTATAATAAAAGTACACATTACATAGTGGAAAACAAAAATTATAAGACCTTATTCACTACCTTACGTTTTACCTAATTTAGGCTATTTAAACATTAGGCGTAACGAAAAACCAAATTTGAAACAATACACTAATGTAAATGAAATTATGTAATAGCTAAGTATCTACAATAAGAACATTTGAAAAATTAAAATGGTAGTCATTTAATAAATAGTAAAACATACACTGCACAACTCAATTTTAAAAAACAATTCAATACAATTAAGCAGGTTTCATTAAACTATACAATGAAACATGTGTTGTATTTATGTCCCAAATTATATCAGGCAACTTTTTAGTCAAATAATTATTTTTATGAAAGTTACAAATCTAAATGCACAGTAAAAAATTAAATTAAGTTATAATGAAGTAATAATTCAAGTTGTTTTATGGAATAAAATATTAAGTAAAAATAAATGTGTAAGAAAACTTTTTTAAAAAGTAAATTAATGTAAGCAAGTAATGATTTTTCCATAATTAACTTTTAAAATAATTAACATATCCGAGGAAATTAATTTATCGATCATTAGAGTAACCTTAACAAATAATAACTTAACTATTTACTTAATGTTACATAGATACTTGAAAATTGTTGAATAATTATGAAATTATGTTCATAAATTATTCATGATTTCACAAACGATTTCAAAATGATTAGTTTTTTTGAACTTATGTTATTATTAGTAAAATAAATTAGTAAAATATTTATTTAATCTACATTAAAAATAATAAATAAATAAAATAATAATGGAAAAATTGTAGTTTGTACTTAGTTTATTATACTTAAGTTAAATTAAATCATTACTTAAAATAAAAAGTTGAATGATCGTTATACATGATAATATAATGGGATTTTGAAGTCTAAAACTAAATAGGAACACTAACATTCTATAAAACAAAACCCTGAAAATGTAAAACTTACAAACCTATTATATCTATAAAAGAGATAATCTGATGCTGATTTGGTTATAAACTACAGAAATAAAAAATTGAATATAATAAGACTTCATACAAAAAAATTTGAATCATAATAATTTAATAGAAATTTTTGAATGAATGATAAATACAAGCTCATAAATACAAATTATTTGAAGAAACAAATAATAAAAATTATAAAATGAAGACTATATTTTATACTACATAAAGTATAAATGGTTCTTTTGTAAATTAAATAAGATATAAATGGTTTGAAATTACATAGACTTTCATGAGAAGGCCAAAATCATATTTTAATTGATTATTAAAAGGTAAATTATAAATTATACATACCATTTGGACCATATTTGGCTTGATTTATTTTTATTTGATCAGGTGTTAGACCTTTTTCTGGATCTACGTTGAAGAAGTTTTGTACTTCATCCACGGTTTTCGCGTGGGCGTCCTCCATTGTGGACGGCTTGATGGATTAACACAGTGATCTTTTAATATAACATTCACAGTGATCCTTTGTATGGTCTCTGAAAAAATATAAACTTACAATTATAATTTTATAGAACTTTATAATAAATTATTTGCAAAAAAGTTTTTGGTTTTACTCTTATAATATTGACATAGGACACATAGTAATAAACTAATAATTATTTAATGCAACAATTCATAAACATGACGCATACCATATTCTTAATTTACAACATTTTTTCACCAACAAATTTATTGATTGAAATGTATAATAGTTTAATATATGTTTGTAAATATAATATTATTGAAACCTACCTAAGTGGGTACATTTGAAATATCTATTAGTCAAATTTTACAGATAAAAGGTACATTTCTCTACTTTATACTTTCTTCGATACAAATAATGAATGTAAAAATATTAACAATTCCAAGCCATTTCAAATTGATTAAACATAAAACAACTATACCAAAGTAGGTAAATCTTTCATACATTAAAAAATAACATCAACTCCAATTCTGTGTAGATGAATATGAAATGTATTTATTACACATTTAAAAATAAGTTTATACCTAATCTTCACTCGGTACTGAAATTATAGTCCCAATGTCCACAATGGTTAGACTGTAAAAGCCACTAAATTACAGTCAACGTGAATAATATGAACCCCATGTTTAGAATGAAAAAAATGTAATTCGCACAATAAAACTACTAAAAAGCAGATAAAAACTATTAGCCTTGATAAGCTAACTGCTTGCACAATGTATTAATCTCCATTATCATATTTACTGATTTAGATGTTATTCTTAACACGTTAAGTACACGCCTAATTCGTATGATTACCTAATGGTTGTCAAGGAATTAACGTAGGTACGCGAGTTCTATAATTTTAGCCCGACAAATAGGTAGTAGTAGCGTGTTTAATCTGTACACAGAGACGAAATTGGAGCAGCGTCACTATAACCTTATCTGCGGTACACATTAAAACACGAATGGTATTTTTAACCATGCGTATCATCGTAGTCCCGTGAAAAATGCGTATTGGTCGAGAGGTATCGATCCGGTAGTTAGGTAAGTATTCAACAGGACGACCTATACAACACGTCGCGAAGTGGGTATAATGTGCGGTGAAAAACAACGTGCAACGAACGAGAAATACGTACTCGTGACGAAGGAGAGCATATATACCCACGACCAACGGTGTCGTGTCGATGAATCCGAACGATCCGTGGCACCGCGCGACACCCGATGCAAATCGACGATACCAATAGGTTATACGTAAATAATATGTTTTAAAATGTACACACTAACCTTCAGCACCTCAGCATTACGGCATAATAAGATTAGTGTTGACGGTGCACAGCGGCGACGGACCGCGAGACGATTGGTGGATGGCGGTCAAGTCGGTTGTTAACAGTACTGAATTGGACTAAGACAGTGCCAACGACCGTGCGGTCTCCGTAGCGGTAAACGGACTGAAGCACGGTTGCCGGGCGAAAAAAAAAACGTCACCAAAAACGAGCGGCGCGCGGCGGGGACGGGGCGAAAGAGCTCGGGCTACGGACGACGACGCGGGACCGGGAACGAAAATAAATGTTGAACCGTTCGGCCGGGACGAGTGAAATATGAAAATGATTGTTGCACTCGATCGGAATATATTATTTTTATTATCGCTACGTTTTATTGTTACACGGCGAACGGCGCATATTACAAAGGTGGCGGCAACGGCGGCGGCTGCTGCTGTTGCGACTCTGTTTTCTGTTAACGGGATATCGCGGAGTACGGTGCACGGGGAACAATATGTGCGTGGCGGGGGGTGGGGGAGGGAAAGGAAAAATGAAATATAGAAAGAGCGAGAGCTATAGGGTTACCGCGTGCGCGCGACGACGAGGGAAGAAGGAAACGTAGACGGCGCCGTGGTAGTGCGCGGGTCGTGCGACAGAGACGGACTGCGAGTAACGTCCGGAGCGGCGGCGGCCAATCGGAGCGTTTTACGTAAAACACACGGTCGCGGCGCTCGTTATCAGCGAAGCCGGTTTGCTAGGCCCCCCCTACCCGCCCCCGCCGCGCCCCGGTGACGCGACGCGACGCCGACGTCACGCGCGCGTCGGTGTGGTGTATGTTTGTATGTATCCCCCTATCGATTGTGCGCCGACGACGTAGTTTGAAGTTTCCGCGTATCGATGTTCTCCGCGTGTTCGCACCGCGGGAACGTTGCGGTTCCCCACCGATTTCGCGCGGCGGCCGCCGGAAACATCGAGAATCGCGAACACGGCGGCGTGCCCATCCGCCCCTCCCACCACCCTCGAAAGACGCCGAGGCCCGTACGACCATTTTTTTTGATAAATGATAAAATATATTCCACGCGTTTTTAATCGTACACTATTTTATTACAACAATAAAATACGGCGACGGCGACGTGTTACACGAATAATAATCGTTATCTCGATTATTTTATTCGTTTCATGATTTATCTCGTGCTATTCGGTGTCGTGTGACGTACACGTACGTTTTGCGTTATCTTTGTTTTCGGTTTTTTTTTTTTTTTTTACACATAATTCCCTATTATCAGCAGCAGCAGACAGAGCAGTACTGCCATAATGTAATTGGCGGTTGCGTAGTGTTTTGTAATTTTTTTTTCCGCTTTCGACTTCGAACGAGTTACAATGCTCAGCGATATAGTACCCGGGCGGCGTGTGTTGTCAACGGTATTTGAATATTTTCTAGTTTTCAGCGAATTAATCCGTTTCGCGCGCTTCCTTTGCATTACGTCCGTTCTGCACGTCGTGTAACGTTATGTCATCGACGCCGATAACGCGTGCGAAACGGTGAGGTCAAATCGTAGTCGTTCTATAGTTATACGGACGTGAAATAGAGTTACAACATTCGTTTATTAAATCGTCGTCCATTAGCTGCTATAATTCAATTAATTCCACGACGCTTCGATGAAAAAAAAAAAAAATAAATAAATCAACACCGTCGGGGATCGTTTTGTATTATTGTTTTCAAACGACACGTCAAAGGCCGCGCGCAGACGTGTATAAATACATTTGTGAGACATTCGCCTAATAAGCTTTTAACTAACGTTCGTTTTAGAAAATTACCGTTACGTAAGTAGGTGTGTAATACGTCATATTATACAACTTTTAATCGTCTTCGTTTAATCTACAAATGTAGCGTTCACGAAAACGCGGGAGCAGCGAAATAAACATCGCAGAGTGCACCTCTAGTTTAAATACCATTAAAAAATTTTTATGGTACACATGTTATTGGGAAGTTGCCATAGGAGATATTTTGTGCAGAAAAAAAATTATTCTAGGTTTTAGTATTTTTAAAGTCTGCCGTTTGTAAAATGATATTTTCTACATGACCTGTGCCAATTGTTTTTAGCACGTGAATAATATACAGTACGAGTCGTCGTACAAATATATAACTTCAGGCCAAACGTTCAAATATTTTTTTCCGATTCAATAACCGTGCGTTACTTTTTCTTTACATAGGTACCCGTACCTATAACGCCTATAAAATCAACTTAATTTTAATGATCATTAACAAAAAAAAATATTTCCTCTCTTCCCATTTATTAATATGTATACATATATATACAATAATATGAACAAATATTTAATTTAAACTGAAATTATAGACATACAATTCAAAGGAAAAATTATTATTTAAATTTAAACTATTAAAGTAAAAAATCCTACGTGTTCACTATCATTTAAATCCAATAAGAATTTTTATAATGTATAGGTATAATAATAATAATATATACAATGGCTACATGTGGACGAATAAATAGGAAAAAAAATTTTTATTTCCAACAACAGAAAATTAATTATAAATTACCTATTCAACTTTAATGTATTATTAAAGTTGTGCATTTTTACTAAAAGTACAGTATTGATTATTTAAATTAAAATAGGCACACCTACGAAGGCATTAAATATTTTTGTACTCAATTTAAAATCAAAAAAGTCTTGTTAATTCAACATTCATACTGCAACACGCTTACCGTAAATATATCTTCGTAATAAGTTCATGATTAATTTAAATAATTTTAAAAGGTTATTAAAAGGATTAAATAATGAACAAAAATTATTTTTAAAATGTATCTCTAATTTTTTTAAGAATGGATTAAATTTATTCCCTAATGATAATGTCTTAAAATTAAGCCCTTGTTATATTCAGAAATTGCAACTTTATCCTACACAATAAATTTGTAATTAATCAATGAACATTTAATATTTTTTAAAATGTTCATTGAACCGTTGTAATAAAACTGTAAATTAAAATAAAAAATTTAACTCACGTATACAATTCGTTTTCGTCCGGATTTCGGACGACTTTTAAGTCCCAATTCACAGCCACTAGGAAAAATAAAATAAATGTAAGCACTGAACACTACTGTAGAGTATCGCGAAGAGTTAAGAAAAAAAGAAGAAATTACAGAGTACAATTCTCTCGTCCGGCACTTCTAAGTATGAAATGTTTTGAGCAGCAACGAATGCGAGATCCGAGGGACTAACACGGTGATCAAAAATAGTCGCCCTCGTCGCTGCTGGCCCGTCGTGGATTAAAAATATTTTTTTCCCCGACAATTTTTAATGCCAATTTTTTGTATACTATATAGAAACACCCCCACTCCTCGAAAAACCCTTCTAAACAATATTGAACCAAAATTAGCGGCTATAGTACGTTTGCTCTGGGCCGTACGTTACAACTTAAAAGAATCCGAAGACAATTTTAAACGACTCCGTGTACTTATGCAATTTTTAAATTGCAGGTAAAGATTATTTTATATTTAACTTATTTTTAAATGCTGCAAAAGGTCATCAGCAATACTATTTTCAATTGGACTCAAATAAAGCATTGTATTTTACCAACAATATATTTATTTATATGTAGTTATCCATCAAAGAATCATGAATAATAAAAATAATAATTTCACATAACATGATTGTAATTTTTATTCGTATAACTAATAAGAAATAATAGTCTGCACTCTTTAGTATTATGTAATTTATTAGTTATAAATTATTTGATAATTCCGTTGAAACTAGAAATCGTAATGAAAAAATTACAATAAAATTATTTAGTAATAATTATTGGTTTTGTTTTCCTCAAACCCAATATAATGGATATAAAGAAACGATGCACACTACAGAAGCCATAACAAAAAATGTATTGAATATATCATAAATAATTAAAAATAATTAGAATAACACTATATCAGTAAATATTATTGTATTATTGATTCATTTACAAATCCTTATTATTTTGTTGGTTTATTTAAAATAATTAACAAGGTTATTTTGATTCATTGACCTTGGTGCCTTGCTAATTTTGATCCTTAGTGCCGAAATATATATAAATATTTATAGTTTTTGAAATTTAAAAACGATTTTAGGATAAGTTTTAAAAGAATGTTTTATTATTATTGTCAAGTATTCTGTTTATTTGATGTTTTCTCAATAAATAATTTTGACATTTTAATATTCAAAATTTATGTCTAATTGCATAATGAAAGCTTAAAAAATATTTCAAAAAGCAATTAATTAAAATTATACAAACTGTCAGAATTATTGTTTTTTAATACAGTATGTTAATTAGATTGTTAATTAGATTCGATTAATATAGAGACTAAAAACTAAATAATAATAAAGATTCTTACAGATTAATACCTCGATTAATGCATTTTTGTATCATTTTATAAATTATAAAATCATTGAAAATCGTCACATTATATTTTTACATAGCACACCTGGTGTAATTTTTCGATAATTCTAGGTACAGAAAACTGAATCATAGAAAATGCATTTTCAACACTATGCACAGAAACTAATTAAATTTAATTATAAATTATTATTTAATAATAAATTAATAGACATAATTTCCTACAAATTTAATTTCGAGGTAAAAAAAGAAATTGCAAAAATTCTTGGAGATGCCGGGGATCGAACCCGGGGCCTTTCACATGCAAAGCGAACGCTCTACCACTGAGCTACATCCCCTGATACAAAGCCATCGAAAAAGGAAGTATATAACGAGTCTGATATTATTTTACGTATTTGGATAAAGAAATCTTATCGACTATATTATAGGTCTTATTTCTTTCATTATAGGAAATAAATTAATTGTTTTTATAAAAATGTTAAAAATCCAAGGGCTAGTGAGTACGTTGCCGCCTAGTTATTTGGAAATAAAATACCTACCGGTCATGGACTCATGAGAAGAAAACTCAATCCACTAAACGTTTTCGAAAGTGATAATAGGACGATGTAAATAATTCAGTTACAAAGGATTCATTTCTTAAAAATATGTAGGTTATTAAATTAATAAAATAATATAATTGATTTTATATTTTATAAAATCCATAATCATATGGCAAATAATCGTGATAAAATCACAGAATAGATGATAAAATTAGGACAAAAATGGCGGCTTTGAGTGCTTTCCAGTTTTTCTAATGTGCCTATGGTCGTAAACTCGTAAATACATAGATAGTATTTATGGCCTCTGCAGTCCATTCGTATAAAAATAAAAATGAATCCAAGTACATAAAAAAACTTGTAGATTACCTATTCTGTATTACCACATAACACAATACGCGTACCTATAAAATGTATAAATGTATATTATAATTGTACACCTATTATGGTAATTTTATAATATTTTCTAATTTCTAGAGAATTACCTACTATCATATTATACGTAATTATTCAAAGGACCTGATAATCTACTAGATATTTCAAAACATAAGTATAAAATTGTATAATGTAATGTGTTAAAAATACTGATTGAATCATACTCATTTCAAAACCAAATATGACCAAAAATGTAGTTACTTCTTATAGATCAATTAGTCGATTACCTACCGACTCAGGCTTTATTATTTAAAAAAAAAATAATACTCAAAATAATAAGACTTATACATGTTAATTCAAGCACAAAAATCATTCCTAGCTCTCAAATTGGATTTGGAGCTCAACACTCAACTTTAAATCCAATACATACAGTATATGATACCCATATATATACATACAGATATACAAAGCCGAATGCCCTTTATATTTTGAAGGAACACCTACTTCTTATCTACCTTATATCTGGGTATTACTCTTGATAAATGGCTCTCATCTAAAGGCAAAAATAAAAAAAACTTAACAGTCGGCTGCATGTTCTTCGACCAATCCATAAATCAAAGAAGACAGAAGTCCATACAAACAAAAAATACTGTTTATAATTTAGTTATAAGAGTATAAGACCCAAGTGTGCTTTAGTGCTTATGCAATTTAGATTTGGAGTTGTGCGAAACCCTCCCAGATTCGTACCATACAAGCGTTTTGTTCAATAGCCTTCCGTCTTGTCACTTCAGCGCCCTGGTTCATATCCAACAACACAGTACACACTCCATTAGGGACTAAAAATTGAAACAGTCAACTAGCCACCAAACACTACTCGAGATTTCATTCAAAATTATCAACACGCCCAAAACAATTACAGTATTATTTATAGAAAAAAATCATGTACATTCATCTAATTTACCTATTGTGCAACATGTATACAAATTAGATCGTAAACATTCCAATAAAGATAAAAAAAAATAAAAAAACTGTAGCGCACAATTTTTAAAATGTAAAAGTAATTTTACGTAAGTACAAATAATATTTAAAAAGCATCTTAATTGTTAATAGTTCTTAATCCCCTCCATTAATTTATTCTCAAAAGTAACGAAAAATGTAACTTAATTAGTCAAAAAAAGTAATTTTTCTAATAATATTGCCAACAATCAGACAACCAATGACCATAAAAATGTACGGATACTTTTTCATTTTATTTTAATAAATAATATGCTGTATGCCATAATACTGTATGCATCCAGTTATCCTTATTTTTTTTATTCAAAATGTTAATCTAATATTATGAATAATTATAATTTATAATTATACAGTAAATATTTTTAAATTATTTTACCAACTTCTATAAAATAAAATGTAAAAGTGTTTTTAAAAACATGAAATTTAAAAATGTTAATATTAAAGAAAATAATATACCGAATCATAGACTCATATTTGAGATTTATACCACGAAATCGCAAAAATTCTTGGAGATGCCGGGGATCGAACCCGGGGCCTTTCACATGCAAAGCGAACGCTCTACCACTGAGCTACATCCCCATGTGATTTTTTAATGCGAAACTACAGATTTTAAAAAATTGTGTAAATATTGATACTGAGCTTGAAAGCACAGCTGATATCTGTATTTATATTTGTTATACTATTTTACTATAAATATAATATATAATAGTGTTTGACTCATGTTTATTTAACTCATGCTTATCTCATAAGAAAAGAACCAGCCCCAGTATGCGATACTTGCAATGAGACACTAACACTAGAACATATTATCTCAAATTGCACCAAATACACGCAAGCCCGCAAGATCCTCAATAACCCCACGTCCCCACCTCTCTACATCAAGGACTCAATGAAGAAAATACAGACGCAATTAATGTATTCTTCCATTGTATAAACTTAAGTCATAAATTGTAAACTATACAAACATGTCAATACTTGTAAAAGATTTAATGTATACTTGTCTATTTTGATTTAATGCAGGCTAAAAACCTTCGTCGTTGAAGCCTTAATAAATATTTAAAAAAAAAAAAAATAGTGTTTGACTTGTCAATAATGTACATTTTCGGAACTACTGACTAGGAGCGTATACAAGAGAAGTCTTAGGGAATCAAATCCCTCAGAAATGTTACGAAAATATAGGTTTATGATTTTATACATACTAAACAATCATATAGGTAACTTATATTTTGCCCGTGTAAATAGGAAGGTAACTGAATCAAATTGTCCCTCGTTGTATATTAATAATAATCATTTTTTAATCGTAGAGCTAAAAAACATTAAAATCTCCACCAAAATATTGTTCTGTGTGACTGTGTACGCCCTGCTATAGGTACTGACTAGTAACGTGTAAAATTTAAATAATACCTATTACTATTTACTGCTAATCATTTTACATAATAATAATTAAAATTAATTTTTATCAAAAAATGTAAACCAATAACTTTTGGCTTGGTTAGGTTTGATAAAATGAATAGTTTAAATAGTTTAAATAGTCCATTGTCCAGAAAAATAAAAAAGAAGTCCATTTCCCATAGACTGTCTCAGAACAGCAACCATCATCTAAATGTAGATACAATTATAAATAATTACGTGTTTACAATTCAATGTTCGTATTGAACTGAACTCTGCAGAAGTTTTCCAATAATAGCTGTTACAGTTTCCACAAAACTACCTATTAATTGGGACTGCGATACGGAAAAAATAAAAAACCTGTAGACCTTGGAAATCTAAAAAAAAAGAATAACATGGCAATATATTAAACAGTTAATACTTAATAATTAGTATATTTATCCATTTGGATAATAAAAAATTCTTGGAGATGCCGGGGATCGAACCCGGGGCCTTTCACATGCAAAGCGAACGCTCTACCACTGAGCTACATCCCCGTGTGATAGTAAAAATTCAAAACTAATTGATTTAACAAAATATTATCAATAATTGCAAAATTAGTTGAATCATAAGTATATAACATTGTGACGTCAAGCCTTCCTTTCACCAGCTCCGCCCGAGCATACCTAAACAGTATACACGTAACGGGAAATATACCATCGTTAATCGTAGAATGAACACGAGTACTACGTGACTACGTCACGGTACATATTGTTATCTATTATTATAAGTTATAACTTGTTTCAATACTATGTATAGAATTCCGTTTATCAGTGCACTCGGATAGAAATGAGAAATGGGATAACGGATAACATGTAGGCGAACGGCGCGGCGGGTGATATGGTAGGTACTAACACCAATATCACGATATTGAAATACGTGTTCGAAATTGAATTTAACAAATAACAACTTACTATAACAGTAGATATTTTAATATTTTATGTAAGATCTCCATGATAAGTCTGAAGCCGTTTGTGTAATATTCGAGGATAGATGAATACTACTAATTTATTTTTATACTATAATTTTTTGAAACCAAATTATGTTTTTAAAGAACACAATTCAAACTTGAGAACTAAAAAACTAAACACTATAAGCTTTAAGATATAAGAATTTTTAAATAATGTACACAAACACATTAACTTATGCATGCGTCTTAGCATTCCACAAATGAATAAGAATTAAGATACCTGCTATAGGCAACAAGTCATTTTGATGAAAAAAAATCTTCGATTCAATATGCAATTCGGAAAAAGTTGAGAATTGGTTTATAGAAGATTTTAGATTTTAACCAACTCTTATTTTATTTCTTGCCCTATTACTTCAAGTTGAGACTTGAGACACATAACGACTACGATGGCCCGATTGAAAACTGCATGTACCTATCTGTAATTTAGTAATTGTGATAGTGGTCATTAATTAACCATGACAGCTGCAGTCGCCTTGACAATTAAATCAGCAGGAGAATGGGCTGGATGAGAAGGAGAATTGAATATCTGAATAGTATAATAACAGGTAGGTATTGTTTTCACTTTCCCTTTAACTGCATAGTCAAAAAATTAACGACCATGACAAAATAGTCTTTTTGACAGCTACTATGTGGATATAAGGAGGAAACATGGATGAGGGGACTGATAGAAGAGAAAGAGAATCTAAAGTGACATTAATGTTGACATTGTTGACAATGATCATGGCATTTCATAAATTTAGTATAAATAGATTTCGTTGCCCAATAATCAACAATTGCATGGTATAAAATGAAAAACAATATAACTCATGGAAATATAATAACTATTATGGATTTATCGATTTCCAATTGGTTTTTTTTATTACTCAACCATTTGCCTTTTTTAGTGTTATTTTCTAGGCGTTTAACATTTTGAACTTTCTTCAAGTAGGTGGTACTAACTACTAATCGATTCAAGCTGTCCTGCGGAGGCAATCGCATGAAAAATATTGATAAAATTTTTGATTTAGTAACTATAGTATTAATTTAATATAATTATAATAGTATAATCTATAGTATAATAATGTGTTTATCTGTATTGGAACTTTTGCCATTTCTTCTTAAATCTGTTCACATATCACACGTCACTAGTCAGTGTGTCACATTGTCACCTCCACATCACATTATTTATACACATTTAGCAACACCAGTCCGTTCAATCGCTCGTCGCCTGTCTTATTTCAGAGATATTATGTTTATAAATTATAGCCTACACGAAGTCAAGAGAAAACACGTTCATTCGTAGACGCTGTAACGGGAAGAGGCAATATATTTTGTGTTTGTTACGTTTATGGATTGTTTAATTTGTTTTTAAACTCTAGGTTAGGTTAGGTTAGATAAACCAGTTAAATTCGACAACGAGCCAATTGATTGGAAATCGTCGGTAAAATACTTAGGCGTTATCCTCGATAAGAAACTAAACTGGTGGCCTCACATATCGGCTAAACTCCAGCAAGCATACCAACGACTAGGGATTCTCTTTCCATATTAAATAGAAAATCAACTATTAGTAAAAAATGATCACTTATTATATATAAGCAAGAACTAAGACCTTTAATTTTATACGCAAGTCATATATGGGGCAGTTGTGCAAATAGTCACATAAATAAAATTCAAATTTACCAAAACAAAATACTCCGCATAATAACTGATGCTCCCTGGTACGTACGCAACAAAGCCCTGCATAATGACTTGAAAATCCCTACTATTGACGAGCACATAAAGAATTTGACAAACAGTTTTTTTCATTCTCTTACGAACTCGAATGGCGCCGCCCACTACAATTTAATCGAAGGCCCACCAAAAATTCGCCGCCTCAAGAGAGGAAGACCCCACGACCGCATTAATTGTCCTACCGCTAATCGCTGATACATCAAAAACATCATGCCTGAAAAATTCTAGTTTTATTTAATAATTAATTTTAGTATTATATCGCACTTATGAATGTAAGAAAGTTGTATATTTATATTATAAATAGGTTTAGATAGCTATTCTAGCTAGGAATGCCTTAATTAAAAATAAAAATAAAATAAACTCTAGGTATTTTAACTGCATTTTACAAACAATAAACATTGTGATAGAATTGTCTACGAAATTTTGTACCAGCTATGAACAAACTTAAATAAAATAAAACAATTTGAATAATTCTTAATTTTATATCATTAAATGTATTACTTTTTATTTTTTATTATTAATCTATAATGCACACGTCACACTGCATGGGTTTAATATAAAAATAAATTAAATAGTTTAATAATTAGTATATTTAATCAATGATAAACTAATCGATTGTAATACACTATGACGAAGAACAACGATGTTATGAATTGTATATTATAGATTCAGAGACGGAATTATTGAAATTCGAGGATCAGCGGTCAAAGACGTATTTATGATATAATTATTGATATACTTTTATGAATAGATCATTATATGTTTATTATGGCCGTTAAATATATTAAGACGGAATTATTTTAATGCTTAAATGTAAAGTTACATCGTGGATGAGAGGAGGATATGGTATTTTTAATCTTTATCGTATACTTATAATAATTTATAATATTTCGTAATATAATATGTAGCTGCTGCAATCGCTCTGTTTTCTTTTAAATTTGAAGTTGGATTATTGTCGATGTAGCAAAACGAAAACTTGAAGAATAAAATAAATGGAAAACATTATTTTCTAATTCAATCAAACCAATTATTTTTAATATTTTTTACGAGAGGAGGAAGTCCAAATAAATTATACTGTATATTACGCTAAACATTAATATTTTAACCGAATTGCGCCGAAACATTGACACATGCTTAGTGATTAGTGAAATATGAAAAAATAAATATTGAAATAAAATTGGAACCTTTATCTGTGTATTGGTAATTAAATATTAAAGCTAATATTGTTATAATGTTATACGAGTAATATAATTGTTACAATTATTATTGTAATCGATTTTTAGTTTGCAGAGTAATTCACATAGAATAGTTATTTCGTTTAAAATATAGTATATATCAATTACGAGATGTACTTGATATATCATTATTATTTATTATTATTATTTATAAGTACATGTCGGTATTGCGTGTATTTGTAACACATATTAACCTAACCGTCCTAACCTACAGCTACTTATGTTACTTTGCTTCATCAAAAACGAATCATTTTATGACTTATCTTTAATTTTCATATAATCCCAAGAATAAAATAGTGGTAGGTATATAAATTAAGTTAAACTATTTTATTCTCAATTTCAAATATTTATTTTTGTTTTAAAATGCATATAAATTATAAAATACTTTATGAATAAAATATTGTCTAAGGTATTTACGAATAATATTTAAGAACATTCTCTGATTTAATTATCTTTTAATTAATCTATAAACCCTATTTAGAACAATGACAACATATAGATTTTTTTTAATAAAACGTATTTTTTATAAAATTCTAATAGTATTTGATGTAAAATTGTGGAAGATTGGTGTATATTTCTTCACACGTTTATTGTTACTAGGTACATTTTGTCATTAATGGTTGAGAGAACTAATATATTTTCATCATCGTCTAGCATCATAAAACCTTTAATTTCTGTTGAAGATCTTATAGTGGTTTGGTCATAAAACAAAATTTCAATAAAATAAAACAGCGATCTCATATAGCTAAACAAATTACAACCAGCTATTGTTTACTTCAACAGTTCAACTGTACCTAATTATGAGAATAGTTGGACACTGACGTTGTTCTTATACTAAACAGAAATATTTAGAGATTTCGACATGGTATTGAATAAAATACAATTATATTTTGTTGTATAATAATTATTTTGACTTTTGAATGTTCTAAATCATTTTTGGGCTTCTTAATGTGACGATGGCCTGCACTATTCGGAATACCAATCTTTAGTTATAGCTCCATAGCACAGCCTTCGTCATAATATATCGTAATCATCATGGTTACAGCAGTTAAAAATAAAATGTACCTGATCACAATATTAAATAATATTGTATTTTTATAGTTAATATGAATCCTATACTTTTATTTTTAAGTTATTCGGTCAATCGGCATAAATTTAAAAAGATACTTCATGATCTATACTAATGACTCCTAATTCTATCTATATTATTGCTTCAGTATAAAATAGTCTCCATAACTCTAAACTTTTTTTTCGATTTATTATTAAGAAGTATCAAGTTTAGAAAATTAGAAACTAATCAAAACAGTTATGACTACGTATGAGCTTTAATTTGTTTAGGGAAATCTGCAAAATTCAATGTATTGTAATATTATGTAGCCTACAAGATTTTCAATTTTGAACATGTAATCATGACAGGTGTGTGGTGAACTAATGGTTCGGCTAAGGTTTTTAAAACGAGATTTTCTAAATTTGAACACCATTGGCCAACAGCTATTTATATAATTTTCCACGGCTCCATAGACGAAGTGCACAACTTATGCCAAAGTCTCCGGAACGTCTCTGCCACCGCACCTGTACCCCTCTTTACCACATAGCATTTCCACTCGGTCGCGCAAAACAAATTAGGTTAAACAGGGATATCATCTAGAGCAATAAACGTTTTTAAATTATGGCTAGTTTATAAAAATATAACATTTGATATTATAAAGAGAACAATGTACATTAAAAATATAAATGCTTTATAGTTTTTACAGGTGAGCTGATACTATAAAGTTTAAATATCTGCAATACCTAATTTTTTTTCTTGTCTTATCTTATAGGTATCTAATAATTAATATACAGTTACAAATTATTTGTCTAACAATAACGTAAGATTAATAGTATACTTTGATTTATCATTCAGAGCGACTTATAAAAATATAGATTTGTAACTAGGACATAATAAATTATTTTGTAATAATAGTTTGAAACTTAAGGATGTAAAATCACATTTATACTTGAAATTAATAGGGAGTATTATTATGTAGCTTATACTGTTTATAGACTGCCAGCATGTTATGAATTTATGATCGTAGCCGAAAAATGGAGTAATCAGGCGTTCAAACGGTATACGTACTTCAACATTTTAACAGTATATTGGTACATAGTGTAATCAAAAAAACGATTTCAACTAAATATGAGAACATATATTTTAACAATATGTACCAAATATTGTTTGAAACTCAACAATCCGAAAAAATTGATTTTATCCTTTTACCGCTTTTCAGAAACCTTTTAAGTAATTAATTTATTATCAACCTATATTTTCGAAGTCCTATAAGTAATGCTATTCGGCTTTTACCCATACTCTATAGCTATTCATTAGGTAAATAATACGTCCACTCACATAATATATTATTTTAATCATAATGTTATTAATATTGTATTGTCATATAAATATTGATTGCTATCAGTCATCACTCATCAGTGTTATCAGTATAATATTTAATTAGTATTTTCTCATATTTTAATGTGTAGGTGTTTGTCATGATTTTATAATGGTATGTATTTTATATTGGTAATATATTTCAATTTCATTACCTCCTTTAAACCGTAGTTAAAATCATTATCGAGGTACTTACATCATTTACAATTTATGGAAATGTATAGAAGTTATCTAGATGTACAAAAAACACTTAAAATAAAGTTAACATGTTTTTGCAAAAAATATTTTTTAAACAATTCACGGTTTGTGTGATTTAACTTTAGTCTTACTGTATTAATAATAGCCGAAAGCTATTTAACATTTACTACACTATATAATTTTTTTACAATTTTTACTCAAATGTATAAGTACCTATTTATTCGTTTCTTACATTTTTTCGTTGGTATATGATTTGATTATTTGCGAACAATTTATAGGAAATATAGATAATAGGTGTGCTGCACTATTAAATTAATCGCTAATCGATTAATATCCGAATTCTTCAATATTTTACTGCTTCGATGAAAGTATGCAAAAGACTAATGACTATACAAATTGAAATGTTGCCAAAGTAAATCATAAAATACGTTTATCTCAAACTACAAACGTAAATACGAGCTCTATATTTTAAAATATATTTAATTTATTATATACGTATAGTAGATAATATTTTGAAACAAACCATTCTCCACTATCTATATACACTATCTGTATATATAAAGCAGATCATGTATGTAGACAATACACAGATCGAGTTTTAACTTTAAGTGTTTTGCTTGGCCTTATATTATTGGAAACAATATTTCGGTTTACCGACCGTTTGCCAGCAGTAAAGAATGGACTATAAATATGACGAATTATTATAGGCGTAAAATATTGTATTTTCCGATTTTTATAAAGCGTATGGAGCGTATCGTTCGTCCATGCAGTAGCTGAAGTAATAAAGGTTTCTTCTTCTTATTTTATACTGCACGTTTTTTAGGAACGTTTTTTATTTTATTTTTTTTTTTCATTTGAACATCCGGCAAATGATTCGGTTCAAACGCGATCAAATTAAACTTTTATAGCACAAACAATATCGTTTCTTATTAATAGACATTCTTCGCGGCGTCGGCGCGAGTACAAGAGAGTTTGCGTTTTTATAATAATTTACGGCCTTTGCGGTTGACCTTGGTTTGAAATATCCAAATATTAGTGGTAGCAGTCTTGTGTAAACGGGAAGGTCAAATGCGTAGGCGTCCGGACCGTCGTCTCTCGTTTCTGCACCTTGCAGCTATAGCGTCTATTTTTGTGTGTGCCACCGCGCGTACAGAGAGGTCCCGGCGCGCAGCGGCGGCAGTATAGTCGCACTCCATTTGATTTTGCCCGAGGTCAATATTATTAATCCCCGGTAACACCCATACATCTCGTCTGTACAATATTTTAGAAGACAAAACGGAAAATGTTCGTCGTCGGTGCTCGTATTATAATATAATATACTTCTCCGTGTGTTCGTTTCGCGTTCGAACCGCAGCCGCTGCAGCAGCCATATAGTGCTGTGAGCATGCGACGGGCGTGTGGGCAAGGAGGTTCAAGGACCTACGGAAAGAGAATGAGCGAGCTAGCTAGCTAGCGATAGAGAAAGAGTGAGAGAGGGCGTGAGAGAGAGAGGGGGAGAGAGAGAGAGAGAGAGAGAAAGAGAGAAAAGAAACAAAAATAAGAAAAAGATAAAAGCCTTGGCGGTAAGAGCTTCGGGGATTTGGCCGACAAACGAATTTGTTTGGTTTTAAAAATAAACGCCGCGCGCGCGAAAACGACCGGCGCGCGCGCGCGCATTAATTCGGTATCAAAGCTATCCGACTGTAATAAACAATCGGCGCCGTTTTTTGCGCTGTATACACCTGCCTTGGCTGCTTTTCATCATAATATCGAATACGCGTACACGATAATGATTTTAATAATAACATATAGTAAGTACGTGCACCACGTCATTACCACTCATTTATCATTATTGTACACACTTGGCTATTACTACTACTACTACTACTACTACTACTACTACTACTACTACTACCCCTCACTCGAATATAGTTACTATACTTAGTTCAATAGATACGTATTGCAGTTTGCTGCTACTATTTCTATTATTCGGCGACAGCGGCGTGCAATCATTAGGTGTACTGACGGTTCGCGGACGGTCGAACCTCTGTTTAACGAACCCGTAGGTTCTTTAAAAACACATTTTAATCAAATAGAAATTTCGTGAAAAATAAATAAAATAATCTTAAGAACACGTATTCACCATACGAATTAAATATGAAAATAATAACATATGTTATACGTACGTGTAAAATACATAATATTAACGAAAATGATAATATTTAGTATTATTACCTAAGTATAAATAATAGTATATTAGTAAATGGATAAACATTATACACCAGTTTTCTGCTTATGACACTTTATTTTACGTACCTCTGAAAGCTTCGAAAAAGAAATTATTTTCCTTAATTAATATCGTTTTTTAATAATTATTTAATGGTTCTGAAAAATATGTTTTGTAAAGAAATTAGAAAAATTAGTTTTGATATATTCACTGCAGCCCAGTGGTACAACCATGAGAGTTTCCTAAAGGTGGTGCCCGCGGCCAATGTCGTTGGAAGTTTCACTAGTTTTTCACTAGAGCTACAACTGGCAAACATTGAAAAATCTGATATCTTACTAGTAACTAGTAAGGCTAAATAAAATAAAAGAAAACATTTAAAGTATACAATTTTGCACCATTTCACCCCTAGCGTGGGTACAGTTCGCTCCATACTCTTGCTATGCAACTTGGTACGTCCGCCTGCAGTGGTGTGGGTACACATAATATGCGTACAGAGGTCGGGGATGCTTCCAATTTTTTTTTGAAAAGTGAATGATTATTAAATTTCAAATGACAACTATACGTATTCCTGCTTTCGACAGAATGAATAACGCACACGATAGATCAAAATCACATAATATGTCATAGTTTTAGTACAAATTGTTGTCAAATGTCGATGGCATAATACATGACGGGCATTAACTCCGTTCTAACGTGAATAATGTAATACGACGTTGTAAAAATGAGTAAAAAACCTTTTACCGTTAGTCATTTATATAGTACGAATACCGTTTTACGGGGATGTCGCGGTCCGGACGTCCCCCTTGGTCGCGCCGCATATGTTATTATTGTATTTCGAAATCGTTACGTCTGTCGTGCGCGTTCGTGTGTGTAGCACGCGTTTTTATTTTATTTTTATTTTTTTGGCCACAAATTTCTCGTGTCTTGTTCGCGCGCGCGCGCGAGTATATATTATTATTATAATATTAGTCCCTTTTGTTATCTCGTTCGTGTAATCGAATTTTAGCGTTCGGACGGTGTATTTTTAAGTTGTCAGCTAGTAAAAGTTGTAGGACGGCCAGCCAGAAATACAGAGCTGTCGCGCGGGGTTACGCTCGAAATAGATCGGAGCCCCGCGGATGCGTGTGTACGCCACGTATATATACTATCCGCGCTGCTGCAGTAGGCGCGCCGCCGCTGTTGTTCTACTACCCCGCCGCCGCCGCTGTTGTTCTACTACCCCGCCGCCGCCGCTGTTGTTCTACTACCCCGCCGCCGCCGCTGTTGTGCTACTACCCCGCCGCCACCGCGAGCCCGGCATTGCGCGAGACTAAAGGTGAGCCGTGAGCGCACCACCGCCCCATCGGACCACAACCGGACTGTCGAAATCTTAGCAATGCGTTCCGCAATACGCGGAACTGTGGTTGAAATAAATCCCTGCTGTCCCGCGGATTTATTTACTTTTGCATAATGTGTAGCGTTTTCAAATCGCGTCAACATAATCTTTTGCGAGACTATTCGGTAATTTTAATTTATTTTTTCGCTATTTAATGTAAGAGGCTAAAAAAAAATGACAAAAGTTTAAGCGATCACCATTGCTATAATACTACCCTTACAAATGTTCATCATTTTCGATTGTATTCAGTCATAAACTAATATCTCATAAGAATAAGTCATAATTCATTGAGTTCTACATGCTACATATATAGATAAATAATTAATATTACTCATAAACAGTGTTGGGATTTTATAGCACTTAAAATTGCTTAAATATGCGCTATAATATGACCTTAACTATCGCTAAAAATATGCAAACAACAAAATATGAAAAAAAAGGAAATTTATTAATTTATCAATAATCACTTACAAATTAGAAATTATCGTAGTATTATATTATACTTATATATTAACGCTGTACGGCGTTGCATCATCGTAATCGGCCTATTTACTTAATCTATAGGTACATTTACAATTTATTTGATAATTCAATTGACTAAAATCTAAAAACACGTTTACTAAAATATAATTTCTTAAAATGTTGACAGATTTTGATTCAAAAACAGGTAAAAATGCAAAAAGGTTCAAAAAACCCCAAAAAAGCAGTAAAAATAAAAAATCGTAAAATATGCAAAAAAAAGCAAAATAAAATTTTTAATTTGAGTTCTCTGTATCATGAAACACATTTTTAGCTTACTCTGCTATTTTTTAAGCATCTCATAAGAAATATGCCAACCCTGCTCATAAATTTGTAATACTAATTAATGATACTACTAACAAGTCACAACTCACATTTCTAGTATCACATGTTTTTATTAAAACAAAAACAAATAACTTGTGATACTTATAGTTATTTAAATTAAAAATAATAACAAAAATTGTGAGAATATCTTTCGTACCCCCGGAATATTCTCGTTACCAAGAATATTCTTTTGAGAATTTCATTCTCCTTTCAAATCACTATTAACATTTGTCAAATTATACATTATTGAACGTTATACGCGGATAGTAAAATTTTCTTGACATTTTTTCTCATCGGTCTCTAATCCATAGAGTCGAATGATTTTCACTCAAATTTAGTCCTGGGGAACCTGAACACTATATACTGGAATTTTGGATGATCTGGTCCGATCCACATTCATAAAATGGAGACTGAATTATGCCATTATGCTCCTTTTAAATAGCGTACTGCCATGCGGGAATAATACGATTGGACATTGCAATACGCGCGCAAAATTATTATGCTTAAGTTGGATAAAAAATTTAGTCTATGGACGTCATTAGTACTTGAAAAAAAGAGTATTTTTTATTACCCAGAAACAAAACGTGAGAGGGAGGCATATTGCATGTATATTGTATATTATGTATATAATTTTTTTAAAGAAATATAACTCAGTCCTCCTGAGTTCACTGCTTAAGACTTCAGAATACGGCGAGTCGTTAAAAAATTTGAAAAAAAGTTTAATATGTACACTTGAACTTGGTTAACACGAAATCATCAATGCCTCGGGCTTTTCCCAGGTCATAGAATTTTCTATTTAAACAATGGAAAAAAATCGTGTGAAGCTCGAATATTTTCGTGGATAACTCAAAGTTCCAATTTTATTTAGAAAATTATAAACTGAAAAACATCGTACATACATAAATATCGAAAGTAAATTAATTGGTCGTCAAATTGATATTGTGCAAGCAAATACAATGTCACGAAAAAGCTTGGGATCTTTTATAACACCACAATAACTATATAATAATATAATTATTGTACTATAGATATAAATATTATTATGTATTTTTATATTATATATACGTATATGTTATTTGAATAACTCGATTTTTTTTTGCTGGTCCCTTCAACTTTGAGTTAGCCAAGTCCTATCTGTGTAAACAAAAGCAATGTTTTCCGTGTTCTGTGTTCACCAATACGGCAATACTTATATAGATATTAGATAGATCTATTGTGTAAGTGGTTCTGCGATTTTCACGTCAATATCTACTATATATAATTAGGGTTGCCACATTTGGCTAGGGTCTTGTCGGGACGTTGTAGAAATTTTAGGATAGAGCGTCTAAAAATAATCAATTTTGTAAGAAACATCTGAGTTCATTGTTTTAGAAAAAATTATTTGTATATTTATTAAGGTTACATTAAATTTTTTTTACTCTATCGCAGAAGTACTTGGATGGCCATACTTTTCAGAAGACTGGTTTTTTCAACAGATTTTTTCTAACATATTTGTAGAATACTGCGCAAGTCATATTATAATTAACTTGACACTGTAAAATCGACTCCATAGTCTCTGGATGCCCGTGTCCTATGTAATTTGTAAATACCATGAATTCGATAATCGCTGTACGGGCCGACCGATACGATTCTGAGGACGAACGAGTGTCCGACGTAAACAAGCGATACCTAAAGATAATAAATTATATTATCGATATGACCGTTTTAATTGGATTTTAATCGCATACGTTTGGTCGTACAAGAACATGTACAAGTTGAAAAACAACATTTTTTTGTTTTCGATCATGTCATGCATATTTGTATGCAATAAAGCGAAATTTGCAATGCACAGTTTTAATCGGGACATTTTGGTCTTTTGTCGGGACAGAGAGCTCAATATCGGTGACAGTCCCGATATATCGGGACGGATGGCAATCCTATATATAATGCACCAGCTGCTACTCCGACTAGGTAAAACCATTCAAATTAACTCGTTCTAAACGCCTAGATAATCCTCTTATAAGTCTGAAACGTATTTTATTCCGTGTTGCATCAATGCGAAAATATAAAATTAATAAAAAATAAAATTAATTCATGCTAACCGTGGGTGGCTTCTTTTTCAAAACGATTTGTATAATTTTAAAATTTAATTCTTCGCACATACTTAAGTTGAATGCTTATTGGTAACATTTTAGAATTCATCATGTAAAAAAAAAAATGGAAACGAAAATGAAAAAACTAGTCCAGTAGTCCACGGTGACGATGAACTCGGCAATAACGTAAATATTTCAGCTAAATATTTATACACCATAGGCGTACGTGCAGCATGCTTCTACACGACCTGCGGGCCCAAATTAGTATTCAGTACCACCGTATAGTGTTGTAACTGTGTATTGTGCCCCGTGATTAGTGAAATAGAAAAAAAAGTGCATAGGTCCCTTATAATCGTTAATTTTGGTGCTCACATCTTCTTTACCTTCATATCCGTATATTCATACGTCTTGCACTCTAAGATAACAAAAAATGCACCATTAAAATAATTCTACATAATCCGCCATGTATATTTTATTATATGTGATTATTTTAATTGTAACATTATGATTGTTTCGATACGAATTACAATCCTCCATCTTGTGCCGATACCCAATATACCTATCTAATATTTAAATGCATGCAGTTAAAATTATGATTTCGGTACATTATAACTTATAAGTTATAAGTGTTATTTTTGCACAAGACTACAAGAATAATAATTAACATTCCCGGTCTAGATCAACGTTTTCGCATTAAAATCTCGATCACGCATTTAATAATCAACTGTAGGGATTTCATAGACAAATAATTAGTCTCAACGTCAAGGAACGTCGAAAGCGTTCACGGGCTTGTGGTCCAAGAAGCAAGGCATCCAAAGTAAGCCTTCCACCAAAATGAAAGAAATCGAATTGTCACGTCACAGTACCTACTTAAAGTGTTCGTAAATTGTATTTACAACTCAAGTCATTTTCTAAAGTATTCACTTATTATTTTAATACAATATATTAATTTGTATAGAAAGTCCAAAAAATGTCCATATATACAAATCAACTGAAGACCCAAGTCAAGGTAAAATTAATAAGTTAATTCTTTATTTTAGTATACATTTAAAATGTCAATTCACATTACTCGATTGATAGCAAATATTACTGCAGCTGAGATTAGTCGTATATTCAAGTATATACTTATTAAGGACAAATTATAGAAATAGATACTTACGCAATTTCACAATAAAAACCATACGTAACTATAAAACTTATGTACTTATGGCTATGCCCAAACAATTATACTGGTACTTATATATAATATGATAGCTTTTTTAATGTCATCTCTTAGTATGTATTTTTTATCTTGTAGAGATAATTTTGATTTTATCGAATAACAATGAATTAGTTTTAAAGTTTCAATACGACAATTTGAATTTGTAACCATAAAATTTTGTTGTATCACTATAGCTTCCACTTAGTACTGACATTCATCAAAATTAGACATATAAAACTCTTTAAATCAAATTTGGTGTTCAGCAAAGATTGATTCCCGGCTTACATGAAGAAATCATAATATAAACATAATAAGCACAATATTTTTGTATTTTATACAAACTTGGGTATGACTTAAAATGTTGAAAGTATTTTCCATAATTATTTTAACATAAAACTACAGTATTAACTAGCAAATATTATTTGAATCATTCTGTTTTTTAGCAAACTCAAATGAAAATTAGCGGCGTGAGGAAAGATATATTAATGAAAGGGTTCACTTTAGAAAAATGTCCAATACAATACCTACCACCAAAATAATGTGTAAATAAATTATTAATATTATATTATTATGATCTTGATGTGTCAAAGTACGTACTCTTACTACGTTTTTTGATCGACGATCTGTTTATCATCTATATATTATTATAAAACATTTCATTCGTTTATTTATTAAAAAAAAATATTTCAAAAACCATTGAACAGAAAAAAATTAATAAGAGATGAAAAAATCATACATTTTATATTCATAATATTTCAGTACACAATATTAGTATATGTAATAAATGGTGCTACGATATTTAATTATTTTGAGTATACCATCATTCAGAGTACTATAAGTCTACAAGTTACTAGGTAACTTTTATTCGTAGATTGTAAACATTTTTATCTTTTTTTTTTTTTGAAACGGAACTATTTAAAAATAAACGTTAGGTACCTACACTGCCGCACCGTCCACCGACGTAATTGTCCAGGACTCACAACAGTTATTATGTTATGTAAACCCTGGCATCAGTGCCAAATATTGTACCGTGCATAAGCCGTAATTGAACAGTTCTAAAAAAAAAATTAGCCGCAGTGTACGTAAGATGCAGTGTATTTTAAGATAAAGTTTAGGTATGTACATTTTTTCAAGCATCATCTATAATAAACCACGAAAATAATTAAATTATAGGAAACGGAAAAATTTCATATACACTGTGTAATTATCTTTCGCAATTACGTATTGTCGGTATGATCACGTGTACGGGTAATTAAACATTAAATGTTTTAAGTTTTGACCGAAAAACTCTAGGGCACATATATTATTAAAGTTGAATAAAGCTTGTATCGCTGCAGTTATTTTCTATCAAAGCTATGAAAAACAAGAAAAAAATAAAAATACAAGACTATTTTTATTTATACAATTCAAGTGCTCGTGACTTAAAATCGGAATGAATATTTCACACAACCTGTATTTTAGATTTAATAAAGTGTTTTTGTGCCAAACGGTTTGATCTTATGATTGTCTCCTTTTTAGCCTACGGAGACTACTCGATACCGTATAGAAGATTGACATTTTAATTTGACAAAAATAGTAGGACACTATATAGTTGTTGTTTTGCCAACAAAAGCAGCCAATTCGGGGCTAAAAATGATCAGGAATCGGGTAAACGAGGCCGTCGCTTAATAATACAGTTATAAAATGTCCATATTAATTTTTTTTTTTCGTCGATTCGCATTAAAAATATACTTGTGTAGTTGTGTAAATATAAAACTTTTCTATGATTAATGTCGTTTCGTGTTGTAAACGTTCAAAAAATGTTAGTTATTGTAATTTATGACTGCTATAAAATGTTAAATTCTTCAAAGTTACATAATTTAAAAATTAACATAAAATTTACCATGCTAATATATGCTGTTACTATTTTATTGTCTACAAAAAGTGATATTTACTTACGTTGTATTTTTTTTTTTTTTATTATTCTTTGTTAAAATAAATCTGTGTTAGTGTTGGTTCTCTACAGTTAATAACTTCCAATCTTTGGCGGGAAAGGGGATTTTTACACACACACACTATTGACTATTAGTAAAAATATATCATAATGTATAGGTCTAAGCTTATACGTCGGCAACCTTTGTGGGAATGGATAATTCAGATTGAGACGGTGCTAATATTCTACTCACCATAATATCATTACAATAGTCGATAATATAATAAGTTTACTAATGCCCATTTATAGGGCAATCGAGTGTACTTACTGTTCACAAAAATTTAAATAATAGTATAAAAAAATTAAACAATAGTAATAATAAAACAGCTCGTGTAAATGAAATTAGTTTATAAATCATCTGTTATGTTCTAAATTTCTTACAACTATACATATAATGAGTAATGACCACTTAGAGTTTATTGAGATCATAGTGTTCATTAAAATATACTGTAAAGTGTAGGTATATGGATGAAAAATTCATGGATAACTAAAATTTCAAATATAACCAACTATTATAGAAATTAACAGCACCTAGGTTCTGTTGCAGTATATTTGCAATGAAATTATTACACCTAACCTATCAACATCAAATCAAAATATATATATTATACACTTGCACAATATATTATATAATAAATCTCAGAATATGTTGCATGGCTATAGCAGAAAATAAGTAATTATAGTTTCAAAATCTAGAAATCGGTCCAGGACACCCGAGAAAAAAAAATGAAAATTTCTGATTTTTAATTTGTGTTATTTAGACAGTCTAACGTAAAAATCGGAAATTAGCCAATTTTCACTATCCAGATTCCTTGTTACTAGGTTATGAAAAAAGATCTTCATCACCCGAAATATTGAAATTGAAATGTTGATTATTTATTTATAAAAAACCAAAAGGACCAAACATAATTGACTATTTACTTTTAAATATAATTTATTTTTCTTATTATTATTTTAAGCTTCAATTAGTTGTGGTTGTATGGTAGGGGTACTTTTGTTAGTAAAACTCGTATTTTTGACACAGAAGTTTGCGGGTGAATGGGTGGTGGTGGCTTTTAATTCTTCTTTACAGACAGTATTGATGCCCAGAAAGCGAAATCGGCGACCATGCGATTAAGCAAAGCTACCTTATCCAATTGACAATGCCACCCCAACAAAATATAAGTTTATATACACTTTTAATCTTGAGGAAAATGGTTATTACTAATTGCAATTTTGTATAGCAGAAAAAACTATTAGAGATTGCATTTTGCATACATATAATATGAGTAATAAGATTCTTCGGTTATCTTTATTCAGGATATATTTATTCTTTGTAAAAAGCATTTCGAAAAATGTCCACTAAAAATGTATTTAATGTTTGAACATTGATTACAATCAAAAATAAATTTAGAAGAAAAATATCAAACAATTGAATAAAATTAAATACATTCATACTTAAATTAAATTTTTTTTTTTATTTATTTGAATATAAAACAATCTGTACAAACAAGCACATAAAGTAATTAAGATAAAGTATGACATAACATTAAAAAACAACTTTAGAAGAAGTCACACATTGGTAATACCTACAAACTTTTATTGTTGGATTTGATCACTTAAAGTAAATCACGATTCCAATTACGTTTGAGCCTTCATGGAGGATTTTTTGGGATGTACGGGGTAGCCATGTTTTTGATGAGAGGATTTGTACTGAAGTAAGATTGGAGTGGAATCGATGATAGCAGAGTTTAGCAGAATCTGTGACGCTTTTTACTAAATTTAATTAACAAAAAATATTTTTAATACACATAAAATAATCATAATAGTAATTCAATTATTATTATTTCGCATATTATTTTCGCAACATGAATACTTAATGTCATATTTAATAGTCATTGAAGATATGAAATAATCAACATTTATTTTAAAATTCCAAAAAAATAAAATGGTTTGACAAATGAAAATAAATAATCATTATAAACACTTAGTTTATAAAAACATAAACAAAAATTCAGTAATAATTATTATAATAATAATCACAATAAAATATAAATGCAACAAAAATAGACTATACATTTAAAATATTAATTTTATTTACAAAAAATATATTTTACATTTATAAATAAATAATAATACTTTTGTTTGTTAACATGTTTCCATCAGATTCATGTACTTGGTCGAGAAAATGGTTCTAATGATCCAGGTTGTACCCAAGATAAAGGATGATTTCTATTATCACTTTCCTAATTAAACAAATAAATATATGTTAATTATTTATGTACACAATAATAGTTAAGACAATATAAGTATTTAAATATTAGTTCATTATGTGATAAATACATTCTTATTTAATTTCTTACTATTAATATTGATATTAAAACAAATTCAAAGTTAATTTAATATTAATTCCTAGTAAAATAATTTTTTATCATAATAATATTTACAAATAACCATGTGATAAAGTTGATTGAAAAATAAAAATGATTTCAAAAGAAAATAAAACAGAGGAACACAATGTTTTTTGTATTTTATAAGAATACTAACTTTTTGTTGTACCCATGAACGTCTAATTATTCCATGAATTTCTTCATTAAAATGATCAAAATGTAAGTAATTTGGATCATCATTCTCAGAATGATTTGGTTGTTTATAAATATCAACTTGACTTTGTGAAACACAATCTATACATTTTGTCATATATTTTGAATTATCAGTTTTCAACCTATAAAAGCACACATACCAATAAAATTATCCAATAAAAATGTTAACTATACTACAAATTATAATTACAATTCAGCAGCTTCTGGGTTTGCAGGTGTTTTAGTTCTAGGTATATCATAAAAACACTTTAAAACATGATCGATTACATGCCAAATACGACTAACTCCTTTTTTCCATTCGGGAAAATGATTTTGAATGCTCATTTCCCCAGTAACAGGGTTAACCAGAGGATGAAAAAGAGGTGTTTCAATTATCACTTTAGGACAATCGCAATCTGGCCAGTTGCTATCTATATGTATACGAAAGCGAAAAACTCCATTTTTATAAAGTCCACATCTCGGAAAAATTACTCCATACCAAACTAATATGAAACATTAAATGTTTATTATTAAAAACATTTATAATAATAATTATGTTGATGATAAAATATTTTCTTACTGAATGGAGTTTTTGCAGCTGGTATAACATACACTCCAGGTAACAACTTCTTACTCAAAATATTGCTGAAAAAACAAATGATCAATATCAATAAATACAGTTAAACTATACAATAAGTTATGGGTATTGTTAACATTTTTACAATTGTTTACCATATTTTAATGTTAACATTAACATTACAGTAGAATTTGAAAGTACGGTACAACAAAAATAGTTTATACGTCATAATTTTTTATAAATAATCTTTGGATATTTTCTGAATTGAAAGAAAATAATAAATAGTATAGTTTAAATGAATTAATAATAATTGGAACAATCTGTTAAGTTAATACTCTAAGACAGAATAGAGTATCAAGCTTCAAAAAAAATTACCCTTTATATTTAAACACCTGACAAAATATTACATGATGAGGGTCTAGAAAAAAGTTTATAATGTTTTATTCTAATTGTGCATACATAGGTATATTAAATTATTACTCACAATTCAGACATGAGGGTATACTCTAGAAAAAAGGGGACATAATTTGCATTTATGTAAGAATTATTTCTATTGGCTGATTTGACTGCAATACCACTAATACCGGTAGTATCATTTCCTGGAGGCATAACCCGTCGAAATGAACCGGTGCGGTGAAATACATCTTCATTGTTTCCAGACTAAATAAAAGTACCCAATAGTATTAATGAAAATAACAATTGGTTGAAATAAAAATTTTTTAACATGTTACTTACCATTCTAACGTGTTGAGAAAATGTTTTTTTCAATCTCAATCAAATAGTATTGAAGTGAGTATTATTATATGAATGAAAGACAATTATAATGTAAAAATTGTTTATAAACTTCTTTACCTTGTGAGAATATTAATGTATATTATAAATTATTAAGTCTAAAAAATTATATTATTAAAGCTTTTGTTTAACTATACTATTTTGTATATCGGTTATCACAAAGAGTGTAAAATTAATTACGATATTATTTTCATGCAAGGTATACTGATAGCTGGTTGATATCAGGGATTGAAATTGTTATCAAAACGGATTCGTGGTCTACGAGGTCCAAAGAGTTACTCTATGCCCTATGGGATATATCCACCTCGGAGCTAGAGATAATAAAATTATCTTTGTTTACGAGCGACGGTGATAACAATAATAATTGTAATATGTATATATTTATTTATTTACTAGTGTATACATTTCAAAGATATAATTAAAAATACTATAAAAGAACAAATTAAAAACAAAAAAAGTGATTGTTCTATGTCACATTTGATGAGTCTATACAAATGAATACACATATTTTTTTCAGCATTAAATACTAATATTTTAAGATAAAAGTTTATTATTGAAATAAGTACCTATTAAAAAAGATATTTGAAATTTTTAACTTTGTAAATTTGTTTAAATTATAAATGCCTATGTGGAATTTTAATCATTTATCTAACATGTAGACAAATAGCCAAGTATCTAATTTAATTCCTCGATGATTCAGATATTGATTTCTATAGAAATTTAAATGTTTCAGAAACACCCTGTCTATACAAAAATCATAAAAACTCAATTCTTAGTACATCATTAAATCCTAAAAATATACTGCAGACTCCCGCCAATTTGGATGGAGCTCTGAGTTGGAACCTCTTGGCACGGACCCAGTTACAGGACTGTGAGCCCCCTCCACCACGACATGGTGGGTTCCGTTGGGGGAGGGGGGGCCTAACCTTACCTATCCTAACCTTACCTATCGTAACAAATTGGAAAAAAAAGAGAAAAAGAGAGCGCGAAAGAGAGAGAGAAAGAGACAGAGATTGAGAGAAAGAGAAAGAAAGAGAAATACAATGTCTAACAATATATTTACATAGATACTGTAATGACTCAAAAATGAACCCGATGAAATGGCCATTCAATTAATGCGTTATTACAATTCGAGAGAGTTGCTCGGTCGTGAATCTGGAGCAGGCCAGGTCAATTGTGTTGCGGAAGGGTAGCAATATTAAAGTCTTACCTTATCTGTACTCAGACGTAGGATATGAATAAAATACTGCGCGTATGAAATGGCTGGATGGCAGACTCAACTCAACACTTGCAGTTTGCACAGACTTTCTGTCCTCGACAGTCGGGTTCTTACGTCCAAGAATTATACTGACAATCAAGCCCGCTTGCGCACACGATGGCAAGATCAAGCTGAAGTTAATCCTAGTCCTTGAATTCGTCTGTCCCAAGCTAGAATCAAGTGAAAACAGCATCCTATAATTTCTGATAATAGCTATTCATGTCATCTCTTTTAAATATATGAAATAAGCCAAGTCGTTTATGCAAAATGTTTACACAGGTAAATTTGGTGCAATTAGGCTTTCGGAAAAACATACTTTTTTTGTTACGGCACAAATAAACTGTAGCAAAAGCGAATTAATTTTATTCGGCGCAAATGGGTGATTCCAATCATAATAGTAATAATAATAATAATAATAATATAATAAATAATGGATTATTTTGTGTTTATGTATTGGACAATTTAGTTGGTTTTGTTTATAGAGGTGTACATATTAATATGATTAAGGCCCATATTTATACTTAACATTAGAGCACGATGCATGACAATCAAAGTATACCGCAACTACATCAAAATAAATTTAATATAAAGAGAGCCTCAAATGGTTGTAAGAGAGGGAGAGAGTAAAATAGTAAATAATTGCAGTCAAAATTATTTAAAATAATGAAAAAGAGGATCAAAGAGTTATGAGATTATACTACAATTCAATTCGTACAGTTTACAATGTTTACATACACAAAAAAAGTATTTTAAATGCAATGGAAGCGCTTTATATTTTGATATTAATGATCTGTCAAAAAGGTATAGGTACCTACAGTCAGATTATTTTCAAATTTTTATATATATATTACAGTGTTAAATATTTACAAATGATATTTCAAATGATTTATGTTTGTTCGATATTTTTTGAAAATTATTTCTATTTGGGTTTATACATGGTTTTAATAATATGTTAGTTATGAGACTGCTAAGTGCTGAGTAATATACTAATATGTGACTATAAATGACAGTTTGAGTTTTAATTATTTCATTACTTTAGTAACTTTAATTTGATGTCAATCAATTTCAAACGGTTATCAGTTATTTTACATAGAATACTGCATAACATTACTAAATTATACCTTTAATATGTTTAAATATTTAGCTCTTGTCTCTTTGTTGTTGATATCTGTAGCTGCACGAAAAAAATACTGGCATACATCACAATTAGGACTTAGACAGCTATATGATTTACAAAATGAACACTTTGAAGTATTTCATGATTATTTAGACTTGGAAACTAAACGGTTGGAGGAATTGAAAATGTAAATCTTATTTTTAATGGTATACTTGACAAATATTTTGTTCTAAGGTTTTTAGCTAGTGAAAAAATAACTATTATTTGTAGACAACTTATAGGTTATTAATATTATTATACTTGTATTAAAGCGTAGAATTTAGGATTTCTCATATATTACGTCCACATCATTTTTTTTTAAATCCTTACTATTAAGTAAAAACATATTCGTAGACGACTTGTGAGTAAAAACGCACCAAACATTACCCAGTGAAAATATTGATTATAATTGTCACTTTGACTTTGAATTGTTTTCTAAGTTATAACTTTGTGCATAAAGAAATTTTGTCTTGGAAGTTAATTGTATAATTGATACAAGTAAAAGTTAATCGAATAAGATTAAGCTTAAATTGAAATTATTATATAATGTATTATCTATTAATTCTTTGGCCTTTGTACAGTTTTTAGTATAATACTTATAACGTATAACTTATAATGTTAAAAAGTAATTTAGTTGCAATAAACGAATGGCGCGGACAAAAAATAACTACGGAAAATTTACACAATCACGTAAGTGTTTTGAAGAGAATGACGTTTTTACACCAAAAACTTCTCAAAATTGACGATTTGATGGATAACAAACAATCTATGGAAGGTGATCAAATTACAAATGGAAATATAAGAGCACTTATCAGTGTATAATGGCACACACGTTTATTAAATCAAATGCACCTATATTATCTGTTATAATAAAGCGTTAAGCAAAATTGACGAGTACAAAGACCTCAGTGGGGATCATACGCATTATATATTCCAGTCGTTAAGGAGACTTCAGAGATTTTACGGAATCCTTGCATCTGATATGGCCTCAGGCAGATACGACGATAGAACTATTGGAGATCCATTTGACGGCAAGTTACATACCCACTTCTTGTTCTTATTTGTTTTCACGCATTGGTTATTTGAAAATCTTTTTTATTTTAGCATGCGAATGCTTCGTTATGGCCGAGTGGTGTATGAAAGAATACGACATGTACGGTGTCATAGATTGGGCGGTTGAAGCTTATAAAAAATGGAAAGAAAACGGTCGACCGGAATGTATACCTACCGAAATGTTACACTATTTCATAGTCGGATCATCGGCGTTTACTGGTAAGTGTTTAATGGTTTGGAAGAAGATGATAACACATTTTTATTTCTCAGACGTTTTGAACGGGGAAGGGGTTTCTCACATTCATATTCACCAACAAAATATAATTGTCTGTAAGCTGTAAAACAAAAGTTATTTGATGTTATAAATCGAAATAGAGTTATCGAGTAAAATATAAGTGCTCCACAATTTATACAACTCGTGTTTAACACAATAGTTCTAATTCTTAAGATAGACCCTAAGAATAAACCGAATTTTTATAAAATAAAAATCATTGATATCTGAGTTATACCATATTTAAATATGTGAATAATCTTTAACTGTATGCGTTTTTTTAAAACCTTTTTCTACAGGATTCAACTATAAAAACATCTTAAGTGCAAACGAATTACCTTACCTAAATTACATTGTAAATTTTGAGAAACATTTCACTCTTATGAAGAATGTATTAGTTGATATGGACAAAAGAAGAGCGATTGACGTATTCGATGAATATAATGTAGGAATGATTATTCCGAAACCTAAAACTTTTTATCAGTATTGTGTACACATATTATATAAAGGGTATCCAGCCGAGGATTAACCCATTGCGATATCTCCTGAGATAATGAAGATATTCAAATTATATTTTTATAAATGCTATTTTATAGATTTTATACTTCTAAACATTTTGAGGTTTAAACATTTTATTTTTATAAAATACCATAATAGTAAAATTATTTTTTAACTTTTTAAACCTGATCTAACATAGGGATTAGGACAACAAATATATCATATTTTAATTGAATTTTATGTTTTGGTAAAATTTGAAACTTTTTTTACTTCTATGGTATTAAATAATACACAATTTTTCTAGCAACTAAAATAAGAAAAAAGATATAAAACCATGAGTTTAATAAAAATAAAATCTATATAATTTGAATATCTTCATTATCTTAGGAAATATCGTAACAGGTATACCCTCTGCTGAACACTCTGTATAGGTACATATTATTTATTGATTTTAGAGAGCTAAAGGAATTGACATGTTTTCTGGTTTTAAGTTTATAAATCTATGTAAAAGAGGTGTTTCTTTACGGACAATAACGAAGGACTCGAAATGCCGGTATCAAACAAAAAATTCCTATTACCGATTGTTGATGCCTTTTAAAGAAGAAGATCTCAGTAGTGATCCTTTGGTAAAAATATATCACGACGTTTTATATGATGAAGAAATTTCAATAATAAAGAAAAAAGCTGTAGAAAACGTAAATATGTTAAAATTAAATCGATAAAGTCTCTGCTATTGTAACTATTTTTAAGTATAAGTTTTAAAAATTAAAACTTAATTATTGATAGACATATTATAGGCTTGTGAACTGTAGTGTTTAGAAAAATCGCCATATGGTTATTAATACTTATTTAATATAGTTATTATGAAGTAATTATTTATGTATATATTGGATAATCCACCGGGATTTACACAGAGCGATATCTCCCGCGAGATATCATAATCGTATTCTGTTTTTTTATGAGTTTCCCTGGGCAAAGACATTTTTTTTGACAATAGTTTGATAATTATTAGTATATTATTAAAGAATTAAAAAAAATAATTATAAAAATTCGTTCGCCCAGGGACGCTCATAAAGAAACAGAATATGATTATGATATCTATTAATACTGAAGATATCGTTCCGTGTAAATCTCGGTAAGACACCATGTATGTATATAAAATATAAATATATTTATCAGCAAACGTAACAATATAACTTGAATAAATAAAAAAGGTTTATTAAAAATATTTTGAAGTGTATAAGATTTTTAGAATGATTATAGTTAAAAACTTTTAATTACTATATTTTTATTGTTGTAGTTTTCGTACGTGAAATTTCGTGATTTTGAAAATATTGAAAATTATTGTTGGTTTTAATTCACAATTCCAATTTTTAAAATATCATATGGTCTGTTATTGCTAAGTATACTATTACTATTACTATTATCTATAGTTTTTTCTTCAGAGTTTCAGTGAAATTACCAATTTTTAATAATAATTATATTATTATTTAAAATAACATGACATAACAGAATTTTTTTCTAAATATCCCTCCGATCTACGACTTCAAATAAAAAATAGAATTAAGTTCAATAATAATTAAGATACTTTTTTTACATTAATATTTTATTCAAACAATAAACTCTGCATCAAAAAATCTCGAGGACTTTGCGAATTTGTCGATTGCTTTGTTACGATACATTTAAATATCATTAGTTAAATATTTGTTAACACTCCAACCGAGTCTTACATTTTTTACATTTATAATCACATAACTATTATAATTAAATTATAACCCATTACTCATTAGCTATTATACCTAGTACCCACCCATCCGCTACTTCTTAAAAAAATGCCGAGACGGCTGCCTCTCGATCTTCACCACTCTACCGTCCAGATTGTTTGCGATTAATGTCCTACACATGTATGCTAATGTATTAATTAATTTTATTAGATGATTGAAACACAAGTAATAACCAGGGCAGGTCATAAACGCACCGAATATTATCGTCTAGGTCAAGTGAATTGGCTTGATGATGTATATTGTGAAAAACATTTGGGTCCTTTAAATGCTCGAACTGAATTATTTTCTGGATGGACTATTCAGACAGCTGAATATTATCAAGTAGTTAATTATGGTCTTGGTGGTCATTACGGATCACACCATGATTATTTCTCAAACAAATATGTATGTATAAAATATTCAAATCTTTTATGGTTGAGAAAGTATTTTTGACCAAATTACCATTAATATACATATGTACAATTGTACAATTATGTACAATATGTACAATATGTATATTGAAAACAAATGTCAAACAAAATACTGAACCTGAAATAAATGGTTTTAATCATATGACTGTGTTTTGTTGACATCATTAAAATATAATCGTGTTTTACTGATTTCAGTAAAATCATATTACTAATCATAATATCGATTTCGAAAAAAAATTGTATTTGATAGATCATGTATTATTTTACAGCACAACAAGAAATACGGCAACAGATTATCAACAGTATTATTTTATGTCAGTACTGATTTATTTAATACAATTGTGTCTATAGAATTTAGACGATGAAAAACTTTTGTTCTGTTTAGTTAAACGATGTCGAAAACGATGGATACACAGTGTTTCCTAGCCTGAACATTGTTTGTCCGGTTGAAAAAGGTTCTGCACTGGTTTGGCAAAATTTACATCCATCCAACGGAAGCGGTAACTGGGCTACTCTGCATGGTTCTTGTCCTCTGTTAAATGGGAATAAATGGAGTAAGCATTATTATCACTAAACCCGAAAAAAACAATATTAGGAAATACGCTCTACTTGAAGTATACAAAAGAATATTTGATTTGCACATTTGGTTGTTAGAATAACATTTTAGTATCTATATAAATGTTAGCAATAAATTATTATTTACCATACTTTTATGACTTAACAAATTAAGAACTAATTATTTCTATGGTTACTTGTAGTTATGACCAAATGGATATATGAAGAAGGACAATTTTTATCTTATAAATGGAAAGATAAATATCTTGAAAATGAATCAACATGAGAACATATGTTAATCACACAAGATTAAACAGTAATGAAATATTTGGGGTTGTTAGAATCTAAGAAATTAAAAGAAATGATTTTTATATTATAAACTAAACTAATCAACAAATTGCTCCGGTTTAATAAATATTTTTCGTTTGTTTTATTCCTATCTCTAAAATGATTTATCACTATATCAACCGCTAGCACAGAACTTTGAAATTTTGATTTATCGTAGGGAAATGAGGTACTAGCTTTTAAAATTGTTTCGTTGAATAGTACCGAATCAGCATTGATTATTGGCATTATAGTGGATTTTAGTGTTCAGATTAAATTCTCTCCCCCTAATATATATGTACTTAATTGATTTATTATAGATAGGCGTAATGGCATAAACATATGTCTAATGATTAAATTACGGTGGACATATATATATTTATATACATGGGCGAACAGACGCCTAACCAGATGTTACGCTAAATAATTCAAAATTTTAATCTAAAAAATTATTTTATTATTTGGTGATCTAAATTAATCACGTATAATGTTAGGAAACAATCAAAAGTATTTAGAAAATTGTGGTAATAAATTAAATGGGTGTTGAGCTAAAATATATACTGCTAATTGCTAACACGCTGTACACGACAAAGCGTAAAAGTCAGAGTACCTAATACAATTATTTTAAATTTGATCAAACCTGTTATATTTAATTTAATAACTAAAAATGTTCTAGTTCAATATATTTATAACATAATGAATTGTGTTTCTGCTTAAATTTTTAATTTGTTACTGAATAACTCTTCGTAGTACCTAATTAAATTATTTATTTTATAAGCCATAGAAATATGTTTGAATACTTAGCATTGTTTTTCTCATTGTTGACGCTGTATGAAGGACTGCATACATCACGAGTAGAGTTGATGCAACTGTATGAATTACAAACGGAACAATTTAATGCGTTTAATAATTACTTGGACTTGGAGATGATACGTTTGGAAGAATTAAAAAAGTAAAATTCAATATTAATGGATACATGTTTAATATTTTGACCTCAATTAATTAATTTAGATAAATAAAAAAAAATACCCACCAATTAATTCTAAAGTCCCGTTAACAAAATCAGAAACATAAAAGTATTCCTTTATAATATAAAGATAATAAATATCTTTTTAGAAAAAATGTATATAATCTATATTATAAGTCGGATTTTATGACTAATACGTGCATACAACTTTTTTGTACACAGTTATATATAAATAACCCAAATATTATGATAATTAAACAGCACAATTGCATAATAACTAAATGATAATTAAAAATAAGTGATTCGATTTGATATCTCATTTTTAAAAATCGAATAGATACATACTATACATTTTCGTACGACATAATATGTTTAGATAAACCGGGCGATAACAAGTTTTACCATTTGTTTTGGTTAATAGGTATCTAAATTTCAGACCTTCTACACCAATAATTAACATTATCCAACTTCAATACCTGGCTAATCAATAAATAGCGTTTATCCGTAAGGATGGTCAAACGATAAAAGTCCTTAAAATATTTCAACTTATTGGTAAGTAATTATCAATTTGTATTGGTGACTAAATCCCGAAACGTTGTCATAAGCCATAAGGATTGGCTAATTTTAGACTTCGGACACATATATACATAACATACACGTGATTTTAGCAAATCACAATTAATATCTGCAGTGGCAGGTGCCAGATTCGTTACTAAAAAGTTCAAACCGTATAGCTGAGTTGGTTACTACGCTGGTTTTTAATTTATTGTACACAGTTCTTTGTAAATGGCGATTGAATTTTGTGTGTTGAAATACAATTTTTCGATAGAACTTTGGCTGTCATAAACGAATGGCGAGATCAAAACATTAAAACGAAAAAAACCTACTTACACAATCATATCAACGCTATACTATTGACGTCACGACTGTACGACAGACTGTTAGAAATTGAACGTTTGATGAACAACAGACAGTCGATAGAAAGTAATCATAAGAAAATCATTTATAAGTATATGTACAATATATGTTTCTGTTTTATTTATGTTCCACATTTTGTGATAAAATGTTTGTTGAATCACTATAACACATTTCATATAATATAGCATTGAATGATGCAACTGACGAGAGCAAAAACATCAGTTGGAAAAAGGTGAACATGACAATAAGAGAAGTAGGGTATCTTCAACGGTTCTACTCGATTCCTGTTTCAGACATTGTGGCTGGCAGGTTTAACGATCGCATCATCGGCGATCCATTGGACGGTATATATAAGTTTTGAAAGTCTACACAATGTTAATATTTATCATCTTTAAAGAGGGAGTTTTTTTTTTTTATTGAAAAATGTTCTTTTAATATTTTTAAACTGTATACAATTAATACAATAAGTAATATACAAGTAAATATAAAAATGTACAAGGTTGATTGCCGGATTTGGTATTCCAGTAATGCTACATTGAGAGACACCTGCTTTTATAGAATGAGTAATGGATAGTTCATCCTCACATCTCACTGGTAATCTTGTGAAGGTTTTAATATATAGCCATTTCGACCAAAATGATTGCATATTATTCTTATGGCTACATAATTTATGTATTAAACATGTTTTTTCTGATTTCAGCATGTGAATGTTTCGTTATATTGAAATATTTTTTTGAAAACCATAAAATGTACCAAGTCAATAATTGGGCTTTTGAAACTTATAAAAAGTGGATAGACGGTGGCCAACAAAATTGTGTAAACATTGAGGAATTGACTTTCTACATGATGTCATCGTCACTGTTCACTGGTAAATACCGTTTGAAAAATGTTGATTTAGGTTTTTACACCTATGCAATCATACATAATAAACTTTCTAATGCTTATTTTTAGGTTTTAATTTCAGACCTTTTTTTATTTCTAATGGATTAAACTATCCAAAAACAGCAGAGAAATTTGAGCAATACAGTTCTCTAATGAGAAATGATTATAATGAAACCAACGTGAGAAGAACATTGAAGGCAATGTACCCACATTTCAAAGTATGAAACTTTTTATAATTTCTTTGTAGTCTATATCTATGGCCGCGTATAAAAGAAACTAAATGAACTTATTTGTTGATTTTAGAATTTGCCTAGGAATGAATGCTACACTAAATTTAGAACCATTTGCAATCATGGTGCATCTTTAAAGGGCTTAACTTATGGACAATGCCGATACCAAACAAAGAATGTGTACTATAGAATATTGATGCCCTTTAAGGAAGAAGATGTTAGCAGTGATCCATTTATCAAAATATATCATGATGTATTATACGACGGAGAAATTGTATTAATAAAATCTATGGCAATAGAATTCGTAAGTAGTCTATAGATAGGATTAGCTTTTGTTTTATGTGTACCTGTAGAATGTTAGATTTGCGTAATTTAGCCGAAGACAGGAAGACAATGTTTTTCGATATAATTTGTAATAATCAGAGTTAACACTCCGTAGTAGATAAAACTTTAAAAAAGCATCATAATAATTTTTTTATAAATTACAAAAAATAAATTAAAATAGTCGTATAAATGTTGTTCCAATCCTATATATATTTTAAGAGGGTAAAGTTAAATACCTAAAACAATTCTTGTAAAAATATATTATAAATAACAAAAAAGTAATATCAAAATTGGAAAAGAACGAAAAAAACCAAATAAAATGTTCATAATTTCATTCTACGTGGTATGAATCCAATCCATAGGTATCACATAGCTTTGTTTTAGAAACAAAAAGCAATTCCTAAAAATCCGAACTTTAGTTATGATTCATCTGCTGGTCTGATGATCTTTAGAAGTAAAGGTCCCTACAAAATGTCTGTTCTGTTGATCATAAACTATACACCGACATTTACGACTTTTATTCGTTTTAAAAAACACGATGGTCAATATAAGACTGGAACAAATTCCAAATGAAAAATCTTCTACATTAGTTTAGCAGCATAATTCAATTTGTAGAAACTTTTAATTGTATAGGTACATCGTACATGTATACTTGTATTTGGAGTATTTCCATTAGGTTTGACTATAATTCAAATTTTCTATCGTGAAATAAAAAACTTTAAATGATTTAAATGTTCTATAATATTATCCGTAATAGACTTTTAAAACACGAATGATTTGTACTAGCGACTTATTTATTTTACGACCAACTTGGTGTGACCATCGGCTATTTGCAGCGGAACCAGCAAATGATGTGCATCCTCGTGATATTGCCATCAGCGTTTTGCTTTTTGTTTTGCTAAATACCCATGTACCATAATATGAAGTGTATACTTATATTATCTGATCATATATTATCACCAGATGACTAGGTCATTGGGTAAAAATATATCAACCGGTAATACCGTTACTGACGAAAGAATTGATTCGGGTCAATACTTTTGGATAGAAGAAGAACACGCTGAAAAACATTTTAGTTCACTAAACGCACGTATTGAATGTATGACAGAATTTTCTACAAAGAACGCTGAAAGATATCAAGTAGTTAATTATGGTGTTGGTGGTCCTTATATTGTTCCACATATTGACCCACTAAAGCCAAATAAAAGTTCATCTACGGTGCGTATTAAAGTATTTAACTATTTTTTAGCATCTTCGACGTAACGATTACACGGTGTACTGTTGCTTAAACTTGCTTTCAATTACATTTTCAATTGCTGACATTTATCATCGTACATAAATGATTCGGCTTTTTAAAATGCTTTTATAAGTTCTTCATACCAAATGTAAGAGCGGAATAAATAATAATTAATGGCGCAAAAAAAACAAAAATATTTCCTCAAGCGTTGGTATAATATGTAATATAATTATTTAATAGATAAGTTTGTTGTGTTTTATAGTTCATGGAATTCGGCAACAGATTAATAACAACGTTATTTTATGTCAGTACCATATTTAATCAAGCCCATAATTCTTTGTAGCCGTTAAAAATATTTTTTTTACTTTTTCCAGTTGTCTGACGTTGAAGATGATGGATTCACGGCATTTCCTAGATTACATTTTAACTCTCCAGTAGAAAAAGGAGCCGCTTTAGTTATGCATAATCTATATATATCTAATGGAACTGTTAACCCAAAAACTTACCATGGATCATGTCCTATATTAAAAGGAAATAAATGGGGTACGAATTACTTTTAAATGCTAGAACGCTAAATACTGCTGTAAGCCTGTAAGCAATATTATTGATTTAAAAGGGTGAGAAAAACTTTCCAGCTGCAATGTAGAGTGTTGTCTTTTTTAAATTTTTCTTATGATCGTTGACTACAGATTTTTTTTAAATTTTACTTGTATACATTCCCTTATTATTTCATCTATGTTATTATACAAGGACACTGAAGCTCTATTTTAATATATTTTTTAGATTTTAAGCGAAACGAATGAACTTTATGGTTTTATCGTGATGTGTACTTATTTTGCTTTTTTTATGTGAATGTATACATGGTTTCGATCAAAAACATTGATCCGATATGTACCTACAAATTTAGAGCATTTATGACAGGGAATGTCGTTTAATTTATACTTTCAGGGATTGGGGGGTTAATTTTTTAATTTCTCATTAGTTTTTCGAATAATTGAGAAAAACTTGGAAAAAATTACAAAAAACTTCAACCCATATCGTGAATCGACTTGTTTGTATTTCATGAATATTAGATTTTTATTGAATCATTTTCAAATATTTTTAAACGAAAAAGTTTTTACTTTTTACATGCGAACATCAATTAAACATAATGAAATAATAGTAATGAGAAATATTATTAATCTTTCAATTTTTTCAGTTATGACAAGATGGCTGCGTGAAAGCGGACAACTTTTACCTTACGATTTTAAAAAAAGTGCCGAAATGGATGAAAATATTAAATCACCAAATACTTGAGAATAGTCACAAAATATCATACTATTCTGATATAAGATTCAGAGACGAACTTTTTAAAACTACCTTCGACATGTATAACTATATACAATATATTATATTCTTTTGATAGGGTAAATATTTTATCGCATCAAAATGTTTTAAATGTATTATTATTACAATTTTAATCACACATCAGTGGTTCACAATATTACATATCAGAAATATTTACTCGTAGTTCAAGTATAACTGTGAAGTTGTTTTGAAAATAAAATATTATGCCTAACTATGAATTGAAGGTTTTATTTTGTCAGATGTAATCGATTGTTATTTATGTTGTACACAATACCGCGATATATAAATTAAACCACGAATCGTCCCTTACATCTAACAATTTATATTTCATTCGTTTTAAGATAACGACTAATTTGAATTGTATGTATTTATTTTTTCGAGTTTCTATCCCTAGAAAACAAATTTAAGACTCATGGATTTTCCTTGTAGAGGAAGTAATATCGAGTAGCGTGCTACGCGTGACGGTCGATTGTCATTGGAGTGTAATACTTAACCATCATGTCCATCAACACAACGTTCTTCACTCTAAATACGTTACCTAATTGGTATATAAAGTACCAAACGATGCAAAAGTGGGTGTAGACTTTTAGGGAGAGTATGTGTAACAGTCGGTAGTATTTATAACATTGTGCAAACGAGTTTGGAAGTAGTATTCGATTATTGGTATATTATTAGTACCGTAACTTTTTAGTATGCTCAAATGTTATAAAAGCCTACAACGTTACATTTATTAAGTCATAGCCATTGTTGCGTTTGTAAATTGGGGAAAAAAATAGTGTTAATATGGATTATTCCTGTATGATTATACTCGCGCCGTATTCAAAGACAAATGCTCATTACGAAATGTCTTAGTTTAATGTGGGTATCTGGTATGGTAATATTATTACGTCGGTTGTAATGATTGATACCATTTTCTGTTGGTTTAATGTTTGATAAATCGAACCTAACATAAATGCAATGGCATTCTATTATTATTATTTATCAAACCGATTGTCATGCACGTGAATCCGTTTTTAAAGATTTCTCATCACAATCGGTCATAGGTTTCGTGACTTTCAGTGAGCTTTTATTATGACTTACTACCTACACTTTGACTGACTCACGCCTTTGGCGACGAAACTGGTCATCTGACACACGTGATGCACTCCGACTCCGCAAGTCGGTGCAGCAACCGTTCGACCTCTAAGACTGCGAATTGGTGTAGGACGCCTTCGACCATATCGACTCACCCTCCGTACCGAGACCGCTGTGGGAGTCAACGTTTAACGAAAAAATACGTTGTAAAAATATTATTTTTGTTAGTATTTTGTATCGATACATGCAATCAGTGAACTGATTCAGTATACCTTGATGTATTGATTACTGTTAAAATTGACTAACTAGAAGGTAATTATAGGTTGAAATGTGGACGGTTTTTAAAACTAATGAGAGAGCGTGTGATGAATATACACAAACAAATCAAGTACAATATAAGAAAAAAAAAATGTACACGTGTACTTGGTTTTGACAGTAATAATATGTCTAATCAACAGAGTACAACCAAATGGAAAGAGAGAACTAACATCATGGAATTTTCTAGTCACAATTATTTACACGCAATAGAAAGTTGGGGAAAAAAAGAGAAACAACATAAACATCTCCAACACACCAAGTACCGTCCGTTCAAAGCAATGTCATTAAAAATCCCTTAGTCTTTGATAGATGAGAATAACATGTTGCCAAAAGTGGTTAATGTAATCGACAACTTTGAGGCCATACAATGTGTCAATGCTACAAAGTTCAGTTACCCCTATTTTGATTTTTCGTTTTGTTCGACCCGCAGTTTATGCATATTTTAGATTATTCGAAAATACGAGGAGAACGAGTGTCCAAAAAAACACGCGGGTTTTTAATTTATTCAACAACGTTCCGGAAAGTGTCGACGAACTTCACCTATATATTCGGAAAGCTGATGAAATTCCCTATCCGACCATCAAATAAACCCAATATAAGTATCCAGGCTTTTCAATTTAAACGGATCCGCGTATTATGCATATGTCACGTTATTTATTTTGAAATACGAGGAGAACGAGAGTCCAAAAAAACACGTGGGTTTTTGATACATTCAACAATGTTCCGGAAAGTGTCGACGAACTTCACCTACACATTCTAAAAGCTGACGAAATTCCCTATCCGACGATCAAATATACCCAAGACCCATGTATAGATTTTTCGTTTCAATAAGATCCGTGATTTACGCATATTTAAGTATTTAGTCACAATGGATATTTCCATTATTTTCGAAATCAAGAATATTTTAAATTAACGTTTTATTAAAATCACAAGAACATAAAATACAATACTATGTTCATAACACAAGTTTTGCCATTTATTGGCACTGGTTTGTGGTCGATCGGATAAAGTGGGTGGGCTACCTGAACTTGGCTCACCTTATTGAAATTTGCTTATAAAAATCGTAAAAATGATATGCTAATTATGGGAATTGATTTGCTATTATTTGCTAATTATTTGCTATTATTTGAAGATAATATATTCTAAAAAATATTATGTGGGTGGGCCAAGTTCATGGACGTCTAGAGATGGACAACATTTTTCATACATCGATGTTTCGATGTATCAATACATCGAATCTATAAACATCGATGTTTCGATGTATCAATACATCGAATCTATAAACATCGATGTTTTTTCGATATTTTAACATAAAACGTTTTCAGAACATTGAAAAATTTAAAAAAAAAAAAAAAACCGTGGTTCGAATAAAACAAAAAATCTAAACAGGGGTCTTGGGTTTATTCGGTCATCGGATAGGAAATTTCGTCAGCTTTCCGAATATGTAGGTGAAGTTCGTCGACACTTTCCGGAACATTGTTGAATGTATCAAAAACCCTCGTGTTTTTTTTGGACTCTCGTTCTCCTCGTATTTCAAAAAAAAATAACGTGACATATGCATAATACGGGGATCCGTTTAAAACGAAAAGCCTGGATACGTATATTGAGTTTATTCGATGGTCGGATAGGAGATTTCATCAGCTTTCCGAATATATAGGTGAAGTTCGTTGACAATTTCTGGAACGTTGTTGAATAAATTAAAAACTCGCGTGTTTTTTTGGACTCTTGTTCTCCTCGTATTTTCGAATAATCTAAAATATGCCTAAACTGCTGGTCGAATAAAACGAAAAATCTAAATAGGGGTCTCGGGTTTATTCGGTCATCGGATAGGGAATTTCGTTATCTTTCCGAATATGTAGGTGAAATTCGTCGACACTTTCCGGAACATTGTTGAATAACCTAAAAACTGAATCCACGCCATTGACTACATTTTTTTTTAAAACATCGATAAATATGCGTAAATCGCGGATCTTATTAAAACGAAAAATCTAAATAGGGGTCTTGGGTTTATTTGATCGTCGGATATGGAATTTTGTCAGCTTTCAGAATATGTAGGTGAAGTTCGTCGACACTTTCCGGAACATTGTTGAATGTATCAAAAACCCACGTGTTTTTTTGGACTCTCGTTCTCCTCGTATTTCAAAAAAAATAACGTGACATATGCATAATACGCGGATCCGTTTAAAACGAAAAGCCTGGATACGTATATTGGGTTTATTCGATGGTCGGATAGGGAATTTCATCAGCTTTCCGAATATATAGGTGAAATTCGTCGACAATTTGTGCTAAAACAATTATTATGACTTTATGACGCCATCTTGTGTAGGACTATGGTTTCTGAGGTTTAGCGCCCAGTATTCATGTAGATGCAACTGATATACATGCTCTCTTATCACAGATCGTTCGGAAAACAGTCCCCTAATCTTGGTCCCCTAACTTCACACTCGTTTTTTTTAACTATACTATTTTGTATATCGGTTATCACAAAGAGTGTAAAATTAATTACGATATTATTTTCATGCAAGGTATACTGATAGCTGGTTGATATCAGGGATTGAAATTGTTATCAAAACGGATTCGTGGTCTACGAGGTCCAAAGAGTTACTCTATGCCCTATGGGATATATCCACCTCGGAGCTAGAGATAATAAAATTATCTTTGTTTACGAGCGACGGTGATAACAATAATAATTGTAATATGTATATATTTATTTATTTACTAGTGTATACATTTCAAAGATATAATTAAAAATACTATAAAAGAACAAATTAAAAACAAAAAAAGTGATTGTTCTATGTCACATTTGATGAGTCTATACAAATGAATACACATATTTTTTTCAGCATTAAATACTAATATTTTAAGATAAAAGTTTATTATTGAAATAAGTACCTATTAAAAAAGATATTTGAAATTTTTAACTTTGTAAATTTGTTTAAATTATAAATGCCTATGTGGAATTTTAATCATTTATCTAACATGTAGACAAATAGCCAAGTATCTAATTTAATTCCTCGATGATTCAGATATTGATTTCTATAGAAATTTAAATGTTTCAGAAACACCCTGTCTATACAAAAATCATAAAAACTCAATTCTTAGTACATCATTAAATCCTAAAAATATACTGCAGACTCCCGCCAATTTGGATGGAGCTCTGAGTTGGAACCTCTTGGCACGGACCCAGTTACAGGACTGTGAGCCCCCTCCACCACGACATGGTGGGTTCCGTTGGGGGAGGGGGGGCCTAACCTTACCTATCCTAACCTTACCTATCGTAACAAATTGGAAAAAAAAGAGAAAAAGAGAGCGCGAAAGAGAGAGAGAAAGAGACAGAGATTGAGAGAAAGAGAAAGAAAGAGAAATACAATGTCTAACAATATATTTACATAGATACTGTAATGACTCAAAAATGAACCCGATGAAATGGCCATTCAATTAATGCGTTATTACAATTCGAGAGAGTTGCTCGGTCTTGAATCTGGAGCAGGCCAGGTCAATTGTGTTGCGGAAGGGTAGCAATATTAAAGTCTTACCTTATCTGTACTCAGACGTAGGATATGAATAAAATACTGCGCGTATGAAATGGCTGGATGGCAGACTCAACTCAACACTTGCAGTTTGCACAGACTTTCTGTCCTCGACAGTCGGGTTCTTACGTCCAAGAATTATACTGACAATCAAGCCCGCTTGCGCACACGATGGCAAGATCAAGCTGAAGTTAATCCTAGTCCTTGAATTCGTCTGTCCCAAGCTAGAATCAAGTGAAAACAGCATCCTATAATTTCTGATAATAGCTATTCATGTCATCTCTTTTAAATATATGAAATAAGCCAAGTCGTTTATGCAAAATGTTTACACAGGTAAATTTGGTGCAATTAGGCTTTCGGAAAAACATACTTTTTTTGTTACGGCACAAATAAACTGTAGCAAAAGCGAATTAATTTTATTCGGCGCAAATGGGTGATTCCAATCATAATAGTAATAATAATAATAATAATAATATAATAAATAATGGATTATTTTGTGTTTATGTATTGGACAATTTAGTTGGTTTTGTTTATAGAGGTGTACATATTAATATGATTAAGGCCCATATTTATACTTAACATTAGAGCACGATGCATGACAATCAAAGTATACCGCAACTACATCAAAATAAATTTAATATAAAGAGAGCCTCAAATGGTTGTAAGAGAGGGAGAGAGTAAAATAGTAAATAATTGCAGTCAAAATTATTTAAAATAATGAAAAAGAGGATCAAAGAGTTATGAGATTATACTACAATTCAATTCGTACAGTTTACAATGTTTACATACACAAAAAAAGTATTTTAAATGCAATGGAAGCGCTTTATATTTTGATATTAATGATCTGTCAAAAAGGTATAGGTACCTACAGTCAGATTATTTTCAAATTTTTATATATATATATATATATATCACAGTGTTAAATATTTACAAATGATATTTCAAATGATTTATGTTTGTTCGATATTTTTTGAAAATTATTTCTATTTTGGTTTATACATGGTTTTAATAATATGTTAGTTATGAGACTGCTAAGTGCTGAGTAATATACTAATATGTGACTATAAATGACAGTTTGAGTTTTAATTATTTCATTACTTTAGTAACTTTAATTTGAAGTCAATCAATTTTAAACGGTTATCAGTTATTTTACATAGAATACTGCATAACATTACTAAATTATACCTTTAATATGTATAAATATTTAGCTCTTGTCTCTTTGTTGTTGATATCTGTAGCTGCACGAAAAAAATACTGGCATACATCACAATTAGGACTTAGACAGCTATATGATTTACAAAATGAACACTTTGAAGTATTTCATGATTATTTAGACTTGGAAACTAAACGGTTGGAGGAATTGAAAATGTAAATCTTATTTTTAATGGTATAATTGACAAATATTTTGTTCTAAGGTTTTTAGCTAGTGAAAAAATAACTATTATTTGTAAACAACTTATAGGTTATTAATATTATTATACTTGTATTAAAGCGTAGAATTTAGGATTTCTCATTTATTACGTCCACATCAATTTTTTTTTAATCCTTACTATAAAGTAAAAACATATTCGTAGACGACTTGTGAGTAAAAACGCACCAAACATTACCCAGTGAAAATATTGATTATAATTGTCACTTTGACTTTGAATTGTTTTCTAAGTTATGACTTTGTGCATAAAGAAATTATGTGTTGGAAGTTAATTGTATAATTGATACAAGTAAAAGTTAATCGAATAAGATTTAGCTTAAATTGAAATTATTATATAATGTATTATTTATTAATTCTTTGGCCTTTGTACAGTTTTTAGTATAATACTTATAACGTATAACTTAATGTTAAAAAGTAATTTAGTTGCAATAAACGAATGGCGCAGACAAAAAATTACTACGGAAAATTTACACAATCACGTAAGTGTTTTGAAGAGAATGACGTTTTTACACCAAAAACTTCTCAAAATTGACGATTTGATGGATAACAAACAATCTATGGAAGGTGATCAAATTACAAATGGAAATATAAGAGCACTTTTCAGTGTATAATGGCACACACGTTTATTAAATCAAATGCACCTATATTATCTGTTATAATAAAGCGTTAAGCAAAATTGACGAGTACAAAGACCTCAGTGGGGATCATACGCATTATATATTCCAGTCGTTAAGGAGACTTCAGAGATTTTACGGAATCCTTGCATCTGATATGGCCTCAGGCAGATACGACGATAGAACTATTGGAGATCCATTTGACGGCAAGTTACATACCCACTTCTTGTTCTTATTTGTTTTCACGCATTGGTTATTTGAAAATCTTTTTTATTTTAGCATGCGAATGCTTCGTTATGGCCGAGTGGTGTATGAAAGAATACGACATGTACGGTGTCATAGATTGGGCGGTTGAAGCTTATAAAAAATGGAAAGAAAACGGTCGACCGGAATGTATACCTACCGAATTGTTACACTATTTCATAGTCGGACCATCGGCGTTTACTGGTAAGTGTTTAATTATTTGGAAGAAAATGATATCACATTTTTATTTCTCAGACGTTTTGAACGGGGAAGGGGTTTCTCACACTCATATTCACCAACAAAATATAATTGTCTGTAAGCTGTAAAACAAAAGTTATTTGATGTTATAAATGGTGCTTAATAATGTAATTACTATGTGAATCGAAATAGAGTTATCGAGTAAAATATAAGTGCTCCACAATTTATACAACTCGTGTTTAACACAATAGTTCTAATTCTTAAGATAGACTCTCAGAATAAACCGAATTTTTATAAAATAAAAATCATTGATATCTGAGTTATACCATATTTAAATATGTGAATAAACTTTAACTGTATGCGTTTTTTTAAAACCTTTTTCTACAGGATTCAACTATAAAAACATCTTAAGTGCAAACGAATTACCTTACCTAAATTACATTGTAAATTTTGAGAAACATTTCACTCTTATGAAGAATGAATTAGTTGATATGGACAAAAGAAGAGCGATTGACGTATTCGATGAATATAATGTAGGAATGATTATTCCGAAACCTAAAACTTTTTATCAGTATTGTCTACACATATTATATAAAGGGTATCCAGCCGAGGATTAACCCATTGCGATATCTCCTGAGATAATGAAGATATTCAAATTATATTTTTATAAATGCTATTTTATAGATTTTATACTACTAAACATTTTGAGGTTTAAACATTTTATTTTTATAAAATACCATAATAGTAAAATTATTTTTTAACTTTTTAAACCTGATCTAACATAGGGATTAGGACAACAAATATATCATATTTTAATTGAATTTTATGTTTTGGTAAAATTTGAAACTTTTTTTACTTCTATGGTATTAAATAATACACAATTTTTCTAGCAACTAAAAAAATAAGATATAAAACCATGAGTTTAATAAAAATAAAATCTATATAATTTGAATATCTTCATTATCTTAGGAAATATCGTAACAGTTATACCCTCTGCTGAACACTCTGTATAGGTACATATTATTTATTGATTTTAGAGAGCTAAAAGAATCGACGTGTTTTCTGGTTTTAAGTTTATAAATCTATGTAAAAGAGGTGTTTCTTTACGGACAATAACGAAGGACTCGAAATGCCGGTATCAAACAAAAAATTCCTATTACCGATTGTTGATGCCTTTTAAAGAAGAAGATCTCAGTAGTGATCCTTTGGTAAAAATATATCACGACGTTTTATATGATGAAGAAATTTCAATAATAAAGAAAAAAGCTGTAGAAAACGTAAATATGTTAAAATTAAATCGATAAAGTTTCTGCTAATGTAAATATTTTTAAGTATAAGTTTTAAAATTTAAAACTTAATTATTGATAGACATATTATAGGCTTGTGGACTGTAGTGTTTAGAAAAATCGCCATATGGTTATTAATACTTATTTAATATAGTTATTATGAAGTAATTATTTATGTATATATTGGATGTCCCACCGGGATTTACACAGAGCGATATCTCCCGCGAGATATCATAATCGTATTCTGTTTTTTTATGAGTTTCCCTGGGCAAAGACATTTTTTTTGACAATAGTTTGATAATTATTAGTATATTATTAAAGAATTAAAAAAAATAATTATAAAAATTCGTTCGCCAAGGGACGCTCATAAAGAAACAGAATATGATTATGATATCTATTAATACTGAAGATATCGTTACGTGTAAATCTCGGTAAGACACCATGTATGTATATAAAATATAATTATATTTATCAGCAAACGTAACAATATAACTTGAATAAATAAAAAAAGGTTTATTAAAAATATTTTGAAGTGTATAAGATTTTTAGAATGATGATAGTTAAACACTTTAAATTACTATATTTTTATTGTTGTTGTTTTCGTACGTAAAATTTCGTTATTTTGAAAATATTGAAAATTATTGTTGGTTTTAATTCACAATTCCAATTTTTAAAATATCATATGGTTTGTTATTGCTAAGTATACTATTACTATTACTATTATCTATAGTTTTTTCTTCAGAGTTTCAGTGAAATTACCAATTTTTAATAATAATTATATTATTATTTAAAATAACATGACATAACAGAATTTTTTTCTAAATATCCCTCCAATCTACGACTTCATATAAAAAATAGAATTAAGTTCAATAATAATTAAGATACTTTTTTTACATTAATATTTTATTCAAACAATAAACTCGGCATCAAAAAATCTCGAGGACTTTGCGACTTTGTCGATTGCTTCGTTACGATACATTTAAATATCATTAGTTCAATATTAGTTAACACTCCAACCGAGTCTTACTTTTTTTACATTTATAATCACATAACTATTATAATTAAATTATAACCCATTACTCATTAGCTATTATACCTAGTATCCACCCATCCGCTACTTCTTAAAAAAATGCCGAGACGGCTGCCTCTCGATCTTCACCACTCTACCGTCCAGATTGTTTGCGATTAATGTCCTACACATGTATGCTAATGTATTAATTAATTTTATTAGATGATTGAAACACAAGTAATAACCAGGGCAGGTCATAAACGCAGCGAATATCATCGTCTAGGTCAAGTGAATTGGATTGATAATGTATATTGTGAAAAACATTTGGGTCCTTTAAATGCTCGAACTGAATTATTTTCTGGGTGGACTATTCAGACAGCTGAATATTATCAAATAGTTAATTATGGTCTTGGTGGTCATTACGGAGCACACACTGATTATTTCTCAAACAATTATGTATGTATCATATATTTAAATCTTGCATGGTTGAGAAAATATTTTTGACCAAATTACCATTAATATACATATGTACGATTGTACAATTATGTACAATATGTACAATATGTATATTGAAAACAAATGTCAAACAAAATACTGAACCTGAAATAAATGGTTTTAATCATATGACTGTGTTTTGTTGACATCATTAAAATATAATCGTGTTTTACTGATACCAGTGTAATCATATTACTAATCATAATATCGATTTCGAAAAAAAATTGTATTTGATAGATCATGTATTATTTTTCAGCACAACAAGAAATACGGCAACAGATTATCAACAGTATTATTTTATGTCAGTACTGATTTATTTAATACAATTGTGTCTATAGAATTTAGACGATGAAAAACTTTTGTTCTGTTTAGTTAAATGACGTCGAAAACGATGGATACACAGTGTTTCCTCGCCTGAACATTGTTTGTCCGGTCGAAAAAGGTTCTGCACTGGTTTGGCAAAATTTACATCCATCCAACGGAAGCGGTCACAGGGCTACTCTGCATGGTTCTTGTCCTCTGTTAAATGGGAATAAATGGAGTAAGCATTATTATCAATAAACCCGAAAAAAATAATATTAGGATATACGCTCTACTTGTAGTATACAAAAGAATATTTGATTTGCACAATTGGTTGTTAGAATAACATTTTAGTATCTATATAAATGTTAGCAATAAATTATTATTTATCATAGTTTATGACTTAACAAATTAAGAACTAATTATTTCTATGGTTACTTGTAGTTATGACCAAATGGATATATGAAGAAGGACAATTTTTATCTTATAAATGGAAAGATAAATATCTTGAAAATGAATCAACATGAGAACATATGTTAATCACACAAGATTAAACAGTAATGAAATATTTGGGGTTGTTTGAATCTAAGAAATGAAATGAAATGATTTTTATATTATAAACTAAACTAATCAACAAATTGCTCCGGTTTAATAAATATTTTTCGTTTGTTTTATTCCTATCTCTAAATTGAAATATCACTATATCAACCGCTAGCACAGAACTTTGAAAAATCGATTTATCGTGGGGAAATGAGGTACTAGCTTTTAAAATTGTTTCGTTGAATAGTACCGAATCAGCATTCATTATTGGCATTATAGTGAATTTTAGTGTTCGGATTATATTCTCTCCCCCTAATCTATATGTACCTAATTGATTTATTATAGAAAGACGTAATGACATAAACATATGTCTAATGATCGAACAGACGCCTAACCAGATGTTCTGCTAAATAATTCAAAATTTTAATCTAAAACATTATTTTATTATTTGACGATCCAAATTAATCACGTATAATGTTAGGAAACAATCAAATGTTATTTAGAAAATTGTAGTAATAAATTAAATGGGTGCCGAGCTAAAATATTTACATGCTAATTGCTAACACGCTGTACACGACAAAGCGTAAAAGCCAGAGTAATACAATTATTTTAAATTTGATCAAACCTATTTATTTGATAACTAATTATGTTCATGTTTAATATATTTAGAACCTAATGTGTCGAGTTTCTACTTAAATTTTAAATTGTTACATATATAAAATATTTATTTTATTATACAACAGAAATTTGTTTGAATACTTAACATTGTTTGTCTTATTGTTGACGCTAAATGAAAGACTTTATACGACACAAGTTAGATCAACTTTAGCGTTAGTTACCCGATGAGGGCTCAAAAATGAAATAATTGTTTCCTGATAAATTACTGTTAAAGTGGAGATCGCTATACGCTATGTAGTATGTAGCTTATGCAAATACGTACTTATATAGTATTTGTTTTATGTTATATTATTTATGATGTTATAACATTTATATTCACATTTTTTTGTCGTTTTTTTAAAAAAAATAGAAATGCGTATTTGTTTACCGACTTTCTATGTATGAGGTATGAGTATTATAAATAGGTACAATTAGTTCGCTTATATACATCTGCATAATATAAATACATATATATATATATATATATCGTTAATTAATTTTGAAATAACTAATACATTATGTTTCTTATTTCATGTATTACCTATTAGTTATTAGTTTATTACTTACAATCTACAATATACATGATACAAATTGTATGATTATGAATAAAAGAATATTGCTTCTTATCTAATACATTTTAGTAATGTAATAAATAATTTACTACTTTTTATATAACATCTTCTTTTTAGTGGCTTATATTAATTACCTAATTATAAATAAACCATAATAAAGGTAATTTTATACACATAATATGAGTTAAGGAAACAAAATCAAGAAGGTTGAAATATTGAAAACAGTATTTTTTCTTGTAGTTTATAATTCTGGATATTTTTAGGTAGACCAGAATCACAACCCGGTACATGACATATACATCCACCTTAGGTAAAACTCTAAAAGTTTAAACTTTATCAGCTGACGTTGATTCGACAGATTTGCTTCTTACCACTGTAAACATTGTATACATAAGGTATGATAGATATCTCTATCTTTATGGTAATCACGGATTATATTATACTTCATTAAAAATTCAATTTTTGTGGTGGGGTAAGACCCCGACTGCGAATACGCCAAAAAACCATCTTTGACAAGTATTTATCGATATTACTTTTATCTACAGACTTACTGACTACTGTCACAGTGTTTAGTGTTTTTGAATACGTACCTAGTACCTACTACCTACTAAGTTATGCATTATTTTATATCTGCATAATGTTGAAGTTACATAAGTAAAGTTTTTTTTTTTAACTTTTTTATTATACATACAATCTGTAATTTTTTATTACAATAAGCATGCGTGTGGACAGATATTTTTACAACTTGATTATATACTGATAAAAGGAGCCACCCAATGGCGACACTTTACGACATGATAGTTTTTTTTTAACATTTTACATTTATATATTTACATTTTTTTTTTTTTTTGTTAATTATTGGTAATAAGGTCTCTACACCACCTTCTTTTCAATCTACGAGGCGGATTTCCTGGTATGGTGTCTGAGCTAAGGGCTGAGATAAGAGGGTTGGGATGGTTTAACAGTCGGGAGCGATATCGTTTGAATAGAATTTTTGCCGTTTCATTTATGGTGTTTATTTTAAGATCGGTATGTAGGGTGTGATTTGAGACGTAGAACGGGGCATTAGTGATGATACGTAGGGTCGTGGATTGAAAAGTTTGTATTTTTTTGATGTGTGAGTTTTTTGCTGCGCCCCATAACTGGATCCCATATGTCCAGATGGGCATTAGTAAGCTTTTATAAAGAGTTAATTTTGTTTTTGTAGTAAGTTTTGAGTGTTTATTAAGTAGGAATTGTAGTGACTTGCGTCTAGAATTTAAAAGGATTTTTTTCTTTTTTATGTGCTCTGCCCAGGTTAAGCGTTGGTCCAGAAACAAGCCTAAATAGCGAGCGCTAGTGGATTTTGGAATATTTTGATTGTTTAGATATATAGGTGGGACAGTTCCATGTTTTAAGGTAAATGTTAGATGGGTAGATTTCTCGTTATTAATTTTGATTTTCCAATTATCGTACCAGGAAGACATGAGATCTAAATGGTTCTGTAGATTCGAGCCAGCAGTTATTGGGTCTTCGTGCGAGGAGTAAATAATTTTGTCGTCGGCAAAATCTGCAACTGAGGTGTGGGGGGTTGTCGGTTGGTCAGCTGAATAGAGGTTATAAAGTATGGGAGATGAGACGGCTCCTTGAGGGACCCCTGCAGAAATTTGGGCCAAGGTTGAAATTTCCGATCCAATTTTGATGACAAAATGACGGTCTTCAAGATAAGATTTATAAAATAAGTAGTAGGGTAGAGGTAGGATTTTTTTTAATTTGAACAAGAGACCAGGATGCCATACCTTGTCGAAAGCTTGAGCAATGTCGATGAGGACTGCTGAACAATATTCTTTTTTTTCCAAGGAATTAGATATAGAGTCAGTCAATCTGTGTATTTGGTGTACGGTAGAGTGGCCTTCACGAAACCCGAATTGGGTTTGTGGAATAACTGGTAAAACATTTAAGAAAGGGGAGATTCGTTTTAATATAATTTTTTCACAGATAAGTAAAGTTAATTATTGTTTTACAACTTTCAAACACAATTTCAATATAAATAACTCTAAAATTATTGGTGCAAATTTTGACTAAATTAAATCAGAAATACAAGAAAAATTAACTGAATATTATTTTGAGTTAAAATTTGTTGACATTTTAAAAACAAAAGTTTGTATCTTTACAGGACATACTAAGGGTGGCATAAAAAAATTTAGGAAAACATAGGTTTTACGGTAACTTGATCATTGAAAAAATAAAACTCAAACTAAAGCATTTTTAAATCCAACAAATCACCCTATATATATATATCAAAGACATGATCCAAAAATGTAATTGAAAACTTATTTTATACATATTTTTCATATTTTATTATTTATTGATTCATCATTAATCAATTAGTGTGTTAGCATACAACAACAATTTATTTAGATAATTGTAATAATAAATTAAATTTAAATGGGTGCTCAGCAAAACTATTTACATGCTAATACGTTTTACAGAACAAAGTGTAACAGTTAGAGCTATACACAATTATTTTAAATTTGATCAAACCTGTTATATTTAATTTAATAACTAAAAATGTTCTAGTTCAATATATTTATAACATAATGAATTGTGTTTCTGCTTAAATTTTTAATTTGTTACTGAATAAATCTTCGTAGTACCTAATTAAATTATTTATTTTATAAGCCATAGAAATATGTTTGAATACTTAGCATTGTTTTTCTCATTGTTGACGCTGAATGAAGGACTGCATACATCTCGAGTAGAGTTAATGCAACTGTATGAATTACAAACGGAACAATTTAATGCGTTTAATAATTACTTGGACTTGGAGATGATACGTTTGGAAGAATTAAAAAAGTAAAATTCAATATTAATGGATACATGTTTAATATTTTGTCCTCAATGAATTAATTTAGATAAATAAAAAAAAATACCCACCAATTAATTCTAAAGTCCCGTTAACAAAATCAAAAACATAAAAGTATACCTTTATAATATAAAGATATAAATATCTTTTTAGAAAAAATGTATATAATCTATATTATAAGTCGGATTTTATGACTAATACGTGCATAAAACTTTTTTGTACACAGTTATATATATATATATATAAATAAACCAAATATTATGATTATTCAACAGCACAATTGCATAATAACTAACTGATAATTAAAAATAAGTGATTCGATTTGATATCTCATTTTTAAAAATCGAATAGATACATATTATACATTTTACGTACGACATAATATGTTTAGATAAACCGGGTGATAACAAGTTTTACCATTTGTTTTGGTTAAAAGGTATCTAAATTTCAGACCTTCTACACCAATAATTAACATTATCCAACTTCAATACCTGGCTAATCAATAAATAGCGTTTATCCGTTAGGATGGTCTAAAGATAAAAGTCCTTAAAATATTTCAACTTATTAGTAAGTAATTATCAATTTGTATTGGTGACTAAATCCCGAAACGTTGTCATAAGCCATAAGGATTGGCTAATTTTAGCCTTCGGACACATATATACATAACATACACGTGGTTTCAGCAAATCACAATTAATATCTGCAGTGGCAGGTGCCAGATTCGTTACTAAAAAGTTCAAACCGTATAGCTGAGTTGGTTACTACGCTGGTTTTTAATTTATTGTACACAGTTCTTTGTAAATGGCGATTGAATTTTGTGTGTTGAAATACAATTTTTCGATAGAACTTTGGCTGTCATAAACGAATGGCGAGATCAAAACATTAAAACGAAAAAAACCTACTTACACAATCATATCAACGCTATACTATTGACGTCACAACTGTACGACAGACTGTTAGAAATTGAACGTTTGATGAACAACAGACAGTCGATAGAAAGTAATCATAAGAAAATAATTTATAAGTATATGTACAATATATGTTTCTGTTTTATTTATGTTCCACATTTTGTGATAAAATGTTTGATGAATCACTATAACACATTTCATATAATATAGCATTGAATGATGCAACTGACGAGAGCAAAAACATCAGTTGGAAAAAGGTGAACATGACAATAAGAGAAGTAGGGTATCTTCAACGGTTCTACTCGATTCCTGTTTCTGACATTGTGGCTGGCAGGTTTAACGATCGCATCATCGGCGATCCATTGGATGGTATATATAAGTTTTGAAAGTCTACACAATGTTAATATTTATCATCTTTAAAGAGGGAGTTTTTTTTTTTTATTGAAAAATGTTCTTTTAATATTTTTAAACTGTATACAATTAATACAATAAGTAATATACAAGTAAATATAAAAATGTACAAGGTTGATTGCCGGATTTGGTATTCCAGTAATGCTACATTGAGAGACACCTGCTTTTATAGAACGAGTAATGGATAGTTCATCCTCACATCTCACTGGTAATCTTGTGAAGGTTTTAATATATAGCCTGATTTCGACCAAAATGATTGCATATTATTCTTACGGCTACATAATTTATGTATTAAACATGTTTTTTTCTGATTTCAGCATGTGAATGTTTCGTTATATTGAAATATTTTTTTGAAAACCATAAAATGTACCAAGTCAATAATTGGGCTTTTGAAACTTATAAAAAGTGGATAGACGGTGGCCAACAAAATTGTGTAAACATTGAGGAATTGACTTTCTACATGATGTCATCGTCACTGTTCACTGGTAAATATCGTTTGAAAAATGTTAATTTAGGTATTTACACCCATGCAATCATACATAATAAACTTTCTAATGCTTATTTTTAGGTTTTAATTTCAGACCTTTTTTTATTTCTAATGGATTAAACTATCCAAAAACAGCAGAGAAATTTGAGCAATACAGTTCTCTAATGAGAAATGATTATAATGAAACCAACGTGAGAAGAACATTGAAGGCAATGTACCCACATTTCAAAGTATGAAACTTTTTATAATTTCTTTGTAGTCTATATCTATGGCCGCGTATAAAAGAAACTAAATGAACTTATTTGTTGATTTTAGGATTTGCCCAGTAATGAATGCTACACTAAATTTAGAACAATGTGCAATCATGGTGCATCTTTAAAGGGCTTAACTTATGGACAATGCCGATACCAAACAAAGAATGTGTACTATAGAATATTGATGCCCTTTAAGGAAGAAGATGTTAGCAGTGATCCATTTATCAAAATATATCATGATGTATTATACGACGGAGAAATTGTATTAATCAAATCTATGGCAATAGAATTCGTAAGTAGTCTATAGATACTAGATAGGATTAGCTTTTGTTTTATGTGTACCTGTAGAATGTTAGATTTGCGTAATTTAGCCGAAGACCGGAAAACAATGTTTTTCGATATAATTTGTAATAATCAGAGTTAGGACTCCGTAGTAGATAAAACTTTAAAAAAGCATCGTAATAATTTTTTTATAAAATACAAAAAATAAATTAAAATAGTCGTATACATGTTGTTCCAATCCTACATATATTTTAAGAGGTTAAAGTTAAAAACCTAAAACAATTCTTGTAAAAATATATTATAAATAACAAAAAAGTAATCTCAAAATTTGAAAAGAACGAAAAAAACCAAATAAAATGTTCATAATTTCATTCTACGTGGTATGAATCCAATCCATAGGTATCACATAGCTTTGTTTTAGAAACAAAAAGCAATTCCTAAAAAATACGAACTTTAGTAATGATTCATCTGCTGGTCTGATGATCTTTAGAAGTAAAGGTCCCTACAAAATGTCTGTTCTGTTGATCATAAACTATACACCGACATTTACGACTTTTATTCGTTTTAAAAAACACGATGGTCAATATAAGACTGGAACAAATTCCAAATGAAAAATCTTCTACATTAGTTTAGCAGCATAATTCAATTTGTAGAAACTTTTAATTGTATAGGTACATCGTACATGTATACTTGTATTTGGAGTATTTCCATTAGGTTTGACTATAATTCAAATTTTCTATCGTGAAATAAAAAACTTTAAATGATTTAAATGTTCTATAATATTATCCGTAATAGACTTTTAAAACACGAATGATTTGTACTAGCGACTTATTTATTTTACGACCAACTTGGTGTGACCATCGGCTATTTGCAGCGGAACCAGCAAATGATGTGCATCCTCGTGATATTGCCATCAGCGTTTTGCTTTTTGTTTTGCTAAATACCCATGTACCATAATATGAAGTGTATACTTATATTATCTGATCATATATTATCACCAGATGACTAGGTCATTGGGTAAAAATATATCAACCGGTAATACCGTTACTGACGAAAGAATTGATTCGGGTCAATACTTTTGGATAGAAGAAGAACACGCTGAAAAACATTTTAGTTCACTAAACGCACGTATTGAATGTATGACAGAATTTTCTACAAAGAACGCTGAAAGATATCAAGTAGTTAATTATGGTGTTGGTGGTCCTTATATTGTTCCACATATTGACCCACTAAAGCCAAATAAAAGTTCATCTACGGTGCGTATTACAGTATTTAACTATTTTTTAGCATCTTCGACGTAACGATTACACGGTGTACTGTTGCTTAAACTTGCTTTCAATTACATTTTCAATTGCTGACATTTATCATCGTACATAAATGATTCGGCTTTTTAAAATGCTTTTAAAAGTCCTTCTTACCAAATGTAAGAGCGGAATAAATAATAATTAATGGCGCAAAAAAAAGAAAAATATTTCCTCAAGCGTTGGTATAATATGTAATATAATTATTTAATAGATAAGTTTGTTGTGTTTTATAGTTCATGGAATTCGGCAACAGATTAATAACAACGTTATTTTATGTCAGTACCATATTTAATCAAGCCCATAATTCTTTGTAGCCGTTAAAAATATTTTTTTTACTTTTTCCAGTTGTCTGACGTTGAAGATGATGGATTCACGGCATTTCCTAGATTACATTTTAACTCTCCAGTAGAAAAAGGAGCCGCTTTAGTTATGCATAATCTATATATATCTAATGGAACTGAAAACTTAAAAACTGACCATGGATCATGTCCTATATTAAAAGGAAATAAATGGGGTACGGATTTCTTTTAAATGCTAGTATGCTAAATACTGCTGTAAGCCTGTAAGCAATATTATTGATTTAAAAGGGCGAGAAAAACTTTCCAGCTGCAATGTAGAGTGTTGTCTTTTTTAAATTTTTCTTATGATCGTTTACTACAGATTTTTTTTAAATTTTTCTTGTATACATTCCCTTATTATTTCATCTATGTTATTATACAAGGACACTGAAGCTCTATTTTAATATATTTTTTAGATTTTAAGCGAAACGAATGAACGTTATGGTTTTATCATGATGTGTACTTAGTCTGCTTTTTTTATGTGAATGTATACATGGTCTCGATCAAAAACATTGATCCGATATGTACCTACAAATTTAGAACATTTATGACAGGGAATGTCGTTTAATTTATACTTTCAGGGAATGGGGGGGTTAATTTTTTAATTTCTCATTAGTTTTTCGAATAATTGAGAAAAACTTGGAAAAAATTACAAAAAACTTCAACCCATATCGTATACATGGTTTCGATCAAAAACATTGATCCGATATGTACCTACAAATTTAGAACATTTATGACAGGGAATGTCGTTTAATTTATACTTTCAGGGAATGGGGGGGTTAATTTTTTTAATTTCTCATTAGTTTTTCGAATAATTGAGAAAAACTTGGAAAAAATTACAAAAAACTTCAACCCATATCGTGAATCGACTTGTTTGTATTTCATGAATACAAGGTTTTTATTCAATCATTTTCAAATATTTTCAAACGAAAAAGTTTTTACTTTTTACATGAGAACATCAATTAAACATACTGAAATAATAGTAATGAGAAATATTATTAATCTTTCAATTTTTTTCAGTTATGACAAGATGGCTGCGTGAAAGCGGACAACTCTTACCTTACGATTTTAAAAAAAGTGCCGAAATGGATGAAACTATTTAATCACCAAATACTTGAGAATAGTCACAATATATCATACTATTCTGATATAAGATTCAGAGACGAACTTTTTAAAACTACCTTCGACATGTATATACTATATATTATATTCTTTTGATAGGGTAAATATTTTATCGCATCAAAATGTTATTATATTATTACAATTTTAATCACACATCAGTGGTTGTGGTTCACAATATTACATATCAGAAATATTTACTCGTAGTTCAAGTATAACTGTGAAGTTGTTTTGAAAATAAAATATTATGCCTAACTATGAATTGAAGGTTTTATTTTGTCAGATGTAATCGATTGTTATTTATGTTGTACACAATACCGCGATATATAAATTAAACCACGAATCGTCCCTTACATCTAACAATTTATATTTCATTCGTTTTAAGATAACGACTAATTTGAATTGTATGTATTTTATTCGTACATCATAACACGCGGATAAACTTACTTTTTTCTAATTTAAATATAATATCATAATTCTTTTATAATTATTAATTGTTTATATTATTTTAACTTTTTTAATTATTTGTAATTGATTAAAAAAAATTAACTTATAATGTAGCACGGTACTCGATAATTTTCCTCTACAAGATATTTTTTCGAGTTTCTATCCCCAGAAAACAAATTTATGACTCATGGATTTTCCTTGTAGAGGAAGTAATATCGAGTAGCGTGCTACGCGTGACGGTCGATTGTCATTGGAGTGTAATACTTAACCATCATGTCCATCAACACAACGTTCTTCACTCTAAATACGTTACCTAATTGGTATATAAAATACCAAACGATGCAAAAGTGGGTGTAGACTTTTAGGGAGAGTATGTGTAACAGTCGGTAGTATTTATAACATTGTGCACACGAGTTTGGAAGTAGTATTCGATTATTGGTATATTATTAGTACCGTAACTTTTTAGTATGCTCAAATGTTATAAAAGCCTACAACGTTACATTTATTAAGTCATAGCCATTGTTGCGTTTGTAAATTGGGGAAAAAAATAGTGTTAATATGGATTATTCCTGTATGATTATACTCGCGCCGTATTCAAAGACAAATGCTCATTACGAAATGTCTTAGTTTAATGTGGGTATCTGGTATGGTAATATTATTACGTCGGTTGTAATGATTGATACCATTTTCTGTTGGTTTAATGTTTGATAAATCGAACCTAACATAAATGCAATGGCATTCTATTATTATTATTTATCAAACCGATTGTCATGCACGTGAATCCGTTTTTAAAGATTTCTCATCACAATCGGTCATAGGTTTCGTGACTTTCAGTGAGCTTTTATTATGACTTACTACCTACACTTTGACTGACTCACGCCTTTGGCGACGAAACTGGTCATCTGACACACGTGATGCACTCCGACTCCGCAAGTCGGTGCAGCACCCGTTCCACCTCTAAGACTGCGAATTGGTGTAGGACGCCTTCGACCATATCGACTCACCCTCCGTACCGAGACCGCTGTGGGAGTCAACGTTTAACGAAAAGATACGTTGTAAAAATATTATTTTTGTTAGTATTTTGTATCGATACATGCAATCAGTGAACTGATTAAGTATACCTTGATGTATTGATTACCTTATAAACCAATCATTTTTTATTATCAATAAATAACGAATTTTCCGTTTGTCGTTAAAAAAAAACATGTTTTTTTCCAACTCTGATAAATTATCGAAATGGCAACGTACAACAAAGAATTTGCGCCCAATCAACAATAGCCTAACCTATGCTTCGTTATATGCTGAGTGCGGTCAATCGTGCTTTACCGGAGCCAACCATTGTGAGCGCTGGGACGCAATCGAGATACCCACCCATAATCGGGCCGCAATCGACAAGCACCGCGGAGCCAACAACCAACCGTATGTACATGTCGACGTCGTGTACAGGGCCGGATTTACCTACAAGCAAAATAAGCATTGCTTTCGGCCATCGAAAAAATTCGGCCCGTAAAATGTCTAGTTTTTAAAAATTAATTATTACTACCGTAAGGGATAATTTTAAGTTATTATCAGAGATTTCAATGGACATGCAAATTGAAGACATAGAAGGAGGAATGAAAAAGTTATTAGAAAGGTATCCAAAAGATTTCCCTGATGATTTCACAAATGAGTTTACACAGTTTTTAAGTTTTTCGTCAACGTCTTTATCATTAATTACTACGAACGAAAATAAGAATAAAAATATTTTGCTTAACATGTATAAGATGATAATTGATTTAAATGTGACCTAGAGTTTTCCAAATATTGAACGGTTGTTACGTTTATATCTTTCTTTTATGTGTACCAACTGTACAGGAGAAAGATCATTTAGCCGATTAAAATTATTAAAAAACGTTTTAAGATCTTCATTATCACAAAATAACCTACAAAATCTTGGAATTTTAAGTATTGAAAGTGAATTTGTAAAATCTCTAAACTTTGAAGATGTGATACAAAATTTTGCAAATGAGAAATCCAGAAAAAAAGAATTGTGTTTTGATAAACAAGTTGATAGTTGCGACGATGACAGCAGCGACTAATGTTATAATAATTTATGTATTTACTTATAATTTAAAAATATATTTTATAAATAAAAATTTTCAATTTATCATAGTTTTGAGTTAAATCTTTTTATATTCATTTGTAATATAATATAATAATATTTTGTTATTTGTAGTATTCACTCATAATCCCCCCCCCCCCCTAAATTTGGTGAAAGACTATTATATATCTAATAGAAAACAATATTCTTCATATACTCATATATATACCTGTTTATTACCTATATTTATTAAGTAATTAATTAGGCCCATCTAAATAATTTGCTTACGGCCCCCAAAGTACTTAATCCGGCCCTGGTCGTGTACCACGGTGAGTTATGTTTCGTAAACTAGGCATCGGTATGTAAATATTCTGCACGTTTTACCTGGTCCAACTTTGGGTTAATCGTTGAACAACATATGAGCAAATATTTGATGTGCGATCAAATCAACAGAACTCGTATAGTACCGCCCTGCATGCGGTGGTGAATAATTACATTACACGTTTTGACATCAACAGCTTGTTATGAACAATCACATATAGGTGCATAAATAGTCTGTTTGATTACGATTCACCCAACACTTAATCAAACGTTGAAAGATTTATCGCGGCTACCTTTTGTTGGATTTTAAAACCGTACAACCTGTTTGATTAGTGTGAATAAACGTGCGTGTGTGCGCGTATTCCACATAGTAACTAGTTAACAACTATTCTACGTGTATCTAATAGGGTATAAGCATTAAAAGATAAAATGTATAGTTTTTTACTAAGAATCCTCATTGCTTTCTATTCCGTTCAGTTTAATTCATGTCTTGGCAGCAGCGATTTCCATTACTCGCTGTCGTCTGTCTACGAATTATTCGACTTGGAAATCGATCGTTTGAATGTGGCAGAAACTTATATTGAAAATGAGTACAAAAGATTAGACGATATTAGACGGTAAACCCTATAAATAATAATGTTATTCAAACGACTGCAGTTTGTTAGTTAAACGCAAATGTTCAGTTTTATAGAACAACGGAAGATCCAAAACGAAAGAGAAATAGCAACGTCGTACACGGAAAGCTCGACGAATGCCTTCAAAACCATTCTACGGGTTAAAACCGACTGGGAAACATTAAGAAATAAAATGGCTCCGACAGCTACGATCGGTAATATAATACTACCATAGTAATTGATGAAAAATTATTTTTAGACTATATATGTAATACTTTTAGTATGTAATTTTTAGTACATATTCGATTCCACACATTGAATTTAAAACTTATAGAAAAGTGAAAAATATTCAACCAAGTGTATTCACATGCCGACCTACACTTATTTCAACAATTTTCAGGTTTTAGTTGACACATTTTAAAACTCCAAAACCACAACTAAATTATTTTTATTTTTATTTATTTATTTGATTTATACATTCTATACAGTTCAGTATAATAAGTATAAGTGGTGAAGGAGTGTTGACACTCATTAGGGCTCTACGTTATATAATAGTGAGGATTATGATGTAAATGTTGTTAAGACTTAAGAAGATCTCAGCACCATTTTTTCTTTTATGAGCCTTTTGGGAAAGTTTCCGGGAAATAAATCTTTTATGAGAACGTTTGAATTTTCAATGAATTGTGGTGAAGAATATAAAAATTTATAGTGGTTTGTAAAATTGTTTTCATATGTTGGTTTGGTCGAAGGTTTGATTTGTGACGTAGAATAATGGAGCGTTCGTGATTACGCGGAAAATTGTATTTTTTTCAGCTTAGATTTCTTAGAGCGGATCCCCAAATTTGTATTCCTTATGTCCAGATTGGCTTTAGAGCTTGAAAGGAGCTTATATACATTTAGTTTTGTGTGAAATGGTTAAGTTTCGACTTTGAATGGAGGAATCGTCTAAGTAGGCGTAGATGAGTACCTATATATATTTAGGTAGTCAAAATTAAATTACACAGAGTTTATTCTCTCTTTAAAGATTGTAAGTCACTTATGAATTTAAAATTAGGTAACTCATTTGAATGTTATGAACTTATAAACATTACTAATTACTATATATTAGATATTATGTAAGCAATAAACGCGTGTTTTTATTTTATAGAAAATTTAAAGCCGATATCAATAACTGATGATAACATTAAAAGTGCATTTAAAGCTATAAGAAGATTACAGATCATATTCGCACTTGAAACGAATATTTTAGCAAATGGAAACATTGAAGACTTCGTATTTGAAAAATTTGACGGTAATATTGTCTGTAATAAATATAAAAATACAATTAATTGATCGTTTATAATACAACATAATGCTCATATTATTTATCATTTTAAAATATTTACTTTGGATAAAATAAAATAATTTAACTTATTAAATAAAGCGAAACTATTATTTATAGTCACCTCTTAAAAGAGGACACCTGTCTATAACGTGCGACTTAAACTCTCCATCCAATATTAGATACTATAACAGAGAAAAATGGTTTTAGATTTGAATAAAATAAGAATACAATATGAGATCATAACTATTTAACTCCTAATACAAGTTTTTACCCAATGTACGGCAAAATCTCAATAATACTAGTTTTGAAATTAAGTTATTAGGTAGGTATACATAGGTGCATTTTCTTTGTAAAAATAGTCTTTATAACAGTTTTTTCTGTCAATATATTATAAATAATACTACCTGGAACTGCATGTATTTTGTAGATTACGGATCTGGAACGAAATACATGGTTTTAATAACTTTATTATAATTTATACCTATAAAAAAAACCCCCGTCTGGTTTTACATTTTCTAATAAAAATCACGTGTGACCAAGGCGTGGTACTAAAATATTTAAAAATCAATACAACTTGCGGATTCATCAAATTGTTATCGTGTTGCATTGTTATATAGTCATATTTAATGTTAAATTTAGCCAACAATTGTCATGAAATGGCTTCCCTGTGTTACGATAACATCGAGTATCATTGCGCGAACACATGGTTTGACGAAGTCTACGCGAAATACAACGAAACAAAAAATAGTGATCTACAATTCAATAACAATACATTCCTTACAAATTATATTTGGTCGAGCTATTTAGTAGGTGAGTTAATTCATTTGTAAAAAATCAATACCCGACTGGTATTATACACGATAATTAGAAATATTGAAAACCATTATAAGGCGATATTCACAAGGCAAAGAAGATATTTGAGGAACATTTTATGTCCGATGACGAAGGTGATATGGCTGCGACCATACACTACACGGTGTGGGCTGGACACGAAGTATTCAAACGAAACACTGCGGACGATCCGGACAAAAAGTTCTACTCACACTCGTTGGCGGTAAGCAAATAATGAAATAATTACTTTCATGATATGTAGATACATTTCTTCAGCACCCTCACCTCGGAATTTATGGTTCAGAGTAAGAGCCTTTTTTGTACTAGGTTTTCAGCGTTTGTACAAATCTTGATTTTTTTTACTCATTAGATATTTATTTTATTCGCACAAAAATATAATATTAATCACCATCTATGGTATTACAGCAAGTCCGCTGCGCCCGAAGTGTACACAATAGTTAACAGTTTTAGCCACAAAAATGTTTGTTGTAAACTGTACATATTATTTTTAAAATATTAATTTCTGTTTAGGATTTAAATGTCAACGAAGAAGTTGGTGTTTTCATTAGTGCATGCAATCAGGACATATATTCAGCTGCCAATTATTTAAAATGCCGGTACTACCATGGAGGTAATAAATTTTTGAAGATCGCTCCATTACGTCAAGAAGTTATATCAATAATACCGGATATAAAGCTGTACCATAATGTTTTATTTGAAAATGAAATAAAAAAGATAAAAGAGCTAGCAAAACCTAAGGTAAGATTTGTATAAAAAAAAAACATTGAGTTGTGCTATATATTATCATGTGTTAAACAAAAATAATTTAACTAACAAAAAATAATATTTCTAAACATGGTATTACCTGCTAAATTACTCTCTTGAAATCACCCCACCCCATACCTTAAAAACCATAGAACTCTTTAAATATAACCTTTTCTTATTCCATATTAATATTAATACGTTTAAGTGAATGGAAATATTATGCATTAATAGAGGAAAGAACGACAGAAACAATTATTGAGTTAAGTATTTGCGGATAGAAAAGAAATATTTTAATGTTTAAGTAGCCAGTGGGTGTGTCGTGTGTACCTAGAATCAGTAGAATCTAGATTCAGCTTTTAGCATTTATCTGTTATTTAAAATTTCATGAGATTAAGGAGGAAGGTTGCCTTTTTGCTTTCAGTTTTTACAGATTAGTTTAGTGAACAGTGGTGAACGGGCCTGAAGGTTTGACATTAAACGTAAGCAAACAGAGCTATGGATGAGTGGTAACTGTAACAGAAATTATAAGACTAAGATTTTATATTTAATCGAGAAAACTATAATATTTTAAGTGATTGTACTCACCATAGTTATTAACGTACAATTTAACAAACATGATTTATGCATGGTTGTCCTTTAGCTAGAAAAACTGTCAACTGATACCAATGAAGATATAAGCCTGAGAAAAGTGGCCGTGTTTGGTAAACAGAATGATACAGTGTTCGATGTAATTCATAACCGACTCGTTCAGCTGTCATTGAAATCAAATGCTGATGTATCGAATAAATATGTTGTGACAAATTACGGCCTTGCCGGTCACTATTTACCGCACCCGCGGTACATTGATAATGATCACTTGATCAACAGTGAAGGACGACAAGCAATAATCGTTTTCCACGTAAAGTATTTTTGATTTTTCATATATTACTATAAAAATCTCAAACAATTTTTATGTTAATTCTACACACTTGATGATTGGACAAATATTTACGTAATCAAGTAGTCAGAGTTTTCGACAAAATTATTAATTTTGAAAAATCGTTGCTAGCTTAAATATTGAATAAGACATTTGAACGACACGATTTCAAGGGTTTGGAAAAAAAATTTCTATAATATTTGAAATTCTAAAGATTTGCAAACCCTACCATTTTCTCTCCTTGTTATAGTTGTTGTCCTAAGAGTTTTCTGTGACATCTATACAGTCTACTATGATTATACACAACCGACAACCCATTGACATAAGCGACCGCTTCTAGTCTCTCGGATAGCGCTCCGAGATTTGTTAGGCACGATAGTAGTATGTCGTCACATGCGTTGCGTAACAAAGAAAATACGAGTTCACGCTTGAATCAATCTCATTTTTCCGGAAAACATTTTAGAACCGAAAATAGCACAAATCGTACTTCGAGAAAGAACTTGGTGTTTAGATAACCTCGATGACGGATATTTTCCTTCGGACTAATGATTCGCTGGAATATGAAAAAACTTTCCGAAACCGATATCGAACTTTATGTTTACATCGGAATTTTCCTAGGTACTACAATAGGTACAACTTTACTGATGCACGCCGCACAGTCGATAATATTACGAACTTAAAAATTGTTTGTAAATCGATTTAGTCTTCTTTTCATATATATGTGTTTAAGTGACATATAGACGACGTGTGACCGTTAAACCTGCAATGGTCTTCAACCTGTGAGTCTCGTTGAAGTGTTTGGTAGTAAAAAATGGTTTTAAAAATATTATTTATTTTATTTTTCTCGTCGAGTTACAGTAAAAATGATTGGTCTCGAACCGTGATTTGAAACAGGCTGTAGATCACAGGTGTAATTAATTTAATATTTTTATAAATACTCGTCCGCGACAACTACCCACATCAATAATTATTGTAACGCTTCGAAACTTGAAAATTCGTCTTGGCGGTAAATTTAGATGGACGACGTGCCAGGCGGTGGATGTACCGTGTTACCGGATGCAGACGTGAGCGTGCCCAGCCTCAAGGGCTCGGCGCTAGTCGTGTACAACACGCGGAATCTCGTCACCCCTTATGGCGTAGCATACGAAGACGCGCAGTACGGTTCTTGTCCAATATTCTATGGTGACAAATGGAGTGAGTATACCAACCTATAATAATAGATATAAATTATGATTTATGAATTTTATTCCATAATCGATGCTAATGGGTACTGCCGACAGTTCTATGAATTCAAAGGCGCAACTAGGGGGGGGGGGGATTTGCCATCCGATTATTTCCATTGAGTATTGACCATTGCCCTCCCAATTGAAAAATAATGAACCTAAGTTTTTTTTCATTACTAATTTGAATAAAATTAAAATTACAGAATTAAATGTATATATATATATATAAGTATCATCAATATGTGTATCAAAATAAAATCTACCTATGTAAATTACGTAGAGATGTTTGGAGACATGATGAGGGCTGGTCTTTAAACTTTTGAATCCATAGTAGGAAGTGAACTAGTGAGTAGAGACAGATTTTATCGGAAAGGATATGAATAAAATGGGGGTGCAGCGGCGTAGACCCTTCGTGTCAATGTTGTCTTGATATTTTATGTCTTCCCAACATTTAAGCTCTAGTTGCGCACAGGTGTATAATATTCTTTTGACTTTTGAGTTCACGATTTTCATACACAAGTTGTTATTTCTTATTTCTGTGTATCTGTATTTACAGCGTTGACAGGATGGTTTGAAGACGACAAGTTCTCATATCACGATGACTGAACGTAAATAAAACAAAACAAATACAAACATTATAAAAATATTTATCGTACCTATGTGTAGGATATCAAAAGACGAAATGTTATTTCAAAAAAGGGAAAATGATTGCAAATTCTTCAAAACAAAACTATCAAATATACAGAATTGTTTTAAATTAACGATTTTATGATGAAATTGGATAATAATTAGTTATGTATCTATATTCTATAGTATACCTACGCGTAGATATTACAATTAATAATTGTTATTGTAACCCATACCTGAGTTTGTATAATTTTTAGTAAAACATCTTTTACATAATTTAATGATTTTTTTTTTTCAATTGCAAATAGTTACATTAATGTATTCGAACACTCAACATATTCAAAGAATGATGCACAAAAACCTCTTTAAGTTTACTCTATAGTTAGATACATCGATTTTTATTATCAACGAAACGAATATTTTTTGCGTTACTAGTAAAAAAAAAAAATTCAAAATTGTCAAACTAGTAGCTGCGTAAATGTTGCAATTTTATTTTCGTCAGTTTTTCTCAATTTTTTGGAAAACTGATGAGAAATTCTAAAAATTACCTCCCAAATACACCAATTAACATAATTTAGTATTTTGGTGTCAACAACTCATAATCCATCCTTTCTTTTAATAATCCAAATTCGGAACAATATCCTTCTGGTTAAAACTAGAAAATTATATTAAATAAAATCACATACGTCTCTTTCGGAATCTAAAAACCGTTATAATATTGACACAGCATTAGTGGGGAGCAAAACGTGCAAATATTAGCAGGGGAGGGGGTCGAAATACTATAACTTTTGCTTGTGCTCATGATTTTTAAATTTTTATATTTTTAGGTGTAGATATATTTAATTACTATTTAAAAAATAAATACCTATACATTTCGTTTTTAAAAAAATAGTTATAAGCATCTAGAAATTGTGGGGGGATGAAATTATTGTTCTCCTCTGATTTTTTTAGGTTCACAAGGAAATATTATTGCCTCGTTATTTTTCCGATAAGGTTTTTTGATTATATTTTATTAATCCCGATGGGACAACCCGTGTATTTATACCAATACTACATTTAATTTAAATGAGCAAATCCTCTAATATGCATAATATAGTATACCCAACCCATGCATTATACCCGATTATTTTTAATTCAAATTTTCCAATGTTTTTCGTCCCTAGTGAGTACACAATTTAAACAATTTTAATGTAATAAATACAACAATAATTGTTAACAAATACTAGAAATGTTTGGGTCTTATTAGGTGTAGTACGTTTTGGGGATGGGTGGATAGGCGATTTATAGCCATGTACTAATTATTGGATATTAGCCTGAATTTCACTTTGCACCGAATTATTAAATATTATAGTTTTTTTTTTAGACTTGATAATTATTATATAAATAAAATAAGATTATACTTTATTGCTGAACATCATTGTTTGAAAAACTTCAAGAATACAGTAGTATCGAGTTGGAAAAACTGTCTGGGAGTTTCAAAGGCATCGCCCAAACATTAGTACTAAATACTTCAGAATCATATACATATCAAAACAAATAGTAACAAATATTATTAAAAGGTCATATAATAATTTATTCTCAAAATATAACTAAACAAAAATATTACATAATTAAAGCAAAACAATCTAAAATTCTAAATGTTAAGGTTGGTAATAAAATACCATGTATAACACAAGTTTAAATAGTGTCCCAAGAGGATAAATTTTTTTCAAACGTTAGGGTAATGGAATGAACATAGTACATTACTCTATAATTTTAAATCCTTGTGAGACATCCAGGGCCGTTTAGAGGAAAAAATAATATGGATAAAGTCAAAACTTAGCTCAAAATGCTAGAGTATATTTTAACGTCAATCTTATACAAAAGGTTTGTTAGTACAGAGTAGTAGTTCACAGTTCATAATACAGAAATGCGAAGTGTAGAATTTGGGTGAACTGTTAACAATTTGTTTTTCAAAAGACAGCCCTGGACATACTTATAATGTAAATAAGTTTAAAATTAATTTATACATTTTTTATTCCACGTTTAAATAACTTCAATGTATTTTAAAAATATTTCCAATTACCTAAAAATTAATATTATTATTAATATTTGTTGAAAATTGTGCAACCCATACTAATTTTAATATTATCTTAATCATTATTTATTAATTAGTGACATTTTTTTAACTATGAACATTTAAAGTGATAAAAAATGTAAAGAATTCAAAATACATGAGTCATTATTTCATTTAGTGTTATCTACTTTTTATTACATACTTAAGTATTAAATAAAAAAAAACATTCAAGAAGAAAACACTTGGTAGGGGACTCTTACATATGGCTTTTTACAAAATATTTGAATAAAATAATTTATAAATAAAACTTTATATTAACTTTTTTTTATCATTATAATCAGGGCTTAAAGTGAGGGAGTGCAAAGGGACTCAAACACATTACTTCTAGGAGCACTTAAAAAGCATCTCCTTTGACATTTTTCCAAAACGTTCACTTCAATGCTCAACTATTAGGTCAAAATAATTGCACACATTAAAAATCCACAGTTAATTATAAATGTATAGTACATTTTTTAAAAAATTTGTTTTATTTAATAATTATTAGCTATTAAATCTTGTTGGCAGTTGATCGTAACTAATAGTTTCAAGAAAACTGTGTTATACAAACAATAACTAGCTCATATTAAATATGAACTATTATATCACATATAACTAATTAGTAATAATATAGATAGGTACGTAGAACGCTCAAAATGATATAGGGATCGTTTCCCCATGCATTTTTTTGCCACTTTGAGCCCCAATTATAAAAGTTATAAAAACTATAAATTGTTTAAAGAAAAGAAGATAATAATATTTTGAAAATAAGCAAGTGTTCAATACATTGGTTGATACATATTTATAGGAAAAACAAAAGCACATGACTTTTCATGAGCAGTTAACATAGCTCTGCATACAAAACCGTTGCCACAAGCACACACATAAGGTCTTACACCAGTATGTTTTCTGTAGTGAATTACGTAAGAAGACCGTTGTGAAAATGTCTTGCCACATTGATCACATTGGTATGGTTTTTCACCAGTATGAGTCCTTAGATGTAATACCAATGTACATTGTTTTGCAAAACCTTTACCACAGAAATTACAAACATTAGGTTTCTCTCCAGTATGTAATCGTTTATGTAGTTTTAAATGTTCTCTACTGGACAGTTCTTTGCCACATATGTCACATAAACAAGACATAGCTCGCTTGTGGGTTCTGCGATGTAAAGCAAGTGAGCTACGATCATCAAATTTACGTCCACACTCGGTGCAAACATAAGATACCGTATCACCATGTATAAGGCGCATGTGTGTTGCCAAGTATCGAGATAATGAAAATGATTTTTTACACGATTCACATTTAAATGGTTTGTCACCAGTATGTTTATTCTTATGTTCATTAAGTAAACTTTCTGTAATAAAGTTCTTATTGCATTCTGAACATGTGTATTTGAATTGCTTCAGATGACGCTTTTGATGGCGGTACATAGAAGTTCGGTGTTGAGTGGTATAACCACATGATTCACATGAAATTGTAGGAGGTTCATTATTATGGTTTAGAACATGGGTATTAAATGCCAAAAGATTTTGAAAAGTTCGATCACAAATTTCACAAACGTGCATAGGTTTATCTTCTTTTTCTGTTGGATTATCATTGGGTTCATCTACAGATTGTTTCTGATCTTCAGCATTTGATGATACCTCAGCATGAGCATTTTTCTTGGGAGATTTAACAGATAAACGTTTACAAGGTCCTGACTTCCTTTTGCTTGGTTTAAAAATAAAATATTATAAATATTAAAAAAAACGTAATAGACATTAATAACATATTGAATTACCTTTTAACAGTAGGGGTTTCTATACTAGTCTCTACATCACAATCACTTGGAGGTTGATTCTAAAATATAAAGTTAAACATAATTGAGTATATTACATTTATAATAAGTAAAAAATTTTATATTCTATGGAGTACCTGCTGAGGATGTATTAAAATCAATTAAATTTCAATTAAATATACAAGAGTAAAAATCATTAATAAAAATAATCAAATATTATTATTAGTCAAATACCATTTGAATGGTTTTTGAATTATATTAATCACAAATCATATATCTATCTTTAAGAGAAAAACTATAGATATATGGAGCCAAAATCATAAAATTACTTGACATAAATATCTAATGAGAATTAGCATTTATAGTACTGCCAAAAATGAAATGAAAAAAAACGAAAAATTCATTTTTAAGTCTCCTAGTTGGCATAAAAGTGTTTAAATGCTTAATTGTACATTTCAGACGATATCTGGCGTCGCCGTTGCCTATTAGCATAGCTCCGTCAGTCTTGTCACGGATATCCAATATAATAATAGAATTAATCTCAGTTTTGTGCTGTTTATGTTTAACAATAATGTCAAATAATATACCTAACCATTTTTATTGAAATGAAAACAGTGTGTGATTTCATTGGAATAAAAATAAGGTCGAACTTAATATGTTATTGTACCTAACCAGAAGAGTAAAACATAATTATTACTATTGACATTAAAGATTATTACCACTTGATCTAAGACACCACGGAAATGATTCTCAGTATCCTGGACGCACATAAAGAAATTGTATGTTTCCAAAAGCTTCCTATGACAACTATTACATATCATTTTTGGATACGGGTCTGCTTCTGAAAACTGATCGAACAAGAACGATATAATCGATGCCTCCAGTCGGCAACAGTACGAGCACAATATAAGTGATTATAATAAGAAGTAAGTCGCATTGAAGGATATAAATTGCACATACTTTGTTGGGTAAGCACAAATTAATTTTTTCGACCAGACCGTCAGGATCGTCTATAATGGGCGTTTTAGCATCATCTTCCGTCAGACAAAATCGACAGCATCCGGACAGGTCCATTCTTCCGACGGTCGAGTGACAGAACAGTGACGGTCGAGTTCAACATGCAACACGGGTTGCCGCTCAACGAGATCGCGAGAAGTATTTCAAAAGCGAAAGAATAGAAAATTGATGTTTTTCAATATTTCGTCGATAAAAAATTCGTATCAATTATTCAATTCCAGTCCGTACCACAGTCCGCGAACGAGACACCAACAGAGATAACATCGTTCGGTTAACCAGGCTAACCTCAAACACTTGTTATGTCGGAAATCGCCCTTTCCTTTTTTTTCTGTGTACTTGGCATTTTCAAAAGTTTTTCAACTTTACGACAACATCATTATTATTGACGTGATGTTCCCCTCGGAGACGGTCGACACCGTTACGTTGTTTTTCAAATGTCACCGTTTGCGCTGAACACCGTTTGCTCGACCGTTTACCGATGATGTAGACATGAAGAGCGTAGCCCACCGCTATATAGTACTATTATAGTGCTGCTACTACTACTACTACTACTACTACTACTACGAATTCTCGGCTACGGCCTTGTAATGGACTCTGACACCAATCTGAAAGTAACGCTGCTAACGTACGCGGCGTACAATCCGTAGCCACCACCCGATCCCGGTCCCGTCGATCGCAGCTGACGGTGGTCTTGTAAGTCCTAGGAGTACCTCGGGAAAACGTATTTAAACGTGATGCACGAAAACGCGTCAACCAAAGTGGCTGTTACGACGTCTGTAACGCCTGTTCATGGTCGTCCGGAATTTAGCAGACACAGAAATAGCAACCACCAAAGGAACCTTAGCCTTGACTTTCGGTATGATGTTTCACGCTTAATTACATAGTGTTATTTCTTGTTATCCTATTATTTTTCCATCGTGTAGTCTGACGTATCCCACATCATTGTCAGGCTCAACAATTTACCTACTTGCCAATATTACGAGTAAAATTTATGTTGAATTTCTCCATTCAACAATGTTTACCCAATTTATAATTTGTTTAGGTGCATCAGTTTTCACTAAAGTGCTTAAATTGTTAGTTTTGCCCCAACCGTATTAAGAAACCTATAGTACAATTTTCAATAAATGTATGATTCTATTTATGTGTAAAGTAAACTTTTTTCTAAAGGTCAATGGGTATTGTATTACCACCGATAAACCATCCATCACATCATCGGAATCGCAGTTTGGATTCTGTATTAACTAAAATACCAGAAGTAGATGTGATTCCAAGTCCTGAATGTCCTGATCCATTATGCGCACCAATGTCTGACTCAAACATCCATTCGGATGATTCGGGTATTGGGAGGTAATTATTATTTCGTTGTTAATATTAAAACAAATAATAATTTGTCATATAGTTATAAATTATTGTAGTTCCGAAATGGCGAGTAGCTGTAGCAGGGAGAGTCTCAGCTGCTCAGAACCTAGCCCTTCAAAACAGGGGGGTTGTGATGCTCAGACCTTTGACAAAGTTTCAAAAAGCTTCCTGCTCAGACTCATTGAGTCCAAGCTTTTTGATATGCCAATGGCCATTATGTACCTATTCAATTCTAAAGAACCTGGTGTCCAGCGGTATATAGGTAATATACTAATAATTTTTTTTAAATTATTCATTAATCAAACTATAAAATTATATAGTTGATTGATAACTATTTTAAATTATATTTTAATTTATTTCCAGGTGATAAGTTATTTAGTTTTGATGACAGCTCGGTAGATTTTTTCTTGCCACAATTAATTAGCATGTACATACAAATGGATGACATAGCAGATGCTATAGACCCATATTTGGTACACAGGTAAATTTTATATTTTTAGACCATCACTATAGTGTTATCATTAATTGTAATCTTTAAACAACAATTCCAGGTGTTGTAAATCTTGTGATTTTTCTATTAAATGTGCTTGGTTACTAAATGCATTTCATGATTTAAATGTTGAATCAAAATCTCGAGGGGGTCAATTAATCAGCACAATTCTTAATGAGCATTATAAACAAGGACCAAATGAACCAACTTCTTTAGACTCATTTAACCTATTAACAAAAAAGACTCATTGTCGGTCTAGATCAGACAGCTCAATGGTAAATCTAAATGGAATTCAAATAGGTAAGCATTTATTTTACAATGATATTAATTTATAAAATATTTAACTATTCTTTAAAATTTGTTATCCAAATAATCTTTGTAGATAATTTATTATTTATATTTATTTTTTAGTACGAGAGCGAAATATTTTAGGAGATTTAAGTTCTGGTATGGCATTTGATAATAGATGTACCTGTACTGAACAAATAGCTGAATGTCGATGTGGTGTAAGTTACTTATAAACACAAACAATTAAGATTACATGTATTTTACTTTTTAAATATTTTTTAACATTATAGGCTCCAAGAATGTGTTCCGAAGTAGAATTTATAAAATGCTTAACAACACTTGGTCGTGATTTGGCTAAACAACCAACTAGAGAAGCAAGAACTACATATCTATATAGCCAATTGAGCTTAATTAATAAAAATTTACCAGCCAAAGTCTGGATACCTTTATATAACTATAATCATCATATTTTGTCAATTCCTCCTCGTGTAGCAGCTGTATTAAATTCTAAAGACAAGGTAAATATTTGCATTTTTAAACAAACAATTATGTTATGAAATTTATAAATTATAAATAAAACTTATAAAAAATTGTTTTGAAAAACATTTTTATCAAACGTTAATTGTTTTTTAATGATATTTAATATCAATATTAATGCAAATTTAAGATATATTATATTTTTAAGTTAACCCATTTGAATCATAATCCTGACTTGAACTTAAAATAAATTAATTTTATTGATGTCACTTAAAAAAAAAAATTGTTTTCTCGTCTTGTTATGTTTTTAACATTCATTATTATTGAAATTATAAATTGTTTTTATTATATATCATCATTACCATTATTATTACCATTTGAAATATTAAGTAATGTTATAATTTGTTTATAGGCTCCGTTTATTATTTATGTGGAGGTAGCTGAGGTTGAAGATGCTGAACGTTCCCCATTAACTACTCGTGTATCAAATCTTCGACAAACTCGAAGTGAAGAAAATCTTACTCGATGCGAGTCGGAAGATTCTAAACCAGAAATAAACAATCAAAACATGTTTATTGTGGCCGGTGATATCAGGCGTCGTCTTACTGTTTCTACGGATATTAAGAGTGCTTCACCTACTGATCCAGAAGATCCATCTGCTGCTGCACTTAAGGAACTTTGGTCGGATAAAGAGAAACGTGTCAGGGAAAAATCACCGTATGGTGGTCTTTCTAATTGGAAACTCTTGCCTGTGATTGTGAAAACTGGTGATGATTTGAGACAAGAACTTCTCGCTTCTCAATTATTACTAACGCTTCATAGTATATGGACGTCTGAACAAGTTCCATTAAAAGTATTTCCGTATAAAATATTATGTCTGTCAAATGATGCGGGCTTAATAGAACCAGTATTAAATACAATTTCTTTGCATCAGATCAAAAAACAAAATAAGAATTCTTTATTGATGTATTTCGAAGAAGAATTTAAGGAAAATACTCTTAAAGAAGCACGTCAAAATTTTATTGAAAGTTGTGCTGCTTATTCCCTTGTTTGTTACTTGATCCAAGTAAAAGACAGACACAATGGAAATATACTACTTGATAATCAGGGTAATCTAATACATATTGATTTTGGATTCATATTGTCGGCATCTCCAAAAAATCTTGGATTTGAAAGTTCACCCTTTAAATTAACGTCGGAAATGGTTGATGTAATGGGTGGACTCAATTCAGAGGGTTTTAAATACTTCAAACTACTGATACTCCGTGGTTTAATTGCTTCGCGTAAACACATGGACAGAGTGTTGTCTGTTGTTCAAATCATGCAATCTGCTAGTAAGAAATATTTTCAGTTAATCTAAAATAAAACTAGTTGATACTATTGGTTGTAAAACTCTAAGTATGCATGTTTTTTTTGTTTTACAGACTCGCAGCTACCATGTTTTAGAGCTGGAGCAACAGCTGTTATTGGTTCTTTGAAGTGCCGTTTCCATTTAAATCTAACAGAATCTCAACTAACATCACTTGTTGATAACATGGTTGAGTCATCATTGCATTCAATCACAACTAAACTCTATGATGGTTTTCAATATTACACTAATGGTATTTTGTGATTATTACCGTTATACATAACTTGGAATACACAAAGCAGTATGTACAAAATGTCCTTAGCAGTAATCACATTATTGACCAATGCTAAGTACTTCCAAGTATGAGTTTTCATGAAAATGATAAATGATGTTTTGCTCATTAAAACTGGTCAATGAAACACAGTCAATGTTACCTAATACTAAAGTTAAACAATCCTATTGTTCTTTATCCTAAAAATAATATCAAATTTATTGTAAATAAAAAATGCCTTTGTATGTAAGTTTAATTATTGTATACATATTTATTATAATATTATATCATTAAATATAAAAAAGTGTAATTAATGTGTAAATTAAATTTTTTTAAGTAAATAAATAAAAAAATAATTATATATTAAGTTTTATAGATTCAATACTCATTATAATAGACATTATGTCTTATACTATTCTATCTTTTACTTTTAAGAAGATATCAGCTCATGTTTAGTTATTCTTATCTATCTAACATGCTACATAGCAAAAGCATGTTTCATAGAACAATAGAACATAAATTGTGACGTTTATGTTAGATTTATAATTTAAAAGGAAAAATTTTTTTTATAAAATATCGACAGAAAGACCCAATCATTGTAAGTTCCGTATCGGTTGATATCCTACAAAAAAGATAGGTCATGCTCTCAAAAATATTCTTTTCTTTACATTTTGTGACATGGCTTTAAACACAAAATCTGACATAAACACCACAATTCATATTTTATTAGTGTAGCGTGCTTTTTTTTATGCTGCACTCAGGCACTCTAGATACAGACAGCCAAACGAGCTGACATTCTCTCAAGTGTTGCGATAAGTAATCTCCAAGAGCTTTTTGTATGTGTCAATATCACATATTGGTTTGTGTACTCAAAATATGTACTTATGAAATGTAAGTTCTGTTATCACAAATAAGTATTTCAAATCAATTTTAATTTCCATCAAATATTCTAAAATTTCAAATAATACATCGGAAACCCCAGAATGGTGTAGTCAGTGATCTACCATCATTTTCGTAACCTCCAACTACACACTGTACTAAGTAACAATAGATAGTTGCAAAAACAATGGTGGAGGATCTGTGCTAAAGGATTCAATTTTCAAAAAAAAATGTATGTTACATTAGCCACTTTTACAGTGATTAATATGGTAATAGCATTGATTATAGAATAGACTAGAGAATATATTCTAAGATCAATGGTAATAGAATTACCTTATCATCTTTTTTACTTTGTCTGTAAATTGATTGTTTGTACTTTATAATATTTTATTTAACATTTTCAGAAACATTTATTGAGTTTATTTCAATAATTGCAAGATGTATCACTTTTGCAAGTTTTTGATTTTATCAAAAAAAAAACTTGGTAGATTACTTGTAATGACACCATTACCGCCGATACCTGTGCAGACAGGCAGTGTTTAGGTACACTTGGAATTAAAATTAATCTACTATAATTTGCAAGAAATAATTGAATTTATAGCACGCTATACCATAACCGATTTTGATCAGAATAAGTTTTTGAGTCTAATAGGACAACATTGTGTTCAAATAAGCTGTTCCAACGGTTCGGCCAAATACAGTTACCAGACAGGGTTTTTCTTTTTCTTTTTTGTTAAATACTGACATTTGGACTATGCACTAGTTAACATATTATCTTTAATCAATAATACTAATAATTTAACGGTACCTACGAGAAATAAGATTTTTTTTTTTCAAATCATTGTTAAAATAATTTATTAACAAACAAAAAAAATTACAAATACAAGTGACTGAATATTCCAATAATACTGCACTGACAAAAGCTAATAGTTTTTTTCACAACATTACATACATTTTCTAAAACCAGTTTATTGTTTTTTTTTTTTCCATATATAAAGTTCTCTTACAAGTTTTAATAAAATGTTTTTGTTAGTTTCAATAAAAAAAATAAATAAATTATCATGTTATTATCATCAAAAGTGTAAATACTGACTTCTTTTAGTCGTTAACATATAGTTATAGGCGAACAAAAAATAATTCAATAATAAATCACATTACTCTGAAACTATCAACATTGCATGGACGCGGTAAACAACAGTTAAGTCGATAAAAATCCACACATGGTCTTAAACTTCGGTATACAACGATACATAAACATATATATGGATTTTTTATGGCTAATAAGAGGAGAAAATATACTTTAATTTTATATATAAAAAATCTATATAAAATAAACTATACTAATAATAAAAAGAAAAATCTACAGGTAACTATCTTAAGTACAAATGTATTGTTCGAAAATCAGAAAACTTGTCAAACGTGCTGTAAACTACCCGCGGGTGTGGCATAATTCGAGTCTTCGCTTTCCGAATGAAAACGACGTTGTAATGAATTCAAACCATTACTAGCTGAACATCCTAAAATGAAAAAATAAATAAGTTCTTTTTAACGATCAAATGCCTGTTTACTATACCATTCGGTACTGTAGAACGAACAGTCGGTGACAGCTGTTCAGGTGAAGTATATGAAAATGGTGATGATGAGGATGAACTAAAACAACGATCATTACTCAATGGAGGCCAATCAGTCATTTTCTGAAGCTCATGCTCGATTCCAGCATAAGAGTTTACCCAATTTTTAGTCTTATGAGAACTACAAACATTTTATAAATTAGAAGAAATCAAAGTTATACATTACAAATAAAACATTATCTTACCGAGAACTTAAAAATTTGACAAGCCAACAGTCACACAATATTTTTTCATGAAATACTGCCAATCCCAAATTAAACAAACCTAGCGCCAGAACTACGTAAAAGAAATGGTGTTCTGGGGGGATTTTGAGTTCAAATGTGGACCTTAAGATTTCAAATGGGGAGTTACATAAATAAACAGTAAACGCGACCATAACTATTGATATGATAGATAAACACCAGTTTGATTGTAGACCCTGTCTATACGGTGGTCCCTTGTTGAAAACTAGGGCTATAATTATATACTGTAATGCTGATACACTAAACACAGCATAATTCTCATAGCTTTCTGATGGCAAATCCTCTTTATACACATACGGCACAAACCAGTCATAATATCGAATTGCTATGAAACTAATTAATTGAATTCCAATAGAAATCACTAGTTGCCCAATAAGCGACGTTAATGGTAGGGCTGAGATGAGTGATGTCTCAGGTCTCTGTTTGACCAAAGGTCCTTCGTATGCTGGTGTACGGCTTATTGAAAACGCAAAGAGGGATATAATGAATAGATCTATGTACAGATATTGGAAGTCTGATAAGTTGCTATCGATAGAATAAAGCATGATAACAGATATAAATTGTACTATTGAATACCCAGCCATAAATTTGAATATACCAACTGAAGTAACCAAGGCAGCACGACCTTCACGAATAACTCTCACAACACACTCAACAGAAGCTTTACGTGATGTAAATGGACTGGCCACAGAGGATTCTGCTTCGCTTAGCGATATACCAGTATGTGCTGCTTTCAGAGCTCCGCAATCATTGGCACCATCACCACACATGGCTGTTATGTAGACAGTAAATTAATTTTAAAAATAACTGAAGCCAATTGTTCAAGCAGTAGTGGCTATTGTTATCATTTGAAATATTTATTTTTCTTATATTCATGTTATTAATTTTTTTCATATTATTCTATGGTTACTACTGAAGTCTGTAGTTTGAAATTAATCGTCAAGTTTACAAACCACCACTGCCTTTGAGTATTTATTAGATTGGAGTATAATATTTATTATTTACTCACCAACATAATAACCAATACCCTGTAATTCTTGAACAAGTTGTTGTTTTTGATCTGGACTCATGCGTGAAAAAACAGAAGCTCTGGTAATGATTTTTGGTATGAGTTCTGGGCAATATTGTTTCAGCAATGACCATGTTTTTCCGGTCAAAGCAAACGTATACCTTTGAGAACACCTTTTCATACAGAAACATTAACATTAAATCAAAGAAATAGTTTTTAAATCGGTTTAAAACATACTTGATAGGTGTATTAGCAGTAGTGCTTGCAGGACTTAATAGCCCTTCTTCTAATAAATTCAAATTGAAATTAGCACTATTGTCAGAAGGGGACATCATGATGTTACTTAATTTCTACATGAATGGTTAAAACAAAATAATGAATCAATGAATATTTTTCTACATTAACTATCCTAAAAATATGACTTACAGCTGTATTGGAATTAACTGTCTGATTAACAGCCATATCAGCTGCAGTAAAGTATAAATAAGGGGGCACAGTAACTCCATGCACGGTTATAACATCTTCCGTTGGTGAAACAATACCGCAATCTCTTGCGACACTAAGCGCTGTTAGCATGTTATCTCCAGTGACCATAATAATTCTTATGTCTGCTGATCGCAAAGTGTCTAAAACACCAGCACTCTCTGGTTTTAATCGGTTTTCTAATATAATCAATCCCAACAATGTAAGATCACATTCTGCTTGCTCTCTGGTTAACCTTTGTGTTTTTACGTAGCTTAAATTATTCTTTAACGCTCTGTAACCAGCTGCAATCACTCGATATCCCTGTTTGGTAAATCTTTGTAACGCTTGATCAAAATCTGGTGGGATTGAACTAGGATTGCAGAGACTTAGGATTTTTTCAGGAGCTCCTTTACTATACACATGGGTCAAGTTAGATGACAGATGTTTGGCTATAACACTCATACACTGTAAACTCGAACTGAATGGAAATTGACGAATAATACCAATTTCTTGTCCAATCTACAAGACAAATTAAGTAAAATACATTTAACATTGAGCACACACGTATAAAATAAATAATTTTACTTGTTCAATAGTTGTAAATGTATTTTTATTTGGTGGTCGGACAACAACTGGCATAACCAAATCAAATTGGTTGTCTTCACTTGTTTCAGGTTCTTCGAGTAACCATCCAGTAGATTCAAACATTTTAAGGTCTAAAGGATCACCAGACAACTTTCCATCAATAGATGTTATAGAATGACATGTAACCATTGCTGACATGAGCAAATGATCTGTTGGCATTGAAGTCACATTCTTGTAGCAAGGTAAAAATGTTGATGTTGTCACAGGCACTACACCCCACATATCTAAACCGTCTTCAGTAAGTGTACCAGTCTGAAACAATGGTTTGTTAAACTAATTTGAAAATATTTATTATACCAAACTTACCTTATCGAAACAAACACAATTAATTGATCCAGCAACATTTATAGATCTTGGACTAATGCAATATATATGATGGTTTTTCAATCTCATCTGGGCATACATTTGTCCGACTGTCATAGCAGCAGGTAATGCAGGAGGGACAACAACTGTGATTAGGTCAAAGGCTTTCTTCAATATGGAATTAAGAGAATGTCCTCGGGACACTTTAATACACATAGTGTAAACAAATCCAATAGCAGCAATATATGCTAATACTCGGATAAACTTATAACTGTCACGTTCAAATTCAAAATCAACTGGCGCTGGATATAATATTGAACGTACAAGAGAACCTTTACTTGTATGAAAACCAGTGCGTACAACAACAGCACACACTCGTCCCTCGCCATAAAAACGGGTTTGTATAACAGATGTTCCACAATATAATGTATGACGAGCATGTTCTTTGATGTCATACTTGAGGTCTGCATTTCCTGGTATTGGAGTTTTAGTAACAGGAACACTTTCACCTTGAAATAAAATAAATGCACCTTTTGTATTTAAGTATTCAAACATAGCTATTTAATTCCGTGATATAAATTTATCTTTTCCCAAAAGTAAAATTTTAAATTCACTTAAATTGTGTATCCGAATGAAATTTGTTTCATAATTAAAATTACCTAATATTTAGAGAATATTAATAAATATACACTAATTCTAATGCATTCAAAATAATGTTCACAGTTCATCAAAATAGTTTTAATCCAAAATATTAAATTTGTTAGTAAGGTTTTGAATTTTTAAAGTAGCTATTTAACTGGAGAACTTTATTTTTTTAAGTGTTAAAAATTAATAAATAGGAGTTAAAATTTACAGATAAGTGTAAAAGACATTGATTTGCAAGCAGAGAAAGCATGAGTGGGTTTTTCTTCAATGAAGCATCAAATTACTTGATAACATAATTTTTTTTTTTATAAATAGTATTTAAAAAAAACTCTATATAGACAGAAATTCAATGATTGAAATATAAAAAAAATGATGTGTTATCAACTAAACAGTTTTCTATATAATACTACAATATAAAGATTAGTATATTACATAATTGATTTAACGTTTTCTTAGAATATAAATTATAACTACATATAATTTATTGTTTTTATAACATGCAATTTTAATTTATTCGTATAAATCACAATATAATAATAACTAACCTGTAAGCATACTTTCATTAACAATGCAATGCCCAGTGAGTAGCACTGCATCACAATGCATAACACAACCGTGACTAGGGACAACCAAAACATCCCCTGGCACCAAAAGTTCGGTAGGAACTGTGATTACATTATTCTCTCGTAGAACATTGGCAACATCACTGGAATGCACACTACTTCTCAGATTTTTTTGATTCCTCCTTGTTTGTATAATAGCAGTAATAATACTGACTAATGACATGACAAATATAGCTGCGGCATATGATAAATAATCATCAAGATACCACAGTATAAATGAAAATATTTCAAATACATAGAATGGATTTAGGACTTCAGTATAAATTAAAGACCAAATAGTCTGCAATGGCACATCAATGAGGTTCGGCCCATAAACAGCTCGACGAAGATATTGATCTCGAGCAGATATTCCTTTTTGTTCATGCAATTCAAGAGTATGTATACCATAATCGATCCCAGTCAACAAATAGAACTCCTTGATGTCCATGTCCCAGATGAATCTGTACTTCTTGAAATCGAATCGTCTAATTTCATCCAGGTCTTAAATAATAATGACAATTTTATTAAAATTAATACTTAAAATTAAGTTTTTATTATTTTATTCACCTTTGAATATTCCACTAGGAGTACGCACTGAGAGTTTTGCTGGATCGCCAAGTGATTTGAGTTCAAAGTACGCCTGCCTGTCCCAGCCATTCACGCGGCATGCTTCGCTGTTTGAACACAATACGGATAGACACATTGATAACAGTATAATCGTCTTGCACTAACTGGATAGGCAACAAACAATAGCCCACTATTATTACGTCTAACGACAAGGAGAGCCCTATTGGTCCTCGGGGAATCCTCTCCTTGGTCGCATGGAGTTTAAAAACTAAATAAACCACTTACCTCGGCAACAGGGTAGAGGAATTGATAATTTCTATTTCAGCTACATGTTCACTTCTGTGATTTTTTTTATAAGTTTCCTACAGTAAAAATGTATGTTACTGTAGTAATACATCTCTTATACATATATTAAAATTACACACAACTTTACTATTATTACATACCACTACTAAGATTTTTTCAGCGGATTGCAACGAACATTTCATATGAGTTGAAAATAACATAAATGTTGGCCACCAATAAAAAACTAACCGAAGAGCACCACATGATATCACTGTCATTATCCATGACATGATTGTATATCCCATGTGCCGTCGATACCCATGTAATTCCTGTAAGTATATTGTATAAATAAAACATTTTTACACATACAATAGTAGTTAACTACATAGTTTATTTTAGATTCAGAGTAAAACAAGGAATGTATTGGTTTTATCTTGATAATATGTGCTTAGTTTTTTTTTTGTATCTGTGTACACAACACAATTTCGACCAGGAGTGTTCTGATATATATGAACCGGCTACTTCTCTGTAGGAACTTTTATATATTTTATACTTTAAAGAGGTCATTTTTTAATTTCTTAACAGTTTTCTGAATAATTGAGAAAAACAAAGGGAAAAATTGCAAAAAATTTCAACCAAGAATCGAATGGTTAATATTTCATAGATACAAAATTTTTCATAAAATTTTCTTTGTAGTCAATAAAAATAAATGTTTATTGGAAAGTTGCCAACAACTTTTAAAGTTAGAAAATGAAATGTTGAAGAAATTGGGTATTTCAACGAATTTTGATTACACTATATTAACTTTGGTCCACCCAAACTCTTTCTCTCAGAATCATTTTTCGAGAGTAATGGTACATTGGTTTTAAGTTTTCAAGACCCATCCCTGAATAACCTGACCGGGGAGTCTTGCCCAACTTAGGAGTTTCATCTATTTCTTTATTTACATTTTATAAATATCAGAAGAACAAATTATAAATTAATGAGTATACATATTTATGATATAAAACATTTGTAAAAACACGGCAAAAACAAAAACAAAGATTTCAAATAAACTAATACAATATCTTTTAATACAACAAGTATTAAATGCCAAGTATTCTAAATTCATTTAGAAAAACAAATAATTAGGTTACATTATTTTAAGATTTTAAATGCAATGAAGCACATAGTATGACTACGCCAAAAACAAAATATTCACAATAAAAATATGATCAGAATATTTAATTTTTACGGTATGAATAATATCATTGATTGAAAAATTGACAATTGTAAAATGAAAATAAACGTACATGCTTAGTTGTGTATATTTTACTCATATAAAATAAAAATTAATGAATTAATATTTTTTATGAATGATTTGTATCAAAAATATTCAAATGGAGCAGATAAAAAGCAAAGTAATACTTTGGTATGACTTATAATTTAATAATACGTGAAAAATCAATTTATAAGGTACAAAAGTTAATAAGCACTATTATCATCTTAATTAATATTATTAACCTCACGTAACCCGTATAAAATATGTGTTTAATAGATAATATGAGAGTTCATAATAATAAAAAGTTTATTGGCATAATATTAGTATGAACCTATTTTCATGCAATATTTTTTAGTACTTAATAAGTTAAGAATTTTAATTTTAAAACTAAAATTTGTTTCAATCCTTTTCATCAAACATTATTTAGTTACATAATATTATATACTTTTAAATTGAAAATATCCATTATTTTATTAATTAAATCTTTATTCATTTTTCCATAGGTTAAGATCAAAATTATTATTGCAAAATAAAAGTCCTTCAATTACATCTTAAAATCTCAGTCTATTATAACTAAATGTCTGAACCTTGAAGATTTAAATTCTAATTTAATGAAATTGACCACATCCTGTGGCATACTTATTTTATATTATTTGCTAATCTACCGATAAATAAAAAACACTAAGAAAATAAGTAGAAATGTATTATGTATTATTATAAGTATAAATATATATTTATAGCTTATATGTGACATAAGATTTATAATAATATCTACCAAGAAAATACAAAAGTTAAAAAATTACTTAATTTAATATTTCAAAAAAATTGTTTAGGTGTTAAATTAAGTAAATAGTAATGCAAAGACCTGGTGTTGGAGTTGTCACTTATCATCTTAAATGTTTCATTTTTAGGTGATATATTCTTTGAATTTTAAGCATATATAATAATATAAAAGATTAATAAAAAACTATTGAAAATAAATAATTGCTTATATTATTCCATAGTAATTTAGTTGTTTGAAACAAAAATCAAGAAGTTAATACTTATTAAACATGAAAAATTCATTAATTATGTAATAGAATATGTGTAAATTATATTGTGGCTCAAAACATATCTACATCTATTATGTTAAAAGTTATGACAAAAAAAGCACATAAAAATTATTATTTTAAGGGATCACCAAAAAATTTAAGATAATTACTGTAAAGCTGAAAATGAATATATTATTTTATGATCACTCTCTAATGAACACAAATTATTATACATTTGAAAATAATAAATGAGTATTGACTTGTGAAAAATATAAATTTTTAGTTAAAGTAAAATGTCAGATAGTTAAATACTTTCCAATTAATAATACATATATAATTATTTTAATATACATAAAAAGTTTGTCCTACATTTACTATCTAAGATAGTTTAGAAATACTATATATGTATATTATAATTAAATCACACATAATAACTTAGGCCAACTAAATAAAACAATTATAGATTATAATTAATAGTACCAATATATTAAATTGGTTTAATAGTTAATTAAATTAAATAAACTTAACCTTTGGTTATTAATCAAATATTTTAAAAGTAATAATGACTAATTAGTTATATAGATGATTATAATTAAACTCCATAAAGTACTATTAAAATACACAGTAATTAATTTCTGACATCATCAAAGTTTTATTAAATTTAATTATTCAAAAATATTTTTTTTTTTCTCAAACTTGAATACTGCTTTCTTGACACACTGTATATCATTAAATACATATTAAACACTTATACATATAAATTAAGTGGTTAAGACAGTGTATTTACATTATTTCATTGAAAACATGTCTAAAAAACTTAAACAACTTTGTTATAATCTAGATATTTCACAATTTTTATTATATTCACGAACAATGTTTAATATTTCGTTAATAATAAAATAATTAAAATTCAAAACACATGGCGAGTATACATTTACAAAACTACGAAAAAATAATGAAAAAGTAAGTGCTACATTATTTTCAATCAATTATATTACTACCAAATTTTAAACGAATTGTATTCACGAATGAAGTACGTATTAATTTATAATATGCATTTGGTCAGTTGGTATCCAAACACATAACAATAAATGTTATAAAAACCAATAGAACATTGATGAAAACTTTGAAATAATGAAGCGAAAAATATAACACGTTTTAATTGAAAATTAATTAATAAACTAAAATTATTTTAATGCACTCAATTATGTTCAATTAATAAGGATTGAATATTGTTATTAATAAACATGGTTGGATTGTAATAAAAACTTACCAATTGTTCCTCAGTACCAATAATGTCAACATAATCAACAGATGGGTCTTCATCGTCTTTGAAATCAGTATCTTTAATTGGCCCTGAAAGAAATTAAAACACGTTATAAGTAAGTATACTAATATGAATCGAATATCGTATACGTAAAAAATAACAACTATCATACCGTTATTGTTAAACATTACTTATAAAACTGAGAAAAAAACAATTTATATAAATATAATACATAAATATAATCGAGAGCTATACAGAAATATATTTTCAAGAGCAGCAAAAATAGTTATCTTATTCCCGCTAAACCTTATTCAGACAGTAGTTCCCCTCTGACGAGCTACTTACTGAGAAGTAGTAACACTACAAGGCATGTACAGTGTACACTCTTGCATACACGATTAAGAAGGTACCTACTACTACAACAAAAACACATTGAATACATTAAACAGAAATCGAAACAACCTACGGTGCATCATGACTCAAAATATGCAAACTTAAATATGAGAAAACATCGGAATATTGGTGGACCATGGAAGCGGTTTTGAAATTAACAATGATCGAATTCCAAAGAAAACACGAGAGGAAATTAATTAACTAGTGTTTACAAAATATTATAAAGACTCATAATGAGCTCATTCAAGACTTAATGGTTATTTTAAATGAAGTTAAACTAATCTGGTATTAAGATTTAAAGTTTTAATAAACGAAACAAAAAATCTTACAAAAGTTCCTTAAAATAAGGTAGTAATACATTTTTTTTCAAATAATAAATTAAAAATTAATATTTAAAAACAATTTTTATGTCGAGGTACTAAAGACATTTCAAACTTCAAATAACCTGCAGGTCAGGACTTAAAATTGTATTTAAGTTTCAACTATTTATATATTAAAATTTTAAAATAATCATTATTTTTAAAAATATTCTCAACCTTGTTGAAATTCTGAGTTTAAAACAACTATGAAAGCTCTTTACAAACAATTATGTTTAGAAAAAATATTAATCCGCTTATAACCTACTAACTTAGAAGTTAGAGTTAAACTGCAGAATGCAGAATTTCAAATCGCTAAGGTTTTTATTTACTAGGTAGTCACGTGGAATAAAAATATAACTTAAAACCGGTTTTATAAATTAGAAAAAAACCCGGTTTTGATAGTTTGAAAATGAGTAGACGAACGAACAAATTAATTTAGATGTGAAATAAAAAAAATAATTCCGATGCAAAATCAAAAATAAACTAAGAGTGTTATTGCGTAAAATCGTATCCTATATCGAGTTACACTTTTTGAAATTATATTGGTAAAGCCTAACAAGTATTAACAAATATGCTGTTTACTAACACAACACACGGAACATATTATCAAATTTAGTAAAAACGTCCTGTAATGTCGGATAAAGGATAAAATAATAAGAGGCAAACGAAAAAAATAAAATAAAATGCCATTATGACATTTAGTACAACCACTAAATCAGGGTATTTTGGAACCCAGAGTTACTGCTGGATTAATTGAAATGTTAGAATGGAAAGTGTAAAAACTAACAAATCAATTGAAGACATCTAATAATAAAGTCCCACTATATACAGTCAACACGTGCACAATGATTAAGATCATTAAGTGGAAACGACTGAACATTAGTTTATTTAGACAACCCCATTATATTTTATTACCAAGATAATTGTCACGGGTCAATCATAAGTCAATGCACAATTTGGTATTTACATTGATAATTGTAATCCGTTAAAAAAAAAATTGTTGCATGACAAGATTACCGACATTTTACCTTATATAAGCCCTACAAAATCCAACTCCGAACACGTTATCTCGATTATTATATCTTTTATACAGGAGGCCGGTTTTACCATCTAATAGTTGTCAATATTTTATTAAAAATTTAATAAAAAAAAAAAAAATTGTCTGTCGCTTTCGAGTGTTGTCATTTTTCATAGTCTAGCTGTCTAATTGTATTGGTGTATCGTTGTATATTAATGTATTAATGTATGTAAATATTTCATAATTGTACTATAATTTAATTGTTAAGCTTAAAATTTAATAAAAGCTCCTTTTTAAATAATAAAAAAAAAGCCCCACAATAGAACTATAGAGTCTTTTAGTTAATCTTTAAAAAAACGAAATATATTCTGATAGTATTACACGTGTTTATAACATTTGTAATAATTTTTTTTATATTTAAGTATTTAAAAGTTCCCATCCATTTTAAAAATATAAATCGATAAAATTGTTTAAACACTCGTAGCACACGTAAATTATAACATTTAAAACATTCAATAACAAATACACGTGTTTAAACACAAATATGTTTAAATAACGTGAATGAAAGAGTATTACACATACAATAAAAAATTATCTATTCTTAAAAAATATTCGGTAGGGTTTTAAAATTTGAATAATTTGTCAACAAAAGAGTTCAGCGGAAAATTACGAAAAAAGGTTCGAAATTTAAAACATGTTCAATGATTATTTACGAGAATAATTTACTTCAATATATTTTATAAATATTACAAGTTACAGTTTATTTTCAACACTTTAATCTAATCACAAAAACCGGCTTGGTCACATTTTTCAAAAGTTTAAATTAGTGACTATTAATAAATTATTCCGTAAATTACGATATTTGTTATTTTTTGATATATAAAGAAAGTATGAAATGTCGAATAAGTTGATGTACGTGTATGTCTAATCATAAATAATTATACTAATTAACAACTTTACAGGGAACAGCTTTCTCAGTTTTTTTGGTACACTTATTCATTACGAATTTAAAATTTTAATTATAATGCTTTCAATAAGTCTTTCCAAGACGAGGATCCAAACTTAATCATATATTTTTATAACACTTATAAGTTATAACCAAATATAATTGTTTCTCGATCCAAATGGATTAGTAAGTATGCATCCCATTATCTTTATAATTTTGTTTTACTTAAGTTAGATGAGGTCTATAATTATTTTAAGATGTAATATTGATACATTTTATTAAATATATAGATATATTTATTTTATTAATGCTAATACTGTGCAACGCACATTATACTACGGACTATAATACTAAATGATAAAACACAAAAAATTTCATAAAATTATTCATTGTATTTGGAAAAACGTAAATATTATAACACAGGTAAATGTCAAAGAAATAAAATAATTTGATAGAAACAGCAAAATAATCATTTAGAGAAGAAACTGTTTATATTTGAGAAGATAATATTCTCTATTGAAAATTGACTATGTTTATTTAAGAGCGAAAATATTAAAACCAACATAAAATCTAATAGGTATTTCTATAAAAGAGAAATTGATTAAATAATCAATTGAATAAATTACCTACTACATACTTAAAAAACAGTCAGACTATCTCTAAAAATATTACTTCAGTTATAAAATACTAGCATTCAGAATCTAGAATTTACTTAAAGTAGGTGATAATAATTTGACGATTGAATTTTTATCATAAAATAATACCAATTGTATTATTTCGTACAAGAACAGATTGATTTAATAAAAACCAATTAAATGTCAACACTTACAAAGAATCAAATAGTGCTTGATTTAATCAAATTCCTGGTCAAATTATACATAATATATAGCTGATATTATGTAATATTTTATCAGAGAATAAACTATCATAACCTTTAATCATCATAAATATACATGTATTTTTTTTTATGACCATCATCTTTGTTAGACAACAGACAACTTAAAAAAATACGGGAAACGGTTGACCATTGCCTACAGCACTAGTAAACACCTGAAAAATACACTCAACAACTATTATATTATAGTTAATTAATAGGCCTTGGGGTTGTCGCGCGAACAACCCTCGTGGCTTCGTCTTACAAAATTTTATCAATATAAATAATTTTAATATACTCTCTCCACCTAAACCCACTTACTGGCCTTCGTCCATAAGAAAAAACCTGATATCTTAGATATCTTCGTTACAAAAATACCAAGCAATTTACATTGTTCTGTTAATAATATACAAGATTTAAATTCAGATCACTCCTCAATATTACTTAGCATCTCTGCCACCCCACTAACTCGAACTGAAGCACCTAAATTATTTTATCCTTCAACTAATCGCTTTCAATTTCAAAATTTAGTAAACGAACAAGTAAATCTAAAAATAAAACTAAAATCCAAACTCGACATAGACGAAGCGGTAAATAATTTAACCACACTTATGCAGTCAGCTGCTTGGGCAGCTACTAAATATGTCAAGCCTCATAACGCATATTCGATTTCCCAACTAGTCCCTGAACAAATTCGGAGCTTAATAGTTGAGAAACGCAGAGCCAGGGCACGATATCAATCCTCCCGGCTTCCATCACACAAATCAGCATATAATAAACTAGCCAACTCACTGAAAAAGGTTCTAGCGAAATATAAAACAAATGCGTTCGAACATAAATTACGTTCTCCTTCGTGCCCACTAAAAAACTTTGATAATACATTAGCTATCGCAGATGATGAAAAAGCCATGGTATTCCAATCTCATCTTTCTGAAACCTTCCAACCACACAATAACATCCTTAACCCACAACATATAGAAAACGTTAATGCATATCTAAACTCCCCACTACCATATGCTCGCCCTACAAAATACTTTACACCAAATGAAGTTAAAAACATGATCATTAAGTACACTCGTAAAAAATCTCCAGGCTTCGATTTGATAACAGCTGAAGTCGCTAGATGGCTGCCTAAAAAGGCTAAAGTTCTCCTAACCTACATATATAACGCAATTATAAGACTTTCTTATTTTCCACTAACCTGGAAATTTTCTCAAATAATTATGTTTGCCAAGCCAGAAAAACCACCTGATATCCCTACCTCGTACAGACCAATTAGTCTTTTACCCTACCTTTCGAAAATCTGTGAAAGACTTATTCTTAAACGTTTAACTCCATATGTATTTGTAACCAATAAACTCCCGTCTTCACAATTCGGTTTCAGAGCTAAGCATAGTACAATACATCAAGCGCATAGAGTAGTGGATGCTATTAGCACGTCTCTCGAAAAAAAATGTTAAGCCGGGATCCCACGGCGCGTGGCTCGTGGCGCGGCGCGTGGTGTGTTATAGCGCGGTACTGTTCACGCGCCGTGGGACCGGTGTTGCTCGGCGCGGCTCGTGTAAGCTCGGCGCGGCTCGTGTAAGCTCGGCGCGGCTCGTGTCTATCCGAAAATTGTCGGTTTTTAGTACCCGAGTCAAAGGAATTCATTCGCGCTCGTTGCTCGGCTCGTGAAATCGGTCCAACGGCTCGGCTCGTCTCTCGGCTTGGTATAGCAGACGAGTCCCGCGCCGCGCCACGAGCCACGCGCCGTGGGATCCCGGCTTTACAGCACAGCCGCTTTCTTAGACATATCTCAGGCCTTTGATCGAGTATGGCACGAGGGCCTACTTTATAAACTTCCACAATTTTTACCCTCACCGCTCTTTCTTTTAATTGAGTCCTACCTTACAGATCGACACTTTCAAATACGTTGCGGGTCATCTGCATCAGATATAGCTCAAATTACCGCCGGTGTTCCGCAAGGAGCTATCCTGTCACCATTACTATTTAACATATATGCTTCTGATCAGCCCACAACTCCGAACACCACAATTGCCGACTATGCAGATGATAAGGTAATCCTATCAGTTCATAACGATCCAATTATAGCTTCTGCTAACTTACAGTCGCATTTAAATTTACAATCTGAATGGTATGAAAAATGGCGCGTAAAAGTAAATCACAGCAAATCAGTCCATACAACCTTTACCCTTAGACACGGTCACTGTCCAAATGTTTCAATCAATAACATACCTATCCCACCACTCAATGCCGTTAAATATTTAGGTTTAATTCTTGACCAAAGATTAACCTGGTACAAACATATAAAAGCCAAAAGATTGACCCTTAACGCTCGATCCAGATCACTAAAAACATTATTATCTAATAATAAGTTCACTAACCTAGGAACTAAGCTGCTAATGTATAAAACTCTCCTAAAGCCGATATGGACATATGGAATTCAACTCTGGGGATCGGCAAAAAAGTCCAACCTCAACAAAATTCAAGCCTTTCAAAACATTACCTTAAGAAAGCTCACTAACACTCCCCTCTATGTTTCTAATTTAACCCTCCATCAAGATTTAGGTATCCAACCTATTTCAATGGAAGCAGAATTATTCTACAAACGATTTTTTGCCAAATTAGAAAATCACCCTAACCCTCTAATCAAAAAATTACATACCATCACACTCCCTGAGAATCCACAACGCCGACTCAAAAGGAAATGGTGTCGTGATCATCTGAATTAAAAAATACCCCTCTCCAAGCTAAGTGTCGCTAATGGGTGGCTCCTTAATCAAGTAAATCATGTTTTGTAAACTCTTATCCTATATACTTATTGTGCATTAATGTACAGATTGTGTATGTACTCTTAAATAATAAAAAATAAATAAAAATTAATAGACCGATTGGTAAAACCCTAATTTTTTTAATTATAAAATACTATAATTTAAATTTATAGTGTTAAAAACAAGTTAAATTGTAGTCAAATATGGTAAATCAAGCATGACTGTTCTAATCTTAATTTAATATTTAACTTTGTAGTTCAAAAGGTAACAGGCAACAAAGTGAATTTTAGTTCTACTGTAAGAGATCCATTTATAAACATGCAAAAGGAAGTGCGATCACTGGATGGTTTCTTCCCTCACCCTTTACATGTGAAATTGCTTGTAGCACATATTCTTATTATGCCTGGGCATAGATTGTATATTTCAAATAAAAATTATATAAAAAAAAAAAAAGTTCTACAGTACAATATAATTTTTAATGATTAAATTTAATTATACAATATGAATATCAAAAGATCAAATAAAATTATTTAAAAAGATTACTTGTATCATAATGCCACTCTAGATTCTGATCACATTAATTACCTATAAATTATATTATATACTGAGATTATTTTATCATGATGAAAACTTCAGGGACATGTGATACTGTACTGATAATATACATGATTTATTTTTAATCTATTATAATCATACATTTACTTAATCCTATGGAAAATATTCATAAGATAAGTTGACACATGGTGTACAATACAATGGTTTACAGATAAACTCGGATAAAAATAGCTATTTTGATAGGAGTCAACTAATAAAAATAAATATCAAAAGTTATTCAACACTTAATTTAATTTAAAGCTGCCATAAGAATAAATAAATTATACTTACCAAGCCCAACTAAACATAAGAAACAACATTTTTAAGTATTTCAAGATAAATAGGTAGATATAATATGATTTTTATAAGTGTCATTATCACATTTTGAAATAATACAATTTACAATAAAAACTTGCAGCCATAATGATGAAATATAATGAGTAATCTTTGAACACATAGAACATTTTATCCTCAATTTTATCATTATTTACTATCAGTTAAACAATTTTTGCCTAAAATAGTCTACAACTATAAGGAAAAAATGATAAACCATAGTTTTAAGTAGGTAAATATAAATTTAAACCAACAATTTTTATTTTGTTAGAATGACATTTCTAATTAACAATTGACAACTAGTTATAACTCATTTTTATAATATAAGTATCTTTTTAAAATGCAAAACTAAAGTTGGGTAAACAATACACTTAATAGGTAATTATAGAATTAAAAACTATTATTAGGTAGGTACTTCTAGCTTTCTCATTTATTTGTTTTCAAGGAGATCAATATTAACCCTATTTATTTTTTTAAAAACATAAATTTCAGATTAAGTTTAAGTTAGAATGTTAATTTCTAGGTAGCATAGTTGAAATAAAAAATAAAATAATATAAGATGATAAAAAATATCCTTCATAAATGAAAGAGAATAAAAGCAATTAGGTACGTAATGTCTTCCAAGGTTTTTTTTGTTTTTTTATTGGACATCATTGCTTCAAAGCATTCATTTTATACAATGTGTATCTAATCTATGGATAGCAAACAATTTTTTTACCGGTATTAATTGTTAAAATGAATTATGTATATTTAAGGTACTCTTATACCAAGCACGGATAGACTTCTTAAATCAACCATGAGACCAGTAGAAGATTATACAAGGGCGAACGTAATATTATGTTCACATTGTACCGAACTACCTATCTAAACGAGATGCCTACACAAGATAATTTCAAACGTGCAAGTAAAGGTGTTTTTCGTTTTTTTTTATAAATAGGTAGTTACCATGCTGTTATTTTGATTACTTACTGCGAAGAGGAGTGCGGACTGGGTCGTCTTGGTGGTTAACTTTTTTGTGGCTAGCTCCATGCAAGCGCATGAGACGGCTAAACCTGGCCACAAGATCGGTCATTATCACCTGGGTCGTTTGCGGCGCTTGAGGGTCGTGGTTGAGGGGCGTCATTCACCAGGGTCGCACTTGCTGCGCCAAGACCTTACGGTTGCTCCTCCGCAGTTGCTGCTGTACCTCACGTCTTCAGCGGGTTCACATATCCAATCGTCGATTTGAATGTCCAGCATGATGAGCGAACAGAACGGGTAAGGTTGCGACGTCACAGGACTGCGAGGGTCCCGTAACACATTCGAGTGGACGCGACGGACCTAGGCGGCCACGGGACAGCACGGGACACCGGTGAGCCAAGTGCGCGGTCCGGACGGGAGCGACACGTCTACGATGGTCCTCGGGACGCGGGTGGGTACCGACGAGTGTCGTTCGTGTCGGCGGCGAGGAGCAGCGGCTTCTGGAGCACGCGGGGGGCGAACTGTGCGTGAGATGACGAATCTAACAAAAATTGTGAAAAAAAAAAAAATAAAATTAAAAAGTCGTCGAACGAACGGCGGCGGCGGCGGCGGCTTAGTAGCGGAGGAGACGACGCTGTGGACGCGGCGGGCGGCTCGGTTGACGAAAACGTGCGGAGCACACTACACGCGAGCGACGTAACCCCGCAACTAGGTGACCGCACTCGAACCGGATCGAGACTGGAATTAATCTAAACAGTACGTCGGTCACTTACGGTCGTCGGCGGCGGCGGCGGCGGCGAGTTCTTTACCCTTAAAAACGAGACGAATGAACTTGGGACGGTGCGCTCGGCAGTCGCGCAATACGCGGTTAGGTGGGGCGGCGGGCTCAGCGGACGGACGGTGTGAAAACGCGCGACGACTGCACGAGCACGGGAACGGCACGCGATTACCGTCAGAGACCGCTAGTACCGCACGCCGCCGCCGCCGCCGTCCACACGCGCATGTTTGCCGCGTTCGCGTAACATTATCGTCCGGAAAAAAATTCGCACGCCGATCCGTCCACCGCCCGACCACCACCCGTAAGACAGCTGCGAACGGGACGGGCGCCTCTTATCGGCCGCGGCGTCATGCTGATAACGCCGCCGACGCGGCCACGCGGGGGGTAAAATTAAATATTATTTTAAATATTTACGGCCGTATTCATGAATTCCCCGCCTTGTGGCAACGAAAACAAAATTAAAAATATTGTAATATTTTGGTAACCGTTGAAATTAAAATGTATTTTATTCATTTTTCTTTAAATATAGATTGTAGATTAAGAATATGTCCATTACTTTAGCTTGTGTTGAAGTAAAGGGAGACAAGCGTATTATAATAATAAATCAAAGAAAAATGATTAATAAACCATAAACGTGTTAACAAATTACAAATTACTAAAAAAAATTTAGGAAACAAATACATGTTAGAATGAAAAATTTAAAATTTGAAAAATCTGCCACCCGGGGCAACTACCACCTTTGGCCCTTTCCCCTATTTCTCTCCCTAAATACGTTGTGGGGTATATTAGAAAAGAATATCATAATATTTCGCGACGACCTCCCATCGTGATAGGGTGAACGTAAAACAGTAAAGTCCGGTTCGGAAAATAACGAAGTACGAATCTTCTCGCCCACGTGTGTGCATGAAAACGATACTACTAAAGTACTAAATACTACCTATGACCCCCCAGCAAGCCGGTCTTTAATAGCTTTGGTCGGAAACACTTGAATATTTCAAAAACCGGCACGATTAACTCCAGGTGGCAGGTACCTACACGAGTCTTTGTTCGATTTACTAAAAAATGTTTGAACATTTTACGAAACCTGCGCACCCTCGAATAGTCGAATATTAACGTATGTGCAGCGAACGAACATCGAATAATGTAGATCATTATATAAATAATATAAATTCCACACATCGTTTCCAAAATTAACTACTCATTGGTCGTTTTCTTTATATATCTAGTTAATAGACGTAGTCAAATTGTGTGTACTTTTATTACTTTTATTTAAATTATAAGACGATTTTGAAAATCAAATTTATTTCCATAAATTAAATATGATTATTATTACTGTTCGTAGTACATATCGCGACAACGTAGGTTTCGTCGTGGCATCTGTGCTCTCCTGAATCCTGGCCATTAGCTTTTCGGATCGGGATTTAAGTGTCGGTATAATAGTATAATACACTGGTAGTTATCGATGGATTAGCCCGGGACGAGAAGACGTCCGAGAGCACACGTCATTATGAAACTACAATCCTATAATACAATAGCGCATATAGGTGTGTTGGTAGTTATAAATATTATAATCTGCGCGGTTCGAGCACCAGAACGGTATTATTGTGTTGTTGGCACGATACGGTATATCTCTATAGCAGTGGTTATTCGGAGTGCGGTCGAAAAGTGTTGCGTTTACGATAAGAACCTTTTATGGACTTTCTGCGAATTATAACTCGCGATTATAACTCCCACTATACTGCTTGGCGTGCTTGCCCGTAGCTTACGAGGTACAATATTCAAAACAAAGACATTGTCTAATTGTCGAATCAATTTGAAATTCCTACGCTGTAGACTGTGGCGTGTAAAAATAATTAATATTATGCGGCTGGAGAGAGGAGAGTCAATGATAATATTACATATACGTTAGACGTTATACCGTGGTATTATGATGAGCGTCTTCGCGGCGCGTGGTGGTGGGATATTGAAATTCGTATTACTCATCGTTTTGAAACAAGTATACGTAATGATTTATGTATAATGAGTCATAATTTAAATACATTTTGCTTATGTCGTCAATTTAAAACGCTAGAAAATCAAAATGTTAATTTTTTCATTTCATTATTCAGTATACGTATAGTATTAAATTATCTCGGACCGCATTACCATTTTCGTTTACGAAAACTCGTGTGAATAGATAAACTCGTAAGCCACCGCATCGAAGAACGCGAAATTCATAAGAAACCAAGTTCTCGATTAAAAGTATTCCTAACGTATAGAAACACTATTTTAGATGCAAATAATTATATCCTCATTTAATTGTTACATTTTTCTTTTCCGTTGTTTTAAAAGTCTAATAAAATAAGAAACTTTTTTTATGTATTATAGTGAAACGTAAAAACTTTTTACACCGTGCACGATTGTTCTGTGCTGTTAGCCATGTTACACCTTACACGTGTCACATGTTGGCCACCCCTGAATTACCGTATTATAATTTAGTATTTAAATGCCATTACCAAGTAAAATATATGCGTATGATAAAAATGATACCGGGACATTTCAAACATAGACGGTTAATGACACATATTTGCTTTTTTTCTGATTACTTGAAAATGTATAGAAGCGTCGATGTTTGCCATGAACGATACAAAAAAAAAAAAAAATTATATAATTTTACTCGTCACTCCGTCCTTTAATAATATAGTAATAAATATAATGGGCCGTTTAGTATTCGGTTATATATAGCAATTGGAAATTAATAAATTATAATTTTCAGATCAAAAACAGTATACGAATGTTTCACAACGTGCAGACAATAATAAATCATACATTTGATCGACGCTCTATTATATTATGAGCACGTCGTAAATTTATTTAGTTAAAACGCAACAATATTGTAATACATAGTGTAAAATATTGAATATTGTATTAATAATGTATATTTTTCTCAGAACTGTCAAAATATAATATTTTAGTATAAAAAACAGCAGAATAGAAGTTGTACTAAATATAAATTGTACAGACGTACTATTTATCGAAAAAGAACTTACTCGTTTCTACGGCAATCGAAAATTATTCCCAAGTCGTGTCAAGCGATGCAAAACATAGGTACACTGCGGTTAATGTATGATGAATAAGTGCGCGCGGTAACGTACTGCGAGTATTCGGACCTCTACCTACATAATATGCGATATGCGATACAAAATGCGACTGTTGCGCGACTACACGAACGATTACGAAGTGAAGGCGTCATTTCAGTTATCGCACCCCCCTACGTAGAAAGGAACGAGAAGAATTTTTAGAATCGTATAATAGTTTTAATTATAATAACTCATATCATAATCATACTTTTTAATCTAATATTCTTGGCGTCTAGAATATATATGATATACCTACTATACATTTGTACGTCTATAGTCTACACGCATCTCTGTCTAAATTATATCATTTCAATATACAGAGTGTAGCAGAAAGATTTGATGACATTTGAAACAAATTCGGTAACCTTTGTAAGTGCCAGAACTTTCTATAATTATAATCTTATAAACCCTGTACTACCTACCGGAGATTCAACCCCTCTCCCCCTTTTCACTTTGATAAATATTTTTAGATATACATGTATAATATATTAATATATTATATATATAACCAGAATACGTTTTTCTATTGCGGCGTTATGTTGTCTATGCATATGTGGTGTGAATTTATGTGTACATAAATACTACATATCATGTAAATGTTGAATTCATGTAGTTATTTATTATTATTTTAACAATTTATTACTAAAATAAGAACAATTGTATAGGCACTACAACGCTACATACTACATAGTACGTACCTACACATCACAGCAAATATAAATTTGTAAATTAAAAGAATTCTTATCATAACTTAATTCAATATAATAATATTAGTGCTGCAATTTATTACTGACGATAGAGGACGAATCGGAACAGATATATCCAACCCCCAAACCTAGCTTAGTAACCAGTGGCGTATTTTCAAATTTTTCTGGGGGGTCCTCAGTTTCTACATAATTAATATTAACTATAATACTTATAACTTGAAACCATGCTGCAGGAACATGTATCTGTTTTAGCTGTTGTAACTAATATTAAACTATATTTTATATAATATTTTGTAGTAAGTAATACTAAACTATAATGTGTATCTATACTGCCAAGTAAGTGCCTTCATACGTAGGTATACAATTTTAGTTTTACACTTCAGGTATAAGTGTAATATATTATTCTATCCACAAAATAGTAATGTTACATATTGTATATGTGCATATACATGGACTCACATTGGGGGAGGGGAGCATTTGACACTCTATAGAAAAATAATATGAACTAGTAATTTAATGAATATCATTATCATTATTAATATTAGTACAAGAAACAAAGAAATATACAGTTCATATTTACCTATTCCGAATAATACATCTGATTATATTATATTTTTTTTGTGCTTAATAAACTTCATGAAATAATATTTTCCTATCGGCGCCCATGTATATATGTATTATGTAAATTTGTTGGTACTTTATTCAGTTGAGATTTGGGACTCGTGTGTAGAATATAACTGTGGTCTGTGAATGAGCAGCTATGCTGAGCAGTAAATTAACCAATTGATTGATCCCGATTACAATTACATAATACGGATTTCTGATCCCATTTGAAAATCGAAATTTTTGATCCTATCCGTTTATTTGCCTTATATGAAAGTATGTAACAACAAACTATACTACTAGAGCAGTATTATGAGTATAGATAATAGCAATATTATCTAGACTCGAGATGATTTTATAATTAATACATTTTATAAGACTAGACAATTAAAATTGAATTCATAATAGCTTTTATAAATTAATTAGTTACCTTCTATAAACTTGTAATCCGGATTATGAGGATTAAAACTTTTGTTATATGCTTCAACACCGATATGGATGGATCAGGATTTGATGTTTAACGTTAGCACTGTAGTGTTAGTACACGAAGTACGTATCATAAAATGATTTCTTAACGTTATCCCATTTTTATTTAGTTTCACTGTACGTTTTATTCCTAGAATATTTTTAATGTATACTATAAATTGTAATATACTACAACAAATAAAAATAATCGTTATCATATATTTTTTTTTTTTTACTCAATTAAGTATAACTATATTGCTGTAGTGAATATACAATAAACTATTTACATTTTCATTGAAAATTGTAAAGATAAGTATATCAGGAGAATCAAATGGGCCTATAAAATCCTTGAAAATATTTTACTGACTATATAATATGCAGCATTGTACGTATTTGAATAGCATTTCCTAGGATAGTTATTAAATAATATATTTTTAACATAATTTACATTATTATTATTCGTAGAAAAACTGCGTTTCCATTTAAAAATCAATTATTTATGTACAGAATGAATAAATATCCTTTGTACTTGCAAATATATGTATGTCATATGACACTTTATACAGGTACTCAGCGTTTGAGCTTCAAATGTAATCACCTATTGTCTTCCTCGTGAACACCCACTCAATCAAGTGTATAGTAGGTATACCGCATTGATTTTGTACTATTGCAATATCAATGGTATACCTTGATACCTACGTATTTTTGAATTTTTGTTTTAAAATCTAACGGTAAGTATATCAATCAATTAAGTATCTGATAATATATCATAAAACGAATAAAACACAGTAATAACGTAGATGAACACAAAAAACAAACCGTGTCATATAGGCGTTGTATAACTAGATGACCGTTTATTGAAACCTATGTGTGTATGTATACGACCATTACGACCACAATGCCACATGTTATGCTGGTACACATATAGTATAATGTGATTCAAATTACAATCCGAGGAATTCCAAACTCAGTGTAGGCACTCTTTATAATGACGTGTATACTTATTAAAAAATAAATTATCAAGATTCGTAGAAAATTCTATGATATCTTGTATTTCGTACAGTGACGTTAAACATTTAACGACATGTAAATGTATTATATTATAAATACATTAGAAATCTGCAGCGCGTGTCCAATATTATTACTGATCCGACAATTTTTTTTCTTCTTTATTCGGCTCGGACGGACTGGAAAGGAAACGGGTTGTCCGGGACTACCCACGTAATTCCACCAACTATACATAAAATAAATATATCTGATAAAAGTCCGAAACTCTGCGGAACCGCGCACTATTGCAAATAATAAATATACAGCGCACTGCACTACGTATTTGAAAGCGGTCTAACGCTATTGCATTCTCGCCGTTCAGGATACACCGTGCGTGTGCACAACACTCTTATTGTTTGACCGCATATTATATTGTATGTGTGTCGTGTGAATAAATGCTGATGTTATATCCACTCATAAATCGGCAAACTTCACTGAACTGGAAATGCTCACTATTATTATATAAACAAATAATTCGCCCTTTAATTTTATATGCAGCCCCGGTCTGGGGTCAATGTGCTACAACTCATATACGAAAAATGCAAATATTACAATCAAAAGTCCTACGTGTAATTTCAAATGCCCCATGGTTTGTCCGAAATGACGCACTGCACACAGATTTCAAAATTCCAAGTATCAAAAACTACATAAAAGAATTATCGGTAAGCTTTTTTAACAAATTACCTAAAGCAAGTGGTCCACAGCACTTCAGGCTCCAGCGATTCACCCGTCCAAACAGTTGCAGACTCCAACGCGGCCGACCTCACGACGTCCTAAATCTTTAATCTTCTATTGTATTATGTAAATATTGTCTTATATTTTATTATTTATACTATCTGTCAATGTTTCACAATCTTATCATATTCAGTATATTTTAAACCATAGTTTTAACTATTTATACCATGTGATCTAATTTATAAATGTTAAAAAATAATTTAATTCTTTACGCCTAAGTTTAGATGATGTCGACTGTCAGGAAAACTTTATATTAATAAAAAAAAAACACTCTTATTGTTTGACAGAATATTATATTATACGCACGTATGTGTGTCGTGTGAATAAATGCTGTGTGGTTAAACGCAAAAAACGCACGACCGTTTGGTATTCGGTCAGTTCGTTGTAATCCACGTAATGTGTTTATAAAGTTCACGTACCTATATGTGTATTATATCCCTACAACGCGTACGTGTATATGACGTGTTGTGTACAGAGTTGCGGGTATTAAATTTCAGCTAAAAGTTACATATATATATACACATATTGTGCAACGATATTTGAAGACGTACAATACCGCGGTGTGTTACGTTCAATTCCAATTATTAATGTTGGAAACAATTTTTATTAGGTACCTACCTACCTCGAAATGTTCAACGGACTTTGAATGACGGAGTTCGTCATTGCTATCGTACTATTATAATACATGTATTATATTCGTTTAAAATTTAATTGACGTTTTTTACGAATAGTATTATACTTATACATAATATAATAATATGGACAATACTATGGTACCTATGCGTTTACGAATTCCGTCCAACACATCGTACGCCCGATTACCGTGTGTCTTAGGTCATGTTGATATGAATATTATTATGCAAGAACCAAATATTATAACGACCGTTATTTTACTTTATACCTTATCTGTATCTATATTTATGTTTACTTGTTACCCATATATGGCTATATGTACACTTATACGCATGTATTCAAGGGTGCATACACGTATATTATATAAAATAATTAAATAAATAATAATAATGTATGTAGGTACTGTAACAATAAATGTGAGTAAATACTTGAACACATGACATTCTATGAGGTATGTGATGATAAGTTAGATTGTTAGATCATTATTCATTAGTATCTGTACATGCGTATTGCGTATAGGTGCTTATTTAAGATTTTGAATAAATAAAGATATTTAGGATATTTTACACTTGTGTGTCTCGAAATTCAATTTCTGATTTTAGATTCTCGGCAGAATAACTTTGTTTCATAATCATTCTTAATTTTTTTTTTTTAATTTGACACAGGTTGTATTATAAAGACAGATAAGTTATCGTGTCGCCAAGAAGTTTTAAAAAAAAAAATGCGAAAACCAACTATGAACTAGATAACTGTAAATAAATATAAGCATAGTAGTATAGCACCCATGTTTAACAAACTCTTGATTATTTATACGAATACTTATCTAAACCAAGCGACAAGCACAATCATTTTCTTAATAATTTCAACCGTACACTTTTAGTATATTATAGTACCTATACAATATATATATATATACTACTATTTTGCACCATTTTAGTTGAGCGTGTAATGAGACAAATGTTAAACTCGTAAAAATAATAATTTACATTTGCCATCGTGTGTAGTGCATATTTACTATTACTGTCCTGTAAATCGATTACATACAATAAGCTTCTCCTAGATAAAATCCATCGAGATCAACAAAAATGTTCAGTTTATAGAGGCATAAGTCGCATTATACGAGTAGGTTTATATAGTTTATAACTATCAAGATTAAGGTAATTGGTTTTTAACATGTCCTTTTTCCTGACAGCCCTGTTTCAGATAAGTTTTCCATATATATACTAGCGTATTGGACATTGGTGTATATTAATTATTAAGTGGCAAGTTGACTGCTGAAGCGATTATTTTAGGGCAGTCGCCCACTCAAAAACTAAATATTTTGAAAAATAAACAGCACATAAATTGTTATACTTATAGCTTATATTTTAGTTATTTATAATGAAATATCGTGTTCAAATATTTTTGAAGAAAAAAATTATAATTATAATAATTAAAATCAACTGTCTATTTTTTTGAACGTATTAATTCTACATCAGCAACTTTAAGAATTAATAAGTTATTCTCAATACTAAAAAGCAGTAAGTCGTTTAAATTGTCTATCAAATTTGGGCTTAAGACTTAAGAACAAGGTGTAAAAGAGGCATCCGGCATGGGATGTAGCACCCCAACATCCTGGCCAGTCCGCGCCTGTATGTTCATTAGCTGTTCAGATATAAAACCATTCAGCGATTTCCAACGTTTATCATACTTATATAGTTATATACGTAATCATTATTCCCAAAAACTGAAAAGGTTGTATGTCCGTGTCAACCCTAAGCTGATTGTTAGGATTTATGAGAATAAGAGTACCAACAAAATAGTATTGTAGGGTATATTTCTGTTCTCTTATAACTCCGACGACACCTCTGCAGAGCCTTTGATGAAGGAATCCAATTAAATAATTGCCTGGCTCGTTATTTACTCAATTGCGTTTGTCTTGAAAACGTTATAAAAATGTAGATTTGAATAAGAATTTTAGATTCTATTGACACGTGCGCTTACATAGCAAGTGTTATGCTACGGAATATTTCACTCGGTGGAGAATATTTTACAGATAACACGTTTGAGAGGTGATTTTATTCGTATAATAAATATATCTTATAACTTATAAGTTTATGTCGTCGATGGAATTCGTATATTTTAAATTGTTTTTATCACTAAATATATGATCTGTGACAGTCAGAATTTTTTGAAAAACTCTGTAGACGTGATGAAGCCTATACATATATATATACGTATATAGTTATAATAATATGTTATTCAACCAAAATTATTTTTAAAATGTTAAATTTTGAGTTAAAACATTGCTGTTGCAGAATAATTTGGATTTTATTTTATACGGAACTGCAGAATACAATTAAAACAAATTAAACAGTAATATTTATCAAAAAAATCAACTGAAATAAATTGTTGTCTTTTTAAATAAATGTAAGTAAAAATGTTTGATTCTCATTTGGCCTAAGTCGCGAGCATGATATAAAATGTATTTGATATCTAATTTTATTGGAAAAATAATACAAATTTTTTAATTATTATTCTTATAAAATATCAAAAATGTAAACAAATGATTTCCAATGTAATAATATTTTGATAGATTTTATTCGGTTGATGAATTCTTAGTGAATTATTTCAAATTGTGTAGGTACCAGACAGCTAGTATGAGTTAACATGTGGTTTGAGACAACCCGGAGATTATTGACGTATATACCATATTACCATTATTGTAAAAATGTATTTTACTATTAACTATTTGTACTTGTACTGTTGCAGTTGCCAACAGTGAATACTGAACACAATCTTAACTTGATAATATGAATTAAATATTGTATTTTAAATAATGAGAGCTGTGACTGTGAGTGCATAAAACATACGATTATATGAACATTATTGTAGAGAGTTGAAACGGTCAACGCCTGAATCAAAATGTTACGCAAGTATTGAACTACCAACTGATTAAAATTATAAAAAACAATACTTATGTATACAGTGTTACGATTTTTCAGTGTTCTTACCTTGAACCAATCCTTTGTTTAACAATGCTTGTTATGATGCTTCAAAAAATATCAAATTACGACAACATAATATAGATTATATAGACCTTATGGCTTATATATTAAATACTTCCGTCGTTTCGTGTCTCCGCCTGCAATCGATACTAAATAATTTGATTCTAAATGACTGATTGTTTTTACATTATGATTTATGACTATAATATATGTCTATATGTTTTTAATATATAATAATAACAAAGCTGTTATCAACCTATTTATTTGGACTTGTGAATCAGAATTTATGATTTATTTGTACAAAAAATGATTAGTGATTACAAATAATATAGATTTTTAGGTACCCACAATTAATGGTATTGTATTCCGACTTCTGTGACCAAAATTTAAGTAATTATGTGTTGTTAGATTATTTGTTATACTTACATTACATATATTAATATTCGTCGTCGAAACATGAAAAACATCAAGGCAATTAAAACAAATTAAATTTAGGTCCAAACCAATTATATAAATTGGTATTTTTTGCTTCCATAAATCTTATGGACCATTAGACCAACATCCCAACTTTGTTAACCGGTGGACTGGGGGTTATGAACCACTGTATCGACCCCAATCAAAAAATAGTGATCTAGTTGTTTTTCAGGGTCTAACTATTCATCTTTGTTAGACTGTTACAGTTAAAATCAACAGAATTCAAAGTGTTAGTAATTCATGTATAAGCTATTATATAAAGTAGTTATTTTAGCTATTTATAATAACCCTATGATGTTAACTAAAATTACATTTATTTTTTATTTTTTTTTTCCTCATAGAATATTATTATAATTGTAAGCATAATTTATTAAAATATACAATACAAAAAATTAAATCGCACGATATACTATTTTTATTTTTTTTAGCGAATAAAATCTACTGTTGTCAAATTCTCATATACGGTATATTGTATAGCAACACCGGGTCGGACACCCTCGATGATATTTTTATATAAATGTATTTGTTCTATTCGAATAGATTCGTTTGTGATACAGAAGCTTATGCAGAGTCGGTGTCATCCATAGTTTCTGCCTTCTTCCACCAATGCCGTCATAATATTCTTATTTATTCTTTTAATCATTTTTGTTTGTACATAGAAGGCGTAGGTAACCACTAAAAAACGTTTCGTGTTTTATAATTTTAAACAACACCATTGAAAATATAAATGTGTGGAGGTTTAAATACTGCGGAGTGACGAGCAGGCAATGATTATTGCAAGTAAGTAATAATAGGTAGGAATTACCGCGGACTATACGAAAATTATTTTTATATAATCTATGCTTCTATGGTATTATAGCCATTGGGTTATTTGTGCCCGGTGGTTGATGGGCTAACCATATTTTATTTAGCAAAAACCGGGAAAAAAAATTTAAAATTCTAATGGAAAATAGTCGTAACACCACCTTATATTGCAAACATCTTATCGAGTTTTAACATATTATAACTAAAAATATTATAATATTATTACACACTCGGCAACAAAGAATCAATTAATACAATTAAATTTTTTTTAAGTATAGACTATGGATAGGTACCTACACTAACTGCATAATGTACCGTAATAGTGAAATCCAAAATTATTAATTTTCATCCGATGAATTCTCAGATTTCTCCACTGGCCGTCGCACAGTGCGCGCTCGGGAGTACTTTGATAGCGAGATCTGTAACCACGAATTTAGATGAATGAATTATCCTAATTCATGTCAGTAACAAAGGTGGAAACCACGAATTAAAGCTACGTGTACGTCTTAGTCGGTAGTGGAAAACTGGAAACACTGGAAACACATTTTGCTGGTAAATAAATGTATATCTAAAATTGCCGCTAACACGATAACAAGCGCTAGGTGTACTTTACAGCAGCTGTCGCCTATAACACTTTGGGTTCCAATAAAATATTAGTTTGTATTGACTCGTTTGGTAACCACTGACCGTTGAATACCACCATTAAATCGTCCAGAACTAGGGACGTAATATCGAAACATTTCTTTCGATACTTTTACTCGTATCGAATCTAAGCCTAATATCGATACCTGCAAAATATCGAAAGAAAGTATCGATATTACTCATATCGATATTAAAAAAAAAAAAAGTTCTTCGGCTATACGACAAAACTTTGCAAATTGCAAGCTAGATTTTTTTCTTTTATTGATTAGTAAAACGTTATCTCAGATAACTTATCTACTTATCTGTTGTCCGTTGTTACTTTTAAACTTGTTTCCACGATTTAATTTGTTAACGTCACAGATATATAAAACAACATCGTTTGTTTAAAACAACATTGTTTTATATATCTGTGGGTAGTAACCGTACGGTAGTAACCGTGATAATGTATTTCGGTGTGATAATTTGATAATATCAATAAAATTATAAAATTCCATTCAATACTTTATATTTGTATGGATATGAGTAAAATATCGAATACAAAGTATCGATATAAAAAATACTCATATCGAAAGAAATGTATCGATATTTACTCATATCGATAGAATCGCAACGTCCCTATCCAGAACTCCTGACCAATCGGCAGTAGTGCATATTGTGTATCAATAACATTAGTCCTGTCAACATTGGCAGCCCTTTGGATGATAAGGATTAAGGACACGGCCGAGTGTTGGACGCTTTTTGACTTAATGTTTACGTAAAAAACTCGGTCTTGCGGTCACGTCACTCGGGCCGAACGCCGATTCTATAACCGTCTCGTCGTGATTTTGCAGCTACGAGATACGGCCGTCTTATAGATTTTCTCGATTCGCGTGTCGGTACGTCCTAAACGATCGTTTTGTGGCCTCCTCGATTTCCCGTCAGTCATAGGAACCAATGGCTTCGTCGAGTGGGACCAACCACTGGCATGAACAAGACGACGATGAGGTTAAATCCTGGTCGTCGACAGATCTGACTAAAGAACGAACTCTCGGGCAGCTCTCATGCGTAAATAGGATTTGTAAAAGCGGCGAGCAGCTGACTAGGGCTATGGAATTCGTTTGCTCTTATTATCGCGTCAGTTGGAAACCGAAGAGACAGGTACGGTTTTTGAATATTAGTTACGGCGAGTTAAGCGTTTCTTTTGTATTTCTATATTCTTTTCAACCATTGTTCGTTTAGGTTTGTGAAAAATGTTTCATGCAATGTTTAGTCCATTATAATCGCATGGAAATTAAATTCAAAAATAAACAATGTGTTATGGACAGTGATTTTCCGAGTTATAATTCACACTTTGTCATTGAAACTTCATCAAGTGAAGATGATGATTATGATGATCCCATGCCCAGCACTTCTAAGTTTGGTATGCCTCCTGATGAACGGGTAGTAAAAGCTGTTGAGGCATCAATTGATTTTGTGGTGAAAGAAAACGATGATCTGATAAATACGCAGTTGAGCTTATGCCATGATTATATAAATACATCATTTGATAAATGTATGCGTGAGGCTGATGATGTTGATAGAGCTGCTTTTAAATTAGAAAATGATATAAATATATTAAGAAAAAAATTATATGATCCATATAAACCAATATTAACAATATTATCTTCAGATTCGGAAAGTGAAATTGTAGATGTTGTGGAAATTATAGATGTTGAGGAACTTATAGATGTTGATGAAGGTATAGATGATAAGGAAACTATAGATATTATGGAAGATATAGATGTCACGGAAGTTGATGCTGTTCAGATGGACAAAGATAAGCAGAGAAAATTGGACAAAATTAAAGAAGCTGAATTTAAGACAAATAAGGAACATAAAATAGACAAAAAAAAGAGGAAAACAGGTAATGATGAGCAGTACAAAGCAGTTATAGCTAAGGAGAATAAAGAAGAAGATGAAACAGACAAAGATATCATTGCTATTAACAGAACTCTTTGTGCTCTACCATCTGATTTGCCCAAGGAAGGAACTATGGAGTATCCTCCTCTTCATGTAGGGCAAAAACTAGTGGGAACATATGGGAATTTATTGGAACCCTGGCATAAATGTATAGTAACAGCTTTAATAAATGAAGATTTTATACGTATTAAAATTGGTGATACATATGACAGAGTAGTGTCGACAAAATTTGTTGCCTACTATTCTCAGAGTTCCGTACAATTTCCAGTTGGCATGAGAGTGATAGCCATGTTTAAAAGTCATACTAATTTTATTGATCCGTTTTATGCTGGTACAATAGCTGAACCTCCAAAACTACTAAATAAATTCCGGTAATTATATTTATATTTTTATATAATACATTTTTGCGATTAATATCTGTGTAAATATTTTGTTTCTTTTTGTTTAGATACATGATATTTTTTGATAATGGTAAAGTTCAATATCAATATCATAAACATATTCGTTTAATTCTTCATCAAACGTCAGAACAATCATGGTATGATGTGCATCCTAATTCCAGGAACTTTATTAGAAAGTATTTAGACAAGTATCCCGAACGTCAAATGGTGAGACTGACCAATGATCACACCTTGCGAGTTGAATTTGAAAAAAAATGGTATTTTGCAAAAGTGCTTGAAGTTGATGCATCTTTAGTTAAATTATATTTTATTGAGAACAAGTTTGTTGAATGGTTGTATCGCGGTTCTTCAAGGCTGTGGAATATTTATGAAAAAAAAACAAATTTGAAAAGAGGTATTCGCTTAAGACAATCTGGATTGGCTTATTTAAAAAAACCATTTGTAGAATATTCGAGTATTGAAGAAGAACCTTCTCGTCCTGCTAAAACAGTTGCTCGTAAAAGTACTAATAAAATTTCAATAGCGCCTAAGTCTGAAGAAACTAAGAAACCTATTCAAAATAAAAGTAACTACTTTAGGTTAAATAACATAAAATTACCTAATAATAGTCATGAACCAAAAGCATTTGTTCCTCACAAATGTTCCTCTAAATGTGTTGATTGGGTTGAATATAGCTATTTGAAAACAAAGAATATCAATATGTTGGCTATACCATTATCTTTTGGTTTCAATAGGTGTATGGTAATTTTTAATTCTTCTCAAAAATGTATTACTTATATAACTCCATGTGGTCGTAGTATTCGAACTATGAAAGAAATGCATGATTATCTTCTCGAAACTAAATGTAAGATGACAATTGACCAATTTGATTTCTGTAGCTGGGTACGACCATTGATTGAATTTTCCATCAAAAAATCAAATATATATTCAGGTGACATGTCCGAGGGCAAAGAATTCAGAGGTATATCATTAGTAAATACTTTAAACTATAATGCACCACCAAAAATGGACTATATGACTGTAAGGCGAGCAATGCCAGGTGTTAACATAAATGTTGAAAATGAGTTTTTGTGTGGATGCGATTGCACAGATAATTGTCAAGACAAAACTAAATGTGCTTGTTGGCAATTGACAATTGAAGGACAAAAAATCTTACCAAATTTAGACAGAGATCCAAATATTGGGTATAATTATCGACGGTTACCTGAACGAGTCTTAACAGGTATTTATGAATGCAACAAGAGGTGTAAATGTTCTAAAACTTGTTTAAATCGTGTTGTACAACATCCATTATCACAAAAGTTACAATTATTCTTAACAGAGAAAAAAGGATGGGGTGTGCGTTGCTTAAATGATATACCACAAGGAACTTTTATATGTATTTATGTTGGTTATTTGTTAACGGAAACTGATGCCAATGAAGGAGGAAAAAATTATGGTGACGAATATTTGGCAGAGTTAGATTATATTGAAGTTGTAGAAAAAATTAAAGAGGATTACGAAACTGATGTTCCTTCAATTGATAATGATGATCATGTAAAAGATGCAGATAATACAAATTCTGAATCTTCTAGTGAAGATTTACCAACTGCAGTTGAAGGTTAAAATAATTTTTTAATTATTGTAAAAAATATAAATTTTTATGTATTAATGTATTTAATTAAATTTTTTAGGTACAAATATTACACATCGGTTGCGCAAACGTGATACATCCAAAAATAATATGAAGGCTAAAAAAGGTGGTTCAAATGTATGCCATCCTTCTAAACTGAATACACGTGACATGAAAAATAATCCTAAACTTCCAAAATCAATGCGCGAATATTTTGGAAACAATGAGAGTGTGTATATAATGGATGCTAAGACAAGTGGTAATATTGGACGTTATTTAAATCATTCATGTTGTCCAAATGTATTTGTCCAAAATGTATTTGTGGATACCCATGATCTGCGGTTTCCATGGGTATCTTTTTTTTCACTTCATTACATACAAGCTGGAACTGAGCTCACTTGGGATTACAGCTATGATATAGGAAGTGTTCCTGGAAAAACTATGAAATGTCATTGTGAATCAGTTTACTGTAGAGGGAGATTGCTTTAAATCTTTAAGAGTTTATTTAGTTATCTATTATGAAAAGACTGATACACAAAATATGTAATTTTGATAAATTTTAAAATTTTATAATTATATTAAGTAACAACTAGTGTACATACTTTAAAGAGCATTGATAATAATGAATTATTTATCATCATTTTATTAACATTGAACATTGTTTTCATTTTAACATAAGAAAATCCTTACAAGTATAATATTGTAAATACCAATAAATAAAAACAATAAACATTTTTAAAATTATTTATCCAAATGTTGTTGACCACAGCGTTGACATTGGATGAGGATTTTGTAAATATGACATCACAATTGCAGACATGGAAAGCCTATAAAAATTAAAAACACATTTAATTATTATTTATTGTCATTTATAAAAAACTATATTCTAACTTTTTATTTTTTAAAATTATTAATTTAACCCCTGACAACTATGGCTATTATGTTTGAACATTAATGCAAGATTTTGGATCACTTGAGGACATGGAAAATGGCTTTGTTGCAAAATAGCTGTATGGTCATCCATATGCTATATGAAAACAGTTATACATTTTATAATAAATGTAGGGTATAGCCGTACTGGGCAAGCATTTTAATATTATGTTACCACTATGAAACATTCACATCAAGGAATCCAATAGATATAAAATACTCCCAGAATACAAATTAAAATAAAAAAATATTTTGTATGAGTGTATTTTTCAGTTTCAGTTTAAAAAAAAGGAAAACAGTTAAAACTAATTAAACTAATAAAAATAATAGGATATGGGTTTGGTATTAAATGTGTATCCCTATAATTAGGGTTCGGGACTCCAAGCATTTGTTTGTTTTTGAATGAACATGAAACCTAGCAGACCTAACCTAACCTAGTGCTATGGAAACTCATGTCATGTTACAATTTCAAATATAAAATTTGAGAGGTTTCTTTCTATCTTATTTCAATGCTTTTTTTAAACAAATTGCTTGTTTCTAGAATTTTTTGATTACATTTTTAATAAATAATTCATACATTTTTTGACCTTAGATCTTGTTTATTTATTATTTTAATCTTCTGGACTCTAATAGAAATTACTTGCCGACCTCTGATAGAAGTTAAATATATCTTCTCTAGAACTCATAAAGGCCAAAGATTTTTGATTTTTGAATGTTTTTAAGTACCTATATAAAAATTAAATTGTATCACAGAAAAAAATTGTTAATAGTTTTTGTACGGCTATTTTTATTATTATTGTGTGCTTATAGTGAAGTATTTAGGCTCTTATTTTGATAATTATAATTTCTATATGTCCTTAACCCTACACATAGTTTATTATTAAAAGTGATATTACTTGAAGACAATGTACTCATTACCTTATCAAATAATATTATACTTACATGAAACTACTAAATATTTGTTTATTATCATCTGATGCTTTGGAGTTGGCGAAGCTTATGCACGAACAAAACATGGCACACCACGCTGCCCATTTAAACTGAAATAAGAAAAGATAATATACGAGTATTTTACAATTGACCAAGTGGGCAGTGAGAATTCAAATATTCCACAACAATTTTACCTTCATTAACAAACCGCACATGCTCAATATCATGCCTAAAATATTCATGTAATCTGACGTCAAGTCTTCGCCGGGCGTGAGGGCTTGATTATCATTATTAACAGCTCTTGGTTTGTACCTGAAAATATTAGCAGATACTTAATTGTAAGAATATGTCAAATAAATATTACGTCCACAAAACATGTCCAACCATCAGCGGATAAAATAAACAATTGAAAGTTTCAACTGTTTCAAGGTTCTATGCTTTCAACAGAACCAACCACACCTTCGTGGCAGTTGATTTCGTTTATTACCTGTGCTCTTTGTCAGGTCTTCTGGGATCAGACGAGTGGTTGGAATACATTACAACGTAAGGTAATGAAACAGTCTTCAGAAAACACAAGATATGTTCACCGGACAGGGACAATATTGTCTGCAATAGCACAAAAATTAAGTTACAACAAATTATCCGGTACGAACTACGAATGTCGACAAGTCAATCAAGCGATCACTGTACGGCTGTACGGGAGGTGGTGGTTATCAATTTATAGAAACAAGAATCATTGCTATCACGGACTATATCGTATGAAACGTACGTGTCTGTGGCAGTGGTTTTCAAAATGTAAGACTTTTTTTTTAATTTTTGTTTTAAAAAAAGCACCGGCTAGAGTATAACGGTGTTTTCGATTGTTCTTAATTTTTTTATTTATCCATGATGCATTGATGCATTATTGATGCAACCGATAAGGAAAAGTGATGAACACGATTCCGTTGAATTTTAAAAAGCAACAAATGATTTCGCATTAATTTCAGATCATTTCATTGAGATTACCAACAACTCCGTTCTCATTTGAAGTGATAATTCTAATCCACATAATTGTAATAATCAAAATGCATTAGTCATAACTCATAATGTTAAACCATAGTTCAACATTTATGTATTTGCAATGGATCAAGTGGGCAGTTACGAAAACCGTACCGTCAAACGAGAAGGAAAAAAATATATTACAAACGTGATTTGGATGATATTTTTGTACATGTTACGGCGGAGCGCGAGTGTAAAACAATATACGACATAAATCGAAAAATCATCTGTTTATTAATACCATCAACATTATTATTATTGTTTTATCGGTCATTATGCGCAGAGTCCGACACGCTTTCAGCCTGATAGAACCGTTGCGTCCGATTTGGTGGGACGCGGTGCACTGAAAAACGCCATCCGTCACGAGCAGTGTAATTTTGCGCCGAATCCGAAAATCACATTTCGTATCCGCGGCGCTATAGCAGCGCTGAACAATCGAAGACGCGGCGGCGCCTAGCTTGGAAACCACTGTACACTGCGTTATCACAGAGTGGATATTCCGTAACGTTATCGCGGTATTCCGATCACGAGCAGCCACTATCAACCCGGGGCAGTCGGGCTTATCGCGGCGTGAATTTTTTTTTGAACACGTTGCTCGGTCATTGCTCATTTGCTCGACTCCGGTACGCGTTCTAGCCCTACGTTCTAGCCTCTCGTACGTCTTGTAGCGCCTAAGGCCTGTGCGTTCACCCACCCGCCCCCACCCCTTTGCTCGCCGTCGCCGTCGCCAGCAGTTCGTTTCACTCTGAAAGTAAATCGCAGTATTATGTGTGCGGACTAGTTTTTCGGACACGTTTTGTTCGAGAGCGATATCCGATTTTTGACGTCTAATAACCGTCTGACCGATTTTACAGATATTTTCCCGGGAACGTTGTTGCTTCACCATGGTTGCGTCCGCCAAGGAAATCCGAGATCGGTACATCAAGTTTTTCATCGACAAGAAGGCTCATGAATACGTGTACTCCTCGTCTGTGGTCCAGTTGGACGACCCGACGTTGTTGTTCGCCAATGCCGGTATGAATCAGTTTAAACCCATATTCTTGGGCACAGTTGATCCGTCATCGGATATGGCCAAGTGGACACGAGCCGTCAACACTCAGAAATGTATTCGTGCCGGAGGGAAGCACAATGATTTGGACGACGTTGGTAAGGATGTCTATCATCATACATTTTTCGAAATGCTGGGCAACTGGTCGTTTGGTGACTACTTCAAAACCGAGATTTGTCAATGGGCTTGGGAGTTTTTAACCAAGGAATTTCAACTGTCACCTGACCGCTTGTATGTAACATATTTTGGTGGAGATACAAAGTCTGGTCTTGAACCAGATTTAGAATGTAAAAATATCTGGTTGGATTTGGGTTTGTCTGAAAGTCATATTATTCCTGGCAATATGAAAGATAATTTCTGGGAAATGGGTGAAACCGGACCTTGTGGCCCATGTTCAGAAATTCATTATGATCGTATTGGTAATCGGTTAGCTGCTGATTTAGTTAACCAAGATGATCCAGATGTCTTAGAAATTTGGAATCTTGTTTTCATGCAGTTCAACCGAGAAAAAGATGGAACTTTAAAGAATTTACCCAAAAAACATATCGATTGTGGTATGGGATTTGAACGTTTAGTCTCGGTTATACAAGATAAACGGTCAAATTATGATACTGATGTGTTTCAACCTTTGTTTGTTGCCATTCAAAATGGTACAAATGCTCCACCTTATGAAGGTAAAATAGGTGCAGAAGACATTGATCAAAAAGATATGGCTTATAGAGTACTTGCTGACCATGCTCGTACATTAACAATTGCACTATCTGATGGAGGACGACCTGATAATACCGGTCGAGGATATGTGTTGAGACGTATTCTTAGACGTGCTGTTCGTTATGCTACAGAAAAATTAAATGGTAAACCTGGATTTTTCGCAACCCTAGTAAATGTTGTTGTTGATTTACTCGGAGATACATTCCCTGAAGTAACCAAGGATCCTCAACTATTAATTGAAATCATAAACGAAGAAGAGGAACAGTTTTTAAGAACATTATCACGAGGCCGTAACCTTTTGAATAGAACTATTTTGAAATTGACTAACAAAGTTATACCTGGTGAAGTGGCTTGGAGATTGTATGACACTTATGGCTTCCCTGTAGATTTGACCCATTTAATGGTTGAAGAAAAAGGTTTCAATATTGACATGGAAGCATACGAAGAAGCAAAAAAAAAAGCACAGCTTATTAGTCAGAATAAGGCTGGTGGAAATAAAGAAATCATCGCCCTGGACGTTCATGCTCTTGCAGATTTACAAGCTAGAGGTATAACAACTACTGATGATTCCCCAAAGTATTGTTATAAGGCAATATCTGATGGTCCTAATGCAGAATATGTTTTTGAAACCTGTACATCAACTGTATTGAGTATTAGACTAATTAGTGAATTTGTTAACGAAGTAGGTGCATTACAAGAATGTGGTATTCTACTAGACAAGACATGCTTTTATGCTGAACAAGGTGGTCAAATTTATGATGAAGGTTCTATGGTCAAAGATGAAGATACTGAGTTCTATGTAAAAAATGTTCAAGTGCGTGCTGGCTATATTCTGCATGTTGGAATCCTTGAGAGTGGTAGCTTAAAAGTAGGCGATCAAGTAGTTTTAAAGATCGATGAGAAGAGAAGGAGACTAGTCATGAATAACCACACCGCTACTCATACATTAAACCATACTTTACGCGTCGTTTTAGGCGATAATTCAAATCAAAAAGGATCTTTGGTCGCTCCAGACAGACTACGTTTTGATTTCACAAACAAATCTGCTATGACTGTGGATCAAGTTGCCAAAGTAGAAAAATTAACAAATGATGTGATTGATCAAAACAGTTCTGTGTATGCTAAAGTCACACCTTTAAATGATGCTAAGAATATAAAGGGCTTACGTGCCATGTTTGATGAAACTTACCCAGATCCTGTGCGAGTAGTTTCTGTTGGAGTCCCAATAGAAACACTGATATCCGATCCAGAAGGACCTGCAGGATTAAAAACTTCTGTTGAGTTTTGTGGTGGAACTCATCTGCATAAGACTGGGCACATGGAACGTTTTGCCATACTTACCGAAGAAGCTATTGCTAAAGGTATAAGGAGAATTGTTGCATTAACTGGTCCAGAAGCAACAAAAGCGTATGCTAGAGCTGAAGAAATCAAAAAACATGTGATGAAATTAGATTCTAAAGATCCAAATTTATCCAAGGCTATAACTGATGCTCAAGACAAGATTAGTAAATCTGTAATACCATATTGGGTAAAAGAAGAACTGAGAACTGTTTTATCAGGTCTAAAAAAAGGTATTGCAGATGAAGAGCGAAAGCGTCAAGCTACTATAGCCGCTACAATTGCAGAATCGGTGAAAGAAAAAATAAATGCTGAAGTAAATAAATTGGTGTTTGTCTGTAAGCTTGATGCTGGATCTAATACTAAAGCGATTGATACAGCATTGAAAACGGTGAAAACTGTCAAGCCTGAAATCGCAGTTATGTTGATATCGGAAGATAAAGAATGTGGTAAAATATTTTGCCACTGTGCAGTTTCTAAAAACTTGAACAATAAGGGACTCAAAGCAAACGAATGGGTGACCAAAGTTGCAGCATCCATCAATGGTAAAGGAGGTGGCAAAGCTGATTCAGCTCAAGCATCCGGAACAAACAGTCAAAGTGTTGATAGTCTTGTAAAAATTGCAGAAGATTTTGCTACCCTGTCAATCGATACATGATTTAATAATATTTGTTTACATTCTTATGTGTATTTAATAATTGTATTTGTTCTACTTAAATAGATACTGAATTTTGTAAGAATTTTAATGGAATTATTATGATTGATAATACATTACACACATTTTCATCTGTATTCTTATGTCCCTGAATTTCCCTAATTTTTGTTTACTATTATCAAGTGTCATCAACATTTTTTATGGAGCTATCTGATACTATTATAATTTTCATCATATTATTTAAAATCTATTGTTTTGTTATCAACCAAAAAAAAAAATATTGTAAATTATATTGAAACCATATATATTTTTTTAAATTTTAAATTTTTGGAAAATATTACATTTTACTGTAGTAATTTGAGAATTGCAAGTGTACTATAAATTACATTTTTTTATCTTAACTTTATTATTGTTATTAATTGATATTGTTATTCTTTAATAGAATGGACGTATTACATAAATTATGAGAGGAATTAAGTATCCATTAATGTCATCTTCATTAGCAGTGATTTAAGTGTAAAGTGAGAAAAACATATTGTGCTACTAACAATATAACACAAACAAATGAATAATTGGTTAAAAATGAGGTTTGGGTATTTATTTTTTAAACTTCTATACTTTCATAATTTTGTAGACTATAATTATGTATTATTTATAATATTTGTAAATATTACAAATTAGGTACATTTTTAATTTTTACAACAAATTTTACTTTATAATACTAAATACTACTACTGTTGGTACAACTATTAATTAGGTACGTTCTTTACTGACCGAGAAAAAAAACAACAGAATTAACAATTTTTTCCTAAGTGATTAATTATTGATTTAGTAAAATCAAAACATAATTTGAATTTATTTTCATGACAGGTGCTATCAACATTAGTGCCGAGTATGCACCTAAGGTGGTGCATTTACTACCTACAATTTTGGGCAAGTAAAATATATTTCCAGACTAAATAGTTAGTAGGTACTTACGTAATTATGACAGTTACATATTAACATATTATAGTAGCCAGCAGGTTATAATCTACATAGATAGATTTAAATAGTGTTGACCATTATTTAAACAATCAAATATAGCATATAATTATTCATCCCGGTATTAAATATTGATGATAAAATAATTTATATTTTCCGTGCAACTTTCTTATTATTTTCTTATACATAAGAACCTTGTCCTGATGATTACGAACACAACAAAAAAGGAATTAGCGAAATCGGTCCAGCCGTTCACAGGTGATGCCGTGGCCAAGGGAAATAGGGATTCATTTTTATGTATAGAGATTACAGAGAATTATTTATTATGAAAAGCTTTAAACTATAATGTTGAAAGTCGGTATTTAATTAAATCAAATGACCGAAAATGCGAAAATATTCTCTAAAAACGCAACAAAAAAGTTACCTACATCTTTGACGAGTATCTGTCACATGAAACGAATTACCGACGTATTTGGAAAGCATTGTCTAAGAAAAAAGATGCACCGGTTGTATTGAAATCCGGACCCTAATGATGATTTTTTTATTTTGAAATTATGTTTAAAAACTTACACATTTGTCGATGCGCAGACTGGACCAGTAGGAAAAGGTTACAAATGTCGTCAATAGAGGTAGGAAGCAGTAATATTTTAATTAATTAATATCTTCAACTGTAACTTTGACAAATGAACTTACTAACGAAATTGTACATAGATGGCATAATTATAAACAAGCCAAGACAAATTTTTTTCCATCAAATTTAACTATGCACCCACGCTTTTTTTTTATACAATTTTTTCAATCTCTATGTGTGTACTAATGCTTTTTTTATTAATATGCATACATACTTATACATATTATTATATCATAAAACATTAAATAATAACACTATAATTAAATTTAACTTACCTGGCACATATTTTTTCCTTTTACACATTTACCCTTTATGAATTTAAAAATGTACCCCCTCTGAATGGCGAACGAAATTTCGGTGACCGAGCGTGTCCGCTATTCAGAGGTTTCACTGTAAATATATTTTTCTATTGCAGTGGTACGGGTTATTATACATTTAATGGACAGCATATGAATCAGTATCATAGGCGGAGATCCTGTGAAATATTGTGGGGGGCTCAAATATTTGGTAGCAAACCGTCCAGTGGGGGTTTCGCCCCCACCCGCAAACAGTCTCATTTTTACATTTAATAACTCATTAAAATAGTGGAAGGTTCTCGTTATCATAACTGCTAATTAAAATACTCACAAACACAAAAAAAAGCCATCATCTCTGACCTTAGACTTTATTGACAAATATTTAAACCTGGTAAATCCTATAGAGTAAACATTTTATTTATAATTGTATGTATTAATTTAGTATCTACTGATTATTTATAAAATAATTAGGTTTAAAATAATATAAAAAATACTTTTTAGTGATCAATAAACTAAGTACTTCCATCATAATTTAGTATTGTAAATGCATCAATTCCAACATCAATGGACAAGTTTTCTTTGGAAAATGTTTTTTTTAAATTTACAATTATAGAGTTAAGTACTTTAAAATAGATATTTATTTTTAAATAATCTTCAGGTAGAATACAAGTATGAGCATTTAAAATAATAATAAAAAATTAGCCCTAAAAAATTCTGTAATCTGTACAAAAGTACGTTTTTGTTTGCTTAACATTTATAGAAGGGTTTTATCTTTAGATCATTTATTGGGGGGAGGGGTAAGCCCCCCCCCCCGATCGCCGCCTATGATCAGTATAGAAGTAAGACCATAGTATTTTGCAATAATTAGTAGTATATTTATTTAAACCGAAATAGGCTATCGAACAAAAAAAAATATATATATACTCGTAAAAAAGACGTTTAAATTAGTCGAGTGTTCTTGTGATATGCGATACCATTTATCAAAATCAAGGTACACTTTTCATCTAAACTTTTAAAAGTTAAACGTACCAAATCAGTAATTAATAATAATATCGTACATAATAGTTAAGTAAAAGTTATTTTATATTATTACTTATCACGTTCATAATATTCTAATAAATTATAATCGTCTATTTTTAGTACTGATGTATACTTAATGGGTAACATTCAATCGATTGTTAACAATAGTGCCTATTCATTTGTAGGAACTTATTTTCTTAACAATAATTAAACAAAAACAATAGCTATACACGATGCTTAGAATAAAATCAACTATAACCTTAATGAACATTATACTAGGTATATTATTATGAATTAAGATATAAACAAGGTATAATAACGAATAAATTACAATGTTACAGATAGAATACTATTAAAAGTCGAGGACGATTAAAGTTATAAAATGTGCACACAGCGTCACAACTATTATAATATTTGTCGTATTACGTATTTATGCGTTCATCATTTTTAAGCTTATCAATACATTGTTACTTATCTATTGTATTCAAACTCCACATTCAAACTTTTTACTGTATGCCTACCTAATAATTTTATTAGTTGTACCAACCCATATTAGGATCTTCCTTTCTTTAGATTTCAGAGGGTTACCAACTTATCGAGTTAGTTATGGGGTAAACTAGTAGAACTGTAGAAATGTTTTTTATTTTTAATATGTTTATGACATATATATAAATATATATTGTCTGGTAACTACCGTTATTATCGACGTCAGTTTACGTAAATTCACACGGAACAGTATAGCTACTCATCGATTTGCTTTCGACGCACGGGACGGTTTTCAATTAAAACAATTAACATAATAGACGTTATTCGTGAAAATGTTAGTCGGGTGCCCGATCGCAGATAATTGGATAACTGACAGTTTATAAAATTTCCAATCGGGGTATCAATTACAAATAACCTGCTGAATTATTTATTTCATGCGTAGATAATAAGTATCGTAATAGCTATTATACGAGTAGCTAACATCTGGGATAAATGCAAATTTTATGGAACTTTTAATATCGATAGTTTTTATTTTTTTTGCAATGAAAACGAATATTTTTGAGGTATGTAATATCGATTAGTATAAACGATGATACATACGTCATAGCGATGGTCAAATAATAATTGAAATATACATAGGTAACACTATAAATTATAATACACAATATACATGATATAGATTTATCTTAATTTATTTCCATGTTACATCATTTTTGTGAGATGAACAGTTTAATTACAAATGTTTTGTTTATAAGGTACCTATCTGGATGTTTTATAACATGAAATGAGCTGACTTAAACTATGATTAATAACTTGATGATGTTTTCAGATGATGATATAGTCTTAATGGGATAGAGTCCGGAAGAATAGTGAATGCGATACTTGAAGAGCGGAGAATAGCGTTTGGAGGATAAAAAAAATAATAATCAATAAAAAAATGAGGTGTATGAAGAAGTGAACAAGCATCGATGGGATAAGACATGTTATAACGATCCGTGATGATTTAATAGGTTGAGGACCTATAGGATCGGTAATACGAAAGAATATGGTTTTGAGGAGAGCTAGAAGAATGGGCCTGTATGTATATGGACGGGTGAACTGATGAAATTGAGAGAAGCATTTGGTTCTGTTGTGTGATAAGAGGGTGTCGATAACTTAAAAAGTAGACCTCGAAAGATAGTAGTGAAGCCGGCGATGTTGTATGGATCGAAATGATGGGCAGTGAACAAGAGAACGGAAAGATGACGTGTATTGGAAGTGGGGATGCTAAGACAGTAAGACTAACGGGTAAAGTGGCTGGAGAGGATAGGTTAAGGAATGATTAAATAAGGTTAGGTTTATCTAAATAATTAAGTTTGATCCCGATATTTAGTGCGTGAACAATTTCAAAACGTTCTGTTGATTAACACTTGCAGGCGAACTGTCGAAACGAAAATAAATAACCTGCAGACTATACTGACACTACTAGATGATTTTTTCCGCCCGACTCTTCACGTTTTTATTCACTCCTTTCGTCATATATACAGCAGGGACGTACACAGGGGGGTGTTTTGGGTGTTCAAACACCCCCCGAAATATTTGGTTTTTGTATGGTTATTTATTTATTCAATTTTAATATTAATTTTTATATTATACTTTAATAGACAGATATAATATTACGTAGTGTTTGTGAAAAACCGACTAAAGCAAAATAAAATATAATACATACTAACAAATTTATAAATAAAATAAAATGATACCTTCTGTCAAGTTGGTGTAAAATATTATACTAATATAAAGTATGGAATCGTCAAAAAAAAGAATCACTCTACTTTCTTATTTCTCAACAAATAAAAAATCTTGAACTGAGAATAATGAGGTGCGTATTAGTTTTTATTTTTTTGTTTAATAATATTTTAACTTGTCTTATAATGTTGATTGTTGCGCTATTTAGGCACCAGCAGAAATAGAAATTTAATGTTTAACATTGTTAAATGTACATAGAGACATAGAAGTTAATTGTGAAGATATTCTTAACATAATGACTAAAACTTCACGAAAATTAGATTTAGTATAGTAATTTTTTTGTTTATATTATAAAAAAGAATTGTAATTTTTTTGTTTATATTATTAAAAAGTATTGTTAGTACTAAGTAAAGATAATTTTCTTAAAAACATTTCGTATGTTTATTAAAAAAAAAATTCTACTTTTCAGCAATTGATTTTCAAAAACACCCCCCGAAACTTTTTTCTGCGTACGTCCCTGATATACAGGTACTTATTATTGTAATTTATTATTTTATTTTACAGATTTTATATATTATAATTAACGTTTGATAAAAAAAAAGGTCGATTCAATTAAAATGTTTTAAAGCTTATGTCAATACAAAAACGTCTGTCTTATTAAAATTGTTTACAAAGTACAAATGTATACAGTTTATTTACATAACTAATTACTTTTTTACTCAAAATACGTAAGTAATTCACTATTAAATGTCGAAACAAATTTGTTGCTTTTTTATAAACAAATCGTTAGGTACCTTACGTATGTTATACAAGGTATAATAATCGACAACTTATGGGCTGCATCCATACTTAACAATGTACAAACTTTATATAACTGATATACCCTGTTTTTCATAAAAATAACTATCGGTAAATTTATGATAGTTTGGATAGCAGTATTCCACATAAGATAAGACAATAACAAATTACTGTAGGCTTCAGTGCGGTCGGCGCGCCGTTGTTTTTGCTCTCGACATTGGATGTAGATCCTGCGGGAAACAATCATTTTCACATCGATATCATTAGAATCATTTATAGGTATCGTTGTATCAATTATGTTACCACTTACCGCAAAACCCCGATCACTAGGTAAAGTTAGGTTTTACTAGTCGATGCTAAGGATTCACCGTCTGTACTCATCAGTAAATGTTGAAAATCAAAATTGTTTTCGAGCTTTTACCAAAAATATTGTGTAAATATTATATAGAATGTATGATTAATATACACGACAAATGAAAATGAAAGTATGATCGATAAGCTGCGTTATCGGTCGGGCATTTTATTAGATTTTTTGAGATGCGATCGCCAGAAAAAATATAAAACTAAAAAATGTAAGTGCTGCCAATAAAATGTTCCATAATAGCAAATTAATAATGAGGTAAATAAAAGCAAGAGTAAAAAATGTTTTTAAAATACATTTTCTTTTGTTATTTGTTTTAATAATATATACTAAACGTAGTTTTTTTTTCGGTGAAATTTGTCGTGTATTCATATCAGATTTTACTAATTCACTTCGTACACCCTAGGATATACACAACGTTTTTAGTAAAATTTCAAATAAAATTAGGATTTTCAGCTTTTACTGAGTACAAACAGTAAAACCTTGCATTGACTATTACAAATAAGCTTTACCTAGTGATTAGGATTCTACGGTAAAAAATATAGTATTATATATTATACTTAAATATAATTGTATAACATAATAATACCTTTAATATGTTGCAGACCATTGTTTGAAGCAGTGACAAATGTCTGATAATTATTGTTCCAATTTTTACCCGGTAGTTCTATTGAAAATAAAATATATAATTATACTCGTAAAAATGTTTTTAAATAACTTAATTTTGTATATCCGTATGTATATATACTAACTGTAAACTTTGATGGTTCCGTCTGTCGCCCCTAGAGAATTTTTCGAAACACAATGATAAGTGCCGAAATGTTTTTCTTTCACTTGATTAATAGTTAATCTCATTTCAATTTTATAAGTGGACTCTTTAAATGAGGTGTCGTAATTATCGCCTAGAATCAAATAAGCGGATGAATACAGCAATAATTAAATAAGTGTGATTTTCGTTTTCTAAACCATATAGGCGTAACGGTAAAAGACCACTGGGGACACTTGTTTAAGAATAATGTGGAACCACTAGATGGAGACTTGAATAGAAAAGAAAAAACAAAGGATATAGAAAAGGATGAATGATTGGGGTGACGAAATGGGATGGTCCTGAAAGGCCGAATAAACGAGAAAGAAGAAGATGCTATGGGCGTTCATTTATTGTTTGCATTGGTTCGAACTTTGAGTATATTTTATTCGTGAGCTAATATGAAATTTCCATCTGAAATTTTACTCTAATAGGCTGTGATGAGTATAACGTATACTCATTAAACCGGTAACGCGCATAATATACCTTGGGTCAGTAAGTTTCCGTTCTCTGACGACCAATAATTTATGGACTTTGGAAACGCTTCGACGTGGCATTCTATTGACAGCCGATCTCCTTCGAAAGCGCCGACCAGCTGATTTTGAATCCAAACCATCGGAGCAACTTTAAAAACAAACAACACACGCAGTACACGTGATTATATTAATAAACGGTTAGTACACCACGAATCGCATATAATAATATGTAACCAGAGGCGCCTTGACATTTTTCAGTTGGTGGTTCAAGCGTAGGTATTAAGGTAATACCACCCATTCGCGTGGCCCACCCATAAAATGATTGCATTTAAAAAATTACATTTTCGCCATTACACTGTTTTTTAAAGTTCATATATAATAATGTTTGTACTTACTTATTGTTTTGTGTTATATTTATTTGTTTTTACACTCACTTGGATATCAAATAATATCATGTTCATCATATTACCGACCGGCTCTATAGTCTATGTACCAAATGCAAGTGCCAGTTCATTTAAAACGACACCCATCCGGGATGGAGATAAATAACGCTCTAACAGATTCAAAACGACACAACTACCTAGTTTGATTCAACCTTTTCAGATGAAGTACTTTTTGATTATCATATGCACTTAGATTATTTGTTAAAATAGTCAACCTTCGTGGAGAACATGCAAAAAAAAGTAAATAGTTTTTGCAAGTATGAAAAGGAAATGAATGGCTTCTTGACGTGATTTAATAGCATTGACGCCAACTAAATTTGTTGAAGGGCCTGCACGAAGAACAAATTGGTCAAACGAATTTTTTTGTTCAATGAGCGCTTGTAATCCTTCGCGTTTCCCCGACATATTATTGCGGCGTTATCAATCAATGAATAAATATCTTATAATAATAAATGTCTTTGGAAATTCTCTAAGTTAATTTGTTCGATTAAAAAATTATCCACGACAAAAGTTAAAGAAAATTAAAAATTGAACCGTCAACATTTTCAGAAAAAATAAACCCTATGAAATGACTATCTTCGAAATTTATAAAAGTTATAAAATAAAAATTTAACACTTATATCAACCAAGCTATTGCCTATTTATTTATTACTAACACGGGAGATATCGCTCTGTGTAAATCCCAGTGGGACACCCGGCACCTGTATAGTAAAAATAACTTGTTCTAAACATTGTAGGTATTTGTTAAGTTTTTAAAAAATTGTACCTACATATTTTAGAAAAATTACAATCCCAGAATAAATTTTACTGACTGCCCTTTTTTTCGAAGGCCCTAAGCTATCGACTACTTAGCCTAACATACCCCCTCCCCTCATTAAGCCTTGCGGCAATCCCTAATTTTTTGGTGGTCCGGTGAACCACAAAATACAACGTCAAGCCACCTCGGTACATAACATATTTGTTGATAAGTACTACGTCTAGTATAGGTACATACAGTGAACAATTAATGTAATGCGTTTGCTGACGGTCGGGGGCACACCGTTGGAAGCGATGCACAGATACGATCCCATATGCTGCCTTGTGACACGGTGAAACGTTAGGGTCGGGCTGTCCACGACTGCAACTGAAAAACACGATAATACTCCATCAAAAGCTTAGGTGTATTTCGGGTCATCATCGACCGAGAAATTTTTTCCATTTTTTTTTTCATTTAATTGTTTGCTTTTTATACAGTCTTGAACAAGATGCGCAGCGAATGTAATCAAAAGATTACTTCAAGATACGTACAAAGTGTGACTTCATGGGGCGCACGTTTTAAGTGCAACGTGCAGTTTCATACATTAAACTAATTTACATTTTGTTTTCAAACAATCGAACATAAGATGGACATGTTATAGGTGGACAATTATTATAATATTAATTTTCATTTTCAATGTTAATACTACCAGTGTAACTAAAATTGGTTGTTAGTCAATTTTCACACTGTCCTACGCTTGGGGATACCTATTATCTAAGAATTAAGTGACCAGCAACCGCTGATGGTCATGCTAAAATTTTATCTTAATCGTCCCGCAGGATGTCTCAATCGTCGAATGAAAAGTTCAAACGAGTAAAATGCTTGTGTTGTAGTTTGCTGCAGTTTCCCGAACAACGATCTGATTGTCGTAGTGAATTCAAAATCATAGTAAATTATTTGTATGAATATTTTAATAATAGAACAATCGGCTGATATGCTGAATGATTTTGACTATAATTTTACTAGGAATTTACTATGACAACCAAATCGTTGAAAAGGAAACGGTGCATTTTACTCGTTTGTGTTGGGTGTAAGTCATAATAATCCATATGCTCACGTATTCGTGTAATGCGTGAACACTCGACGACCAATCTTTATTGGATTTCATTAGATTCTCAAGAGCAAAAGTACCTATTAGGAATAATCCAGAAAATATGTAATTAAAAAGAGTGTTTACCTTGAGCCCGATCGGGTTGAATAATAAACTAAAGTTTTGAGTAAGAGTGCCTACATGTATGAGTCTTTTTTTAAAAATCTTCAATGCATTATTAAATAATAACTTAATTTGGTTTACTTATCAGTGATAATTCATTTACTACGGTCGACTGTAATATAGTTATAATAGCGCGTGGTTTGGTCCGACTTCAAATCGTAACAATAAATTATACGGTTATAAATACACTTTAGAAATTTGCATGTTTTTATTTAATGTACACATAGTATGTATTTTAGACGTATAAAATTGTTACTTGAATTTAATGCGAAATTCATGACACAATACTGTTTATATTTTAATTTCACATTCTGCGTGTTGTGTTTTTATTAATGGGAAAATCGTCCGTACTTAAATGACATTGCAACGCATAACAAATAATCAATGTTTTATATTGCCCTATTTTATTGCTGTACGAAATATTCAAAGTTTTGATTGAAAAATTAATTTGCGTTCTTCCGATGTTTGAATGTTGACAGTATTTCAATGGAAATAAAATATTGATTAAAGGGCTATTATTTTATTATATACTTAATAGTGTGACATTATTCGGTATATATCTATATAGGTTTAGTTCGGGTTCGTCCGTTAGTCAAAACAAATATGCAAATATGTATTAGACATTTGATATTATTTATGATACACTGACAATCGAATTAATTTAATTTCGAGTTGTACCAATAGCATTTTGTGTTTGATCCCAGGTATAAAAAAAAAAAAAAACTGAAAAAATAAATACTGTTTCATTTTAAATAACAGATATATATTTATTTATATGCAATAATAATATACAACTATGGAAAACGAATTAAGTGGTTTGAATTGACGTGAAGAATTTGTGAGTTCATTGGCAATTTAATATTCTTTGTAGTAAAACCGATACACAGTTGTTGTATTTCGAGGTATGGAAATCAAATATTCATGATTTATGAAGAAATCGTATTACAAATAGAATGTATATTATGTTGTACATATTATACATACCTACTTCAGTATGAAAAAATAAACGAAATTATTGACAAATTGTGACACTACAACAATAGGTCATATAAATTATATTATAATTGTTTTTTTATTATCATATTTGACACTATAAATCAGGGGCGGATACAGAGATCCTAGACGGAAGGGGCAATATATATTAATAGCAATTGTCCAATTTTTAATCAGTATAAAGTTAGTTATGTACAGAAATCGGTCATACTCTCAACAGAAACACTGGTGATGGGTCTTATCGTTTTATAACGCAAAAACTTTTAATCTTGAGTACGAAACTTAATTGAAATCTTATACTTAAATAAACTCAATACCTACTAAATCATATAAAAAAAAGCATTTTGATACAAAAAACTCGAAAAATGTTATTGACTATCGATATAGTTGTATATTTGTATTATTTATAGTGAAAATATTGAACTTGCATGAACAAAGTTTTTACCATAATTTATTTCAAACACAATATTTGATACTTTTTTTGTGTAAGGGGGGGGGGGCAATTGCCCCTATTGCCCCTCCCTTGTATCCGCCCTTGCTATGAAATTAGAGACGCTCGTATAAGTATATAATATACTTCATACTTCGGTAAAAATGTACTGCAAATACTTATAGTACACGCTATTATACGATACAATTTTATCGTACAAAAATGTACTTAACGTATAGTGAAATTGCATAATTACTAACAAACAATGTTGATCACCGTATAGTAATTATACGTCGTAACTCATAGAACAAAACATGTTGGCTTGTGCAGTGTCAAAGGTACTCTTTGCGTCGGCTGGCAAATGTCGGCGTTTTCAAAAAGCCTCCTGGTAAATGTATTTAAGGTTTTCAATATTCTATAAATTATATTATTTTACGATGATTTCATTAGATGAATGCATTTTTTTTTTCGTCACACCAATCAAGTTTTATAATGGTCCTAAAGTGTCGTACGGACATTCTAATCGATTGGCAATTCCCTTTATTTTAGATGGTAATTTTCGGAAAATCCCAATAGTTTAAAAACGTTTTCGAAAATCTGCCGCAGAACTGTACGAAAAGGTGAAATTTATGGCCCACCCGTTTTCAATAACATAATCGATTTCGGTTGTTTTGTTCGCATTCGAAAAATAATAATTCTAGAAACTTGAAATTTTCAACGATTATTTATTTTAGTGATATATAATTATATTATGTACACATATGGTATAATGGCTTCCGGTTTTAATTTGATGAAAACTGCGGTTTAAATTTTTAAGCCCGGAAAATGTATTATACAAGCACATTCAAATACTCTATTCCGCACTCATAATTCAAATATTCATTTATTTTTTATAAAACGTTTTTAAACGTTGCGTATTTTGGCAAAATGTATTATTATCTTATAGTTTAAACGTTAGCCAAACCTTTAGGCGTGTTGTCTCCGTCCTTCAAACGTACAACATAATATAGCAAATCTACGTTAATTAGAATCCATTTTTTGTTGTTAGCTCTAATATTTGATTAAACTGACCATTCATCACACTTATAGGAAATAGCGTTAGCTGTGTCATCTTATCATAGGATTTTCACGATATTTTAACTTTTAAGCGATAGTTACGTCTATGTAAAACATTACTGTTTAAAAAAGCTCATAACTCGCTTAAGAGTTCAAAAATCGTGAAAACCCTACGGTAATAGACGCAGATAATGTTCTTCCCTAAAAGTTCGATAGATGGCCAGGTTACTCTAATATCAATGCTTAAATTAGTCCTACTGAACACCGATTGGCCATGTTGTACGTTTGTAAGACGGTGACAACGTATGCGGGTGGTGTGGCGTCCTCTTAACAACTTTTTCGGATTAATTTGCCGAAGATGAAGACGTTTGGTCCTATTGAAAAAAGGCTCTCGATTTCTTACCTATATCACGTACATAAAACGTGAATCAAAACGCGATTATAATATTATGCACGCAAATATGTTGGTTTTATAATTTTGTTATCATTTCATTTTTAGTAGACGTTTCACGGCATAAATCTATTATTGTTTACCAGTCAAAGCGTTAGAAAGCACGATGTTATGGTTGTCTTCTCTTCGCCACGTTATCGTTGGATTTGGATATCCCGTTGCGGCGCATTGTAACGTCACGTTACTGCCTTCGTGCACTACCATGTCTGAACTGGTCGGGTAGTCTAAAATATCCGGTGGGACTGAAAAACAAAAATAAAATGAAACACAAGTATTGCGTGACCAACAAAATATCGAAACTCAATCGAACATCTTATCAGTGAAACGGTGTCCGACCTGCACACGAGATTTTTCGCACGCGCTAGAAAAAACTAATACTCTTGTGGTGTATAATATGGGTGCTATAAATACTTAATAGTATGACGTAGAAAATTCGCATTCAGCGGCTCAAATGTTTCGTTGTCATCTTTAATAATAGAGTAAACAGACCTATTACGGACGAAAATCTTGTATATCATTACCCTGATGATTTAGACTTGAATTTAGCTAATGAATTGATTCATCTCGCCACTTTTGCAAAAGCGTACGAAAAGAAAAAGGGCGAATCGAATGAAATTTTTCTTTACCGTATAATTTTGCAAAATAGCGTGCAATCTACTTTCTGTAATGCAGAAGTGGCACTTCGTATTTATTTATCGATGATGGTAACGAATTGCAGTGGGGAAAGGTCATTTTCAAAACTAAAGATTGTAAAGAACAGATTGCGAACGTCGATGACTCAAGAACGCTTGTCGAATCTCATGCTTCTCAGTTTGGAAAGCGACATTCTCCGTGATATGAATTTTGATGATATTGTCAACACTTTTGCTAATAAGAAATCGCGCAAAGTTTTTATATAATTAGAAATATTAAACGATTGTCAATGTGCAAAAAAAAAATACAAGTATAAACTTATTCATATGATGTACGTAATTATATTATTTTACTTCAGATACACGAAAACATTTAGGGGCCTCCACCAAATTTTGGCCCCAGGGCCTCCGAATTCTAAATGCGGCCCTGATTACGGTGATTAATACCTGCACATTATTCGTGTGTTCTCGATGGTCTTTAACGATATTTACATTTTTTAGCGAGTTACAAGTACGCGAAATATTACGATTAAAAAAAAAAAACAACTCATGAGTCGCTAAAAAATTGAAATATCGTAAAAAACCGAAACACAAATAATACGCTCCGTTACCAAAGCTAACAACACAATTTATTTTGAGCAGCTGAACACAATTTTTAATTTGCCACGTCGTATCACTTGTACGTTTGTAAGACTCATACTATTATGCAGGTGTGGCTTCCTCTTAACGTGTTATGAACGGTAAAATATTATGCTTTGATCGCATTGTTGTTGCCGACAGAGCTACTATAGTTTCATTAGATTATCAAAATCAATAAGCATTATTCGACGCGATTCCTCGTCGAAAAGCATAATATGTTAATAAAAATAATAATACGTACGCCGCATTGTTATTTCGATCGGTGAACGTGATCATTAAGACCAATATATAAGAGCGCGCGTTATAGTAATGAAGATAATCAACTCGTGATGAATATAGCGCGGTTAGCAGCCGGGTGCGGGAAAATACTTGGGCTTATGTACGTGTGCGCAATATGTGTGGAGAAAAATAAATTAAGAATAATTAACGCGTAGAATTGGTCCGGGGAATTACCTTTGGGCTGCGTCTGTATTATAACGGCAACTCGTGATTTTAAACGGAAAGATATTAAGTAAACACTACATGTTTCACGCGCGCAACGATAACACGAAACTGCGTGTGTGTGTGTGTTTATAAATACATAATTACACTTGTAATGACGTGTAAATCTGACGATAAAACAGGAATACGGTACTGCTGGGGCGGCCTTCGAGGATGAACACGAAATATCATTTTAATAACGAAATGCCAAAAACGGACCAAACTCCTATAGGTCGGGTGAGATACAGGCACGAGTATTTTTAATCTTGAAAGTTGAAACCCATTGCTCTCGAAAAAAACGGTACATCCTTAATTGCTGTGTCTTAACTATCCGTGGTCCGGAATGAGAATCAGAACGTGGACGTACAAGTATTATACTTGTAACTATAGGCGTGCGCAGACTTACATTTCCGGTCGAGCCTGAAACAATATAGTGCCCCTAAATTGTATAATATATATATTTTTATTTATACTCTACATAACATGTTATGTGTATTATTGTGTAGTTGTGGTTTGAAAGCAAAAGCAAAAAAGTAATAACAGTCGAATTATTAATGAATCACTTATAATTTATAAGTACAGACCTTGACTGAAAATAGAAAAAGTTTTTGGCCAATTTTAAAGCTGTATTATTTGGTTATTTTAAGCAAAAGTGTCGAATATAATTTCATTGTCTACCGAAATTTCTTTTTCGATGTTTAATATTGCTAAATTAGTAAAGCGGTCCTGAGTCATGTTCATCTATGAGAAGGATCTTTCGCACGTTACCGAGCCTACAGGTATGATTGCCACTTGCACATAATTTTAAATAAATTAGGAAATACTACTATTATAAATACTATCTAAATTTTCTTTAATATTTTCAAAATTGACAAAATATGTTTTTCATGACATTTTCAATTTTTACCAATGGTAAATGTATTTGCTATAATTTCTGATCACAAACAACTGTTTTATGCTGGCATGCTGCATTATAAACTATAAAAAAATTTAATGAGTAGAAGACAATTTATTTTGGGAGGGCTATTGAAATTGTTGGTGGGCAAAAGACCCCCTAAAGACCCCCCACCACTATTTGTATCCATGCGTTATAATTGTAAATTGAAAACTGTGTAATATTGATAATATACAGCAGGCACATAAAACCGTGTTTAATGTAGGTACATACATCATTAACGTGTGTATTTGTAAGCATATGTTTTTGAAGTTAAAAAAAAAATAAAAATGTTTTTAAACCATATGACATAAATATAAATCCGATTATATGTATGTCTATGTATTTATATTCTATGTAATTATGTATGTAAATGTAATATGATGAGTGTCGAGTGATATGTATCACACTATCGTGACAAAAAAATGTCCATGACCTCCACGAACGTAATATTATTATACAAAATACACTCGTACATTTTGTTATGCCTCTAAAATATTTCCGGTCAAGCATTGGCTCGATCGGCTCACCTCGTGCGCACGCTTATGTCTGAAACACCAAATCGACGATCTACAATGTGTAAGAGGTATGTTGAAAAAACAGAATTAGCGCCACCGGCGGTCGGACGTCGTTTTTATCATTAAAAAAATATGATTAAAATGTCCGCTGTGGGTACCTAAGTCACGTTCTGTCGCAGTGGTGCATTATTTTTCGGTTTATATTTATATATTACACCAGAGTGCCAGTTGATGAGTAAGTATGGAATCGATTCGACCAGACGGTCGAAAAATAATCTAAAATAAAATTGGCTTGTTAAAAATGGTTCACAAGCGTATAATATACCATTATAATATAGTTCCGAGAAAATTATTATTCTAGTGATTTAAATTATATCGCGGAAAAAATTTGAAAATCCTTTAGAGGAAAACCGTCTCTCCCCTGCTGCGTGCATGCGCCCACCCATTTACTTAATAGAGTTTCTCAACCTTTTCAAAATGATGGAACACTGAACATTCCATGTGAGATTTTCGTGGAGCCCGGCAGTGGAAAAAACAACATAGCTTATATTTATTTTGTAAATTGCTTGATAAACAATGAGATACGCTCAGCGGTTTACAAATCAAATGAAAAAAAATTCAATCTATTGTAAATACTTTTTTTTTGCCACCCATGAGATTTCGTTGTACGGAAATTTTACTGAATTAAAAATTGTAATAATAATACCCCGTGTGATACGTCCGTACGGGAGCTGATCTTATGTGATCTACTCCACCATCACCGTGTCCCGTTCATACAGTCATACCGTGTGTTCCGTGCGGTACCGAGGCAGGTTTAAGAATGTCATATAGTTCTGAATGGAAAGTTTTAGAAAATCAAACCTAAACTCATTGAAGGCCGCGACTCTTGGAAATATTAATTTTCTTTACTATACACACCCGTATGTACATTTTTCCGTGCGTTAACCGTTAAACGATTACAAAATCGGTGGTCGGGGTAGAGTTCCAATTTGCAGCCCGCTCAGAAATCCTCCCTAAATCCGGCCTCGAGTTGGCGCGCGTACATTATGACGTGTATACTATGATCTGTTGTGTACAGGGTCTTACCGACTACGTCGAGGTACGCGATTTGATTCTTCATCGGGTCCGTGTTTATCTGACACATGTAAAACCCGCGGTCGGACGGCCGCACGTTACTGATGTGAAGTCTCCACACTCTCTGGTCCGTGTGCGTCACCTCCATCCGGTCGTTTTTCGTCACCACCAGGGTCTGTATGGATAGTATGGTCTGCGTGTCCACTCTCAGCCACGCGACCTAATTGCAACAAAACACCGTCGAAATCAGTACATTTACCTGTATCAGGGGCGGCGCACCTTATTCGGGAAAAGGGTCAAATTTTTTCGATCAAGGCTTTAAGAATCGTTCTCGTGCCAACCGAAAACTAAAATATTTTCTTATGATGAAAAGAACTGATATATTATATTATATATAATCTATAGTTTATATTTGATTCGACCAAGTTAGTTAAGTAAGTCCGCCACCCCGATCGTCTAGGCCCCAGGGGTCGGCGAGTGAGTATTATAATTTTTTTATTGTAGTGCAAAAAATTGAAAACAATAAACGAACGGGTTTTTAAAATAAGTCTAGGGGTGAGTTGGTGGATTCTAATAAAATATTAATACAAAACTATAATAACAGCTATAAATCGTAAAACTACAGTTCCTTTATGATCATTATTATAGTTGAGAATATAAGTATTTAACTAATAACTCAATATATCTGAACATTATTCAACGTATATTCGAAGGCAAAATGTGGACCGCAATAGCCTTTAAGATATGGGTGGGTAAAAAAAAAAAATCTTGTTGCTAAGTCACCTAATTTAGACTCGTGTAGTAGACCACTGATCGTGGTCGTTATAGTAGACGGATTTTCGGAATCGATATGTTGTTTAAAAACATAGTACATTACATAGAGTTCGGAAAATTAGTTTCCCCGGTGTAATATAATTATATTAATACTTTAAAAGGACGTATTGGTCATTGTTTTCCAGTGGCCCGTTAGAAAGGCTAGTCCGACCCTAATTACCGTTGTAATGACATGTGTGTGTGTGTGTGTGTGTGTGTGTGCTTGTGTGAAGTAACTGTGCAAACGTTACTTTTGCCAGCGGGTATGTCAACGCGCAGTTGGTACAACGTACGCAAGCGTGAAATAATTATTATTATATCGCTGCACGCGAAGCTCGTACATATTGTATGTACACGCGCACAGCAGCGGCGGTGTGTACACCGGGGAGTTCGATTTACAGAGTCCGCCGCAGACATTCCGTTGGCGAGGACCCGCCGAGTGTTATTAGTCATTCCCGTCGACGATAATATTGCGTACACGCGACGTACCTATCTTATTAAGCGCGTGGCCCAGGCCCGTCGCTAGGGTACAAGCAAGTCATGCGTTGCCTTAGGGCGGCATAACATTTTAAAGAAATTGAGGCGGCAAATTGTAAATTTGTAATATTCAATTTCCAAAAAGACAGCAATTTAATTATTATTTTGCGTCTCCATTGTTGATTGTTACCGTTTTGCTATCTCGTTATGATAGCCAATGATCACAATTATTCACAATGTATAATAAATCAATATAGTGTTACGGTATACTGATATACGCACGTCGAACACTATAACGTGTACAGTACAAACTACAAAGTACAAGTGTATTAGTGTATACGGATAATGTATGTAGAATGTAGATATTATATCGTATATGTAGATTGTATACAAATTCCTGTTAAAAGTATATCAGAAATAATTGAGTTTTTAAAAGAATATCGAAAGAATGGATTTTTTAAAGTGAAATTAACTGATAAAGAAATTGCATCAGTCATAGGAATATTGGAGGAATTCCCTCAAGACCATCAAGTGCGTAAACGATTCTAAAGCAAACTATACTAAAGCATTGCAAAGATTTAGGGATATTACTATCTTCAAATGATACTTCTGATATTGATGTCTTTGAAATATTTGAAGAAATTAAATTATTTTGTCAATTAGCAGAATCAAATAGTTCTCGTAGTAAAAATCTTGAATATATTTACAGTCATCAACTTCAGGAAATTTATCCTAATATTGCAATAAGCTTAAGAATTATTCTTACAATTCCAGTGACGGTAGCGTCTGGTGAAAGAAGTTTCTCTAAACTGAAACTTGTAAAAAATCATTTACGATCAACAATGAGTAACAAACGTTTAACTGGATTATCAATTTTATCCATTGAAGCAGGCACAAGAACTAAACTTGGAAAATTTAGTACAAGATTTTGCAACAAAAACGGCAAGAAAAGTTAATTTACAATTTTGAAATATTATTATTATTATAATTATAAATATTTTTCTTAATTGTATTTTCGTTTATACTAACAGTATGTATAATATTACATTCTCGTGTATTTTGTACTTTTTAAAGTTGTATTTATATTTATGGTTTTGTGTATTTCTAATTTGTAAATCAATGCATGTATAAAAAATTTTAATTGTAATATTATTATGCATGTAAATATTAAATTTAGTATCTTAGGAGCAGCATTAAAATTTTCGCTTTAGGGCGGAAAATATCTTACGACGGGCCTGAGAGCGCGTCCTAATCGGTGATCACGTCATCATCGGACCGGGCTAGATAGTCGGGGTGGATTCCCACCCTCCGCCACCGCGGCGCCGGCACTGCGTACACATGTGCGCATAAGTTATTCACGCGTCCCGTAGCGGATGCTTAACCGTTTTCGTACACGTTTTTCACCCCTCCGAATAGCCAAGCTGTCCGCCATCGCAGGTCTAACGGTAATGATAACGTCGTATACAGTACTGTACGGTCATGCTGCAGGTTCGCGTACCGTGCGCGCGTGCACTCGATTAATTTATATTGTATAACAACGGTCTATCACGTGAAAAATCCGTCGGTTACTTTTGCTTTTCGACTAAGAGTAGGTTCTTATATTTTCGGTGTACGTGGTGTGCCTTGAACCGGGGAACAATGTTTATTATAATGCCAGGATTTAGATTACCTGCAAACGATCGAGAAACGCTCTTAAAACTAGACGAAAATGTATTTTACCGCGAAAATATAAATATTTCAATTTTCAAGTGCCCGTCAAAAAAGTTTTATGCGTTTTTACCTAAAAAAATGATTCAGATTTTCGTGATTTTTGTCGAGAATGGATGAAGTCAATAGTTTCACCAGCCTCAAACATCCATATTGCAGTAAAATCTGCAATGAGTATTTCAATTGGAAATGTCACTATAGTTATAATTATCAAATGCACAGTACCGCTCTTTCGAGTGCCATCTAGTAAAAACGGTATTTATGCGTTGTGAAAAAATTTCCCCAAAACGGATTGCAGAAAAATTAAAGTCCAAATGATCGACCATAATTTTCTGATTAGATACTCGCTGTTCGCAAGACCCAACGGCGAGAAATAGGTACTTATTACGAAACTATTTCATGATATTTTTCAGTGCGTTAAATTCGTTTCTTATTATTTCTAGAGCGCTTCGGAATACGAGTATACATATAAATAAAAAAAAATTCGTAAGGCTGGGCTATGCATGGATGAAAAAAACTCTACCCTTTAGTCAATTTCAAATGAACACTACAAATCAAACCATCCCTTCTTCGGTAAACTTCAGCAATTAGGCCACTGATATCCTACGCTTGCCCACATGATACATATAAGGCGTCTGCTTTATCTACCAACAGAAAAAAAAACCCAAGTTCTCCAAGATCAATTTCTAAGGATACATTTCAAATAGCCTACGGGCTTATGAGAAATCGGCAGATCCACGATGACGCGGTAATACGCCTTATAAATATCTGGTTCAAAACTCAATTTAAAAATGTCCACGCCAAACTAAAACACTCGGACTGAGCCCGTAATTTCAATCAAGGAAGAAAAAATCCCCTCAGACGCCTGCGGCCTCGACTAACGCGGAACATTTTCCTAGCGAGCGTATAGAAGAACATTCATCAGAAGTTGAAGATGCAGACTAAACGCTACAATATCATTGTCAGTTCATCACTATATTATTACATTATTACGAACGGTAAATATTAATTTGTAATTAATACAATTGTTCAAAACGGTTGGAATATCAGCTATTGTGCTGAAACATATTTGCAGTTTAAATAAAAAGGTATTCAAAAAAAAAAAAATGAACTATTTCTAGAGCTCCTGGGAATTTTGCGCCCTACCACAGGTACTACAATTACTGTCGAAATACATCTAGGTAAATTATTATTATTATGATTAAAATTCTTTAGCGGTCCAGTCGGTGATCCATATTTTACTCCGTGTGCGTGCCCAAGTCGTGCAACTCACTGGGGAACAGACGATTTTAAAATTAAAGATCTTAGAGTAATTTTTGGGACCCCGCCGGTATAGGGGTCACCCGGGTAATTAGGCGTGTTAGGATTTATATACCCACGCTCAAGTCCCGCGAGTACAATAGATAGTGGTTTGCGTGAATATGGCCATCTCCCCTATATTATTATTTTCCGCAAGCTCTACGACTCCCCCCCCCCTCCTCGCCGGGCCAAAAATTTGTGTAAAAAACAGTGGACACACACACGCGCAGAGAGCTCGGCAAAATGGAATATTATTATAACTATGCAGACCTGTTCGTGCTCGTCTCCCGCAGGATTTATACACACGAACAACGAAAACAATGCGAACGCGTGTGATGTGATTTAGTGAAGCCCGCCGATATGGTATATTGAATTCGCGTATTTACGACCGATTATTCGTATTATTATATAATATTACGATACGATAATTTAATAATCATATTATAAAACAAAAAACGAGAAGAGCGAAAAACGACGTAACGGAGGGGGGAAAAAATAATAGGCTGTGACATTTGCCGCCGTTCGATTGACATTTTAGACGGAGAAAATGTCACGAGGCGTCTAACAATGCGGCCAAAGTGGACTTTCTTGAGATCGCGACTGGGTGGGCTAATTGCTCTAGCGTCTGGTGGTTACGTACGTACCTACGTCATTACTCGAACCCGCCGCCGCGCCACCAGAACGAAACTGAACGATGCGTGCATGTTTGTACATCATAATAATTAATAATTGTGTATCTGAAAATCCGGAAAATAGAAAATTAAAACGGCCTTAAGATATACATAATATATTGTCAGAATAATTAATGAAAATTAAACATTAAAGCGATGTTGAAATAGTTCAAGAACAAACTCTACTTTTTAATGCGGACTGCTAAGGTGAATAGGTGAAAAGTATATTGTAAATATTATGCAGTATATCAGTTTCTCTCAACTGGTGGTCCTTGGAACCCAAAGGTTCCGTGTTAAGGGTTTCGTGAAGTATTCGGCGGAAAAAAATTGATAAGTAACATTTTCCATTTAGCTTTTAGCAGAATTAAACTTCAAAAAACGACCTTTCTGTTGTTTTTCTTTTGTATTATCAACACTCAATTTTGTGCCCAAAATGTTGGACTGCCCACTGATTTCAGTGTACGGAAAATATGTTACTATGATGATGGAATAAAATGGGGGTTCCGCAAAATGCTCTAGTTCCTTCAAAGGTTCCGTGAGGAAAAGAAGTTGGAAATACTGTACTGTACAACTCACAAACAGTGTATTATACATTTTGGTTTTAAAAAGAGTTTAACAACTTTTTTAATTTTTACATATATTTTTTATTATTAGCGAGATGATTTCGTTTGTTTTCAATATTTTGATGTTGAACGAAAAAATATTATCGAAAAAGAACGCCGCCCGTAGATGTATTTTTCGACTTGGCGGGTGTAGCAGGTACCTTTTGGAATTATTTATATTTGGAATATTATATTACGTACTTTGTAATAGCTGTTCGGGGTACCTACATTTGTTGCTGGCTTACACGCGCGGCAATTGAATTTAAACCGTTATATTACCATTTGTCTGTACTATTTTAAAGGTCGATTTGGCTGAATTGAAAATTTACCTTTCCATCTGTACAAAGCTTATAGCTCGCGAAACACTGTTCGTATTATAAGGTTAGAAATAGAACGATAATCAAGAAACAATTGATGTTGATTATTAGATTAAAAATGGACATGAAAATAAATGTAAGAACTCCGGACGTTAATTATTTATCTCGTAATCTATATAATATAATACGTTGTAGGTAGTGTAAAATAAAATTAATTAGAATAAGCAAGTCAGAATCTATATAGATATTAATTTTTAAATCCAATGCGTTATTACCTATATATAGCAAACGGAATAAAAAAAATTTAATAAGAATTGTTTTCTACACAGTTCACAAATTTATTGTATTTAGTATGATGATTATTATTATATATTATTATAATAATCGTGTTTATTTTTTAATTGATAGGAAACGAATAATACATAAGTACGCTACAAATGTATAAATGTGCACTAAATATTTAATGAGAAGTACCTAGTGAGTAGTAACTCGCGAACGTGCTATGCAATTTGTGATTAGTTACGGTAAAGTGTTTTTACTTTTCTGAAATGTGTTGTTCGGAGGGTTGCTATATAAGATGCCCTTGGATCGATTAGAAATGGTCTGATATGAACGACTTGGAATTTTTCAAAACTGAGAAAGCAGCTATGGTATGTTCGTTTCGAAATATTTAATTTTTAAAATTCGGAAACACTACAATTTATACTGTGTAAGGTTGGATTTGATCGAACATTGGAAGTACATTATGCGTCAAAATGAAGTCCTCATTGTTTTTTCAAAAGAAAAAGTAGTTGAATTAATAATGGAAACATCACGAATTCATTATTTACTGTATTCCCATAATTAAAATAAAAAAACAATTTAAGGCTCGAAATTTCAATTGAGTATTTATATTTGCACTTTTTATAAACTTTTTAAGCTTTAAAAGTTTTTAAGGGAAATTAAATAGCGATTTTGAAGTTCTCTCCAGAGATTGAAAAAACGATTTAAAATAATTTTGCTTAAAAGATTTTTTCTGGAATGCAGTGTAATTATTGTTTTTAATTATAATAATACACACCCCGATTGGTGATATTATTATGATTGCCTCAGTAGTCCCCTCAAAATAGCAATTTTAATACTACTACTCGACGGACCGTCATGAAAACGTTTTGACTTTTTTATTTCGATGCATACTAACATACTGAAGTTGATTGTAGAATAATATAAATTGGATTTGCGTTCAAATTTTTTTTCAGCTCTCATTATAAAAAAATAAAATTTACATAGTTTTATCCAAACAATAAAAGTTTAATATTTTTTTCATACGATTTTTGTTTTCAAACGATAATTATTCTAAATTCTATGTATTATATTATTATTATTATAATTTATAAGTATTATTATTTTTATTATTATTATTAGTATTTATTATTATTATCACTATAACAGTTGTACTGCCAATCCCAAAGGATAAAATATTTAATTTTGACCCTCCAAATCAAACAGTACAAATAGGTACAATATGTTTATGTACATACATTAATATACATACAATAATATTTGGTCTCTACGGAGCTCTTCCCGTTTATCATTGCAGTACAAATATTTGATTCAATATGCAGATCTCTATATGTTTACATACTTCGTTGTTCTCGTTTTCTGTGTACATGTGTTTATTATATTTTGTCAATCAGATAGGTGTACACTACAAAACACACGGCCCTCTTTGTGTAACGCAGATATCCTGTACTCGTATTAATTTCCAACTACCGCTGTACTGCACAGATATGACTGTACTACAGGTACTATATCCTGAAAGTTTGTTCACCGCGCGGTGGCTCTTTTGCAGTATATAGTGTTATTAATTTTTTATTTCCACTCGAATTATACGTCTTTATTACCGGAAATAATTAAACATTGCGCGCACTAAAACTTATGTGTGTGTGTGTGTGTATGTGGTAATTCGATATGTACATAATATAATATTATACACGGCGTGTTGAAATAAAGTTCCAATTTTATGTTTCCTCCGTCGTCCTTGCGACCCTAGATTTGCGCAAGACACAAGATATATAGGGGCTCCTATTACGAACGTATAATGAATCGAATAGGCATAAAAGTTGCCGTTACGTGTGGTCTGACCTTATGCACAATGTCATTCGGCCAAAAGCTCTGCAGGATTCGCGCACACTGGAATGCCTGAAGTAAAACGCGATACCCGAATATGTAATATTACATTATGTACTAAAGACGGTATCATATTGTTTTTCGATTAGTTAATATATTATCGTACATTAAGTATGAAACATGTTATGTCTTCCGATTTAAGGGGAGGAGGGGAAATAAAATAATCAACCGAAAAGATTTTAATGAAATAATGCGGAAAGAGAAAAAACGAGTAAAAAGTTAGTGCAAAAAAAATAACAAAACGAAGTTACACCTAAAACATATTTGTGTACAGTAGTAGAGAGTATAATACACATATTACAAAATAAACGTTCATATTTCGGCTCTTATTCAGAGTACGTTCAGACAAAATACGTAATTTTTTTATTTTTTGTTTTACGTGGCTTTTCAAAAAAAAAAAAAACTGAAAAAAACCAACAAGTAACGGGAAAAAAGGTAAAAGAAACAAAGAAACAAGGGATTAAACTACCCGCTCCTATTGTATCGGCGAGGAGCAAAAACAAATAATTACAGTATTACTTCGAAGTCCATCAGATGAAAAAATGATTAAAAAGCATGAAAGATTAAAATATCACATTGATAACTATAGAATAATAATATAAACAGAGTGCTGCGTGTAGGTGTGATACTATGAGATGCGCTTACTTACATACACATTGTTTATCGTGTTGATTTAAAAATATTAAAAAGATAAATGTTTGGAAGAATAGAGTTTATCATAATTAATATTTAATGCCCGTCAATAAGTTTGGGCAGTTTATTATTAGTGTATTCGAGCAGAAAACAAAATTATACCCAAAGGAATTAAAATCAGAGAGAGAGAGAGAGAGAGAGAGAGAGAGAACATATTATTATAATGGATAATAAGATTAATAACTAAAGTTTATTTATTTTTTCTATAAGTTGAGCTATAACATAAAAATTTTATATTCATTACACTCGGCACCCTTCAAACAACAACCGTTCGCGTTAATAATATCCGAATGACTTAAAACGTTTGAGAAAAAGTCTAATCTGTGTTTTAAAGTTGTGATTAATCAAACATTACGAGTATAATATGCTCCGCGATCGTTTATTGACCAAATATCAGGCATCGAATGACAAACATCGGTAACGTTTCACTATCTACATTCTATTATGTACCATGCTACTATACAATTCGGCAATTTCAATTAGTTAAATCTACATGTGTTTGGTTAATGAATTATCAAAACGTATGAGCCGAGAACATCAACAGTCGTATAGTAACATACCAGTAGCCGCTGAGTTGTGAGCTTGTAAAAAATATAACGGTCAAATACTTCGATTTATTTTTTTTACGAAAAAACCCATTTATTCTTTTTTTTCGCTCAACCGGCGGGTATACAATATATTTCGTACATTTTATTAGATCTACAAAGCTTCGTTCGCAATTTATTTCACCGTTTCACGTCGTTAACTATCATATATTATATTCTTATGCGAGTTATTCCAATAAACACATTATATGCTTTTATATTGTACGAAAAGCAATGAATATAACGTGGTTTAATGAACTTTTAATTTTTTTAACGTTATTGATGCACGAATATTGATCATATTATAATACAGTTCCCGCATTTTCCAAGTTAAATTCGATATATTTTATAAGGAACATTATAGCGTTTTTAGACTCGTATTGGCCTGCTCGTTGTTATATAAATCAAACTATAACATGGTTTGATGAACTCTCATTTTTTTTTATCATTTTGATGCATAAAAGTGCATTTGTGTATTCTTCGCGTAAAATTAAATCTACTTTTTAAAGATTACTTTACCGTTCCAAAACTCCTCTTGGTATGTTTATTAATTATTATGCTGATGCACTCATTCTCATCTGTTCAGAATCGTAATTCAAAAACTGCAATGGTACATCGGTTTCAAATGTATAAGAACATAATATGCACTTGATCAGTAACCCACTTATTTTATCTCGACCGACTCCTGTATCGGCTGTATCCTATCCAAGGACAAGACCCGTTTGGACCAATTTCTTGTTATTAAATCGTTCTTTTTAGATCCTGAATGAAATGAGTAATGTATTGATTTCTATCATTATGTGTTTTTTCTTATGTCTGTGTACACGATTTCGACCAGAAAAATTACTCCGATGTATACGAAACAAATATTTTCTGATAGGAACTTTCGTCTAGTTGGTACTTTGGAGAGGTCATTTTTTAATTTGTCGATAGTTTTCCGATGAATTGAGAAAAACAGAGCATAGAAGTACAAAGAATTTCAACCGAGATCGAGAGCCAAAACCTTCACCATCTATAGTTTTTTTGTTACGTATTATCCACTTGTTTATTTTTCATGGATACAATATATTTGGTTGCTAAAATATTAATCGTAGCATATTATCGATGTATTGATATTAAATCGATACTAGCATATTTTAATAGAAATCTCATAACTTTTAAAACATATTTTGATTACTTGACACTGCTTGAACTTTACACCAAGATTGTTTCATGGTCTATGCAGACTTACCAACCTTTCGTTCAATGATAAGGGAGATACCCATATGCGCATAATTCCGGAAGCACAAGCCACGTGCCCAGGCCCCACAATCAATATTTATATATCGAAATAGTACCGGATAATAAACAATAATCAATAATCATTGGTGCGAGAGCCGCAGACGGAAGCGTCACGGGCGTACATCGACGACTGTGAAACACTCAATAAATTTGACAAGAGTCTGTAGTTACTAGTTGAAAAATCAACCAAGAGTCAAGACTAACAATATTTTATCAAAAGTTGGGACATTAAAATTTCAACCTATCTTAGTGAGAAATTTGTATTTAATACTATATCAACTATCTTTAAAAATGTATATTGATGCATCTGACTTCTTTCTTTCAGAACCTTTTATCGAGAGCAATATGGTACATTGGTATCAAGTTTAAAAAACAAAAACAGCAATAACCCACTTCTTTATCTCACCTGACCTAGGAGTTTCGTACTTTTTTTTTACATTTTACTTATTACTACAAAAGTGTTTGGTTAAATTATAAATTTGAAATAATCATGGAAAAAAAAGATTCAATCTTTATTGCTGGTAAGGCTTTTGACTGAATACGATCGATATTGACTGTTCACTGAACTCTTATAAAATAACTACGTACATAGGTAAACACGTTCATACAAGTTCAAACTTTTACAATCCTACTATAGTCCTCAAGGTTTTTTTCAACCAGAACATTAAATGTATTTAAGATTTGTATTACTTCAGTTTTGTTACAGAGCATTGGATGGCTACCGCCTACCAACTGTAATGATTGTAAATACAGATTTTACAAAACGGCGGTATATTTTATTTGATCGGGTACAGTAGAGTTTCATAATTAATTTTAAATCAGTATACACGCTATACAACAGTATTATATTTTAATATGACAAATAGTTTTCAACAATGTCTTGATGGCAAACAAATATTATAATTTATAGCAGATATTGTAATGAATTATTAAAATCGATTCATTAGGACTACAGAAAATGTTAACAAAGATAAAATGATAATTTAAATTCGGCTCGTAAATGTAGGTACACGCACTGAATATTATACTCATCGGTCATAACTCACGTGAAAGATTGTACTTTATAAATTATGCGCTAAGGAGTGAAAAAAGTCACGAGTGTTTTTTTATTCAACTGATTATCATTATTTTTTTAAAATTATACCAAATGTAATTATTGGTTGTTTCATCAAAAACATTTTTGAATGCCTAATATTATATTGTTCACAAAAACATGCACGCCTACACATCACGAAGATATGACAGTTTTACGTTGAAAAATGTCAGATCTCGTGATACAATCTATACACCATATATTATTCATCATATTCAAGTATTAATAATCGTTATTTTTTTTTTATTCGCATTAAAGGAAAAATCTAAAGGTATGGTTACGTATTTATTATAATATTATTTCTATTCATAATTAATGACCAATTATTACTGTACGACTAATGGATTATCAACAAGCTATTTTTAACGTAATTCTTAATTTGCATAGATTTTAACACGATCTAAAAAGTTTTAAGGTATATAAGAGCTTCGCGTTTATTTACATAACAATCGTGTTTGACTATAGTTTATAGTTTCACTTACTAGCCACAAGCCGCATACGTTATACATTATTTGCATATTATGAAATTAGTATACAAAATGCTGTGTACAATTAATAATGGTGTCCGACAAGAAATAAATCATTTAAAGTATCACAGCTGTTAATTTTTAACGCTTATCCGTTCAGAACTATAAATAAACCAAAGTGTACGATTGATTTTCTAATTACATCTTAAGTCCAGAGACGGAGTACGCAAAGAAATTAAAGCAGTTTTTAATAGTGTTAATCTCCCATGAGACACTGACAAACTTTTGAATCCAACACCGCGGCGCTCACGTGAGGCAATTCACAATAATAATAATGTACTGTCGAGTTTTATTTGAAGTTAAAAAGCATCCAACAAAACATATATCCGCGATGCACATCATGTACTGAAGTTAAGCGAGTTTCGAGAATTAGATAGAACAAAAAAAAAATATCCCTTTGAACAGTACCCACATCTTACATAATATATGTAAGTAAGTTGAACGAATCGAACAGATTTTTGGTTTGAACATAAAAATAAATCCTAATACCTACATAATAATATTAAATATATATATTATATAATACCACTATGATATTATATGTTCCGAAAAGATAATAATATTATATTATATGGTTGCCTGTGCGCCATGCGTGTGTATTATAATTTAGATACACTATACCTAGGTTTTTTTTATTATTTTTTTTTCTAACCGAGTCCAAATTTCTCAAATGATAGTGTTTTACATTTTTTACTTCATAATAAATAAGCCAAAGTTATTAATAGGTACGTAGTTGTCAGCATATACGTGTACGTATGAATGTATGCCGTTTATTTCGGACGTCATTCAACGAGCCGATTGAAAACTCTTTCGTGCAAAGTATATGTATTATATTACGCGCTTGTCAAAAGCGTAAAATATGAAAAATAACTAAACATTGCAAGTGGTCGGTATCAAGGTTCATTTAATTTTATAAAAAAAAACCCTCAAATTAAGCGGCACACACTATAATATATACTTACTTAACGAGTTAATTTTTGTTTTTAAACGAAAATATTAAAATATATATCGTTTCGAATTATTTATACACACAATAATTATAAATATACCTGTAAGAACATGGTTTTTTTTTTTTTTTTGTGATTATCACCTAGCGGTCTTAAGTAACTTTTAAAAGTCACCGTGCAAACTAATTTACGACGTTCCTTAACTTTTACACGCATATAATATACGGGATAGGTAGTGTAAACATAATTTATGAATATCTCAGATTAGCCTAATCATAACGCTTGAATAACCCCTTTTCGGTAAATAAAAAAAACTTTGCGGCGAACTATGAATACACGGGAGCCCGCATATTACTGCGCACCAAACTCGACCTCGTGAATGTAGTGTGTAGTGTGTATATATGCGCATTACATTATAGTTTGATAGCGTACGGCGCAAAATAGTAATGTTTATATAATACCGGTTGCAGTAATTGCAGCGTAGTCGAAAAAGTGTTCACCGCAATAAAAAAAAATAAAAAATACGTACTTATACGGTTTTCGTACAGCGCAGCGGTATTATAATTATAATTGTTCTGCGTATTCCGTTTAATATTTGTATAATAGTCAAATAAATATTATAATAAGATCGTTTTCTTCTAAGCATCGACGAAATAGTATTATAAAGAATTTTCTCTCCGCTACATGGACGCTAGAATGTTGTATAAAGGTTAACCATATTATATTACTACGCGCGGTTACCCGAGTTATGTTGATTCTCTCACACGAATTCGAGCTGATCATTTATTATAATATCCCACCGTTATATACCAATTATTATTAGTTATCACGATCAGCACATACACGATTGGCGGCAGCCGGCAGGTCTACATTAGAATCGTCTTACGAAACCGTCATAAATGCGCGTCCAGGGACGATAGTAATATTATAATTTATAATATTCAACTCTACGTGCAGTAAACGTTCGAAATAATAATCATAACGACCGAACAAGATTTTGTTTTCAAACCTCATAAGAAAATCGTGGTATTATTATTATTATTATTATTATACAGTTTTCATTTTCACAACTTAAAGTTCTAACCAAATGATTGTTTTTAAAAATTTTACCGCAGCTAGGCGTTACACCACGTCCCACGACATAACCTGGTAAAATCATTTAATCCGTATAATATCCGTACAACAGTATTAAGTAACACATGATGTAATCCGATTGTGTTTTTTTCTTCTTCTAACTAATGCTATTGACTGCCAATAGAACATTAAATGTGACTTTTTTTTTCGTTTAACGTTTTTTCTTATAAAACATATTATACGTTTCGAGATACCGCGTAACTATTAAACAATAGGATACTGATGATCTAGACCACTGTAACGACATCTGTACCTACTTCTAATAATTCCTTAATCTCTCGATAGGGTAGGAAAAAAAAATTAAAGCAGAACAAGTTGCTTACAAATTGTGTGATACTCGTTCTAATGTGTATGATTCTAAAATCGAAATCGATGTCTTTAATATAATAATCGAATCTTGAACACTTATATGAAATAATCAAGATGTGTTGCATGGTGCGTACAATAGCGGTTTAAGTATAACAATTATTATTTATTTGAAAATGAAACAGGTTTGGACTTTGTGCTGAATTACATATGTAGGTATATTTAGTTATAATATCATTCGTCGGTACCTACATTAAACAATAAATAAAAATGGAATTAATATTATACAATATTTATAGGTTTTATTGTTATGTAAAAGCTAGACTAATAGAGAAATTATTTTTAAAATAATGTAAATTAAATGAATAGAAAAAATTAATTTTGTAGTTATTTACAACGTATATAGTTCTAACTTCAAGATAATGGAGTGTTAGTAGCATAATGTATAAGTAATCGAGGCTTTTAAATAAAATAGGTTATTTGATTTAGTGTTGGTTAAAGAAGCTTAGAAGAAGATGGTGTTGTGACCTGAACTCTTAATTCTTAAAATCCTAATCCTTAATCTTAAAGTCAAACATAAAGTGTAACCGCTGGGTTGCTTCTTTTCTCACGGTAATCATGTCAATATCATTGTATCATAGCCATTTCTTAATTCTTATTGTAAAAAAAATTACAGATTGTATATTTACAACAAAGAGTTAAAAAAAAAAATCTAAAAAACGTGTTTCGTGAATAATATATGAATCATTGCTTGTGTGATAAATCTCTTAAAAAATTTTTTTGAGGGAATCTCGGTTTTTAGTGTAGATTAGTTTTATGCAGTATTTTGACAAGCCTGTAAATAAGTATTAGTTGAGATTTTCAAAATAGTCACCTACCTATTTATATTTTCAACGTAAATGATTTCATTTTTTTCAAATTTCAGAATCATATCATTTGGCACTTTCGTTTTTAAAATTATGAAAATAATTTATGCGTACATTTGTTAATATCATAATACATTTATACGTACATATTATATTTATATTTCTTTAATTCTTTTAAAGTAAGCTAATTTTTACCAGCTGAATGTTGTTGCGGAATTCGATATAGCAGTACGTAAAATAACACGTACAAAAATGTGAACTTATAAGAGCTTTTATTTTTTTTTAATTTTTTTTTTTCATAAAACCAATGTGATTAATTACATTTGTAAAATGCGATTGCGAAATAAAAAATTAAATATATCCTACGGACACGCGTTTTAAATCAAAATGAGGCAATTTGATTAATCAATGAGTATAATAGAAATTGTTTTTAACATTCGTTCCGTTGCAAATCGTTTTATTCGCACTTAGACTGGTATAATGTAATATGTACGTGAACATTGCGCCGCTTAGAACATATTGACCGCCAGATAATAATAATAGGTAGACAGATTTTTTTGGTTATTCGATTACCGACAAAATGGTTGAACACTCTTACACCAAGTAGGGATGCGTACAATCAGTATTCGAACGCGCATAATAATACATCGGTGGGTCAAATAATGCGGTGACATAAATTCGTGTTAAAATAGGCCGATAATTGGATAAATTGCATATTCGAATATATTTCCGTAGAAAAACTAGAGTAACAGACTGAGAAATCATGTTATTGTAAAATATATAACAAATGAGTCTACAGGTTACCGGCCGTGAAGTGAACACGAGTTTTGTTCAAATACTATCGACGAAACTCCTAGGTCGGCCGGTGAGAAACAGGTATGGGTCTATTAAACTTGAAATTAAAACGTGTACCATTGCTCTCGAAAAAAACGGTTCTCAGTGAAAGAGTTGGGGTGGATAAGTTGTTTGTATTTCTAAAGATGGTCGATATAGTAGTAGAACCAAATGTGTTAATAAGGTATAGGTTTAGCTTTTAATCGAACACTTCAACTGCCTATAAACAGTATACATTTCGTTAAAATATTTGAAAATTATGATATGTCAATAAAATACTTGTAGATAAATAACAATTAAAATATGTTTCGGGTCGTTACGACAACCAAAATAACAATCAAAAAACTAATATTTTAATCCAATGGAAATAATGGAATGGTATACGTGACAAAATATTAGGCCGTGCCGAGTTCGTGGCAACCGTATTCGTGATGATGTTTTTTTCTGAATTTCTCAAATATTCTGAAAAACTGTTGAGAAATTAAAAAAAAATGTACCCTATCTAAGCACCAACCTCAAAAACCTCTCTTGACTGTCGAATCGTGTACATTAACAAAAAGAAAAAAAAACATAACATCTTCGTTTCACTCAGAATCTGAAATTCAAGTGCATTCAAGACGTGGTTTATTTTACGTAATATTATTTACACTTTGCCGCACGCTTTGATTTGTGCATATGACTGTATCCAATGTTTTAAAAACGACAAATAAATCATTCATTGTTTATCAGCTTATGAAATAGATTTTGCATGATCTGTTATGCGGTTATTTATTTAAACCTCGATTAAAATATAAATAATAATAAATAATAATACGTCAAAATCAACGCAAATCAATATCGATAACGGTGTATTTATTATTCAAGCGTGTATATGAATATTTCGGAAAAATGATACGTTGTTCAAATGCATAATAAAAGTAAGTCTCAGGCCTTGGCTATACGCCTATCTTCGTATTTATGTATATAGATGGGACCCTGTGACGTAAAACGTTGATTCAAAGTTAAAGCACGATTATTTATTTAAAAAGCATAAAAAATTAATCGAGGGATATACGCATATATTATTGCCGGTAACTTTTTTGAAAACGCAATAAATACGACTCCATTTTTCGTCAGTCGGTCCGAGGGTCAAACGCAACCAAATGATTAGAGCTACATTTTTAAAGTCCTTAGCGGTGCCAAATGCCTATATGCAGACGCGTACATTTATTCAAGCGTTATTGAATTTCGTATCTAATATATTATTATTACAACTTTAACGGTTTGAAAATAAAACACGTTCAGTTCGACGGATCTAAATTTAGCAGTATTATTATAAATAGGTGTACTTGCCTTGTATGTGGACAATGATTCAACGACGCACTCGAGGATGGCGTCTCGACCGACGGTCACCGTCAAATTGTCCATCCGATCGCTGAATTTGGGCGTGTCACTGAAGAGTATTTCTGAAAGCACATAATTAATCATATACGATCGTTGTCATTGTAATTTAGTTTTTTTTTTATCATAAAAGTATTTCAGTTAAAATCTATACCATAGTTTTGTACAACAAGTAAATGTGGTGAAAAAAAATATTTTGTAGCCCGAGGGTTTGACCAGGAAGGCGTACAGCTGCGAAACCTGGATTTATTTTGGTCGGTTGTGTTTATTTCAGAAACTCTCCATGGACTAGTTCCGATTCAAGCGCCTCGCCTGGTAGGATTTTCCGGGAGAATTTCCGAGGACAACTAGAAGATGACTTTTTGTGGGTGATTGTTTGTAGGACGACAAGGTTGTTTCATTAAATATTTGCGATCTTAAGGTCTCGTTGGAATGCAATATTTGTGCGTAGAGAATTATTTAATTTCAGATTCGTTTTACTACTTTTAATAACATGTTATAAAGGTGTAGTCTTATGGGGGTTGATGTTTTGGAGTGGAAAAGTGGCCTTGAAATGTGGAGTCGAGAGTTGAGCTTTTTTCTCATATCTTTCAGATGAGCTGTATATTATATGGTTACTCCTCAACGGTGTCGGGTGATCGTGGGTAGACGATGACGGCAACAGCCGATAGGGTATATACTATATAATTTAGGAGTGGTTCGGGAACGTACACGTGACGTAGCCAATTTCACACCCAGGGAAATCAACTCGAAAAGCCTACAATTATATACGGTAGACCGATAACATCCAATGCGTGACGCGATTTAAGATATGATTTGAGATAAAATATTATTCAAATGTCGGAGCCCGGGAAAGGCCGAAAAAGATTCATAACAACGTATCGTTTCGCGTACCCACCCACACCTCTCGCAATAACATTCCCAGAAAACCTATCACCAGCGACAACACGGAATCGTACAACGGTCTCACTGCTGTGCGATTTCTGTGGACTCTTTCGGGTCCGCACGTGATTCGGACTCGGGCATTTGATCATTTTCGCCGTTCAACACCGCGCGCTGATGCCGCGAAGATATTATTATAATATGCTCTCTCGCCGCTCGCTTCGTTTCATATCCGCTCCCGAGGAGATGACTAACCGCCGTACAGCCGGGCGGTGTGTACTCGTACGCGCTTATTGTTTATACATCGTTACACTGTCTTATTGTTAATCGGAAGGGTTGTTCGATAAATGTATTCAAACGAGGTGCCCACATGCCGTGCATCGGGCCCGCATTGTTCAGTGACCCAGTTGCATATGCAATGAATTTGGAAACGCCGCCGCGACCACCATCATCGCGTTCTGCTGCTGCTGCTGCTGCAGCCACGCACCGCCTCGACGTCGCGCGTAACGTGATTAAGTGAAATGTAATTATGAGCGAGGCTACATGTTGTGTGTGCGAGGAAAAAATGAGAAAGTAACAAACGTACAATATGAGCACGGGACCCCGCAGAAGCCCGACTGTCGCCCGCTCCGCCGCCGGAACCCGCCCCTACGGCTGCACCTCCGCCCACGCCCTCCGCCGGGTCGCCGGCCGAGGGATTTTTCTTTTAAGGATTTTCGGCGGACCCCATTGTGTGTCTAGGCGCGATTCGCGTGCTACGGTTTCCCGCAATAAATTCCCTACACACGTATAACTACGTGCTTATACGTATTGTACACACGGACACGCGCGCACCGCACGCACCGCACGCACACGAGCTGCCGGGCACTAGTGAGCTGCAAGTTGCGGGTGGGCAGACCCCGCCGCTCCGGCGTGATATTTTAATTCGGCCAGTCACGCCATTCGGCCGTTGTCTGTTCACGTGCCGCCGTATATGTATATGTCGTGTATGTACGCGTATACCGGCCACCCGGTCACCCGCGTTTCGCCGTCCTACAACTGCACGTAACATTACACGGTTAGCAGCACCACGACTACTGTTCCGGCAGTGCACCGTATACCGCTGCGCAGGGTCCTCCGAGGAAACGGGAACATTTCGCAGGAGTCGAAAAATGTGCACAAACACATTACGGTTTTACCGTTTGCAAACGCAATGTGTTGTACACCCATGTAAGAGTCCAAACGTGTCTGTCATATCTTAAAACCAATGTCCATTATTGTACGTAGCGCGTGACGTGATCGAACGCTGACATCGCGGTCCGGCTCGGATCGACGGTTTCGCCTAAGGTTTAGTGAAATAAAAAAATATTGAAAAGCGGCTGACTGCTGACGAACCCACAGCTGGTCATAGCTAGTGCCGCGACTCGTCAACGTCGGGCGACGCATTTTTCCGTTTCACAAACGTAAACGTACAAATGGACACCATGATCTTGCGGACATTCATTTTAAGACGTTCTATTCTAGATACCTATATTTGCGTTCTCAGTGCACTGAGGTGTCGTAAATGTAGATTCTGTTCGGGGAGGGTCACATTCAAAACACGTTTTCATATTTCTGGAACCAATACGCTTTGTAATAATAATGTAGGAAAACTGCTCCCGACTATTTTTCCCGCGTGAAGGTGTGCTGTATTACAACACTATTATACACTGTATCGTATAATAAATATATTCATACACGATCAGCCGCCCCCGTGCAGTGCCGCAACTAGGCTTTGGCCGGCCCGGATGCAAGAAAAAACTATGGGCCCCATTAAAAATGAATGAATAAAATATTAATAAAATTATAAATTCATCAGTATAGTGTAGAGACCGTATACACACCGCCTATAATTGTAGTAAATATTTTACGAATTATTACCGATCGGTATTATAAAATCAATGATAAATTTGATATAAAAATAAAACTTTCGTGGTAATCGTTTGTTTCTCAGCAAAAGAAAATCTGAAACTAAATTTACGTTTCCTATTTTTATGAATTAAAATTTAAAAGTTTAACAGTAGCTTAGTCACAGATAATCGTGGGCCCTCTGAGCACCCATAAGAAGGCAACTATTGTTGCGGCGGCACTGCCCCCGTGACGTTTTAATTTCGGTCGTCGCACTGTGCAGGACCGACAACGGCCACTTGGCGGCGGCGACCGCGTGCCTATAGTGTGTAGCCCATCGATAACCGCGGTAGGTCGTCGTGTACATGTGTACATAGTAGCCGTACGATTACGGTTGCATAACGCGACGATTGATAACCGTAAGTCACGCACGCCGCGTATTGCGCTACACCGTAATGTACTGCTGGAGGAGGCGCATCGCACCCGCGGTGTGTACGGGAGTCGGCCCTTTCACACTTTTACTCGGCCTTATCAGCGGCGGTCCGTCTCGGTTGATTTATGTACCGTATTATTATGATAATATTACAAATATAGTTGTTGTGCCGCCGCACTACAAGGCAGCGCGCGCGCCCCCCACCCGTCCGACGGATACGTCTTAATTAATAATATAACGACCCCCGCACCGTACACGTTGTTACTGTTACGACCGTATACGCGGTCGTGGGCAGTGACCTGTGCGTGCGAACGCGCGCGTCTTCCCGCCGGCGATATTACGATATTATGTAATACGCGTACTGTCGATTGCCCGTTGATTGTTGTCATCATCATCATTATTACAATTATTACGATTGTGCTTAGGTCCTCGTCGCGCAGAAACCAACGAACGTTCGACGACTGTATGTTATACAGGTATATACGTGATAACCGTTCTGCGTAGCTCGTTTCGACGTTATACCGCGCGTTATATCGACCTTTTGGCGAATAATCGTCCGCCGACATGTCCGAGAAACATTAAAAATGAAAATGGAAAAACAAAAAGGAAACTATATTCACAGTTTTCACCGTGGACGTTTTAAAACTGGCGGCGGCGTCGGTAGCGCAACCCACAATAACGCAGCCGGTGTTCGCATGACTTCGAAACGTGTAATTTAGCGCGGCCCAAGTGGACCGGGCCCACCCTCTGTCGCAGGGTGGAAAAAAGGCGAAAAAAAAACTATATAATATATATATATATATATAAAAATATGAGAAGTTCATAGTGAAACGTAAGGAAATGTATTATAATGACGGGTTGCTGGCACTTAAAAACCGATGCGAGCGGTTATACGTATAAATATATATATATATATACTATCGACCACGTCGAGAGGTCAAATGATTGATTAGTTAAACGATATTATAAGCTTTCAACATGATGTTTTACAACGCGTAAATATTTATACATTATTATACATATATATACCTGCAGTATACCACAAACTCGTTACCTTTGCTAATGAATCGCTACTATTATACCCTCTTTGTGATTTCGACCACATGTAATAATAAAAATAAGTTAACGCTACTCGACCCAAGGAACTTGTCCAAAGAGAACTCGTACACACACACTGAAATACACACGTCTGCGTATACTATAATGCTACAGTTATTCAAAAAACACATTTTTACCGCATGATGATATCTTTTATCGAAATCGTCCCTATTATATCGTAACACGTAGTGGTCGGGCGGAAAATATATTGTCAAATTGTTTATTCAAACGCTCGATCGTTATAATTTGACCGTAACAATTCGTAACGATGCATGGTGTGCGAGTGTAATCATCCCATAAAAACGTGATAAGTATAGATCAGGGGTCGTCAACCTTTTCGTTGAAAAGAACCGTTTACTTAAAAGCTACAAAACCACGATGTGTCCATTGAATCGCATTTATACGAGCAACCATTATTTTTTTTTTTTCATTCCGTATTCCGAAGAAAATTCTTAATTTATATATTATTTAGGGCCCGGATTTCAGTGTAAAGTGCATTTTTTTTGAGCAATCTGAAACAATGCTTTCCAAGTACATAATTCGTTTTATGTAACAGATACTTCAAAAGTGAAACTTTTATTTTGCATTTTTCGATGTTTTTTCATTTTTGGTTTAATAATTCAAAAAATTAATTTTTTTTTTAACTTACTTATAATTTTATGTGAAGATAATTTATTAATTTATTTTCTTGATGTTTAGTTTACTTATGATGGATTATTTTTTTTTTAAATTTCAGTTTTTTTTTTGTAACAAATGTTTAAGTATTTTTAAAAATTATATATTAGGTACTCAATAAAAAAAATTGTATAGGTATTTACTTACGCGAATTTATAGCTATTTTTCAAAGTATTTTTCGATGGTTATTAGGGCATTTAAATCCTAATCCTAATATAATTACTGTAGTTTTATATTATATAAAGAATTTCAATGTTGAGACGTATCCTAAAGAGTCGCAGATTGCCTACTACTTATACAGGTACATATCAATTTATTTTGAACTCCAAAAGTTGATGAAATTTCAACAAATTATTATCCATACATAAAATTTGTTTTAAAGGTATTACCCAGCTCTTGAAACTGTAGCTGTAACTGTTATATAATGTAGATCTATGCTAAAGTTTAGTGTATTCAGAATAAGCTCCAACAGTTAAAACCAATTAAACGTATTGTATTATGACTTGTATGAGAGTCTTACTCGTTTTAATATTATTGGATGTGCTTTCCGACTTATAAACGCAATGTTCCATTAGTGAATAATTAAACAAACTTTTATGGTGTGATCACGTAACCAAAGTCAGAAAATATTATTCGATTGCACAAATTAGAGCTTAATTTAGATTGTATCTTCACAAATATTTACCAAGCAAAGGAGAATCAGGGCTAATTGAGATACGGCGATAATGAAAATACTTTAAATATCTGATATTATATTTTGGTTAAAGTTTGATTTTAAAAATCGAGAAAATAATAAATAACTCGGAAAAATGTCACAATAATTTCATCATAATATTAGCAAGAAATATTATTAATATTACATTGTCAGCATTTTAATGGTAAAAAACGAATTTTTCTCTCTAAAATTTCCGAAAAAGTAGGGTTTAAATAAATTGCGCAGGAGAAGAACTGTTCGATATCAAAAACGCTGGAATATGGTAAAATATGCAAATTAAAATTTAATATTTGACGTTGTTACGCTATGAAACGAATTAGTATCTAACGGAATGCAAATGTTTATAGTAGTTCTTTACCCTAAATTCATTAGATTATTGTACAACAATGATGATTCCTGCAACGTTTAACAAATATATATTTTTTTAAATCGTTGAATATTACATAATATTAATATATATATTATTTATATTATATAATAATTTCTATTGATTTCTCCGTTAAAGGACTAATAATAACTTGTTATTTATGGACTTAAAGTAGTTTTACAAAGCTAAAACGTAGGTAGGACTCAGGCAAAAAGTTAACTACTCGTGTATTTATTTAAGATGCTTAATAATAGGTGCTATAAAACACTTTCAGCGCGAAATTATAATTTTACTTCTTAAATATTGACTTAAGCTATGAACATAAATTGCATAATATACGTAACATATAAATCACATACAATCATCTCAAAGTTAGGTGTATAGTATAACATGGAAAGACATAAATTCAGCGTTTGTACTAACATGTTACAACCAAGAAATATTAGGTAATAAAATGTATAATTATGATTAGAACAGGATACGTAATAAAGTCTACAATACTTAATAAACATTCGACCATACTATATTTCGAAATTTAATTGGCATTAATGAGTTGATGAGATATAGCATTGTAATAATAATGTCACGAGAATTAATTAACGAAATATCTATGTAATATTTAAATATTTTAAAGAATTTAGCAAATTTTTATCCGTGCTTAAGATTTCTACTTATATTAATAATGAAAGGTCAATTCATTAAGGTACCTAGTCTAAACGTAAAGTTATGGGATGTTTAAGAAAGTTTTTTTTATGTCAAAATATTATGTTTGACGTCCTCTTATTCGTATATACATACGTATAGAAATATATATATATAATATTTGTGTTTGCTCAACAACATCGTAAAAAAATTATAAACAAACACAGTTTTGTCAAAATCAATAATTCTTCTCTTTTTTGAACACAATGTATTTAATATATACAGGAGCGAAATAGGGAAAAAATCTGGAGGGGTAGAGAGCCACAACCCTTCGTATTAATATAATAAAAGTATGCAATTAACTATTGATGCATCAAAACTGATTAAAAATATATTTCATAAAACAGCGTGATTGCATAATATGGTTTTCATTATTGTCTTATAAAAAATCTAGAAACAATATGATATTCTAAAAGAAATTAAGACGTAGGTGCCTGTATGGAATATTAGTAAAAAATGCAAGAAAAATGGTAAACAAAATAATTATATACGGGAATAAAACTGTATTATTATAACTACAATTATTATCTGTATAATTATACTATTCTTAGGTATTTTATTATTATTGATCATATCAGAGACGGTGCTGCGTAACACACCTTGCCAACCTTAAGGCCCGCGGTTGGGTCTGCGATCTCGATCGGTTTTTTTCATGATGATATTAATAATATGTTGATTGATCACATTATGATCGACACTTTTAGTATTTATTAAAAATATTGATGTTGGTATTTTTTTAATATAAAAAATACTGAAAATGTTGTAATTGTTCTATTCACGTATCGACTTGATTACTTAAAATATGTACCGAAAGTTAGATTTCGGTATATAAAAGTAACCGCATATCACTATGTGTTAGAATCGCTATAATAAAACAATATTTTTTACATTTTGTACAATGATAATGACAGTTAAGTACGTAAGTAATCAAGGTAAGTAGTACTAATATTTTTTCTAGAGGTATCTTGAAAACATGGTGGGGGAGGGGGAGTGGCAAGCCACTCTCAATATATGCCGCTGATATAATACGAGACTTCGAATGATTTGTTGAAACAAGGGTTATATACGTACATCCACGCAGTATAAAATTTAAAGTAAAATTCAATCAAATTGACAAACTCTATATAGGGTAAGTTTTATGCGGTATAAAATTCAAACGAATGAAACATGTCGGCACTATTATTTCGCTCGCCTCGATATAGTTATACACGTTATAGACCACTGGCAGAGTTCGGATTTTATTGTTATTACGTTTTTTTTTTTTTTATTATTTCGGACAAGTAGTCAAAGCTACCCTCGGCGTGATTTATGTCTATCGTACAATCACGAAAAAATATGCCCGATTTGGAAGAACAGTAGGAGGTGGGTGAAATCGCAAGTACTTGTAAAATCTTACGAACATTCAACATCGATTTTGAGGACGTATTTGTTATTTCAACCGATCGGTGTTTGTCGATACGGTTAAATATACGACAAATTCATTATGAGTAAAACATCTACAATCTTATGATAGCTATTTAATATTTTGACGGTAAACGGTAGTCAGACGGTTCAAAATGGATTCTTCGGATTATACGTCGAGCATTATAATATTTAGCACTGGAAACATGTTTGCATATTTTTCAAGAATGCACGCTATTCAAAAAGAGTGTTCTCGTCTATTCGTGTATACGGATCACAATGTGTGATATTTTAAGTCTAAAAATATTTATATTTGGTATCGCATATTTTGATGATAAAATATGAGGGGTGGATAATTATTTTTTTTTGAAACATATAAAACTTTAAAAAATATTATTCTGCGTGACAAAAGCCAGGAGTTAAAAATATTAAATTTATACTTTATAGTCTTACTTCGAGAAAAATTAGTTAGACATTGCATTATTGTGAAATATGCGTTTTTTATGAATGGAGAATATGGACTTAAATTTTAAGTGTAAAAATTATGCAGTTGTAACAATATGGATGCGTATTAATATTTTAGTAAGATCGGGTTTTGAACTAATAAATAATTTTCGCGAAATAAATATTCACAAATGTCGTTAAACAATTTTTAACTTATTACCGAGAACTTTTATATTTCAGTCGGGGTGAAAATATATTGGTTAATGGGTTTTAAATAATATGTTTTTTTAAATTATTTCGTTCGTAAAAAAAAAAAAACTTCCTCGGATAATGCAGTAGCCGGATAATTATGTCTCAAAAGTTTTTAAAAGATTCATTCTATAGATATAGATTTATAGCTCGACACAAGTGAGCTAAATTCGGACTAGGAAGAAGAGGAAATTATTATTTCATTTTTACGAGAATACGCGAACTAACAATAAAGTTCACAGAAAAAGTGTGTACGAATCACGAAATAAAGCGTGGGTAAGTGCACACACAGATAATAGTTGTACCTTACCGTTATTAAATGTATTTATTTCAGTCATAATGGCTAACGGATTTGGAAATATTTGAACAGAAACATCGAGTCACAAATATAACAATACATGCGTATTACTCTTACGTAAACGCAATGCTGATATGACCGGTATTCATTGCATCGGTATCCAGCCATGGTCTAAAAATACTATTTGCACGAAAAGAATATATTTTATTAATTTATTTCGTTTTATCGGATCAAATAGCCCTTTTCGCAGTAGGTATACTGTACTCATAATACTGTTGTCATATTTTTTGCATCGAAACGGTTCTTATCGATATATTATTCAGTATTTAATATTTTGTTTTATTATCAATATAATTGAATGTTTACAAATATTTGCACTACTTGCATATTATGGGCTTAGATCCTGAGTGAAACGATCAGTGTATTGGCATAACCATTACGTGTTTTTTTGTTTTTTGTTGTCTTTGTACACGATTTCGACTAACGGGGTTGCTCCTATCGTCACAACCATAGAGGGATTTTGATAGGAAATGGTAGCTAGTCGGTGCTTATGAAAAGTCATTTTTTGAATTTCTCGTAATTTTTTCGAACGATTGAGAAAATAAACAAAAAAAGGAAAATCTTCACAATAAAAAAAAAATTCTTAAAAGTGGTGAACAAATTTTCTAAGCGTTAAAAAATAATGGAATGATGACGAAATTGGGTATTTCAACGAATTTAGATTCCACAAAATTAGCTTTTTGGTTTATATACTATAAACATTTATTATAGCCACTCGAAACATTTACTGAGTTTATAGGCACTCGCAGAAATTTTTCCAGAGGGGGCAAGGTTCGTGAAATATAAAAATGTTGACCTAAAAAAAATGTGTAAGTTATTAAGTTTAATTTAACATATTGTAATTATGTTGTATGTTTGATTTTAAAAAAGCTAGGTGGCAAACGCCCAGTGTTTCCCTCCCCCCCGTGCGCTCATGCTCATATTATAATCATTTAATAAACATTTAATTGTTATTTCTTTTTTTTGCAAAAGTTAAAACATTAAAAGTTCAACTTACCTTATTAAGATACTTGGTTCTACTACTAGATCGACCATCTTACGCAATAAAGTCTGATCCGTCCGACCTCTTTTACTCGGAATCATTTTTTTCGAGCGCAATGGAGGGTCAAACAAATAACAATTAGTATTCATTGGTTTCAAGTTTAAAAGACGAATATAGAAACATCATTTACCCATAATCCCTGAATCTCACCCGACCGTGAAGTCTCTTGCTCGTTTTATGTATTAATTATATTGTTTTCAATAAAACGCAATCATTGACATACAAGAACAAAATGAAGTGCATTGTACACGTCACGGAATATTTTCCACTGCTAAATTTAATAATATATAATCTTTCATAAAGGTATGATTTTTGCTATTTTATAGGAAAACTGAAAAACTGATTCAATGATTCACTGTATTGGGTTTGTTCAACCGTGATATTTTAAGGAGAAAATATGTTTTCCGTGTTAGGTGGCCGTAAGTTGTGACTTTTCTGTTTTCGTTTTATCGTTCGAAATGTCTATAGATGTAGTGGGTACTGCATTATTATATTATGTAATAATAGTTTATTAAGACCAAAAGCCCATACACGACTATACGAGTGTAGTTATCGTATATGGTAAATATAGTAAGTTAAGTAACATAGTCTGCGAATTGTTTTAAGCTGTTATTTTGTGCTATATTTTTTTTCAACTAAATAAAAATATCTTGTTAATTATTTTAAAATGTAAATATTTAAACACCTTTATATTTTTTATTTACATACATTTTCAAGTGTACTATAATTTACATTAATTATGGCACTTTGGTCTATAATTACACTTTATAAACTACGGCATGTTTATCATATATACCTATATATACACCAGTATTATTAGATATTTAAAACAAACTAATAAAATACCGGTGATAGTAAGAATATACCTGCAAAGGTAGGAGGTATCTGCAGTAATTATAATTTTCATATATATTTTTCAAGTGCAATATGTTAAACATAAACGTCAAAGACAACATTACAGTGCACATCAAAGACAAATACAAAGATTTTATCAAAAATTATAGTATAGTAATTATTTATTATCTAATTAAAATAAGATTAACAATTAGTATACACAGTTTTAAAAATTGTATACAAATATTTTATGGAACTAAGATTAATATTATATGATACACTATTATATGTATATATAAATATATATATATATATATATATTTATATATACGAGTAGGTATATATTTTATCATATAATTTAAAGCAGGAAAAAAAGTTTTCTTTGGAACTTTTTTCACTAAATTTTTATTACTGTTCATTAGTTTTCTTTCCATCAAACTAAGTAGTCAAGCGTCGAGAGAGATTTACATGGTACACTCATTATTTTATATTTTCAAGAGTTAGGTAACTTTGTTTATTTATTATACATGATATATGTTGTGACATACTATACTCGAATTAAAATCACGTTAATGTTGATTGAAACAGAAAAGTTGTGTTCGTCTTATATACACAAAATACTAACAGCTCGTTCTCTCTTTCAGTTCATAAATAAAATGATCAAAACTTTGAACTGTTTTTCACGGTAGAATATATTCGTGTAAAGGCACGAGTGTACAATTATCGGGTCGGTTATCCCGTGATAGTGGAGAATTCCAGATATGTTTACACCTCCCTCCTTCTTGTATTTGAGCAGTCGTACACAAAATAAATAAAAACCCTTTAAGTATACGCAATATATTCGATAATAATAAATAATTATTCATTAAAGACTCCAACATAGTTTGTCGGCCTCTGTCGGTTGTATAGGAGAACGGAAGAAAATAAGTTACACTTACATTTAAGTATTTACAAATTTATAATGTACAATATAAAATTCATACATTATTAACTTTGTATTAATTACATTTATTTCCAAAGTCGATATTCATAATTGCATGTTATTGCGTTTGCGTTGGTATTTAAATTGTCTAGAGCTTTTCAGCATTAAAATGTATATATATATATATATATATATATATATATACCAATAAATCATTAGGAAATTTTCTTTAGTTAACATTTCACGTAATTGAAATACATAAAGTTTAACGATTTTGATCAATTATAAACGTTACTATAATATACCATGACAAACTGGTTTAGTGATTTGTTTATTATAAAAAATTGAAAAATATTATGCACTCATTTGAATGGTATTATTTGTCAATAATATGATATGTATATAAAAAAGACCAGACAAAACGTAATACTTTTTACATTTTATAAATTCTAAATATATTTCAAAAGATGTTTTTAAAATGTTATCGCGTCCGCAAAATGTTTCAATAAATGATAAATAGATTTTTAAAATGGAATTTTTATTAAAATGCGTAAAAAGATATTGAAAAGTTGTTCTTGAAACCAAAAATAAGGGTTAACTCGTGTCACTGTTAGGTTTGCGGATTTTTCGGTAATTTTTTTCCATAATTTTCTGGGAAATACTATAAATAACGATTAAAAAATATACCTTCTATGAATAGAATTTCTTAAGTAGGTCCGTGCAGTTATATGTAGGTATGTATTGGTATTAGAAAATATTAGACATTTTCTAGCGATATGCCTATCCAAAAACTGATTAATATTATGCGTATAACCAAATTGAAAAAAAAAAAACTAGAATTGTGTGATGAAAAATTATGTATATTTATTTTATATATATGTATATATTTTCGTACCTATACTAAAATAAAAATAATGTAAGGCTCTAACGTTTAGTAAATGATGAAAAAGACTCGTGATATCTATATTCGACTTATCATCCATTTTGTACTTCAATCAGTTATACCTATATCATTTATCGTAGCCCCCCTTCTCTCGGCCAATCGTTACAAGGTGTATATATAATATATACATGAGTATATATATAAAAATAATAATAATAATAATAGTAGAAAAATTGACACGCGAAGCCGTGCGGAAAAGAGCGGCGGCGTGTGCTGGTAAGTTTTTTTTGCCGATAAAATAACACACGACCGGGGAAGGGGGGGGAGAATTAATTAAACATTGCAAACAACTATATGCGTGAGTAAGCGTGCTGGGTGATCTCTCGTGATTAAAAACACGGTTTCTCCTGAACTGCACTCGAAATAAATTTGACAGGTATACCTTTATATTATATTTTGCGCGCGCAGTGTACACAAAAAACTATGTTGTGGACATTTAATATTTGTCGAGTGCTACCATCGATATATTATATATTATTAAGTACACATAATACGCACCACTACGCGATTGAGCTAATGAATATTATTATTATTATTATTAATATTTATTTTTTTTTGATCTCCGTAGCGATTTGTATACGTAGTACATTATAATTTCAACGAGCGGAACACGTGGACGGCGGCATTTCTGTAGTCCGGTTTATAGGGCGCGTCGGCTACCGTCAGGGGGTTAAATGTTGTAATTACAAAATCGTGTAGAGTATCGAAAAAAATGAAATCGATCCCACTGTTAATCCTCCGGGGCGGGGGAGCGAAAAAAGAAAAAAAATGTTACGTAAGCGGCGCACGGTTTAAATATATTATGCTCTCGTCTCGCGGGAAGCGGAGAAATAACGTTCGCTATTGCCTATTGTATAGTATACGGGCAAATTTTTCGTTTCTGTGGCGTGAGGAACTCAAATATTTTCAGAGGTAAGTTTTTTTCCAATACCCGCCCACCTACAATTACCCACCCATCGGCTATTATACATGAATATTTAACACTGGGTTTTTATCACTTTTTTCCCACACAGTCAATGATATATAATTTATAATTATAAAACTTAATTAAAAGTTGTAACCCATTATAGTTATTTAAAGTCAAAGGCCACCGCCTCTCTATAACCCTCTTCCTCGTGCCACTGGATCGTTTTATACATATCGTAAGCGGGGTTTTATCCAGAGAGTATAAACGGGTTTGAAAACTGTTTTGGGAAATTTCGAGACCGTTTTCGGACAAGAACCCAAAATTTCCGGACCCGTCGTCTTAATTTCCTGGTTTTGTCAAATTCAGTGTATCATGATGTACAAAGAAAACTTCGAATGAATCGTAAAATTAGATAGGAGACGTAGACCAGCTTTTATTTCGTTTTCTCACCAGTGAAGGATAAGAGTAATATTATCACAAAGATGTGAGCAGTACGAAAATAAGTGCCTAGTAAAATAATATGAAATGATATATCCATGCTTCATTTTCGTCAAGAGTGATGCAATTAATTTTCATCGAAGAAAAAAATTCATTTGAAATCCCATTATTACATACAAAATGATTAGGCAGTTTGGTTTGTTGTTTAGCTAAGCAATTACTTTTTCGAGCAATTTTATTCACTATATTAATTAACATATAAGTACCTCAATCGATAATATTTACCTAATAATTACCTGTATAATATTCAATTCGATTACGTAAAAAATCGATTTTTTCGAAAAAAAGGACATGTCTGGTTGTTGCGCCAAAGTTTTCAATTATTAAAATCAACATAATATTGAACAAAATAAAATATTTCTTATAGGTTAACAAAAGGTGACAATATTTATATATTCAGCCCAGAACCTAAAACCATTTTTTCGACCTTTAAAAATGCGACACTCGAAAAATACTATCTCATTGCATCTTTACACATTATTAATATAAGTACGTTTCATCAACATTTCAAATAAATCGATTTGGTAGTTACGGCTATACACTGTATCAGTGAGTGAGTGAGTTTAGTATAGTAGAGTCTACTTAGTAGTTCAGTTTTTTTCAAATTTTTTTTAAACACGGCGCATTGTGCTTTTTACAACATTTTCACGGCATACTCTGCCATGAACAATTTTTTATGTTTTTTTTGTCATTTTTCAACTTTTTCATCGAATTTGATAGACAAAATATTGTAAAATTATACTTTATAATGCTATGTGTAAGTAAAATATTTATCTTCAAACTTCGTGGAACACCTAGAGAATACTCGCAGCGAGTAGATATAGTAAACTCTATAATTTGAAGAAAACACATTTATTTCAGCCCACTCAAATCTCGATAAATCGAAAACAAAAAGTGTAAGATGACGACAAACACTATATTATTCGAATTTATTAATTTAACATAAGTACAAATATATTCAACAAGAAGTGTGGTTTATTAAGTACTCGTATTCATGTAAGGACACACTTAATTTTAGCGTAAAAAAATAACGACTGCGATTATCGTTTGATTTATCTCAAACTATAAGCGAACATTTGTCGCTATAGCGAACGTTATGATGGACCAGAATGTGGCCAATTATCTCGAATATCTCGAAAGAAAATAATTGATTATTTTAAATAAAATATACATATATATTGTTCACAAGTCATAAATATATGTAAGTATAATATAATTGACAGTAGAATATACTTTATTCTATTTCCCATGGTGATATTACGTGCCTATAGTTTACCAGCTGTAAATAATAATATAATGATTGTAATAAGAACGTTCAGCTCTCTTCAATTCTAATCGTTTCTTTTTCCACCAACGACGTTTCGGACTCTCGGTAAACCTCGAATTTTCAGCTCGGGCCCCTGAATTTCGACCTATCGAGAGTGTACCGTTTTGAACTGTGCATACCGTATACATTTATAACGCATAACATACAGATTACGTTGCGCGCGCGTCTGCAGTATGCAGGGGCAAATGTAAACTGGGCCCGCGGTTACCTTTTTGTTTGTAAACTCGGCCCGGACATTTAAGATAATAAAAAAAGTTGGTTGTAAACTCGTCCCGATCATTTTTGTATCTCATCATGAACAATTTGTTGTTAAAAATTAAAAAATTAACAGCCTAAATGCACAATTTCAATTTCAAAATACAAAAACTAAAAAAAAAAAAGAAATCTTAGAAAAATCACTTTAAAAATATAAAAATAAGGAAATATCGGTGAGTGAATACGTTAAATATATGGCTTTTTACTTAAAAATTTAAATTTATATTATAATCTTACATGATTACATAACAATTGTATATTTGTATCCTTTTTTGTACTTACGATTTTACATAAATGCATTTTATTTATAATTTTTGCTCCGAATACCCAAATAAAATCCGATAATAATTTTTACCCGAAAAAGACCCGGGCCGAGTTTACACCTAAATCATTTTTACCTGAGAAAAAACACGGGCCGAGTTTACAACAGACCTTTTGAACATTTTTTTTTTCGTCGAGCCGAGTTTACAACCGCCCGTATGCAGATAACGTAACACTTATTGATACGTAGGTGCTATTATTATAGTGCGTGCAATGCGCGTTGTGAGAACACGCGGTTTAAAATCGGACGACCCACCTTTGGTGTTGTGGACCATGGCGAAAACGAGCATTGACCAAAAGTACGTGGACGATACTGCAGCTGTCATGACGGCGACGGCGGCGGCGGCGGCGGCTGCGGCGGCGGCACGGTAGGTGCGTGTGACTATGTGTACGGTCGCACGCGGTCTGTCCGCCGCCGCTGGCACCTGCTCGGTGCCCTTCAACGTGGCGCGCGTCGTCGCCGCCGTCGTCAACGCCGTGCCCCCAGCACACCCGCCACCGATACCACCAGCAGCAGCGGCTGCGTCGACGAGGTCCGTCACCGTAAGTGCTCGCGATAAGCGCGTACCTATGCATGTGTGCTGCAGCACCAAGTCCGTGGCCGTATTAGAAAAAAGTAAAAAAAACCAATTTCCCAAGCCTACGGTCGTCGTCGGGGGTGACTTTAGGATGGGCCTCGTGTTTAGTATATAGCAGGGATCGGCAATAGGCGGCCCGCGGTCCAAGTCCGGCCCGCGGGGCGGAAACAAACTAGACCGCCAAAAATATTTTTCAATTCTATCATTCTCCAAAATGACGTTTTTAATAAATAAATATCGTTCAACATTAACTACTCACCGCCTTGAAAACACTCAGCACACTAGTTCTTCACTAAGAGTATCAAATTTTAAAAAACTGGCTCAAGACAAAAAATGTAATTTTTCTCGTTACCTAAACTTTTGATAGTAAAATTGTGAAATTATTAGTATTATATTAATTTTTTTATAGCCCCCGAACATTTTTTTTCAAATTATCTGGACCGCCATAGAAATTAATTGCCGACTATTGGTATATAGTCTCACCGAATTAGCTCTCCTCCTCCTCCCCCGCCACAGCCCATTCCACTTTTAGATTTTCGCTTCGACCTTTGTCCGGTAGAAATTACGTACGTATCATATACTACCGCGTCCGCGCAATAATGTGCGCAGTTATTGTTTTTTTAAATTTTCGCTACAAAACTATACCCTCTCCCAGCAGAATTTCAACCCCTAGTGCCGCTCATGTGCTACGGTTTTTTGCTACAAGCGGAACGTCACGTTGTGTACCATGGTTTGCGTATAGAAAATTGAAATAAACAAGTCAAGAATGCCCGCACTCTGCGAGCGTAATGAAATATCGGTTTCCTAACTTATTTTAAACGGTAAATTAAAAAGAGCAATTTGTACATTTTTGATCACCTGTAGAAGCCTAAATTAATTTAACATGCTAATTTATAAATAGAGTCTTATTTGTATTTTGGTTCCTATATTTAAGTATTTTTTAATATTGGCTAGCACCGAAGTTACTGATAATGAATATCAACAATCGTAACCGCATGTACACTGCAGGTAACTAACGGACGACGGACACAGCGGGGATATAACGGTATAAGGTGTTCAAACTTCTAAGCTCACGTTTCTAATTTTAAAATTAAACAACTAAAAAATAATATTCAAACGAACGCAATTCCTCGTTGTATAATTCTACACCTTCTGCGCATATTACTAGATCTCTAGCGTATAGATATTCAGATTTTTTTTGTACGCGATGAAAAGAGCTAAAGAGGAAAAACTAATACTAATTGAAGTTTGTATAACACTATAATGAGTATAGAATAAACAATCATTTGTAATATGTTCACACTTATAATCAAGAATAATCATAAAATACTGTGTCAAAATAGTTTAGAAATAGGTAAAATTGTAGTATAGAAGTTTAAGTGTACTTCGAATATTGTCGAAACTCATAAAAAAAAAAAAACTATTGACCTCTCACAATATTTATTATTAATGCTATTATGGTGAAGCGTTCGTGGGTCTGATACTTATGGAAATTCTCGGAACTCTCAAAACGCAATACTTCTCTCGTACGAGAGACGCCGACTTTTCTTCGAATATTCGTACACGCATTTTGTGAACACTTCATACACGCATTTTTAGACACTATATATGTTTACAAGTCACCACTGCGCAGTTGGGCTTAATGGTAGGCGCATGTGAGTTGGAGCAGAAGCCTGCAAGCATTTTTGTTTTATTCAAATCTCAACCTAAGTTATTATAACTCAACTATTAATACATGTATACAAAACTGAACAGGTAAAACACAAAAATAAATAAGATAATAATATAGAAAACAATAAATTACAACTATGATGGAAGATAGTTATAAAAATGGTGGTGACAGAAATGTACATTTAACATGCAAAGCTCACGAGTCTTAGAAAAAAGCAATCATTAAAAGAAATTAAAAAATTAAAAAAATAAAAAGAAATATTCAAGTTTTATAAAAAAATATAATTTACCTAATTTTGATTTTCATTCATTTCTAACTACCGATCCAGTTTAAAAAATTAAATATATTATTATTCATATCCTATGTGATTCGTTATTTGTTCGTTAATGTTTTCGTTATTATTTTTATCATACATATATATGAGAACATAATAAAAATACATTTTCTTGCATATTTCATTTAAATTTTCTTTGGTAAATGATAGAGATCATATTGGACTAATTGCGTTGCATCTGAATCAATTTCGAACCGAATATTTCTAATTAAACTTCAAATAGAATCGATAATTATAGCTTACAAGTTTAGAAAATCTGTTATTAAGACCTTCCGTTCAGTTTTTGTTGTCTAAATTATTTAAAGTTATTTCATAAACATTCCAAACAGTCGAAATTTGATAGTTTACCTACTCTTGAAGCCTAAATGGTCTATTTTTTCTGATTTTTTTTTGATGGATTTCGCGTTACTGCAAAGCAGCTGATAAATAAATAGGTAGATGTGTACTAAATATGCCGGTGTTTTAATGGTGTCCGATTAAAATTGATATTAAATTAACATTTAAGGAAAATATGCTATTTGTAATCTTTTTACTTAACTCTTTCAAAGTAATCAAAGTATGAAAATTATATAATCATAGATATAATATGTGCTGCACAGATCGGCAAAAATATATATCTATAATTCGATGTTTGTCTGTGAAGAGGAAAAAAACATTTCTTTAATCTGGCGGCTTTCCCCGGCAAAATAGGTACGGTAAGCCAGTGGCGTAATTTTAGTTTTTTTTTCTAGAGTAGGGCAGTCGGCATGCTGTTATTATTTTGCAGACTCAAAGTTAGATTCACATCAACTGTCAATTGTCATACACTATTATTGTGGTTCATTTTTAAAATTATGAATGTTTCTGTTTTACAACATTATGTCAACGACTTTGGGATGGCTACACTCTAGACCTAGAGTCTAGACTGTGAAAAATGCATGTGCTGTCCCCTCCCTCAAATGACGCCCCTGCGGACCTCATGTTTCTCCCCTGCCCCACCTCATACGGCTCTTTCGCCACCGGCAAACCGAACGATATAAACCTAGTCGAATAGGTATCCATCATAAACGTTTTCCACGCGTCTCGCGTTATGTTTGTCGTGTAAACAAAATGAATACAATAATACTCGTGTCCATCGCCGGCGTAAGTATAGGCCGGTCGTTTGATTCCACGTAGTCGGAACCAAACGAAAAGCGTTTTACAGCAATACAAAAAATAATAATAATACAGTGACTTTGTTTACACCGTGCGGCTGCGATGGGGTTTTCACACAACCTATACATCGTTATTTTTGATATAACGGACGAATGATTGACAGCCCGCGACTCGGTATGATAGCATTGTAAGCGATGTGACGGTATTGTAATTATATGGTAATTATCGCGGGAACACTGCGCGTGCTGTGGAAACGGTTCGGGAAATTTGGAGGCGGTCGCGAGCAGGGAGGCCTCGTACATCGCGATACAATAAAATATATATACGTTGCACTGAAAAACAAATACGATATACGCGACATGATAATACGTGTAAATGTATAATGACAATAATAATAATATGTCAATGTAATACATAATATTATCGTGTACGATACCAATTTGTATTGTACGGTATGCATACACGGAATACGTAGTACACATATATAATTGCGCGCGCTGCAGTATTATACGTCGTATATTATGTTAATATAATAATAATACGTGTAGTGTCAGCGCGGAGACCCGGAGCAGGGCGGCCGGACGTCTTTACGCCAAAATAATTGTGTGCAAACACGGTTCGCGTCGGACGCGCGAGAAAATACGAAATTAAATACCCGCGCGTATACAATACCCGTGAATTCGCCGTTCGCTCGCCGGAAAAGAGAAGAAAGAAAAGAGAAAAAAAAACTACGAAATTGTGAAAAATAATGAGCAGCGCGATATAAATATATTAAAATAGACGTGCGCGTGCCCGGTGCGATGGGAGTTCAGCGACAACTTCGCGTTGTCGTCGACGCAGCACCGCAGAACGCGGAGGATACGTTCGTGTTGTGCTAATAAAAAACAAAAAATCGCCACCATCGTAATTTGCGCCCATCGATAATATTATAACACATAGGGGGTGAGCCAAACACTGCATTATTAATTGCCAGTCTCACGTGACGATATTAATTCATCCCACTCGTGCGCACAACTCTCTCTCTCTCCTTCTCTTCCTACCCTTGTACCGAATACGTTTTATGCGCGTTGACATAAGAGGATCAAACGTTTTGTACACTCTTCACGTTCTGTTGACTTCGGATTCTACTCGTGACGTCGAGCGTGTACCGTTGAAATTATAAGTCGAATTCAACGTTAGCGATTTCCCGCGAGGATGCATCACACCTGTAACCGTTGACCTAAAAAGTTTAATTAAAAATATATTACGATTTTTCAAAGTCTAAAAACGTCATCCGCGACGGTGTAAAGTTTGTTTTTTGCCTAACGGCGTTGTTTCGGTGCCCGCGCGAATATACACTTCGTTGCCGGACACTACCCCGGAGATCTGTGTTGCGCCGCAATGACCGACCGCAGTGCATCCGGTGCGACGTCGACGGATATCCGGTCCAGGGGTGGTCGCGACGACGCGAGATGGACCACGCTGTACCGGAGCTTCATGAGGCACCAGCTGCCGCCAAAGTCGAAGTCTGCTCGCGATCCCGCGGCGACCGCCACGAAGTCTTCTTGCGTACTCATCGACGAGTACACCAACTACAGCACGGTGCACGGCATGCGGTACATATCCAAGGCCAGTCTGCTGGAAAAGTGAGCTGACGTACAAAAATCTGCCCGTATGTTATACAAAGAACAGTGGCGTGCATAAAACATAATTGTTGCCAAATAATTTTTGAGTGAAATGAATTTTGTCACACCACCCATCAACCCCTCCGCTGCGATATGAAAACAATATTAAAGTTTCATCGTGTTTTATAATATACTTATTTTTTGTACATTCCGTGTGGTAAACGAGGAATGTGTTAGTATTGTTATAGCTTTTTTGTTGTTGTTGTGCTTTTTGTGTGTGTGTGTGTGTGTGTGTGTTTATGTGCACACGATTTTGACCAGCAGGGTTGCTCTAATGTATATAAACATGGTACATTTCTGATAGGATATTTCGTCTTGTTAGTTTTGTTAATTTTTCGAATTTCTCAACAGTTTCTCAATAATTGAGAAAAACTGAGAAAAGTTGCAAAAAACTGTCTAGTATACTTTGTCACGCACTAATGCATCCGTTTACGTTTCATGGATACAAGATTTTCTTTGGCCAATAAAAAAATGTTTTACCGGAATGTTGCAAACAATTTTTTTGAGCGTTAGAAAATGAGATGTTGACGCAATGGTCCATTGGTTTCAAGTTTAAAATACCTACCCCTGTATATCTCACCCGGCCGTGGAGTCTCACCTAACCTAGGATTTTGGTCTATTTTTTTTATTATTTCAACGATCAAAAGCTTAGGTTAGGTTCTTTAATAAATATGTTTCGTAATTTTATATATTTTACATACTAGTCGTACCTCCAGTGAAGTCGTTCCTGCCATAATCTACAACTCAAACCAAGTCGTATGACTTCAGACGCATGTTCTTGAAGATGACTAATAATGCGATGGCCATTGAATTTACACGGTGATCTAGCCTTGTAGAAGAGCGATGTTATGACATATAGTCTACAAATATCATATGAAATACATATCGAGTATTGACCATGTCATACATAGGATCGCGGTGAATTCATTGCCGGTAAAATTAGTCGTCAGGTTAATCGCCCAAAAGTTTAATAATTTAATCAATAATGCTGAAAATGGAAATGATGAGCAATCCCTTTTTAAAAATATTTTTTATCAAATTTACGGCATTAGATATTTATATTTTCCCACAATCTGGTACATAATCCTGTGGAATTTATTTAATCAGTTGACAGTTTTGAGAATTAATACTGCCTTCACACATCATGTTTTATATTGGTCACATTTTCATTTAAATTTTTCTACGGTTAGAATTTTTTACCATTAAAGGTGAATAACCGTTGCAAATGACCTATTATTTTCCCCTTTCACTCTTTATTATTTTCATACAATAAAAATAAAAAACGCGATAGGTACAACTCAAAATATTACACGACACAATGGCATTTTTACTGCACCAAATCGAATCACCTTTCACATCGGGATCTATCGCCACGCCGAGTAATTGTAGTCGGTTAGCTAGGTGACCTAACTAACCGACTAAAATTAAGTTAAGTGTCGTGTGATTGTGAGAAACCCGTCCGTAATAATAATAACTTTAATTATAATAATTATAATTTTATCACTGAAAACCATAATTGGATACAAGTGTTATCCTATGTGTCTACGAGTTTATTATAAATATATATTAAATGTTCACTGTGTATTCATCATCGATCTATTAGAACGATTTAAAAATATGAATATGATTTACATGAATTGTAACAATTAAGAGTTTTTATTTGGCGATCAATTTGACCAATTCTACTCGCAATTAATTCACCGGCGATTATTTAACCGGCGACCAATTTGTTCGTGACCAACTCACCGGATAAACCATACGTATACACCTACCTGACACCGCGGTCTATCCGAAGACGTACTCATGTCACGTATTACACGCGAGACACTTTTTAGCAAACGCGCGTACGGTATATTCGGCGACACGACAGCCATATACACCGTAGCATACGATTTCTCGGAGTTGTTTTAGTTGCGATACAATATGTAAGACATAGGTACTCACCGAAAAATATCATCCATCGGCCCACCCGATTTCTCCCCGTTTGCACGCCACTGAGCAACCGTACGGTATTGTATTTATAAATGCGACGGCTTGTTGGCGTACCTGTTCACGAAAATGATCCGAAATAAACGATGCGAGTGCAGTACGTGCGGTACATCACGGGCCACGGCTCACTCAAATAACCACCCTGTACACATAGTAACTTAGACGCTAAATACGCTCGTCGTTTATACATAGGTACACCGAGCGATTGTTTTTTTTTTTTTCTTTTTTCGTTTGGTTTTATTTACTTTTTGAATAACCATTACGCGCGTTTTTCGAGCTTGAGGTCTATGAACGTTATTTGTATAAACTTATTACGTAAACAATACTATATAGATAGAATGCGAAGAAAAAAACACCCGACGAATACAGGTTAATCTTTAACCCCGAGAGAAAAAACAATATCCCATTTTAATTGATAGGTACAGTAAGACCGGCATAAGTTACGATAACAAATGGTCATGTCTTATGTATCTCGTATGATCTCTCCGAAAGAATGTTGAAAATAACTTACGCGATTTATGATTTTTTCTAGAAGATTCGATTTTTTATTAATGCATAGTATATTATTATTGAGTTTCTAGACTCTTTCCGGCTTCCCGACTGTACGAAAAATACTGCACAATGTTCAGGAGTTTCCTGTGCAACGATAACAATAAATATATTTAAATCTTTAGTCCGTGGCACACATGATGATATTTAAATTAAATTATTCGTCACATCACAGTATTGGGTAATGAGTTAATCAACAGTCTAATACGATATTTATAAATACAATGTTTTTGGGACTATGAGCAATGTGAGAGAATCGAGATGATTTTGTATATATTTTTGACAGACATTTTATTAATAAATGTTTGATATTGGGTTGGTTACAGATGTTACAGTGCTTTAATTGTCTTACGTATTTTTACTCTCAAATTTAAAATTATAATTATGAATATTATATAAATTGAACTTACTTTAACGATTTTTTTTTTGAAAATGCAATGAAAAAAAGGTTTGATTTATGGCATATTTATTTTTATAAAATGTTGACTTTTCGACTATAAATAAGTTTCAAAGTTTAAATTATGATTCAGCAATGAAAATTCCTATTCAATAATTATTTATAGTTGTACATTTCAGAGTTAAAAAAAATATTTTATATCAGCTGTAGTAACCGTGATACATTTGTTTGAAACTAATACTCAAGTAAAACTAATTATTATACTGCGAAGATAAATATTTTTATTGGTATAATAATACTAAAAAATTTTAAATCGTATTCCTTCAGAATTTTAAACTTTTTACGATGTTCGATATTATGGTATGGGGAAATGTGTAATCATACATATTCTATTTTGATTTATGTATAAGTTGATCGTTTTCGTACTGTGAATACCTACACAATGTTTTCATAATTATCAAAAAGCAATCGTTACTATTGTAGTATTGTGCCATCGATTAATATAAAATCAAGGAACTCTGTGCTAATAATATATTAATATTTACATTAAAAAACAAATTAACAGTACTGCGAAGTCGATATAATCAAAGAAAGCAAAATTGAAAATATCAAATAAGCCTTTTATTTTCATCGGTCATCAGTCGTTATAAGTTATAACCATAATAATATAGTACACTTGAAATATGAGGTTCAAACAATGCAATGTAAGCTTCATTTTTTCCTTTGAATAATTGTTTGTTATACGATTATTAAAGCCAGAGGGTGCACGTGTACCCATTACACCCCATCACAACCCCCTTAAGGTCTATATTTATATTTTATTGTACCGAAGTTTCAATTTTAATGCTTAAAGAATAAATACTTTACCAATAAAAAAGAGCAGATATATTTCTGCTTACTAAATTCACTTCCGCATAAAAATATTTTATATTATTATATTTAATTGACAATGAGGAAAGTTCATTACCGTATTTGATGTGTTATTGAAAACCACTACTACTATTTAACAATATACGGGTTTGTTGGTTAGCGTTAACGTAGTAGATTCAATTTGTATAACAGAAAAAAGCGGATAAGAGATTTAAGTGGAATTTTCAGTACACGCTTTTGTCCAATAGAAATGGATATTGAGACAGGAATGATTAATATTTTATCCTAAAGAGATTATAAGAGAAAAAAACATTTGTTTAAGTTTCCAAAGTTTGGCAATAGTAATCAATTAACATCGTTGCTTAATGCTTATATACTTACGACGGTAACAATACGTGTTAAAGTAGTACCGTTAAGGTTAAATAGTAATTTAAAGTTTCTTTAAAAGCTCACTTTTAAAAATAAATATTATTCTACAAACTTTTAGTTAATAATTCTATATTATCGTTCTGAGTGCGCCGAAAGTTTGCGATGTGAAAATAAAACGTATCAAATTAATTTATCATATGGAAATTATTAAATTAATGTACGTTTCCAATTTTTCCTAAGGTCATTAACATAATTATAACAGGCTAACGTTGAATCTGAACAATTTAAAAGTATTTTAAATTTAATCCGCTTCGACTAAGTATTATGCGTTAGTATAATGATTATTGGTGAAATACCATGTAATTGCATGAACAAATTAGTCATTTCATTAAAACGTTGTAAGTGGTGCGATTAGAATGAAAATTTTGACGGCTGTTAATGTAATAATGCGAAATATAACGGGCAACAAATACGTCTATTACCATATTGCTTTAAGTGAGTACTTTGTGTTTTCGTCGACTGCCCAATGAATTACTCAATATTCAATTATCTTAACAATGTCCACTTATATATGGATTTTTTAATGTAAATAATAAATATTTCGAGCCACTGTAAACTATTTTATTACGATGCACGTATTTTATATTTAATTTTTTTAAATATATTATACGTTATGTAGAAAGTGTCTACATTACGCGGGCGAGAAGTTATGATATACCATAGTGGTGAATACCAGTATAAGCATCCTCTCTAATAGTACTAATGTCGAAACATCATCTCAGACAACGACGTCCGATTTGCTTCATCAACGGTGAAAACCATCTAAGCAAGAGCTGTAATTCATAAAAATATTAATTAAGCTTGCAGTATAACGGCCCGTACATAACTAACGAAATATTTTGAACATCGCGTAACAATAGTAATCGCTTTTAAATGTACAAGAAAAAAAACAAAAAACAAAACGTTTAACCACTTTTCCGAGGACGATGTGTGCCGAGACGTAAACATATCAAGCCTATATCGGCCCCTATACTTGTTTCCTTCTTGCACCCCCTGATAGTAATCGCGTGAGTAATTACAATCCGATCGCTGCCCAACGAGTATAATTGTGCGGAAAGGAAAAATATGATTCGGGTTTCAGCAATAGTAATTATTTTAAGAACGAAAAAAAAACGTATCAAATCATATTTCAGTGCACAAAGAGTTATTATTTGGATATATTTATGAACACGATTCGTTTTATTGAACCGTATGTATACAAAAAACGGAAAGATTTGTGCCGCGCAGTCACAAATATTGATTTTGACGATGCGGCAAAGAACTATTTACTTTTCAAACAATTTAAATTTAATAACGTGTACGTATTTTTCGATGTTCGTCCATGTAAATACATATTTAATAATGTTCATACATATCGTTTTTCAAGTCGATTCTCTATAACATTAACGCATACATTTATAAAAAATCATTATATTTGTTTGCGTATTGCAGGGCCGTCCTTAGGATTTGCGAGGCCCAGGGCGAAAATACTTTAAACACCTTTTAGATATTAAAACATCTATCTATAAACATATTATAATGACATTAATAATTCTTATCACACAAAAAATTTGGTAGGTACCTAAGAACACTATCAGAACTCAACACATCAGAAAAAAAACAATTTTACTACTTTTTTCAAACGCGAGGCCCAGGGCCTGGACCCTGCTCCCCCCTAAGGACGGCCCTGGCGTATTGTATACATCTATGATTCTAGTGTGAACATGTTGTCGTATATTATTATTAATAACATTCAATTGTTGTTCTGTATGTTAGTATGTTATCAACATAATAACAAAAACGTTCAGATGATATATTTTCAAAAATGTTTTAAACCTAAGTGTTACACTGTTACAAGTGTTTGACGTTTGTACTAATGATAATTAATAGAGTTAAAACCGTCGAAAGCTTTAGTATCATTAGCTGAAAACGAATATTTATAGGGACAACAGTAACAACAACAATAATAATAATAATAGTAATAATAATAATAATAATAATGGTAATATCATCTTATCCGAAACGAACGTAAACATCGCCAATTTCCGTTTGACGAACGTTATACCTTTACACGTGTGCGTTGTTTAAAATCCATTTGAGAATACCGCGTATTTCCATCGCTAAGATTTGGCAGGCAGGACACTTTCTAAGAGTTTGTCTTTTGAATTGCATTATAATGCGTACGACTGCGTAGGCACATATTACATACGTTTTCGTTTTCGGCGTTGATAGCACATTTAATCCCGGTCTTTGCCCTCTATGCGCGTAAATACCTATAGTATGTTGAAAATTACTCTTTTATGCGATAATGTGTATAACCGGGTACGTATACGTTATAGCATAGTTTCAATGAGACATCTCATTTTAACGTAGCAATGTTGGCCGAAAGTCTTAACTTTAAAAGTTATAGCGTAACAAGTTTATACTTTCTATGGAATGACATGATAAATGGCCAACTACGGATACGCTAAATACGCTATACATATTATGTAGTGCTATACGCTAAACTTAAAAGAAAAGTATATTATTCCTTAAAATACGTGTTTATATATAAACAAAAACGCGTGTAATATTCGTTGAAATATGTTTACGTAAAATATTACGTCTGTTAAGGGAAACGCATAATAATCATGTTATTATAGCTGTTGTATCGCGCGTATTATGAAATTAATAAAGTTATAACAGTTTTCATTTGCTCTTATATTTGCCTCATCGTGTACCTACATTTACACAATAGTTTCTTTTGTGGACATTTTTTTCAGAATCTTCTGGATCACGATGCTCACCATCTGCGGATTGTCCGCGTGTTACATCGGCTACGAGTTGTGGCTCAGATACCGCTCGAAGCCCACGAATTTGGCGGTAAAAGACACGCACGTGCCTCTGTACGAGTTCCCGTTCCCGTCGATCACTATTTGTCCCGCGGTCAAGATCAAAAAGTCAAAGGCTTTCGAGTACTTTACAAAGTAATCAGATCGATAATAATAATACAATGATCCATTAAACAATAGTACGAGTAACATTATCTTTCTGTCCAGCCCTTAACAACGTAGCATTAGCCATTCAAAAGATAATCTCATCGTTAATTTATTACATAATATAATCACGTCGCGTTCGTCTATAAAACTTTATAAATAATACATAAAAAAAATTATATAATTATGTATAAATAAATATTATTTAATTATAATCATGTTAGCTACGTCGATATTGAAAACGATACAGTGCGCGCCGATCTGGTGGATATAATGAGTGCTTTGGCGTTGATGCAGCATCCAACGTATTTCCGGATGAGAGAATACGTAAACAAGACCAGACACTTGTTCCCCCTGTTCAAGGATCTGAACTTGACCGACTTTATGCTGACAACGCTGCCGACGTGCGACGAAGTATTTGGCCGTTGCAAATGGCACGGGCAGATTATATCATGCTGCGAAGCCTTCTCACTTCAAAGGACCGAGGAAGGATTTTGTTATTCATTTAATTCTTTGACTTCCGAAGCAGGAAAGCATTGGTATTATATATTGGCATAATTTTCGATGATAATAGTGAAACATTTGATTTTATTATTTAGTATGATACACAGCTTTTGAGATTTGAAAATTCTGTTGAGATTTATTGAACGCATACATTTTCCTATGTACTGCAGTATGTAAAAATTCAGAAAATATAACTTTTAGATAACCCAGTGTATAGTTTATAGTGTTATGTTATATCATAAAATAAACTTTACTGAATAGTCAAGACGTTAAAAAAAAAAAAAAAACTATAAATAAAACTATCATGTTTTTGCAGCCCTCTATCAGAAGTGTTGGAAAACGAGGGGATTGTGGAAGAAGACGACTATATGTATCCCGGATGTCAGTTGAGGAGGAACACGGCGGTGGGCACGGTCACGGGCTTGGAAGTGTTTCTCTACCAAACGAACAAATCCGAATCGTTGGGATTGGGACAGCGTGATAAGGACGGCGCGAGGGTAAGGACGAAATACATTGAAACGCGTGAATATTAATAATTTTAAATCTTACCACAAAATCTGGATATTTTGGATTTTCGGGGAATTCGGATTTACGTCACAATAATTGAAACGTAGAGGTGTTAATCGAAAACTCGACTAGCAGACGCGCGGTAGTCCTATGGCCTGGACGAGCGGGTCCATGCCCCGAGGCCCTTGCGTTCGACTTGTGGTCGGGACCCCGGGCAATGGCTACTCGTGGATTTCGAATGAATCGGTGCACATTTAAAAATAAAAACGTAACTTTGAAAAAACCGAGTGATACTGAAAATACGTTTTAAACAGTCGACGCGCGATGACGACGTCCAAAATAATCCTAATAAAAGTCGTGTTCTCGGAAACCACTGAGCTCATCTAGTCTCGTAACTGCGGGCTCTATACGTCACGACAAGGGGGGGTCCCCGCTAAAGGCGTTGTACCCCGGACCGTGCGAACTTCTAGGGACGGCCCTGAAGCTTGGGTATAGGCCTGGGTATATATGTTCGAGTTATCTACGTTCCACTACGGCGGTCCATTAAATCCATACAGGTGATGGTCCACACGTCGTACCAGTTTCCGAACGCGGGCGACGGCATATGTCTGAGATCCGAACGCGGCCGACGGTTGAACATCATGATCTCGCCGGTGATAACGGTGACCAGCCACAGGGTGAAGGACCTGAGCGTGTCGACGCGGGGCTGCGTGTTCCCGGACGAACGGGAACTGTACATTTACCACGTGTACACGCAGAGCTCGTGTTTGATCCAGTGCCGCATGGAGTACATAGCGGACACGTGCGGCTGTCACATGTACTTCTTCATAACGCCCGGTAAGCACGAGCTCGAAGACGTTCGTATACGTACAATATGTTTGTAACCATATTTGGTATATTTTATCATACTCGGCTGGGGGCGAGTGGTGATCGTTTGTTCGTCACGCACATAAAGTTTAACCTTCGATACGAGTGGTTGCGATGGAAAGTGACCTTGTTCCGTCCAACGGGCGGGAAAGATTAGTTTTCGACCCCAGGGCTGAAAAGACGGAGAACTTTCCGGCCCACCGCGCTTGGCAAAAAAAAAAAAAATGTCCACAGACGATTATATTACAATTTACGTTTCGTCTAATATCCCAAGCCTTGGTAGGAGAATTCTCCTGTACTGTTCTTGCCGCGGTATCTGGGTACTAATCACCTCTGTCGCAGTAATGAGAATAAGAAACGTGACAGTAGTGATAGTATGTATGGCAAGGGCGGAAAGGCAGTTGCAGTCTCTTGAGCGAATTGCAGCCCTCGCCCGCAAATGAAATTGCATGCTTATCACCCTAGCCACTCGCAATGTATTACTATTTTTTTCAACTCAGTCAAGTTTATTATATTTTGCACTATAATAAATTAAAAGTAAAAAACTTAAATTTAATTTTTGGTTAACTTGATTAAGTTAAAAATTAATACGCGATATTCTTTTTAACTTTTTATATTTAAGTTTTTTTTTACTTAAAACAGACTTTATTTTCACAAACTTAAAGTAAAACTATAAAGTGTTTATGTAGTACCTACTTCTATATAGAATTATTGATTTCATTGAATTTTTTCGTCACTACAAGTTCATGCCAAGCGTCTACCGAAATATTTTTCCATATGAAAACGAAATCAACTGAAATTTAATAAGATAAAACTACTAACAAAATGAATTGAGTAAAAATGTAATTCGTTGAATTCAGGTTAATAAATAATAAAAAAAATAAGTTAAGCTATCGGTAGCTGAATCAATGGAATCCCAATATAAAGTTAAAAAGTTAAGCCAAAATAAACTTTTTAACCTAACTTCAACGGTTTAACTCGCATGCGCCCAACCTTGATTATAATGTAATACGTACAGGCACCTACGTACGCGCTCAATCACGATACAACAACAAAACTATAATGATATCGTAGAAAATGTGTGATCATTTTATAGATGACGGGAAGCCGATTTGTGGTATTCCGGATCTCGTTTGCATACATCAGATTACACGTGAGTGTAAAATCAATTGTTTCAAACACAAGCCTAGTCAGTGTGCTCTTGATGACGTGCGGTGTTCTCTTAGGTCACATCAGAATGTTGAAGCCACCGGTGGGCACGCCGGGTTTCGAGACTAGGCTTTTGCGCAATTCGCTGGAGTGTTCGCAGTGCATACCGACTTGTTACGAGACCACGCACGAAATCGAAATGGAATCGTCGCCGGACCAGAGGACGTCCGTCTGGGAGTTGTACAGTTACCTGGACGTGGCGTATGGCAACTTGGGCGCCAAGAAATACCAGCGGGACATTACGTTCGCTTGGACAGAACTTTTGGGCAAGTCGCGTAATATTATAATAAGTATAATACCGTGACAATCATGTGCGGTCCACATTGTCGATCCGGGGGAGTCGGTCGCCTATTTGAAAGTCATGTCATAGTAAAATCGGTTTTGTAAAGTGATCGGTTTGAAATACCAAAAAAACGATAAAAATATTCATAACAAAAATTCCAACAACTCACTCCACAAAGACCTCAACATTGAAACCATCAACAAAATTGTACACCTACATTACTCTAAACTCCACTCCAAACTAGCCAATCACTCTAACCCATTGATTGTCATTCAAGGCAGTGATAACTTACCTGGTAATCCTCCTCAGCGTCTAAAAAGACTGGTGCAGAGATAAATTGAATCCTGACATGTAAATATTTAAATTAAATTCCTGGGGGTTCTGTCACTGGACAGCCTCCCTCCTCAACAATTATTCATGATAAGTAAATAAATATTTTAAGTTATCTAATTTGCTTATTGTACAAATGCTACAGATTGTAAATATTCTTTGTTTAAAAAAAAAAAAATTTAACATTAGTTACATAAGATTTGGTATGCACATAAAAATTAAAATGTAGTACAATTGAAAAAATTAATTTTATTAGATATATATATTATAATGGAAAAAAGGTTATATGAAAACCTAATTATTTATGATGGCTCCCGCTGTTATTTTGTTGTCTTCATCAATAACTGTCTCAATTTTTACCTATAATACTATCAATCTGATAATATTTTTTTAAAAATAATTGTCTTGGCAGTAGTTTAGCGAACTGGTCAATACATTGATCCCAGGAAATAGAGTCTATAGCGAAATATTTTCAATAAGTACTAAGATCAGCAAATTAACTTAATTATTCATTTGAAATAGAGGATCGCAAATATTTTTTAAGGCTGAAAACGATATTTCACCGGAATAGCTAGATTTAGCTATACACGTGCAGTGTATTACGTATACCTAATATAGTCGCAATGCGATCTCAATAATTGGAAATAAAATACCCTATATTTATCTCTCAGAAGTCAAAGTTATATCAGTACATTTTGATTTGATTCTTCTGGTTTTGCAAATATAATTCACTATAAAACTAAAATATTGAGTGAAATATTTAGTATAAATAGTGACTTTTAGAGTTGCTACTAGTTTCCTATAGTTTTCGATTATGGCTAAATCCGTGGACACGCACGCCGAGTGCCAACTGCCACTATCCTAATATCTAATAGTTTATTTTCCGCTAAATTGTAGGTACTTTTAAATATTTGCCCCTAAGATCTCCCCCTCTTTAATCTCGTGTATACTCGTGTATACGCGGATACTCGACGACGATGGCGATCAACTTTTAACATCAAACAGCGTTTATGTTCATTATTATTATTATTTATGTATTTTTCAGTGTCGCTGGGCGGCGTTGCAAACTTGTTCCTGGGGTTCAGCATATTGAGCGTGGCCGAGTTCATTTACTGGGCGGTGAAAATATGTATAAACACGTTCGTTAGGCTGTACAAATAACGATAATATTACGTACCGTACTGTTATTGTATTTACACCGAACGCGAACCCACACGTTGTATTGTGTAGACAGTATGTTTTATAACATTATAGCGACATCATTAAAATATAATAATGTACGTGTGTTCCGACCCCGCCGAACTGTGTAGGTACCGTCCACGGCGTTGTGCGTCCGCTTACCGCAACGCCCTCGACGCGTGCTATTGTGACACGGACGTATACGCCTATAAGGGTGCACAGCCAAGGGCCGTAGAGCGTCCGTCGAGTTCCGAACGCGACGACGAGTTGGAAAACTTGCGTTAGTCACATTATTGCAGGACCAGGACCAGTAGAGTAGTTGCAAACGTGCAATATACATTATACCACTGCGGTATAATCGAACGGTAACCGCGGATATCGCGCGTGGGTATAGGTAGTGCGGTGCGTGCCCCTGCCTAAGTACAAGTACGATGAACGACCGACCGGGCTCGACGTTTTGGAAAAAGGAATTCACCTGGTCGTATTCGACCATCGAGAGGTTGGCGATGGCGAAGAGTAGGCGGCTGGGCAACATGTTCAGGGAGTACGCTCGTTACTGCACCGTGCACGGTGTCCAGTACATATTTAAAGACAACTCAAGCCTAATCGAACGGTAGATATCACGTAATATAGTATAATGTTATATAATTCTTATATGTTAGTTTATTTTGGGGGAGGGAGGGGGGGGGAGGAATAACTAAAATTCGCGAACACGGTTGGAGAATTGAGATTAGGCATAAAATCTTCTCCGCGATATACTCCATTACATAAAGAAAACATCTGCATGACGATTGAACGAGAAGTTTTGAAGATTGCCCGTTACCAAAAAAATACTATTTCATACTTATATATTATTTCATATTTTAATTATTACAAATGCATAGAGATACATATTATTATTTGTGAAATTATTCTATGATTCCCGTTTAATTCATTCTAAAAAATAAAAAATTAATTTTAGTCATTTTAATTACTTATGAGGTGCGCATATTTTAGAAATGAATTATTAGTTACAAATCGCTTCAAAATGATGTAAGTAAATACCAAAATTACAAATTGCTCAAGTAATTCGGTTACAGTAATTGAAAAGCGGCCAACCGATGGATATACCGTACACATAACATAATATATAATGCGTGCATATACTGACACAATGATATGCAATTTGACCATATGTGACGATGATGTATCGAACTTAATACCTAGTTATTAGGGCTGGTATTTCAATGCACTTTGCACTGTTTTCCCAAGCTTTCTGTTCGATGCTCGTACTGTCACAAATTCGTTTCGTATAATTTAGAATGCGATACGAAAGTTTATTTCGCGTCTGATTTGAGAATTTTTTTATTTTAATGTCATTTTTTAATGAGCATTTCAGTGGTTTTATGCCATCGTTATGAACTCGAAGAGAATAATGAAAGGGTTTTCTCAAAGGAGTTTTTGTAGGGTTTCACGGGGCATTAAAGTCCCAGCCCGATTAATTACTGGTGATTACACTGTTGTGTCGACGAAACGAATCGGCGCGCGGGGTGCAACACGTGTAGGTATAATGTATAATGCGTGGGTTATTACGGGTGCGTGTCGTAATTGGATTCGCGCAGGTGCACGTGGTTGGTCATCGTGTTGGCCAGTTTCGTCTGCGCCAGTATCCTGGTGCACATCATGTGGCTCAAGTTCAACTCTTCGCCGACGGTGACCGCGGTCAAGGACACGCACTTGGCGCTCTACTCGCTCCCGTTCCCGGCCGTCAACATATGCCCCATGGACAAGATCAAGCGCTCCGAAGCGCACAAGTACGTGGCCGCCAGGATAAACGGCTCGTACCGCGAGCCCGAGCTGGACAACTTCCTCAACATACTGACGTTGTTCCAGCATCCGCTCTACAGTAGAATGTTGTACTACTTGAACAACGGCATGGAAGGGTTCCTGTCCAAGTTGACCAGCATCAACATAACGGATTTCATGCTAAAAGTATGCCACTCACAATAAGCGCGTACTTGCCTGCAGTTACCACTTATACCCATGATCTCCTAGATATAGGGACAAGGGGTTGGGGTGGGTTTCCTAGTCCGGTATTGTGGTTTGAAAATTATATACCTATTCGAAAAGTGTGAAACCTCGTCCGGATTTTAATCTTATTTTCGTTTTGTACTTTCCGCGACAAGGGAACTAAGAGGCCGACAGAGGAGCTTTCCTCTCCACCATTAACCTTAAGTCTCAGGTTAGTAAGCTATACCGATTTTATTCGCGACTAACAACTTACAATTAACTTTGGACCTAAAGTGGGTGCTATCATTGGAAGACAAAGGCTTGGAGTTTTTTAATAAACTTCTTTTATATCAACTTTATAAAGATGCATGATTTTAAAAAACACTCTTAAAGAGAATAACATAAGACAGCAAGTTTTCAATCGTATGAACTGAAATCATGAAATGGAAATCGTTGTAGGACCATAAGACGTAATCGATTTGTTTGTTAAACATTCTAGGCGTTTACAACAATCATGTTTATAGTATAGAATATAGATCAACACACGAACTATAAGGTACAATTGTTTTCATATTATACAAATATTTTGAAATTTGAATTGTATACGTCTTGCATTTAAATTATCCGGTATACCACGAACGACATACCTACTACTTTTACACTAATCCCATTACGTACTTATAATATATTTACATCTTTACAATAGTATTATTAGTTTTTTTTTCTTGAACATGTATTTAATATATTGTTTCGAAGCAATGTGGGTCTCCCAAAAATAAAATCCTACATTCACCATTGACAGGTATATAATTTATCACCTACAGCCTTGATATGATTTTTGGACCCCCTCTCACTGGTTAGGTTAATTAACATGCTATTGTTTATTTAAAATTCGATTTTTGATGGTAGTAATAATTGTTCAGTGTAGTTAATGATTTTTAAGAACACTATCGAATGCTTATAGGGTTGTCATACATCCCAAAGTTTGGTCGGGACAGTACTGGTTTTGAACACGGCATCCCGATAAACTGTTTCGTGACGGTTAAATGTCTCAGGATGAAATTTCAATTATTTGTGTTAACATTTTGTCTTTTATTAAACAATAGAGGCTTCATTGATAGTTAATACAAGTATAATACTTTATCTACATTTATAGTATAAAACTGATAAACCTATCAGATGCCGTATCTAACTAATTTTTTAATTTTTTTCGAGTTACGGCACTTTTGCTTAGCAGGGCAGTATTGACAACATTTTGTTGTAGCTAATTTTATGAGACAATACTTGCCGACAAAACATTGCTTTAGAAAGTCCGTAGATCGGCTGAGTACGGAACAACACTCAGATAATTCATGGGACATAAATTAATTAATTCCGTATTTTATTATGTGTACGCGTACCTATAGCTCGAAATATTTATTTATTTATTTGTTAACGCCTAACGGCTTTTTGAAAATACAATAATAATAATAATAGCAGTAGTAGTAGGAATAATAATAAAAATAATAAAAATACAAATAAAAGTCCATAAAAATGTCTCCGTACAATCTAGGGGTTACAATTGTATTGACGCATACGTCTGATTAAAGGTGCATTCCTAGCAAAATTTGAGGTACTTATGGGTAGATAAAATTGGCTCTGAAACCTAGTGTTGGAGGGTATAATATAACAACTAACGGGTTAAAAATCGTTTTCATTTTATCAACTGATGCTTTTTTGCCCAGTGTGTAAGTCGTAAAATGTTTAGAACTGAAGTGCGGTGCTTTTCCATGAAAATGATCAAAAACAAATGGTGAAACATGGTAAAACGCTATAATAATGAATCTAGATGTTTTTAAGTGCACCACGTGATTCAAATACGCGTCCCTTTCGAGCCGCCACCGCTGCGAGTTGGCAGCCGGTATTGACCATTTGTTTCGTGTATATTTACTCTACTGCCATATAAGGTGATGCCGTCGTGCGAAGAAGTATTCAACGCTTGCTTTTGGATCGGTCATTCGTACAACTGTTGCGAGCTGTTCAGCCTGCAGAGGTCCGAGGAAGGTTTCTGCTATTCGTTCAACTCGCTGACTTCCGTCAAAAACTCGGCATGGTAAGTGAGCTACGGCGGAACCGTTCGAGTGCACGGCATGTTAGTGTTGGTGTAGAATGTAAAATGTAGAACGTATGGGCGAACCGTATGAATAATTACACGACATTCATCAATTTATTTATTAATCGACACGTTGAAGTCCTATGTACTTTAGCACGCTGGAGAACGATTTCGACACGGTCCCGAACGCTTCGAATTACGAGTGCATACTGCGACGGAACACGGCCGCGGGTGCTACGTCCGGGCTGCAAATATTTTTCAAGCGTTTCAACCACTCGGAACGGCTGATCAACGCGTCCAAAATTACCGGCCAACCGGCCGTAAGGGTGAGTAACTCAGCGCAAAGTATTCCACGGGTATACGCGGTACCAGCCACATAAAGCTTGCCGCACACTAGATCGGAACGGAACGAAACCGTCCGATCGGATCGGAACGGAAAAAATTAATAAAAATAATATTTTAAACGCACACTGGATCGGATCAGATCGGTAACGTCGCGTCGGATCGGATCGGAACACGACCGAATCGTTTGTCGACAATATTTTGACGGATTCCGAAGCATATTCTGATCGCAAACGCATGCGCACTGACACTTTTGGTCATCACCGTTTTGTACTTTGTAGTTGTGAACACAACGACAAGTGACAACTGAAAGTCTACAGCAATAAACTGTTTTGTTTTAAACATTTTCGATATTTTTTCGATACAAACATTTTTTATTGTCCTGTTTTAAATGCGGGAATAGTGTATGCTATGAACCCACTGTCTTTTTGTCGTATATTTTTCGTTTTCTTCAGCTTCTGACAAAAGAGCTAGTGTGAATATCATGTCTTCTTCGTCACTACTTGTATCACTCATTATAATATTATATTTTATAAACACTTAAAAATATTTTAAATAAATAATGTAGCAATAAGCTTTAGTTCGACCGTCGAGCTTGAGCGATGAGATCAAAATGACCAAGTATATATGGCCGCGGAGTTCATACTGGTTACACTCTCCCTCGCGTTCGACGCGTACGGGTTTTCCGGTCCCGGGACTGCAGGGTAGGCGGGCCAGTAACGTACAGAACTTTTTGGTTTCATCGGTTTACGTGAAACTCGAACAGATTTCGGCGACCATACCTGAACTGCCGTTTTGTTGGTTAACGCCGAACGGAAGGGTTTAAGAGTTAAGAGTGTTTTTTTATTTTTTTTAAAGATAATTAATTTTTTCAACGCAGTATAATGTACAAATATGTGTTTAATCGAACAAAATGATCGAAAAATGCGAAAAATGCAACGACAAAATGTTTCACCCTTTCGAAGTTAGTGTCACTATTGAAATGAATTACCTATGTACTCGAAGAGCATTGTCTAGGAAAAAAAGATGAAATTCGCACAGAAATGCGGGCTCTACGATAACTATTTATTTTACAAAACGTATGATAAACCATATTTAAAAACTTACTCATTTGTCGGTGCGCAGACTGACTCGGACGAAGTTACCCGTACTAGATCTAGATAGTACAAATCGCAACTCTAAACGTATAAATAATTATAATATATTATAACGAAACCATGTACGAATTCGCCCCGTCGTATCGCGCGGCTGCCGATCAAAAATGAGCGCAGAAAGAACGGGTATAGGGAAGGGATAAGTAATATTCTACTGTACAACTATGATAGCTGAAAAAATGTTTCGCAAATGAAATACACCGATCGACGATTGTTTATCCGTAATAACACTAAATACCTATGATAACCAGAAATATCAGCAGGTGATAGGTATTTTATTCAAACTGCATAATATATATCAGGGGTCACCAATTAATATTTTTGGAAAGCCGAATAGGAAATGTTAAAAATTTTCTGGGCCGTCAAAATAGCCAAACAAATATTTTATATAATGAAGCAAAAGTATAACACAAATAAAAAAACAATAAATTGAAAAAAATAAAATAAAATAAAATACAAATTAACAGTAATATTATAATATAAATAGAAAGTCAGGGTAAAATTAGTGGGAAAAATGGCAAGTAAGTTTGCGATCGAAGTTTATTCGTATTTTATTATCGGTTTTTACTTTTTTTTCCTTGTCTGCGGGGCAGATAAAGTGTGTTCACGGGCCTGATATGTCCCGCGGGCCGCCATTTGGTGACCACTGATATATATATGCATACATGTTGCACACCCGATATACTTTCCAAGATCACGCGTTTGTCACTAGCGGTTCGCTATTCAGTCTGCGCGGGAACGACTTCTCGAAAACGGCCGTTCACTTGAATGTCATTCTTGAGTAAATGTTAAAAACCCCGTCCACATATTTCTAACTTATAAGTTATGTATATATTATTCTGTAACGAGCAAAAGTATAATTCTGAAAGTTAATTGAAAAACAATATTAAACAATTCAATAATTATTCAATATTGACGGTTTCAGGTCCAAGTGTTCTTCGTGAACGAGTACCCGGAGTCCGGCATGGGCAGCATCGTCACGGCGAAGAAAGGGACGAAGCTGAGCATCATGGTGAAGCCTTTCGTCACCATAAGCACGGACGCGATCAAACATCTGCCCGTGGTGGAGCGGTTCTGCTATTTTCCCGACGAGAAACACTTGAGCGTGTCCAAAGTTTACACCCAAAAGTCATGTCTCATCGAATGCCGTCTAAACTATTTACACAAAAAATGCCACTGCCGTCCGTATTACTTCAATATGCTGGGTGAGTTGAACGGTTTGTACTCATAAAAACGGTATTAGGAACATAGGTTCTTCCGCTGTACACATATTGCGTCCGTATAACTTAACAATTAAAATACATTAATGTAAGATTACGTGACACGTACAAAGCCGTCGACAAGTCGTCTGTCAAGTGTAGGTACCGATCGTACAGGACCGTATTTTCCGCCCCTCTACCGGAGATATGTCCGTCCGCAACATACGCAGGAGAATTCTCATACGTGCAAAACAGGTTTCTTCGGCTATCCTGATTCCACTATTGTGAGCAATAGTATATTCGAGTTCAATTACTCGGACAACGAATAGTAGTAAAACTCTACAAGTTTAACTGTATGTCTTACTCTGCACACCGCAATATCTTCCAGCTCATCGATGTATTAAAAAATGTACAAAATGAAACGTATACTAAATAATACGTAGTACGTGGTATAGTATTCGTATGGTTGAAAATATACGGGAAGTATGCAGGGCCATATTTATTGGGGTGTTCGGGGGACGAAATGTCCTCTTGGAATAAAGGGATGGCAAAAAATGATTATAATTTATATTGTGTATTTTTGTTACTATAATGATATTATATTATCTACCTCCTTCACATATGCTAGATGGATTATTTTGAAATAGTTACATTTCTGTCCATGTACTCAATTGGATACGTGTAATAAAATAACTTTTGAAATTGAAAATTAATACTCTTTTCTATTAAAAGTGATATCAAATTCACACCGATAAAAGAGAACGTATTATTTTTTTTTTTTGTTGAAACTAATTGGTTTATTCTTGATGTATATGGGAACGGCCAGATGGGTCATTAGGACCGAGGGTTCTCATTGTTACAGCTAGTGAGAACGAATATAATTTAGTACGTACAACATATTATTCGTGCAAAATATCGACTTTTGTCGTATGAACGAAGTATTAACTTTATCGAAAATCAAAATGTACTTTAGCTCCCGGAATAGTTTTAAAACAGACGAACCGGTTTCTTTGAATTTTCTTGCAACTTGCAAGTCAAATGAATGTTCAACGCGTAGGTGTGCCACATAATATAATATATTACCATTTGGTACCAAGCTTATTTTACATATTATTAGAGGCATCGACTGAGACACTTATACTTATTGGCGGCCCGCCGGCCCACTTGTACCATTTTGATCGGGCCCGCGTTCGAAAACAAAATTATACATTCTATATTCAATGCTATACAATTTCTAAATATGACGCGTCCATATAGCTATTATACAGGGTTATTCATATAGATTCATCCAATTTAAGATAGCTATAAAATGGTTAAATGTAAATGTTATCCAATAAAATTATGTAGAAATGAATAGAGGGTAATCCCAAGTTTTACAACATCATTAATTCATTATTTTTAAATTATCGCTTAAGGCGAAAATGTTAGTTTCCGCAAATATGTTGACCGGACAGCACAAAGCGTTTTGTGTGTTGCGATTTTCGTTTTGTGAATCGACAATAACCGTGCAACGCGATTTTCGTCGTCATTATGTGATCAATGCACCGACTGCTCAGAGCATACGTCGATGGTATAAGCAGTTTGAAGAAACAGGGTGTTTGTGCAAAGTAAAAAACCTAGATGAATTGAAAAATCGAATAACAACGGCGATGGAGTCAATTACAAAAGATATGTTGCAAGAAGTATGGAATGAATTTGACTATCGACTAGATGTTATTCGTGTGACCAAAGGAGCTCACATAGAACATTTATAAGTATCATTAATTAAACTTGTCATATTTATCTTTAATTTGATGTATAAAACATTGTTCGGAATTTAAAATATAAATATATGTAAGCATTTTAAATTGGATGAATCATTTTGAATAATCCTGTATTTATTTAATTACGTCAACTGTCAAGTGTTGTACACGTCCTGTAGTTCGGTTGTAGATTACATTTTCTGGCCCGCTAGATTTTAAAGGTCTAAAAACTGGCCCTATACTTACTTGATGTTGCCCATCCCTGGTATACAGCATACACTATTGTAGTGCCTCTCACCAATGCCGCAACTGTAGGTTTCATGGGGCCACGATGCGAACAATTGTATGGGACCCTTCTAACATATAATCTTAGATGAACATATTTTTTACACTATTATTTGTACCTATATGGTCCATAGGAACCAACATCTATAGCTGAACTTGTTTCTGTTATCTAGAAAATGTAGCACTACCTATACTTATATATCGTTCAGAATGAAAATACCAATATTAATAATACAAAAAGAAAGTGACCACCTATTTTGCCAAAATCAAGTATTTTCGTTATTTACAATTTACCTTTTATTATTTGCTGCAGCCTATTCTCAGATTTACTTTTTAGACCCATAGAGTTCTACCAATTATTTTTAATCCTCTCCGCGCCGGTCCCACCGCTAATTATTGCGGCAACGCCTCACACGGAGGTACTACAGTTAAGACCAGTAGTTCTCAACCGGGGTGACATGTCACCTTAGGGTGACATGGACCTAGCTTAGGGGTGACGCAGAATTTTAACAAGAAAAGAAAAAAAAATTTAAAAAATTAATTTTTCGAAAACAAATCATATTATTTCTTATAATAAATATATTATACACCTATACCACTATATACCAACTTTTTAAAAAACACCAGGATCAAATTTCACATTAAATTTATATAAATCATTATTCTTTTTTTAACTTTTATTTTTTATATTTGCTAATTTAAAGTTTATCTGTTTGCATTTAAAGTGTCAACGTTTCGAACACGCTTTTTTTGTGTACTGTGTTTTTTTTTTTTAATAAAAGAATAATTTTAAAACATACAGCTAAGATTTTTATTATTTTGATGTTAGGGTGACGCAGTGTTTGATTGTAGTGGCTAAAGGTGACATGAATCAAAAAAGGTTGAGAACCACCGGACTTAAGACCAAGAAACACGCGCGAACTAAAAAAAAAAAAAAACGTATAAACGCGTTGCTTGTACGGCTACAGTTTAACTTTTTTCTTTTTTCTTTTCTCACCAGACAACCGCATACAGATTTGTAACTCTACGCAGCTGCTGTGTATCGCGCAGCACAACAGCGAATTGCGGTTCTACAGTCCGCCGATAGGCAACATCCGAGGTTTCCTGCTCACCGAGATGAAGTCACCACTGAACTGTTCGCAATGCCTGCCCACGTGCCACGAGAGCGTCTACGATCTGGACATGGACTACTCGCTGGACTCACAGCCACTGACGCGGAGTAGCTACGGGTCCGTGGACATTTTCTACAGGAACGAGGGAGCAGTGAAATACGAGAGGGATGTGACGTTCGGCTGGATCGATCTGTTAGGTATGATTATCAATTAAAACAAAGTATCCGGTTGGTAAATCACGTAAAAAAATAAATACATACGTGTATGTATTGACATGACGCGAGGCGAGACGTATGCTTAAATCAACGTAATTGTACGCGTACAATATTACTTGTTGCATACGATACATAGGTACCTACTTACATTTAGACACGTATGGTATCAGGGCCGAAACTACAATGGGGCAACCGGGGCAGTGCCCCGGGGCCCCCTGGCAGGGGATGGAAAAAAAAAATTTTAACCCGTTTCAATGAAAAATGCAAAAGAGTTGGCCAATTTTTTGATCAATCGGAATTCGTCATTGTCCTCAAGTTATCCAGATGTGTGCACAGCTTTTCTGATGTTCCTAACTGTCCCTGTCACTACTGCGAAAGCTGAGCGGACTTTCTCCAAATTGAAGAGTTGATAAAAAACTATTTGCGTAGCTCAATGGGACAAGACAGACTCACAAATTTAGCGATATTATCCATCGAAAATCAAAGAGCGCGCAAGGTTGACACAAATAAAATGATAGACGAATTTGCTATGATGAAATCTAGGAAAAAGAGATTTTAGTTTTAAGTTTTTGCTTTTTAATGAAACGAAATGTTTTAAGAGCGCCTGTTGAACATAACGAATATATCATGAATATCACGACTGTTTGTAAAAGTTAGTGTAAGATGTGAATAAAAATTTTTAATTCACAAAATACTTTTATTTTTACTTTGAAGTTGCACAATATTATTGTGACGAGTAATTTTTAGGTGGGGCCCCCAAATTTGGTTTTGCCCCGGGGCCCCTTCAGCTCTACTTTCGGCCCTGTAATGGTATACTTTTATTTTGAAGCCTAACGCGAATAAAATATAGTCATCCAATTCCACTGCAATAACAGACAATAATATACACACACAGTGGCATATTCAGCGGGAACTGAGGGGGCTCCCCCCCTCGAGATTTCAGAAAATCTTAAACAATTATCCAAATAAAACAAAGTAAAATGCTACATCTGATTTACACGTATAGTTTATGATTTATAAATTTAAAATAAAGTTTTTTTAACTAAAATATAATGATGAGCTTTTTTAATGTGTTAATTGTGATATATAACTAATCAACCCACCCTCCAAAAAATCGCTTGCGGTCCTATATCCTATAATGCAGAGGTACCTATTCAAAATGTGCGTCGCGGGAGTGGTCGAAGGTATAATATTGAAAACCAATAAATATTTTTACGAAAAACGTATATTATTATCATTGAGGCACACCGGTTGGGAAACATTGAATTGTCTACAATAATCATTCGCTAAATAATAGCTTTAATTAATATTGATGTATTATTTTATTGATTTATATTTACTGAGACTAAACATAAAATATTGAATCACGATTTTTTCTACAACAACTATTTATTTATAATTTTTTCATATATTTAATATGGTAAATAAATAATATTAGTATAAAATATAAATTACGTTCATATAAACATTGACTTTTTTGTCATTTATAATTTGGGAGCCGTCAACATTTTGTGAAGACTCAAAGGAGCCTTGGGATGAAAAAGTTTGAATACCTCTGCTATAATGGATTGTATCGGTATAGCGTGTTTCTCTGCTGTATCGGGTGGGCAGATGATGTGCGGTGCGATGGATACGAAACATTCACCCTGAGATGCAAACAACCACGCGCGTATTGTACACACAACATCTTGGGCTAATGCTATGATCAATTTCCTTTTTCTCAGTGAAATATACGGAAAAATTGCGTGGTAACGGCACGGCCCTGTACTGTATAGATACATTTTTTTATTTACAAGGGCAATCGGGCAATGGCGTACAGTCGTTTCTTAAACAATAGACATTATTATGAATAGATTCGTCGGTTACCAAAAATTGATTTGTTCGAACAGAATCGTTCCTTAAAAATTATAATATCTGTAGCTAGGATGATGGGTTTCTTAATGAAAATTGGTTACCCACCATAACTTACAGATGAAGTTGGACCAATAGATAAAATATTTTAATTGAACAAGTAGTTTGTTCTGAGAACATTTCAAATACACACTTTTAAAGCAAACTAATTAATCCGTATTCTTATTGTATATTTTTTAACATCTTGTATATTTTTATGATTATTTAGTGTCGTTTGGAGGCATAGCAGGCCTGTTCCTAGGATTTAGCCTATTGACAATTATTGAGTTCGTATACTGGGGTATGAAGTTCCTCATATACCAGTACAATAAATATTCATCATCTAGAAAAAAGATTTCACCAACACATTAATGTTTGATAGCACAACATCGTAATCATAAGAGAAAAAAAATATTGTTATTATAAAAAAGAATATACGATTATACATTTATTGATAGTTCATTCAATGTAAAATTTTAATATAAAAATAAATAGCAGTGACATTATAATATTTTTATAGCACAAATTAATTGTAATTACATAGCACTTACATTACATGTTTAATAAACTATTATATTGAGACATTAAAACATTGTCTTACTTAAGAACATAGGTAGCACATTGTGTTTTAAAAATCTCTTTACAGGTAACATAATAATACATAGCAGTCTATTTATTTGACATAATTTAATTAAATATATACTGTATCAAAAATATGTTGTTCTGAATAAAATCTATTTATATAGATATATAAAAATGAAAACAACTTACTACTCCTAAAAGCAGTAAATCGTTACATCGAACAATTGTGTAAATCAATAAAATAAAATTAACTAAAAAAATAAAATTTCACATATAATTAAAAATAATAATACAATTATTATACATCATGATATAGTTATAATTTAAAACTGATGATTTATAAATCACAAGTACCTATCTAATACTCATTTTCAATAATCATAATTAGTGTAGACAATAAATAATGTTAAATGTGAATATATTATAACAATTATTACTATTTAGATCATGCTTGTTACATAAAACAACAAAAATATCAATACATTTTGATTTGGAGTAAAATTTTCTAAGTGAATACAAGTCAGTTATCACTGAAAAAGAGGTCAATTGTTTGGAACCACAGAGTATCTTTCAACGAGTAAGAGGTTACAATCGTCACAAACACGTACAGGTTTTGCAGACGAGGGTAACATCATTGTGTTGTCTGAACACAATGCGCAGAATATTCCACCACAGTTCCTGCAGTGATGCTAAAAAAAAAAAAAAAAATATATATATATATATTATGTATATTCAAAAAATGTTATCAAGAAAGCAATTTAACATAGATAAATTGGAAATATCATCTTACTCTTCTTCTTGTTATGCTAAATTCTTTTTCGCATCTTTTGCAATTGGCTACCTCATTATCACGTTCCCAGTGAGCTTGTGCCAACGTACTGTTGGCGGCTTCTTCGAGCTCATTGGATTTTAGAATTTCCTTTTTCAACTGACCAGCCAGCTCTTCTAGCGCTCGATCTTGATCTCCATACTTCTCTTTCAACTTATAGTGTTCTAGTTGTAAATTTACATACTCCTAACATGTACCAATAAATTTAGATTAAAAAAGCTACGAATAACTAGAAAAAATACTAAAGCAATGTTTTACATTTGACATTGCTTTGAGCTGAATAATCTCTTCGTCAAGACGTGTTGTTTGATTGCTAGCTTTAGATAAACGTTCCTCAAGTGTATACTTAGACTTTTGTTCTTTAACCAAGTCCTCTTTTAATTTTATAATGGTTACTGTTTGTCCGGTTATTTGTTCGTTGTACTTGAGTACCGATTCAGCTATTTTCTTTTTTTCCTCTTCATTCTTTTTTGATCTATGATAGTAAGGAAATAAACGGAGAGGAAATAAATAGTATGTAAATAAAAATAAACAAAATAAATAAAAAAATGTTGCGAGCAGTATTTTAAGAGTGAAAAAAAAATGTTTAAATCATAAAATAATAAAAAATAATAGTTAAAAAAAAAAAAAAAAAAATCATAAACGAAAAAAAAAACATAATATAGATCAACCATTTGTTTAGGACAATGACAATGTTTTTGGGATATTATTGAAAATCGCATAAGTATTAAATATGTACTTTATTCAATAAGTAAATTTATACTATTTAATTAAATATAATAAAATAATAATAGAGGTATAAAGAAAAATGCATTAAGTACTGACATAGTTTTATTGGTTGGCTTACAGTAATAGGTAATCATTATTATGAAATATATAAGCGTATAGAACAACGGATAAATGATTATTTCACCAATTACATTAATATACTACTATAATAGAATAATTTCAAACACAATATCAATAATTTAATAAGAAAAAGAAATTAGAATCGTAAGCCTATTCACTAACAGTCATAGCTCGCATCATTTTTTTATTTAGTTATTCTTGTGTAATTTATGCACCCAAATATATTTTTAATTATGGAAAATATTTATTAGAGGCATTCTGAATGAAATATTTTTTTCCACAAAATTACTTAATCAAAATGCCAAAAATATTACTCAAATTAGGAATATATTCAGATGCATAGACTTTTCATAAAGAAAAGAATATGAAATAAAAAGTACATACACCTCTTCAGTTTTTTTCAAAGCCTCCGTTAGTGTTACATTTTTTGATTCCAGTTTAGAAACAAACTCTGACTTGTGCTTAAGCAAACCCTCACTCTCCTGTAATTAAACCTTTGACTAGTTTATATAGATAAAGAATTATGAAGAAAATTAACCTAATATTAATTATTTCCTACATTTGGCATTTTAACTAAAAATATTTTTTCATTCAATTTAGAGATTATTTGATTGTTCAGGGTCAGTTAACGGTTCAGGGCTAGGTGCACTTTCTGACAAAACTGGAGTATATGACTGTCGATGAAGAGACCGGTCTGGACGAGAAGCCAACCTAGTGTCTGAATTAGAATTTCTCATGCTTGCATTGTTTCTCATTCTCAATTGTTGTGCGTCGTGGAATTGTAAATTGCTCAGCAAGCAACCAATCTGTTCAGTTTTTTTCTGTAGTCGGCTCACCATTTCAGCTTTTTTGGTCAAATCTTCTTCACATTCCTGATAATTGCCCAGCCCAATATTGTAAATCACATTTTATAAGATTTTAGTCAACCACATTCATCAACCAAAATTAAATACCAATAACTAAAAAGAAAATGTATGTTATACACTATTATATAATTGGTTCTCACCTGTAATTTTTTATACATTTCCAAATTAATCATTTTTATGTCGTCTAATTGTTTTCGCAGTGAAACAATATTGTCTTGTTTTTCCCGACTTTCTTTTTCTAAAAGTTTCATTGCAACTTCCATTTCAGCTTTTAAGCTCATCTAAGTACATACAACAATAAACTTCTTGACCTTTGAACACTTCATAAACCAAAACACATACTTGTAAATGGAGTTCTTTTTCAGCTTCGATTCTTTGTTTTTTTTCATTTTCTGCAAATTGCTTAAGTGTATCCATGTCACCAGCAGGAATGTCAATAATTAGAGATTCGGTCTGTAAAGAAACAATATTCTTAAACTACCACAAACATAGTAATATCATATTTTAAAAATATAAATTATTGCCAATGTAAGTTTTAAAAATGTTTTTTCAATACTTGATTAAATTTTTAAAATTTTAAATAATGATTGATTTTAAGCAAACAAAGAAAAGGTTTCAAAATATATCTACATTTTTGGAATCGTCATGTTTTTTGATCAACTGATTTTTGAGTGATTGATTTTCTTCTTTCATTGTTGTTAAACTGTTTTTAGCCATATCAAGTTCCTCTCTAATTAGAGTATTTGAAGTAGTGAGAGTTTCTACTTTTGACTCCAAATTTGCTACTGTTGCCCTAAAAGTAATTATGTTGGTTATTTAATAATATTAAATTATAACCCAACACATACTTAAGATGGCAATTAAGCTCTTCTATATAATTCTTTTGATCGAGTACTACGTTCATGTTATCTGATTCTAGTCCTAGAGGGCTATCAGGGCAACTGACAGTGCCTTGTACGTGATGATTAGGGTGGTGGCTAGAGCGCAGATATAATGAAAAATCAATTACACCTTGTTGTGAGTCTAAATCTTCTTCCTAGTAAAACGTATACAATTGAAAATAAAATATTACATAATAACTTAACTTAATAGTTCTTGCCTTAATACATAAATTGCAGTCAATAACATTAAGACCGACCATTAAGCCGACAATAATAAAAGCCTCTTCGCCCATCATCAAAGCATCTGGTTCAAAATAATCTACTAATTCTTCGTCACGATTATCCACTAAAATTTTTAAATAGTCAGCCAATTTTTTTTGCATCAAAGCTACTCTTAACCAGGCTCTTGCTCTACCCATTTGAGTTCTGAAACAATGGTTAGTTAAAAATAAATTCAAACCTTACAATTATACCAATTTACTTGACTGTGGGCAAATCTCGAATACTATTTGTCAACTCTTGTGCATCAGATGTTAGTTTTTCAACTATCTGTAATATATCCCATAACTCTTTTTTAGGGCCCAGAAGTCCTTTTTTAGGCCGTAACCCATGTCTCAAAACATGTTCTAAGACTATAAAAAAATGCTGTAAAGGTGCATGATCTGAATCTAACATGCGTCCATTTTTCAGTGAATTTTCAATTAGTTCTTTAACAATCAGCTTGGATATGTTAACCAGGTTACGTCTCTCGATCAGCACAGGGTCACGATCTAAATTCAACAATTATTATTACTAATATAATTATTATTATTATAAATGTTTTAAATAACGTCGATATAATAACAATAAAATAAAAGTTAAGATTTGACGGTAAGTAATTCAATACCTAATAAAAATGGTAGATCTGGAGAAGTAAGACATTGTGATGGAAAAATATCAGATAGCGGATCATCAGCTATTTCACGTAAACACAACCATTCGCCCTCAACAGAAACCCGAAAATTACATAAGTACAAATCTTGAGAGCACGGGTCCAAGTTTTGCATCCATTTATTTAACATCATCGTTCTTTTTTAAATAAAACAAAACATATCTTAGATAAAAGATAAGTAAGGTTTATGTGTACCAGCTTTGTGTTTAAAATCAAAATCAAATGTAATAAAATAATAATTCTATATTAACAAAATAACAGAAACAATAACATGCAAACACAATTTCAGGAACTATAATCCAAATGCAAAATAATAAGACAACAATTAAACAACAAAAACAGAAATTATGAAGTATAAATAATAAATAACTCTTAAGTTATGTAGTATTTATTGACCAATATAAATATTAAATAACATATTTAATTTAAAATATCTAATAATTAATAAAGATACATCAAAGAAGTTAATCAGCATAAATAACAATAAGCTACTATCTAAAACACATTTTCTTGTATATTTCATTGAGTTTAACATAATGAATACAATAGGTAAGTTATTTAATATATAATAGTTATAACATTGGACTGATCAACTTAAAGAAACAAAATAGACATTACGTATTTCTAGGGGGAAGTGGTGGAGGCAATCTTTGTCTTGGAGGTAACGGTGGTAAAGGAACATTTGAAGGTGGTGGGTAGTTGGGCATTCCATCAGAGCTGGGACTTTGATCAGATCTTGCAGGTAATGGAGGTCTCATAGGAGCCGGTTTCAGCTTGTCCGTCCACAAAGGCACACTGTTGTTTGTAATAGTTTCAATTTCATTTTTTATTGCTGATGTCCAATTATTATCTTTTGCAGTTAAAATTAGAGTATAGTTGTTGATAGAAATTTGTTTTATTTTCAAAGCGTTAGCTGCAGATCGACCGTTTTCATATGTGATTTCAGCATGGTCTGTGAAATATCTTACATTTAAGATTTTACCAAATGAACCCAAACCTTGAAGCATAATATTTTTAAATGTTTCATCATTTAAAGGAAAATCAGTGTTATCAATGTGAACTAGAATAACTCCATCAATTGGCCCATATTCATTCCATAATTTGTTTAATTCTTGTTCCCTTTTATTTTGATCCACGCACAGTATATCAATTTCATAAGAAGCCATTACAGGTCTATGATCACTTTCTTTTATTTCAGCACGCCCATAGAATACTTGTTTACCATTTGGCCAATCATTGTTTTCATTCAAGTACCAAAGTACACGATCAGTCCAAGCAGGTGTACGGCATTTATCACTTGAATCATACTCATCAGATAGTATATCATATTTGTAAGTCGGAGGGAAAGTGATAGGAGCTTCAAAGAAATTATCAAATACTTTTTTATCTCTATATTGGGCTAAAAGTTGATCATACTTCAAAACTTCATCCAAGTCACCATCTAGTACATGATTAATGAGATCTAAGCGATCCATATCCACCCGATAATTAAAATCACCACACCAGTATACATAATCATTTGATTGAATTGGAATTTTCATCTTTCTTGTTATTTCATTAAAGTCTGCATTACGATCAGCTACTTGTGACTGTCCAGCAGCAAAGTGAGCGCATATAAAACAAAGATTTGTAGCGGCTAAAGTAAATCGTACTGTTACAGCGCCTTTATTACCAGTAGTACCTCCCATTCCAGTTTTAACAGCATCCGTAGTAACATCTTTAATATACGGTAATAACTCAGACTTAATAAATACAAACAAACAGACACCAACAAGTTGTGTACTAGTAAGTAGCACATAATTACTTTTAGAAGACAAAATTTTTTTAAGATTTTTACACCACGAGTCTGCATTGTCTGAACTGGCTGCCATAATATTACCAGCATTTAGATCAACAATTTCTTCAAATCCAATCGCATAAATATCAGGAAGATTATTCGTATCATTTAGGAAGAACTCTTTTGATGGATCAAATAAAGAAACTTCATAGGGTTCCAAGAGCCATTTTGATAAAGATTCTAAGTTGTTAGAATCAAAGTTCAAAAAGTGTTTACCTCCGTTTACGTTGTATGTTGCGACAGCGATTCGCAAACGACTCTTGAAAGTGTAAGATTTGGATACTTTACACATCTCTTCCACCAAATCTGGATGACACTGCCAAGTGTTATATGGTAATAGTGCTTTGGCTTTTGGTAACAACTCATTGCTCAAAGCATTTCCAGACAACAATATGTCAAACCCTTCTTGCTTACTAGAATCTAAAAGATTATTTTGAATAGTTCTTGCAGCTGAACGGGCCCCATCTAATAGTTTCGATCCACCTTGTATAGCACCAGTACCAGCATATATTCTACTTATCTCATTGCCATTGTTTACCCAAAGTTGTTGAAATACTTCTTCAAATCTAGTAATTATTTGATCAGTTTCATTTTGACAAAGAAATTCCAATTGTTTAGCCAATACATCTAAAGCAAAAAACTTTTGAATACAGTTGGTACGATCAAGACAATCCGTACAGTTTATTCTCATTGAACCAGTTTGATGTTTTATAACAGAGTTACCTTTAGCGTAAAACAAACCAAATGAATCTAAATATGGGTTTACTACACTTTTTAACTTTTGTAAACTTTTATCGCCATTACTTTTTAACTCTTGATGATAATCAAATGCAACAAATGGTATAAAGGAAAATGTTGAAGTGGAATGTTTCTGTTCAAAAGCATAGCTTAAAGCAGATTCGTTTTCCTTACTGTTTGAATTCGCCGCGCCCAACAGATTAATGAAAATGATATTACCGTAACAATCTTTAAGGCTCTTCACATGCTTCTCATAAACATCTGCTGAAGATTCAATGCTTCTTGATAATTTCACTTTATGAGCTCCAACATTCATTCCTGGTTGCTCCCAAAACAATGGTACACTACCTCGGATCTGCACGAATGAAGTAACTTCATCGTCTAGGTATATGACTTGTTCCGTTTCGACGAAGTTAGCAACATAACCATCGTCGTTACTTCCCCGAACGTTGAACCTAGTTCCAGCTCTTCTGCAACTTAACCTTGATATGATAGCGATTCTGGCTTGCTTGTGTCGCGCGTAAATGGTTTTGATTTCAATACTGCCGCAAATGATTTTCATCAACCACTGTGTGGTGTTGATGCCGAACCGAATGAAATACACGTGCAAATTGCGGTTCCAAAAAAACCGTTTGTCGGGGACGCAGTTGTTCCACTGTCGCTGGGCGCACAGGGTCAAGTCGAAGCGGACGTCCTGCGACACGTACCTCGAAAAGTAAAAACTGCCGCTGTTCAGCAGCTTCCGCACCTCGGACGCGTAGTCGTCGCTCTGCTGCTTGCGCAACGACACGAACGTGGTCTGCGTGACTTTGAATATCTCGGCGTCGGAGATCTTGCCGACAGACTGGCAGCCGGTCACCAGTACCAGGAACAGGGCCAGCTTATTGTCGACGTTCACGTTGAGGACGCCCAGGCACCCGTAGGCGTCGACTATTTTCACGCAGTGCCGTTTGAACGCGTCGAACTCGACGCCCGTGGCCGTGCACAGCGTGTTGTTCTCGAACAGCAGCACGTCGTCATGATACCGATTTTCCAGCACGACGCAATAGCCGTGGCCGGACGGCTTTTCGTAGGCCCTGAAGATTTTCCCGATGATAGACGGTGCGGCCTGTTTGGCAGACATTGTAGTGCGCGGCTACCACAAGTGTCCGCACAAGCGCCTGTTACACCGCGGTTCACTCAAACACACACATCTCTCTGTTTCCGGAGGACGGTTCGGACTATAAACAAAAATAATAACAAAAAAATAAAAATAAATAACAAACAAGCGATACACAATATGGTGGTGGTGGTTATAATAATAATAATTAGACAGGAGAAAACAAAGCGGTGTGTAGCGTAGTAGGTTAGACGGAGACAAGCGCAAAACGAATGAGAAAAAAAAAAACAACCAAGAGGCCACAAGCTGGTTCACGTGATATTTTCTTTAAAAAAAAAAACCGACTGCGGTTAGGAAGTACACTTACAAAGAGACTCGGGACGATTCTTGCGACGCGGAATGCACGACAAGAACGCCTCTCCGGAGACAAACAACACCGCCGCCGCCGCGAGTCCTCCACTAGGTGCGTGTGAGCGGAATGTATTGATTTCCTGGTTGCAGCTCACACTGAAATATATACGCTGTTCGTCGGTCCGTGCGACCGAGACGACGTTCGTACTATTGTCGTACCGTGAGCCGTGACTGGCCGCGGCTCGCCGACAACATCGATACCCCGGGCGCGCTCTCTCTCTCGCCGCTATCGATGTTCGGGTCCAATCGTCGCACATCGTCCGTCGTCGGCACGGAATCGCGATAATCGTCGTAACCGATTACACGAATAACAATAACGCAATGATAATAAACGTCAGTAAAATCACTGGCTAAACGTAAATAATTAATGACAGAGTTCGGGTGATTTGTTTCGATGCGATTTTTAGCGGTACGTTGAAAAAAATAAAATAAATAGCTTGCACGTCTTAAAAACACAATCGATAATCGCACGGTCGTGAAGACATAAAAATATTTTACCGACTCAGCTGACTGTATCATACGTGTGTGTGTGCATGAGTCGTACACGGATTCTGTCATTGGGTGGGGGACAGGGGGTTACGCTGAAAAATGATATTATACAAAAATATGTTGTAAACAATGATAATATATCTGTATTGTATAATAATGTGCCTTTATCTTCAATTTTTTTTTTTACTAAATCAAGATAAATATTAAATAGTCTAAACAATTTTCGAATGTTAACATTTGCCTTAAATCTAAAAAAGACATAGGTAGTAAAAAAAAAGAACCGGGGGAACGCTATTTGTGTGTATGAAAATGGGAACAATGTACAATGTACATTCCTTCAGTAGTTCAGTTATATTCGGACCGTCCGGTGCAGCGTGCGCACGAAAACGGAACGTTAAATTATTACTGTTTACTTAAACGTCGCAGAACGAGCATTTGATGGTACAATGTACACTCTATAACACGCAATTCTACAGAACATAATTCAATAATAATAATATTATAAATGTTATAAATTATGCGAGCCCTGTCAACTCGAAAGCACGCAGTCGTGCAGTAGACGACTCGTTCAAGTGACTGGTAATCGACTCCGGGAAAGCGGGAACTATCGACCATAGTCATACCAAATTAAATTCACGTACGTCGTGACGATAATAGTGTAATACACTTACATTGTTATTAATGGATACCTACGCAGAACTCCTCGACGTCAGATCACTGAATTGTATTTGCGTTTCCGAGTAGATTAAAAAAAAAGCCAAAAATGTGAAAGTTGTTGAACGTTTTTATTCAAACTGTTAGAAACAATTATGGTAGAAAATTGTATTCAGAAATATAGTCGAATATACATATTTTCCATTTTTATTATAGATACTATTACTATTACTGCAATTATCAAATGTCAATAAATTACGTAGTGTGTATTTTGACTAGAGTTACAGTTTTTGTTTGACTTATATGCCAAGAGTATCCAAAGCAAATAAAATACATAGATGTAGAATAGTAATTGGTGAAAAAATTCTGACTTCTGTTTAATAATGTAGAAGTTCATGACAACATTAAACATAGAATTCATTTTAATACGTTTACTAACAAATTTTAGTTAAAATATTTTATACAATTCGTCTGAATTCATAATGATTAATGAAGATTAGGTATGTAATGTTATTTATTAATCATTACTAAAATCTTACGCGATATGTCTTATTACAAAAATTTAACAATCTGTATAGTATAAAAATAAGATAGCAATAGAAGAATTAAGAGTATACATAATTAACATTTTAGATAAGAACAATAAATTATATGAAAATAATAGTAATATAAGAAAATAATAATCATAGAAAGGAAGGGTCCGCAAGAGACTTTATAAGCCTAATGGGTATACCTATACTATATTCCACAGGTAATTTAGTATTAAAGTGAGGAATGAGGAAGGGACAGTAGTACGTGTTGATTTCTGAGGAACTTTGAAGTTAACCAAGGCAAGTAGGGCAGAAGAGTCAATTATATTATCTAACAAGCCCTTCAAGAATGTAATACTCATGGCACGCCTACGCTCATCAAATGAATCAAGATTGGGGTGACACCAGGGCGTAACCATGAGGAGCACAAGGTATGTTCAATAAATGACTCAAAAACTTTAGGAACCTCCGCTGCACCGTTTCAATCTATCTTGAGTTGTCAGCGGTGGAGGATCCCAGACGACAGCACCATACTCAAAAATCGGACGCACTAGAGGCTAGAGCACAGAAGAGTGACTTAACAAACACACCTAGGTGGAAATCACAGACCAATCTCATAATAAAACCAAGAGTTTTTAGAGCCTTGCAACATACGAAATCAATGGGGTCACCAGGATCAAGTGTAATATTAAATTTGAAACCAAGGTCCATGATGCTATCAGGAGACAGAAACACACATAATATCCGATTCATCGAGTAGATAAGGGAAGGTGAGCAAGCCCTAGAAAACGACATTACTTTACATCATATATGAATCGGTAGTGAATATAGGTATTATATTACAATGTAAATTAAAGTTGTAACTCAAATATAATATAATGTTACATCATAAATTATTAAGAAAATCATATCACGATGATACATACATAATTAATTAAAGCAAAACGTTAAAAAAAGCTAGTAAATTACACATTAGTATAATCGTTTAATGTTGTGTTACTGTTTTAGTCATAATGATTATTGATTAACATTCGAAAAACCATTTTCAGACATTCACCGAAATTCAAAATAATAATACATAATCGTCAATAATTCAGAAAAACAATCGATTTTTTTGTCATAATTTGAACTTTAAAACTTGTAAATCAAAATATGACTTCACCAAATCTTTTGATTGTTTAGCGCTAAGTAAACTGGCTCAAAGGTATTTTCCATATTATTTTCTAGTCGCTTAACAAACAAAATAAATTAAATAGAATTTTTTTTCGTTCCGAAAACAAACAACATTACAATACGTTGATTTTAAAATTTAAACCACAACATATATGTAGTAAACAATTTAACCAAATCAATCGATAATCAATCATAACAATTTTCTTATAATGTCAGCTGCAATATATAGCCAAACTCATTTTTATTTAATTCATGATATAATATTGTGTTAATTATTGTATATTATTATTATATCAATTTATTTTGATTTGTTAGTTGTTACGCCTACGTCCCTTGAGAATAAGCGCTTATCAGCAGTATTCAGTATTCTGCTGAACACTGAATCATCTGTATCAGTAATTTTATAATTATCTACATGACCATGTACTATATGACAAACATTACAATATGTTATAATAATTATTTGTGTTATTAAATATTATTTTCTGTCATTTAATAAACCACACATAAACATAATATATATTACATTTTAAAAAATATAAGTAAATATAGTTATATATAAATATAGTTAATACTTAGGACAGAAATACTACCAAAATGATGTACATTTAATTTTTTTCTTTTTGCAAAACTGATTGTTTCTATGGTATGATTGTATGAACTGCCGAACTGGTATTTAAATTTGATAAAAACCATTGAAATACACATTTTGAGGAGAGTTTAATTTCAACACGTACCAATTATTGAGTTATAATTTATAACACAAAATTTACTTTATTGACAATATTTATTGAGATAATATCTACTTCTGACTATATAAAGATATAAAATAATAATATTATATAAACTTTCATCATCTGGTTGGTTCCTACAAATAGGTAATTTCTTTGAAAAATACTTGAATTCTAAAAACTGTTTATAACTTGGTAATTTTTATAATTAAATACATCATTAAGTCACAATTTTAATTAATTATAGTACAACAGAAAAATTAAATGTGATACATTTTGACTTCTGTGATAATAATAATAAGAAAAATTAATAACTTCATCAAAAAATAATAAGTTGTTTATTTTTTCCTGGATGATAACATAACACATTACATTAAATTATTATTATTTAATTTAAAAATAATAAATTAATAATGCTATAAATATAATCTGAGATGGCACTGATAATACATTAGATATAATTAATTAATTTTTATTATTACTCTTTAATAATTTGAATATTTAATATGACTGATATGTGATTTAGTATAACATTAAATAACAAAAATGTATTTTGTAAAACTTAAAACATTTTATGTTAGTAAATATCTCTAATAAATCAAATAAAATTTGAATCTAAGAACAAATATTACTCATATTATATACCTATCAAACCTCGTACATAAACTTCTGTAGTAAACTTGGTAAATAAATAAATTTCTAAGAATAAGAGAGTATGTAAGACTTATTTTGTTAAAATAAGTTTTTAAATAAATATTTTTTATAAAATAGTTAGAATAATAATAATTATATGGCAAGTAAAGTAGGATAATATGATGGTTTGTAAAAAAATGTTTATAAGTATTTTAGCGTATAGTATATAAAAAAGTAGGTAACTAATCTACCAAAAAAAAAATTACTAAAAAATATATGCAATTATAAACACATGATTAATATTAATGATAATTCAACTGTGGATTTTGAAGCTTAGAAAAACGCAAAAATAAATATTTAAAATTAGGTAATAAAGATATCATAACCCATTAAAATCACTTTATATTGGATTATTATTTTTTTAAAGTTTTATAATATTATATTGCTAATTTTGTAAATATTCTTACAAACTAGTAATGATGTATTAAATTATAACAGACATTTTTATAAATGAAAGGGTTTGGTTTAATGATTTTTTTAAGAAATGCATATATTAAATAAAAATCTTATCTTATTTTGATATTCTCAGAAGGTACTATAAATTATATATTATTATTATATATATTATAAAACGAGATGAAAAAAAGCAAATGCATTTAACATCTATAAGTACTCTATATTGATAGCAATAATAACATAGTAAGCCTACAGACTAAGATATGTTAAACATTGACAGATATTTTCTATAAACTATGTTGTATCTAGGTATAATCTAAAACTTCTTCAAAAATAAATACTAGATAATATGTAAAACCATAATAATATATTTAACATTTATATACATTTTTAACTTTAATTTAAAAAAAAAAAATGAGTTTCTAATCAATTTGAATTGCTAATTTTTAAAAATAAAAAGTAAGAAAGCTAAAAAACAGTATATTAAATATTGTAAGAGTTCTGTAAAAACTACAGTTTAAGAAAAACCTAATCAGGTTGGAATCGTAGCACAGTGCATTTTTTTCTTTAACTGGTTAAAATTCCAGGAAAATATGAAATGCGAAAATTTCTATTTCTTGGAACTAGCCACTAAGTAATAAAAAGGCAACTGTAGACAATTAAGGTTTCAGAAAAACGGATTTGTGATACCACTTATTAGAATAATAACACTTAGACATTAGTTTGGTTGATATTATTTAGACTTTTTGATTGCACTTGGTTTTATTCTGTTTATTGTAAATTAAAGTAATATTTACTGTATTTGTACACAACATAGAATATAGTACACTAACTGTATATCATGCGTGAGACAATTTTGTGATTAGAACTGGAAATTATTAAATGTGTTTTATCTTGAATGTCTGATGGATGGTCGATATTATGATTTTATACAATTTTAAAATTTTTTTCATAGGATTCAATAATCCATTACAATCATGTTTAAATTATATATACCTAACTGAATATGGAATTATTTTTAGTAAAATTACCAAGGTACTTACCAACTTATTAAATATTCATGAACATTTTTTTATTTTACAAAATTTGTGTTTGTACATTCCAAATAAATATAATTGTGCCTACCCTAATTTGGTACAGGAATGGGCGGTACCTTTTCTATACTTAGTTTTATCAATAATACAACTCATCAAGTATGTTAACTGTTTTTCAAAAGAAAATTCTTAAAAATCAAGAATTCGTAATACCGGGGAGTGACGAATGGTTATGTATTGGTGGAAACAGCATTGGATAATGAGTAAAAATAATCTTTAAATTATGATATTTCGGATACGACTTACGTTTAGGCAGTTTTCGTTCTGGCCTTGTCTTTCTCGAAGAGGAGAAAAACATGGGCCACCTGTCAATGGATGTTAACGACGGAGACCTGGAGAAACTTTTGATGCCACTGTCGAACGAATCCGAACTCTCCATGGCGGCGGACAGTCCTTCGGCACTAGAATTATTCATAACTGCGATGTGACCGACGACTCGTTGTATGCAATTCTACTGACGCAGAAGGTGGACGAGACAAAAACACCGTTTTACCGTATCGCTAAACTTTATTAGCAATAATTATTATTCCACTTATTAGTTATTATTATTAATAATAACATCAACAATAATAATTACAGCAGCGGACTATAATAATATTGATAGTGATTTTTCTGTGATATGGGAGGTGTTCTTATCATAATATATTTTTATCAGTTGAAATTTGGATTAAACGAAACGCAAACAAGAATATTAAAATTTAGAAGTTCGTCTCTGTCTCTTTTCGAAATACTTATGAACTATTATAATTATTGCATTATTATTTTAATAATTTTATTTTAAAATTTTAATTCTTTATCTAATATGTAGTAATTGTAAATTTTCATTAAAAAAGTACCTAATAATAATAAAAAATGGTCAGCTTAAGAATCTCTATATTGGGATTTTTTGCTCAGTTGATGTTATTACTCTCTATTTTTGACATTTACTTCAAATCGCCCATCAACAGTGGTATACCAGACCAACAAATTGATTATAAACCACCTGCTGATCGTTTAGTACTATTTGTCGCCGATGGATTACGTGCAGATACATTTTACAATTATGCCAATGGAAATAGCATATATTTTAAGTAAAACAACATCTCAAAGTATCTATTTGTCAGTATTATAATTTCAAAATTTTCAGAAATTTATTGCAAACCAGTGCCACGTACGGTGTATGTCATACTCGAGTGCCGACTGAGTCACGTCCTGGTCATATAGCTCTGATAGCAGGGTTTTATGAAGATCCTTCAGCCATTTTTAAAGTAATGTATAAATATATATTTCAAACATCCTATCAATAGATTTTCAATTAGTTCATGTTAAAAAAATGTTCCCACAAGTAGTTATAAAAGATATTATGGTTTTATAATTTGTGTATGCAAATTATTATTAAAATATTCTGAAACAAAATTTTTAAATTATTTAAATTTATTGTTATTTAAAATTGTATAAAATGTGAAAAAAATAAAAATATTGAATAATGTCAATGATTTGATGATTAAAGTCTAAAATATTATCTTTATTATTTAATTAATGAAAATAAATCTTGTGCATTTTATCTACATTGATATTTTTACTATTGGTTTTACATTTAAATGATAGATTTAAATGTACTTTTTACAATTGTAATTCTAAATTTGTGTGTATATTTATCTTACATGTTGTATAAAGCCAAAAAATCATACTTACATTTTTAGCTTTCTTGGTAAAATAAAAAATTAGTATTCCACCAGATAGAAATTATAATTGTAAAACATAAAAATAGCCAATAGTTTTTGCAGCCAGTAGATGAAGTATTATATTATGCTAATAACAGTTTATATAATATATTTAATTATGCTAATATAGCATAAAGATCTTGCATTGGAAATTTGAAAGGGTTTACACCTAACACAATTTATACTAATTATGGGTATTATTGACAGAACAATTGATACTTATATCTTGTATTATGATGCTTTATAAATCTGCTTTTAAAGTTGATCTGTACCACTTTTTTCATTGCATATAAATTATTTATTTTCTAGGGCTGGAAAGAAAATACTGTTGAGTTTGATTCAGTATTTAATAAAAGTGAAACAACAATTTCTTGGGGCAGTCCCGACATTGTTAACATTTTTAACAAAGGTACTATCATAGTCATATCTAATTAAACGTTTTATCTTTATTGTTTTCAATTTTAATGTATGGTATTGCGTAGGAGCTAAAGCTGGACATGTACAAGTGTATGCCTATCCTTCTGATTTACAAGATTTTAGTGGCACGAGTGGTTCTAGTGTAATGTTATCAGAATGGGTATTTGATAAAGTTAAATTGTTTTTCAAAGAGTCGAAAAGCAATGAAACCATTCGAATGCAGCTGGCAAAAAAGAAATTAATTTTATTTCTACATCTTCTGGGTACAGATGTTTCTGGACATATTGATAAACCACATTCTAAGTAAGTTCATGGTATATTTCTTATATTTTCCATCTGAATAAAATTTCATAAAAATTATGTTACTAATAGAGAATATTTAGAAAACCTAATATACATAGAAAAAGGAGTTAAAGAAATTGAACGATTAATAGAATCCTACTATAATGATAATAATACTGCATATATTTTTACATCCGACCACGGTATGACAGACTGGGGTAAGACTCATGTACAAATATAATTTATAAGTTCCAAGTCTTTTAGACATTTTTCAAATGAATAACTGTATATATAGGTTCTCATGGAGATGGATTAGACAGTGAAACCAAAGTGCCCATCGTCACTTGGGGAGCTGGGTTATCGTATGCCAAAAAGTCTTTGACCTCTGTGCCAGTCAATATTCAACAAGCTGATGTTGCACCACTTATGGCCACTTTGGTTGGTGTACCTGTACCCGTGAATTCGGTGGTATGTAATATTTTTAAAGTGGGATAAATATTTTTGGTTCTAACAATGTTTTATATAACTATGTTGTTTTTTAGGGCGTCTTACCTTTAGATTTCTTTAACACTGATTCTACTGTTCAAGTAAAATATCTTCTGGCCAACGCTTTACAAATAAATGCTGCGTTTTCAGTAGCACGAGAAAAAATTGAACACCAATCATTTAAGTTATTTTATACACAATATGAACCACTAAGTACTAGTGTTCAGGATGCGTATCTACAAAATATTACATTGCTGATCAACCAATTGAAAACTGACGAATGTGTAATTTTTCAGAATAGTATGTACATGAATCATTCTTACCTAATTCAATGATTATTTCATTTTATAGGTGAAAATGTGTTATGAATGGATACACTTGAGCTTGCAAGGAATTGATTACTACAACACATATTATAAACTACCATTACTTTTCTGTGTAACATTTGTTGGTTTTGGTTGGATTGGTTTACTAATACTCGAAACAAACTCTGTAAAAAGCCGTAGAAAAGTTAACAAATGCTACAAGTTATTAATCCACTCAATATTCTTAATACTCGTTGTATCTTCTTTTCTGTTTATAAATGGTAAATATTTTTCTGATTTTTTTTTTTTTAAAACTGGTGCATTTTTCAACTTAAAATAAATTATCTTTCTACAGCTCAATCTCTTCCAATGCAATTTCATATTTACACATTTATGCCATTAATGCTGTGGTGGATGTGCATTACCAGATTTTTACAGAGATATAATATGTCAGATATAACACAGACTATACTACAAATCAAAGGATTTGAGTTGTTTGAAATACTATTCTATTTGATTGGGATCGAACTCTTGGTGAAAAAATACTCTGAAATTGAATTTTTATTTTATAAAATATTATATAATTTACTGTGATCGCTTTGCTAACAGGTTTGGACATTTTTTGAACGGCGTATACTAAGCTTAGCTTTAGCTATACTCTGCTTATGGATGAAATTCTACTCAATTAAAAAAGGGTTTCTATTCAACCAAGTGATTATTGTTTCTTGCTCTTCAGCATGGTTTGCTTTTTTCCCTACAATATTGATTATCGATGGACATACAAATATAATTTATGTGTAATTATTTAAAATTAACATAGTTATTAGATTTATGATTAATATACAATTTTTAAATCAGCGTATTAGGTGCAATTATTTGGCTATTGGCAGGGTTAATGCACTACAAGAATCAAACTGGAATACGCAGAACTTTTACTTTGTTACAAGTAATTTTGTTAGCTGTCGCTATTGGAAATGTTGTAATCGTATCCTACAGTACAGAGAACAAACAAGGATTATCATTATTTAATAAGATATGCTCTTGGACAATTTCAAGTAATAAATTGTTGTCTTCAAATATAATGATGAATTTTATGTATTTTTTTTTTTTCATTTAGTTCTGTCAATGTTTTTAATTAGAAAATCATCAAATCTCTTATCAAACATAACTACTATATTTTTGTCAATCGGTGTGCCTTACATTCAACTGTCATTAAACATGGAAGTTGTGTTTATGCTTGTGTTGGTAATAACATTAGCATGCTGGAGAAAAATTGTCACTCAACCGGCTGCTGATTCTAGTGCTAGTCAATCCTTGTGGATTCAATGGAGGCATGCATTCTTTTTTGTAAGCAAGCCTACCTTATAGCCATAAATGTAATTAAAATATTGAAGCTAATCAAACAAATATTATAGTTATTGTTTAGTTTTGGATCATTTTTCGGCATTGGAAATATCGCATCCATTAACTCATTTGATCCATCAATTGGACGATGCTTTGTAGCAGTATTTTCACCGTTCACCATAATGGGATTGGTTCTATTTAAAATACTCGCACCCATTTTATTGACTTGCTGTACATTCTATCTCACTAGTATTAAACTGAAGGTTGGTTTCATCAATAATTGATTATTGTTCAATAACTGTACAATTTATTAAGATTTATATTTTTATTTTAGATACCTCCAACCAATGTATTTTCTCTAATGTTGGCCATGTCCAATCTGATGGGTCTTCACTTTCTGTTTTTAATAAAAAATACTGGAAGTTGGCTAGATATTGGGATGTCAATTTCACATTATGTTATCGTTCAGTCTCTTGCACTATTTTTGTTTCTAATGTATGGACTGGCAGGATTGTTGATCGGTGTTGAACAAAATGACTCGGAAAACAGTTCAAAGCAATTATTACCCACTACTACTAAAAAATCCACATGAAAATGTGTGGAAGTGAGAAATATGTTACCATACTTTACTTAGTACTTGGGTACTGATAAAGAAAAAACAATTAGTTAATTATTAAGTCGGGGACATGTCTTATTATTTTCATTCTAAAAAAAAAAAAAAATTAACTGATTATTTTTATATAAATTACATAATGATCTCACTATGTTATTAATATTATGAAAGATATTGCCACAATTTTTATGTTTTTTGGTTACAATAAAATTATACATAGTTAATGTGAAAATGAAAAAAAAAAAATGTTTACTTTCATCAGATGTTTTTCATTATGTTTGTATTATTTTATAACACCACACGACTAAAAATACATTCAAAACTATTGTGTATATGCTGTACGATATTTGTTGACCCATGTTGCAGTGACCCAATTTGATATGTCGGCACGCTGATGACACTAATTTATTCTCTGATAGGGTGGCTGCAATTTTTTTTATAAAAATCGCTTCTTCTTTTCCACATTTGATTTTACTCGTACTATAGACACAGTTTAGAAATCCGTGTTTTGCGCTGTAACATATTAAAAACAATTTGTTATGCGAGTGAGGCCACACAGCTTATAATTTCGTTATGATTATCAAAAAGTCACACTCGTCGTCGTCGAGTATCCACGCCGTACACGGATACATTGAATGCCCGAGGAAAGCATGTCTTCAGCACAACACAAACGAGTAAAATGCACCATTTCCCAACCACTATTTAGCCGGCATAGTAAATTCATTGTAAAATCATGGTTACGCCCGATTCTGTTTTAATTAAAATATTTATACTCAAATGAGTGTACTATGATTTAATATGGTCTTACTACTAATTCATCACGACGACCAAATGGTTGTTACATTGAGGTGCATTTTATTCGTTTGTACTTTTCACTCGACGAGTGGTGACATCTGGCATGACGTTTCGGGCAACATTTTAGCTTGACTCCATGCTTTAAGACATATTCATGTCAAATTAATCGTAATAAGACATAGGGCGATATGCCACTGTACATAATATTATACGAGTGATTTTTGTTATTTTTTTTTGGGGGCCATTATATTTTAATTATCATTTATTTTGTTGTCTCGTATTTTTTCAAAAAAATATGGTCACTCTCTAGAATCTAGATATTATATTATCTATTGTATCTACTGTCTAGACCAGCGATCCTCACTACGCGGCCCTCGGAACGATTTTTTGCGGCTCTCAGACTGATTGTTAAGGATAGATAAACATACATTTTAGAGTTATTGAAACAAATATTTTTTTGAAAAAAAAAATGCTAACCAAGATGCCATATTAGAGAGTTGTGAAAGATTTCGCCCTTCAACTTCAACGAATTAATAAATTCAAGTAGGCCTATTCATTATTAATTATGTATGCATATGACATATCGGCTTATATATAATGGTAACAAAATTAAGTATATACAGTGGAACCTCGATTATCCGGGATAATGGTGGGGAGGGGGTCACACGGATATTTGAAAATCACGGTTAATCAAGACTTTTTATAATAATGAAATTTTTTATTTAATTATAATTAGAAACACATTGGTACAATTTTATAATAATGAAATTTTGAAAATTTTAATTTGATTATAATTAAAAATACATAGGTAGGCACAATTTTATAATAATGAAATTTTAAAAATTTTGATTCAATTATGATTAGAAATATACATAATATACATACATGCATAATATTGTATACAACAAGTTACCAGGGCTTGAAATATGAATTTATCAGTCTAAATTTTCGGAAGAGTGAGCACGGTTAATCGCAAACACGGATAATCGAGGTTCTACTGTAATAACAATAGGTAAAATTTTAGTATAGATTAATAGATAAATAGGTATATAACACGATCATTAGAATATATAATAGATTAATAAGGTAAATTTATTTTTAACACAGTAAAAGATTTAATAATAATAAGTTAAAAGTTATAATTTCACAACAAGTTCCTCAATCCATTTCGCTGCGGCCGGGCCACACTCGTGCAGTTTTACCAGCCCATCTTCAAACTTTGTGAACGGGCACGTCTCCACGATGTGCGTGATATTCTGTATCTCACCACATTCGCACAGTGGTGAGTCAACCATGCCCCATTTATGCATTAGGTAGTTGCATCTTCCCTGCCCGGTTCTGATACGATTGAGTGTTGGCCTATTCATGAAATTAATAAAAGACAATTCCCTACTTTTTTATATGCAAACATTTTTTTGATGTAATAAACTTATGTTATAATCATATTGTTTGTAAGTTATTTAACGCCGCTTCACAGTGTATTATAACAATGAGAAAAATATATTTTGTAATTAACCTATAACGTTTAGTTTAGTCCCGGACTAAACTGTACAATTTGTACTTGCGGCCCTGAGGAAAATTGTATATGAACTATTTGGCTCTCTCAGAAATCCTAGTGGGGACCCCGGGTCTAGACACTTTTTTTCATTGACGTATCTTGTATATTATTGAATTTCCTCTGAAGATACAAATTAAATTATATGATTTTTTTTTTAGAAATCATACATAAACACTCGATTTATAACTATAATTTCTTTATTCGGTGAAAAGTCTTATAGATACCTAGGTTCGTACTCTAAAGATTAGCGTGTATCGTATGACGTACTTACTACGTTAATCTTTGATATTATTAAATATTCTCTGCGCAATTTATGTGATACGGTGGTAGGTAATAGCCCTAATAGGTAATACATTTATAATACGGATTTATAATACCAGTAAGCAGTAAAAACTAATGTCCACTGTCGCACATCATACTGTGGCGTGGTACCTAAACACTTATGAACAATGTCGCATAACAAATATATTCCAGTGCCCCCCCCCCTTCAACGCCACTGCCATAAAGATACCCCTCTTGCAAAACGTTTTAGGGTTGCAAAATGTTATATTTTATGGTTTTGTGCCTGCCAATGGATATTTTGGGATTTTGAGAATACGAAATCGGTACGTTTTACAATAATTAATATTTACGGAACGTTTAGGTAAGTACTAAGTACTATAACTACTGAGTGCCCGAAAGATATAAATTATACCAAATTTCAACCATAACACTTAGGCGGATTAATAACCCCATCCTCACGTAAATGCGGTCACACTTAAAATAGCCAATAGGTGAGGTGGAATCGCATCACTTTTTTTTCGAACAGTACTCGAGTCGTCAGTAAAAGATACCTATGTCCGAATATTACACTCGGGTTTAAAAAATGTGATTATAGAATTGCAATCGGGTCAGAAAAGGTTAAGTTCAAATGAACTCGGGTTCAAAAAATGAGGAAACATATATAATTTACACATTTAATCAATAAATAATAATAATATTTATTTTTTCAAAATTATAATATGATAAATAAGTTATTTTTCAAAATTGAAGTTTATATAAATAATCGTAACTTACACAATTCAAAAATGCCATTGAGGTAATTGTTTCTGAGTATTTACCTATACAATTTGTTGCTTACCTAGGTCTTATCAAGTTGGTCTTTGATAATTCTCACACTCTCAAGTCTCAATCAAACATACAATAATCAGTAATCATATACCTATATGTAAAAATGGCATTTCATAGTAATTCCATAACATCATTAAATAATAATATATGTTCTAAAATATAGAGTTTATAAAACTTGATTTTCTAAAATCTAAAACATTTACTCAAAACCGTAAAAATTGAGATCAGTTGCACAAACTGCAATTTGTCACCCATAAAATGCATTTTCAAAACCCGATGCACGCCTTATTATTGTTCGAAAAATTATAGACAGGTAATTATTATTTTTGGGATAAACTGAAAAATTTACTTTTAACTCAACTTTATTCACAAAATTCTCAATTCGCTTGGAAGTTAATGACCATATGAATCGATTTTGTCGGTACCTACCTCGATAAAATATTATATATTTTTCGTCACTTTAGCTGAAGGGATAAGTTTAACGACGGTAAAGCTCGGGAATATTCAGATTTCAGGTAGTGGTAGAGAAAAATCTTTCAAATATTATATCTAATGGTTGTTATAATCATTCAAAGTTCAAACTGTACCTATCTATATGCATATAATATGTAATATCAATATGTCCTCGGAAAAGCAAAATACATACATACCAAGAAATAATGGCAAATCAAACAAATTTATAATTTGTCTAAATGGTTTCTTATTCCAAAGATACGACTCCAGTACCAAAGGAAATGTAATCTCTTTCATAAGAGCTGTTTTTATAAAAGTAAAAACGTGTGCTTTAGATGTACCTATCGTAAATGTCTGTACTAAATTATACTCTGCAAAAGTACAGTAAATTCTCATAGTAGAGCTTTTTGGATTAATAATGGGCGTTTACACCAAATAAATAAATAAATAAATAAATAATATGTGATGTACTTGAAATGATTATTTGAAATTATTTACTAGTACCAACAGATATAATTCGTGGAAATATCTGTTCGAGTCTTTTTCTTAGATGATTCTATGTGCTGAGCATATAGAAAGTTAAGAGGGTCTATTTTTTTTGCAGAGATCATTATATGTTCCTGTTGACTATAAATGAAAAAAGTATTATGATTTATGCTGAGTACGTTATATTATTATAATAATACGTGATAGTGAATTTATAAAATATATTTGCTGCTTAAGCCAAAGAGTAAATACATTTTTAAATCGGTTCAGCTTTAGATACTTTAGACCTTGCGTCCTGTGACACACTGTTACGGAATATTTATCATCAACCGAGAAAAAAATATTAAACCCGTTTATTCAATACAGAGCATTTACAATCTTCAATTGTTTTATACGCAATAAATTAATATGATTAATGAAGACACAAAACAAACATGGTAGTGCACGAAGACGGATGCCCACCACTGTAGGAACCGTCTGACGTTGATGAAAGTTAGTTATTAGTCAGGATTCAAGAGATCCCGAATTCCCGACACCAGTGTCTTTTTAGTCAACGAGGGGGATTATCGCTGGACAATTTATAGACCAGTGGATTTGTGTGGGTCGTTTAATTTACTGTGAAATTTTTTATAGTTACTTTAAGCTGTGACTAAGACAGTTTCGATTCTTGAGTCTAAATTGTGACGCAGAAGTTTTTTGCTGAATGGAAATTTAATACTAACAGCAATTTTTTGTCGACAGAATAACACAATTTAAAATAAACCATGATGTAATTACATGATGAAATAATCTTAAATACCTATATATGTATGTATAAGGTTGATACTTGATATGGAATAATTTAAAGCTATTGTTTATTCTATTTTTTTTTCTGTTTGCCTTACCGTTGTTTTTTTGGTTGACATTATTAACGACTAATACGTAATAACTACAGAATTCGTATTTTGAAGACATTTGATTTTGTTTGTATTGATCTAAAACGAAGGTATGTTATATAAAAATTTAATTTATACTACGTAGATTAAAATAATCGACATTTTATTTCGCTTTTTTTTCGGCCTTTCAGTCATTTTCATTAAAAAGACCTTTATTTGGTCTTTTTACTTTTGAGTAGATTTTTTTTGTTATAAGTATAACATTTTTACAAAATGTTTTCTAGATAATATTTGAGCCATCTGAAAGGATATTTATTTTGTAATATGTTCTTGATCGTGGCTGAATCGGCTTTATCTCTTAATGTTTGATTTAATGGGTTAAATAAAAGTGATAAGTTATACAATTTTTTTTAGTCTAACATATCGTCTACGTAACTACGCAAGCGGCTGGCGGTCGAAGTGTCGGCATACATTTTTTATATATATTTCCAATATATTGTGTTATTTTTGTATAGTTGAGAATTATAAAATAACTTTTACATTGCGACTGGCCCGCTGTGTGCGGATGGTCGCCAAACTGTGGCCGAAACCAGTAGTCGGAGCACACAGGATTTTACTTAAAACTATGTAAAAAATAACAAAAATGATAAGTAAAGATGTATTTATTAAAAATTAATGTAAATTAATTTAGTGTCGAGAAAACCGAGACGGCACAAGATTCGACTAAAAATTATCAGAAAAATAATAAAATAAAAGTAAAAACAATCATATAACCGGCTAGTAATAGCAAATATTTACCACCACGTGTGTTCAGTCCGGTTCAGTTCACTGTGCACACGCGAGGCACGCGCATATTTTACCCATCGCGGCCGTCATTTGCCCCCGTTCGAGGGGTACGGCAATTACATTTTATTCATCGTTCACGTGTGTATACAGATGCGTTGTGTATCAGTGCGATTCGATGAAGTACAAAATTAATTACAAACATAAGATGGACAGCGGGTCTAACGACCAAAACAATCACTGAAAAACCGATAAATAACATTAAAACATCCACGAAATAAAATATAAACAAGGCATGGCAAATTTATTGGGATTCTGTCCCGCCGCCCAACAAATTGAAGAAGAAAAAAAAGAACCAAAAAGTGGCAAATTCCTCAATACTTAAATAGACGTCGAGAAGTCGCTCTAACCAGAGCGAGAATTGGACATTAATTCTTAACCCGCGCGTTCTTTATTACTAATTAGTTAAGATCCAACACCCATATGCGATAAATGCCAAGAAGACTTCATGAAGATTTTCAAAACATTCGAAATACTCTATCAATACCACTCATACCAGACAACCTAGAAGAAACTCTAAACGAAGACAACACCATAAGAATCCTACATTTTCTTAGCAAAATGAATATTGTGTACAACGTTTGGCCACCCCAATATCAATAAATATAATTATAAAATATATCAATATAAATGTGAATACTTGCAGTTTTTAAATTACATTTTCTACACAACATAGCATGTACACAAGGCTAATAAACCTTGGATGTTGAAGCCTCTCTTTCTTTTCAATAAAATACAAAAAAAAAAAACCATGAACGATAAAGATCTCTCTAAGATCTCTAGAAAAAAATCATATAACAAGAACAATTTACGAGACCAATATTCTATCGACTTTGAACATACAGTAGGTGTCAATAAGCGTCCCTCGGTGCCGGTCGTCTTAACGATTTACCTTATTCGGTAAAAATATAATAATTGTAATATACGAGGGCCCGCTATTGTTTGACACCTCACAAGTCACAACTTCTTGTATTATCATAGTCATATCAGTTTAAATATATATACATGTATATTAAATAATAATATTGAACCAAAACTGATACGAATATTTAGAATTTTTTTTTTTGATTTTATAAAATTTTATAGATGCTTTATCTTGGGTTTTTTTTTTAGTTTTTCGCAATTTTTGGCTTTAGTTTGTGTAATTTCTGTCAGAGTTTTATAGAACTACGAAATTCTAACTTTAATAACATCGTTAAATACAGCAAAGTATAGTTCTCTATAACTCAACATTGAACATTATTATATGTGTTAGCTTCAGTTACTTTCAGTTAGCTTCAGTTCGTATAAAACTTCGCGAATAGCGATGTTCCGCGCTAATGAATCTTTATAAAACAGAAATACGTATATAAGTAATATCGTTACATTTTGTGTATAGGTAGTACTCGTACACGTTAACGACTGCAAATCAGAATTAATTAAAGCCGATGTAGACATAATAAGGCGTAATACATTATAACTATACGAGTATACACTCTTAAGTTCATTAATCTCTTGTGTTAACAATATTGCTTGTTCCTACACTAAAAGATTATAATTGAAAATAAACAATTTCTTCTTATAGTATACGTAGAAAATGTTATAAGCTCATAAAGATAATAGGACCTTTTTCGACCTTTTTGCAATCTAAATACAATTTCCTGTACTTATCAATAATGGGTTGAAGGCTTGAAACCGTTTAACCACCATTGGTAAATGGACCAATATAGGGTCTTAAGTTTCGGTTAAATACTTTCGATATAAAAAAAAATGTGTAAGGCAATTATTCAAAATGCTATAATTAGTGCTCGGATTTAAATACCCAAAGGGCTAAGAATCATCGATAAAATAATCATAAAACAGCCAAAAATGTCATTAAAAATTGACCTATACATTATGTTGTATTACATTTTTTATTGTTCTAGTTACCTAATTTATAATTTACATTTAAGAAAACAAAAATTTTAAAAAATTTACTTGATGCGATGACAATTATGTAGACTGACATTATCAATATATATTATTCTAAATTAGTTAAATTAAAAGAAAAGCCATGTAATTTACAATGTTCCACCGGGATTTACCCAGAGGATATCTTCCATGCTAATAGAGATAATCAAATTCTTTTTTTCACGATCATCCCTAGGCAAAAGCAATTTGGTGGACAATGGTTTGATAGTGGTAAATATAAGTGTATTATTAAAGAAGTTAAAAAATTTACTTTTTATTTTATAATTTTTGTGAAATTTGAAGGTAGCCATTTTATAGGACTTATTTTTCTGAAAATGTTGACGGTTCAACTATAAATTTTCATTAACATCTTGATTTTTAATAATTTATTTTAGTTCACAAAAAAATAATATAAATTGTTATCTTATTAATCACGTCATAATTTTTACGATAAGGTTTGCTAATAACGTGATTATTATTAAAAATGGTGTAAATAGTAAACCATTTTCTTAGTGAACTAGAAAAATTGTTGAAATTTTTTTAATAATACACTTTGTTACCAAACTATTGTCAACAAAATTGCCTTTGTTCAGGGATGATCATAATAAAAAACAGAATTTGATTATCTCTATTAACACGGAAGACATCGCTTTGTTTAAATTCCTGTAGGATACACTGTATAAATATGCATTAAAACTGATAAATTTACCGGAAAAATATAAGAATTTCACCTTTAAAGTTTAAAGTATCAGATACGTGAAAGGTGAAACTATATTACGAGCAAGTGGAATATTATATATGTACTTGGAAAGCATTGTCTAAAAACACCTAAAAACAGATTAATTTTTCATTGACATAAATGGTTAGGTTACGAAAAATTGCAAAAAACTTTAACCAAGATCGAGTCTCGAACTAAGCACTGTCTAGTATTAATCATTTGTCACGCATTATATTTCATTAGAAGTACTTATATTAGCATTTTATAGGTATATCATAATAATGTAAATTTATTTGTTTCATGCACTATAAATTATAATATTAATGAGATCTATTAAATGTCAAACTAATATTATTTTTCCAGGAAGGAAAGTGCCCCATATTATCCCCCCACCAGTCGGCAACGGGCGCCCATGATCATCGATGAAACCAATTCCGTAATAACCGCGATCGAACTGTTTGTGTATAAATCAACATAATCAGCTAATAAACTAATCAGCTTATAAAGTTTACCATACTATTAAATCGAAACTTACATATTATATTGATCGGTTTATAATTACTGTTGAGTTGGTGTGTTTGATTTGGTAAATATAATAAATAAATAATTAAACTATTATTTATGTAAGTATATGTACGTTAAAAGTTTATAACAATAATCGTCTTCTAATTCACCGCAAAAGAAGTAAAAGCTCAAATAATTTACAAATATTTATAGAAGAACGCCCGCGACGATTATGAGCACTCATTGGGTGTAGGGTATAATGTTATATTTTACAAGCTGAATTCCATGGCTTAGTACGGATCAGTGTTGGCCGAGGCATTGTTTCAAAGAATTTCTATCTCACATTATCTAAATCTTAGCCATGATTGTTTAAGGGAGTTACTTTTGGTTAGTGATTATAATTGGTTAACATTTGCCGCGCTGAACAGTATACGAACTGACGGTGAAATTTGCATAAACGGAAATTAATCAGCCTAAACACAACATTTTTTACAATAATTCCTTTCTTGTTACACGCATCTAGAGTAGATATAAGGAGGACCACTATTTATAATTTCAAGTGCATACGTATCGCCGTTATTTAGATGTAGTGATCACAAACCATGATGTGGTTACTTATAGTTATGATAATCATGTCTTATTTACTGTATTAGTGGCTCTGTGCGGTAACGCGGTCATTCAGAAAAAAATCATCGGTTGTACCAGTAGCAATAACATATACCTGTTAACATGTTATAGGAATATGACCCTAATCAGTAATTATTAGAATTTACATATTAAACAAAATTAACTATTTCCTTGGTAACCAAATTAGAATAAATTTAATACGCACATTCAGCCCCGAGTCCTTCATTTTCGAATTTGAACGATCAATTTACGATAATTTACGAACTATATAATTAACTATATAATTCTATGATTGTATACGTGAATTGAAGCGTAAATCAATAATGATGTTGGAAAATGATTTGTCAGCTTTTCCAGGAGCATCAAGAAAGGAGATTCCTCCGTAGCCGTTGTCGACTACTTTCAGCTAATGTGTAGTAGGTACTCTGCTGCTGCTGATTCAAAATTGGAACATTTACTCATTCGTCCAAATTGACTCAATCCATAATCGATTTTCGTCTGTTACGTTTGCCTCGGAAATTTTATGTATACGGATAGATAGATTTACACAAAATTCACTACGGTACCATAGCGAACAAATCGTTGATGGTTAAGCGGTTAGGTTAGGTTACTTCCGGTGCCTTTTGTTATAATATTAATATCTATATTAATTACTCACCAACACCCCTATACCAAACACGTTTTTGATAGATTTTCAAGTTTCTGTGATCGCAGCGGATAAACTTTTATACGCTGGAAACCTCTACGGGACAGTAAAAAAAAAAAAAACGAACGCTAATGTCATAGATATTATTCAATTGCTGTGTTGCATTATGTATAATAACTCGAGTATAAAAAGAGTTTTGTTCTTGACGTTTACCAAATCAGTTAAACACATCCTTTGGCGGAACTATTATTATTTTTAACTTTATATTTTACGCCGGAACGGATACTGCGGTTCTCGTTCATACCAGACTTATGCACCATTATACCTAATTCTCACACCGCACTACATCTTTCTAGTTCCTGTTGTAACATTATGTGAGAGATAGTAGATAATTATTCTAAAAAAAAAAACCTTTTTTTTTCTTTTAAATGTCATTTCATGGCAATTAACATTTTTTACAAGACTAATAAAATAATTAAATTAATAAATTAATTTTGAATGTAAGAAAATTGTAAATATAAAACTCAAAATGTAAATACCAAATAACAATTACTTAATCAAAAAACTGTAAAAAAAATAGTCAAGAAAAGATAAAAAAAAAACAACTTTTTTTCAAAGTTATACAGCTAACTTTATAATTTTAATTACACCAGTGTCATTTTTGTTGTAAGTATATTACGAAATATTGTTATTTATTAATTTTCATTGCTTGGTATAAGCTGAAAAAATAATTGTTTTCATTATTTTTAAAGATAAAATTTGATTTATTTTTATATATATCTTAATTAAATCGAAATATTCTTGGCAGGTTAAAAACAATTAATTATCCACACCGCTTTCGCAAAATAAAAAACAAACTATAGCTAGTTTTGAAAGTAAAATTGATATTTTATTTCGAATGCAAACTGTAACTTGAATAATTTACGTTTGACTAAAAATACTAAAACTTTTTTGGAACCAATAGAACAAAGTAAACTATTTTAACTAAAAATATATGAGTAGAATAAACAATTAAAATTGTTAAATAAATTTGAGAAAGGCTAAAAGTAAAGTAAATACAACAAAGATCCAATATATAAAAAGGAATAGCATGCTAGTTGATTTTAAAACTATTTGCTTTGACTTTATAAAGAAAACGTTACTTTCCTTCGCAAAATCTATAAGCGTAACGACGTTATGATACATGAAATGGCGTCCTAGGTAGGTATGTATATGGAAAAATACCATGGCCTGCTATACATCACGAGTTATAGTAGACGTGCGGAATGGAAAGAAAATAAAAATTGCAACAACATAGAAAAATTCAAATTTAAATTATGTAAAAATCAAATTGAATCACACGAAAATGTATCGATCGTCTTTGCCGTTATTTCGTATTTAAATAACGTGTTATAGAAAACACAAAAAGTCATTGATGACGAAAACGTTTTTTTAAACGTATACCATGGCAATATAGTCGTATTGTTGCTTTATTCCGTTCTTTCATATTATTTATATAGGTATTGCCTTTTCAAAGGCTATATTATTATAATTTATTATGTAGCGGGGTTTTCCGGTGCACACGAATCGTGTCACGAAATAAAATAATCCGATAAGCAGTTACAACACCGAGTTTCGTCCGTGTTACCTAAAGGCTAAAATATATTAAACAGGGTGATTTTTTAGACGTAATCGCCCCTTTTTTTGGCCGAAAAAATGCTCTGATATTAAATTTTCTTTTTTAATGTTCAATTTATCATAAAAACTATGTTTTCCACTTTGGTTTTTCTATATCACCTTGTGTTTGTCCCAGTGACGTATTTATGGGGGATGGATCCCCTCCCTTGCCTTTTTTTTTAGACCAAGTATAAACTGCAGTATTCTTGCTATTTATAATTTTTTTGGGCTGTGACTGAAATAAATTAAAATAAATAGGACCATATCCAGGAGAAGCTGGGTAAAAACCGCAAGTACTATATAATAAAGATAGCTCACTACTATACTGTTATTATAAGATATGCAGTGCACAGTGCACGAAACTGCTTGCGACAGAAGATGATAAGGAAAAATTCGTCAATTTTAAAATAAATATTACATATTTCTATTTTCTAATTGTCGCTAATCGCAGTATCGCACGTCATTCCGCGTTCTTCCCGCACTCGTATCAACAATTTAACCGCATTGCACACTAGCTATTTTTATGGATTTCTTTTTTTGAAGTAAATAAATAAATATAAATTATATAATTGAAAGTTATATTATAGTGGCATCATTAAATTAGAATTATTCAAAAGCTGCTTGTTCGAATTATGATTTATGTACATCAACATTTACTGAAAAATGACCCATTACATTTTTTTTTTGGACTAATCCAACCTGTATAACCGGTTAATTCACGGTATTTAATAGATACTCAAATTTGGATAGAGGTAAGATCGGTGTGCGACAGTAGTATGTCATCTAAAACAATGGTTTTCAACCGGGTAGTCGCGAAAGGTAGTTCGGGAGTCACCAATAACAATGGACAGTTAATAGTTTTTCATATCAAAGTATATTGTTTTAAAAATAAATTGAATCATTTGTTTGGTATTCAAATGTATGATAGTACGTCATGTGGAATAGCATTTATTTAAAATATTGTTTATGTTCTATTGTTACTTCTTTGAAGGGGTCGTATTGCAATGGTATTAAAAATTCTGTTCGCGATTCGGAGGAGGTTGAAAACCGCTGACGTAAAACATCTTAGCTTTACCTAGTGATTGGGCTTTTGCGGTAACATGTATTACAATTGACAGTCGACATTATTCGCGAAGTCCTCTTCGCACGACGACAAATCGCGCACAACGTGTGATGTGGTCGCGTGCGTACAGCGTGTTTGCTGCATACACACCCCGCTACCCTGCAAACGCGTATTTGCCGTATATTGTTTTATAATACTGCGTCTGCATCGTGTAATCTCTGTACGACACGACGATCTGGTTAAATACGAACGCGATAATTCGAGTGAATAATCGCTAGAGAGAAGTACAATAGTTGAAAGAAAATAGTTGCGCTTAATCTCCGTGCAAACGATCGTATTCGTCTCCACGCGAGCGTCTCGCTCTGGTGTAGATATCTGCGTACCTAAGTCAAACCATTTCGGCGGGCTGCGGCGTTAATGCGATGTGTACAGTTTCGATGCGTATCGGAAAAGTGTTTCCTGTGAAACTCTTCGTTGCCGTGGTTACACGTTCGGCTACACAAACCACCGCCATCACCTGTCTATACGACGAGGAGGCACTACACCCACATGTTTACACTTGTTTACCACACTTGTTTACGTGCGTGCTACAACAAAGTTTATGGGCGAATAAATTAAATACCACGAATTCGGCCGAGTTTGACCGCAGCATGTATAAGAGTGGCGAGCGCGTCGAGAAGAAATTATCACGGGGTCTGACATTCCGTTCTAAAAATTTGCAACCGGACGGTCGACCACCCTCGGGAGCGCACCTATGTGTGCAGTGTGTTCACGCTAAGAGGTACCACTAAATATTTCAGTTCGATGATCTTGTACTGAAATGGGGTTTTCGCTGAATGACAGATAGTACTTAAATACACATTTTTAGATTAATTTCAATTTTTTAACACTTTCGATACGCGCATGCGCGATACAACGTACTTTTTTTTAAATGGTAACACCATTTTTTTTTTACATATTCGGATAGAGTACCTATTTTTTTCTAAACAATTTATGTATAAAAAGTTTTTTTCTAATTACAATATTGGCATATGCAATTTAACGATGAAATTTAATATTTACGAGTAATTTGTTTTTGACGAAATTTAAAACTAAATTAAACTTATTGTTACTCATTACTAGTTATAACTTATAAGTATCCAATATTGTTAAATACCTGTTTGCACACAGATAAGATATAAATAAACACTTTTTTTATCGTAGTAATCGTAAATAAGATAGCTAATTGAAGGTAATGAAAACTATAAAATTGTACACATTGTGAATTTGAAATCAATTTATTTGCAATTACGTTCTACAGTTCTACCTGATAAATTGTTCGAAGTTTCCACCTTGATGTTCCAAACATGATTCCAAACGTTTTAATAATTCCGTTGATGTGGCAGCGTTTATTTGTTCTCTTCTCAAATTACTACAAGCCAGTCGTATTTTGTATTTTAAATCTTGGAGATTAATAAGTGGATCTGCATATACAACATTTTTTCGGATACTATAAAACAATAATAACTAGTAATAAGTAACAATAAGTTGAATTTTGTTTTAAATTTCGTCAAAAACAAATTACTCGTAAATATTAAATTTCATCGTTAAATTTCATATGCCAATATTGTAATTAGAAAAAAACTTTTTATACATAAATTGTTTCGAAAAAAATAGGTACTCTATCCGAATATGTAAAAAAAAAATGGTGTTGCCATTTAAAAAAAAGTACGTTGTATCGCGCATGCGCGTATCGAAAGTGTTAAAAATTTGAAATTAATCTAAAAATGTGTATTTAAGTACTATCCGTCATTCAGCGAAAACCCCATTTTAGTACAAGATCATCGAACTGAAATATTTAGTGGTACCTCTTAGCGTCAACACACTGTATATGTATGTGTACATAGTGAACGGTTTTTAAAACTTCAGCACTTATTGGTATACGCGGTGGATTCCGCTTAAATACACCGCTTAATGTGCCCACAATCGATTCGGCTTATAGGGGTAGTTTCTATTTTATTAAAGCTTTAAATAAGCTTTGTACGGTAACACCACCGGACACAGGACCAAAATATGATGACCAAGGGTGTCCACTGTTAAAACGTTTGAATGTTATAACAATGAAAAAATCATTCCGTAAGTGAAAAGATACCGCGATATAGGAAAAAGTAAAAACGGCTACCACGCCAGGTTCTTTATAACGTCAAATCGCTGAACAATACCAATTGTGTGTTCAGAATTCAACAACTATCGTATAACTTGTCAAAGAACTTTTATCACTTGTCATTAGACTATAGTAGTATACCGTCATATGTAATACATAGTTTTAATATATTAGCGTTTCATAGATACACATTTAATAATATTTTCGAAATATTTTAATGAGATTTGTGCTGACTATAGGAACTTGAAATTTTTGATCAAACGTTAAACCTACCTTATAAGAAATTTGGTTCTACTACCATATCTACCACCTATAGAAATTTGAACTAATCCGCCAACTATTAGAAATATAAAAAAATCCACCCACTAACCTCTTTCACTCAGAATGGTTTTTTCGAGAGTAATAGCACTTGCCCGTATCTTGTATCTTGTATTTTTGAACATTTATGAATTGCATCTTGTATCTTGTTTCTAGATGCTTTTTTGTTTTTGTGTATCTTGTATGCAACGGTACAATGTTGTGTAAGATACTAGTGAAAATACATTTTTTTTTTTTAAGAAATACGAGTAATAAGAGTCAACTTAAAATTTGCCTAAGATAACTGTCTATAATTTACTTAGTTGACTAATATTAGCATAATATTAATTAAAGTTATGTTTCTTCAAACAAGTTTAAAAGGACTTCGTAACTGTATACTTTTGCTGATATGATTTATTTATATATATATGTATATAATATAGGTTATCTTGAGTTCTTGCCTGATCTTCAATTGCCTAGTTGAAGTTTTTTTTGTTTTTAATTTATCGAAAGTGTAAATGTTTTAGTATAATTCGATATTTTGTTGTTTAACAATTTAAATTTTGTTGAAATATTGAAATATAATACGTTTTTATAATTATGCCCACTTTAATAATTTTAAATCTAATTAAAAAAAATTTATTTATCATATCTTGTATCTTCAGCTGAACATTTATGTACTCGTATCTAGTATCTAGTATCTAGATATTTTGTTTTCAAGTATCTTGCCCATCCCTGCATTCATCATTGGTTTCAAGTTTAAAAGCCCGCAGTACAGCAACATAATATCATTAATCCGTCCCTGAATCTCACCTGACCGTATAGTCTCATCCGTTTTTTTGAAAACTCATATTTTTTTCTTTGTTCTTGCTATGGTTTTTTATGGACAACGCTTAAACGTGGAAAAAAATTACTAGTCCTAATACGTGCCCACGTTAAGTTGAATCCACTGTACTGTGGATTACTGCAGCATTGCTACTCAGTTGGTCTATCTTTTGCGTGTTTCGCTAGTTTTGGTGGAAAACAGCTATATTAAGTAACTTGTATTGTTATTTAAAATTTGACCAGCTACAATAAATCACATAGTTCGTCCAGAGAAAACGATTCCGAACGAAGTGTGGTGTTATTTAGGTGAGCGTTTATTTATTTTTATCTCAGGCGCTCATAAAACAGACCATGACCAGAGATTTTTGAGATTTATTCAATAATAATAATATAAATGATACGACTTTATGAGTATAAGTAAACAGTTTGATTCGGGAATCTAAATAAACTTTTAAAGCAGCAAATTAAATCAAAACATATATAAAATAGTTTATTAATAAAACATCACGTAGCTATTCTGGAAATCAATATTATATTATTTTGCTGTAACTCTGCAAACATATGAAAAAAAAAACAGAAATCGAATAACTCTCGTTGACTTGTACATTTTATTTTGTTGTAATTCGATCTCGAAACCCAATATATTATGCTCACAGGGTTGTGAAAATGATATTGCGTCTTAAAACTACGTACCAGAATAAAATATGTAATTGACGAACATTTCCCGTAGGGATTTTTGGAATTTTTTTAACTGCGTATTTATGTATCGTCACCAAAATTCCCCGAAAATTAAATCCACCCAGATATTTACTCGTGCATTTTCGGATGACTCACTAATAACATTGTAGGGTACGTAATTAGCGGAGCATTAGTGAAAATATTTTATTAAATTTTCATATTAAATTTTTATGATTTACAATAGTAGTTGGTATATATTGTATTTTAGTATTTAAGTTCTAAACTACCTATAATGTCCTTGTTAACGCAAGTATTTACGGTTTTTTACCAAATTGAATGTACATTAATTATTTAATAATGTAAAAGTGCGGAAATATGTATTAGCGAGTGGAGACTTTTTTCAGTCCTCGCACAGGAACCTCCCACAATATTTTTGGGGTTTTCGGTAAAAAAAAATTACCGTCCCCGCAGAATTTTCTCCGAGTTACGCCATTGTCTGTACTACCTGTATATAATGTGAGTTTTATTATTTTGAAAAACTAAAAGAATCATATAACACGTTCGGTACCTACGTTTTGTTTTTTAGTATGGCTCAAAAATAATATGATATGGTCTCCGTACCAATTGGGTCTTAAGTTTAAACAAGAAAAGGGCCGGCAAAAGTTCTTACGATAGTTCTCATTCAAATTGTCTATAACTTGCAGAGAACCGTATTCTTCGTACTGTCCTCTCTTATCGGTTCTTAACACGGAGATGGGAGACCATCGAACAACGTCGTTTACGATTAGATTTATACATTTCTAATTTTATGCTTGTTATCATATGTAGCTATGGATATTTGTTTTGTTTGCACATTATTTTTAGTTTTTTTTCATGTGATGGTATACGAACGGTTGTTATTATAGTATCTAATTCATGTATTTGGGCTCGTCCCGTTTAAAACCTGAATAAGTAAATAAATAAAAACATGACAACAATACACCTACAGTGTAATAGAGATGACGAACGAGATCTTCGACTTTTATTAAATTAAGAATATTATTATAATAAAAATTCAATTTTTTTCGAGGTTTATTTTTCGTGAAAATCGTATTCGTTTTTTTTCCGCAGGTGTGTTGATTAATGGTTTACTTCTGAGTAACAGATACCCCTAAAAAGAAAAACGCAATACCCTTTCTCGCGTTCGTTTACCCTTAATTCCTAAATATTAAAAAAAAAAATAAAATATTTATACGTACATAACACTATAGTACCCGCGTAATACCCACGTATACGTGGAAAAATATAATTGAGATCGAGCGAACATATGTCACTTATCACGTGTTTTATTTTACTTTTTTGGTATGTTTATTCAATATTTTAGCGTTTTAAATATTACATTTTATAGTCATCTTTTTTTCTTTCTTTTTTTCGTTGTGATTTATTTTTTATGTTTAAAATTAATCAAACAGTAAATAGTTTTGACGAGATACCTGATACTATATAATGTAGAATATGTATTTTAAAATATTTTTGATTGCAGTTGTATCCGATTCAATAAAAGTTAATTTAAATGGAATGTTACGGAAGTCTTCACGAAACTATAATAATATTATGATTATAACTGATTTAAATTAGTAAAAATGAATTATACGATGCAATTGATATTTTCGAATTTTAATATTATTTGTACAATCTTAATTTAAATGAGAATCCATATTAATTTACTGTAAACTTTAAAAACCAATTAATACGCAGAAAATAATATCATCAAGAGTGGCAGTATATTAATTATATGTATAAGTAATTAATATAAAATATAATTATAACCAAAATAATAATTGCGAGCTACACTTTCGCGTGTGTCAAAACGTTTATTCCAATTAAATCCATCGGAAAAGGTGTATTGGAAATGTTATAAAAAATAAAATGCAACAAAACAACAATACAGGACCACTAAACGCTGAAAACTGCAGAAGCGAAAATCATTTGACAAGTTCGGCATAATATAATGTTGTACAAATAAACGGAAACACATTATTACTATTATTATTGTTGTCAAAAGTTATATTCACTTTCCGAGATTTCAACTTCAAATGTTAGATCTGATACATGGATTTTTACCAAAGGAAACATTGCAGTCGATACACGCTTAACTGAAGACGTACAACAATGGTGATGACGATCCCGGAAAAGATAGAACCCGTAAGAGCGTATAGCACATAGTTTATTGACATTTTCTTTTTATGAGAAGAGTGTTGTTGTGGGAATATAGCTATATTGGTTTCTCAACGATGTATTTATTTTTTTTATAATTTCATTGTTTATTTATTTGTTCACAACGTAGGTGTAGTTACTGCGGAGTAAAAGAATATTCGAAAAGTTTTACTCTTTTATCGATTAGATTTAATCAGATGTAATTGTGAATTAGTGATCTCATTTTAAATATTTCTTTGAAGTTCCAAAAACATAAAATGGAAAATTGCAAAAAAAATTATTGGTACACTTAGGTAATAATTTATTACTAAAATATTATTACTAATAAAAAAATACGATGAAGTAGTTACGATTTTACGTAATACCGTTAAACAAAAAGAATAAACTAATCGGTGATTTTTAAAAAGTTAAAAACTTTTTTCTTCATTCTCAATTTATGTGTTTATAAAAAATATATTTTTATTGAAATCATAACTATACAAAACGGATTTGAAAAAAAATATTATATATTTTATTGTATAATAAATTATTTTTAAAATTGTTATTTTAAAAGTATCTCCTTCTTTAAATAAGATCTTATATTTTTAAGTGCATATAATATCCTGAAACAAAATATTTTTTTGAACATCTCAAATTATTCAAATCTAATGTCAAGCCAATAGTTAATTAAACTACTGTTATTTATTAATATTAAGTAATTTGAGTTTTGATTAGTAAAGTGACATGTGGATAAACCGTGACAATTTAACGAAACTGATGTGCAATATATTCTTCTAAATTTTAAAATTTTTTTTTTTTTAAATATATAACTTATTATTAATTTATAAATATATTTTTTTCAAAAAATGGTATAAAATGAGCTTAAAAATAGGATAAATCTAATTTAATGAGGTGATAAAGAATTATTAAAAATGCACCCGTCTATACATTGTTACAAAAATATAACATTTAAAATTTTTATGAACAAGTTTGAAAATATCAAAAATTAGTAAACTTAGCATGTTAGATGTGGTTTTTTGACTTTTAATCTGCAAACTATAAGTAATTCAGAAAAACCAAAGAAACAGTGGTTTAAATAAATACACATTTTTCATAACCTTAAGATTGGAAAATACTACGCAACGAGTTTTTCTAACAATATTATTTTCGAATAAAATGATTAATCATTTTCACTAAACTATAATTCAAATAACATTATAGTCTTAACATTGTGTTAGTTTTTTATGGATTTGGGTGTAGAATTAAAAGAAATAATATGCAGTTAACACTTTACAATTCAAATATTTTTTGACAGGATCTATATATTCGAATTTATCAATTTACGCTATATAAACCTGACTATGGTCAAAATTGTCTCTTCAAATAAAATAACTGATTTTTTTTGAATTAAATATATTCCTCGATGGTTAAGAGGCCAAAAGTTGTAAGTCCATATTTTCTCAAAATCGTTTTATTAGTCCATTAAATACATCTGGATCGTATTTTCAATTGAGTCGAATATTATAAGTCATATATCACTGTAAACATGTTTTTTTGACAATTTAATTTTTGTGTATCTAGTGCAAGATAGATTTTGTGCATTCACATAACAAGTCCTATATTAATAAGATTTACAATAAATATTTTATCTTGACCTAAATATCCGTCCAAATATTTAGTGGATAAATATAATAAGTTCGGATTCGTTGTTTTTGACAAAAACAATTTAATCATATTTGGACATAATATGTCAATAAAAACCTTGTAGGTTAGCGGCAAAACAAATTATAATTGCTATTTATTATTTATAACAAGTCCCATTTATATTAAATAAAAAGATTCTAACTACGCTAAAAATAAAATTACCTCAAAGAGTACTCGTATGTTATATTACAATCTATAGAACATTTTACAAATAAATCAATGGTAACACAAAAAAAACAAAAAATTATAACGTGATTATAATATTTTGAAAAAATAAAAACTTTACACTGCTCTCCTGTAAAATTTAGCTTTTACGACTAACGACTTTTGGCATCTTAGCCATCGAATTGTATAAGTAATCGTACGTACTATAATAGGTATTTATGCAAAATGTAGGTACCAATAGTGAGTGTACCTACTATAGACAAAAAATGTAATCAAACGAGATTACAAATATGTATTGTAATAGAAATTTTTAATTCTCTTTAACACGAATTATTTTTCATTTTTTCTGCCGATACTAAAATTCGAAAAAAAATATCATCAAAAATCTCTTTAAATCGAATTTCAGATGGGCCCATTGAATCTCGGACTATCGAGAGTCTACTGTAATATTACAATAGACTATAGAGTCACAAACCATATTAAAACAATACTGTTTCTGCGCAGCCTATTAGTACTACGATGACTTACTCTAGAGTGCTCGATAAATTTTACTTTAGTAAATTTTATAATTTGACTGATGTGGAAGCGATGAACACGATCATTAGAGCAGGAGTTTGCACAAATGCGAAACCTGAAAACTTATTTATTCTCCTATACCATGGTAGTTATTATATTCTTATACACAAGAAAACTAAAAAATTATTTGCCTTCTTTATTTTCTAAATAAATCTGCTAACTTTTTATTTATTTATTGTTAAAAAAAAATTATTGAAATACCAAACAGTCGCTTTAAAGTCGCATTTAAATTGCGATGATAAAATAATTTTTCAAATATCTATTTAATTATAACTTATAACTATGCCGAGAACGATCGTCCCAAAAAGTTTACATAAAAAATGAAAATGGAAAGTACACGATGTTTATAGAAACTACGGTGTAAAAAAGTTGAAAAATTATTTACATTTTAGACTCGTTTTTAACGTTCAGTGGTTAAGTAATAATATTTATTACGCTGTTTAAAGTTACGCTTTGTTACATGAGTATTGTGTTTGCGAACGATCATAAAAAAAAGAAATTGAAGGAAAAGAATAGAAGATTATTAGGTGTGAAGCTTGATTTGAAGCGTCCGTTTTCGCTCTAATGATCGTGAACACATTGGCCCTCAATAAACTCAGTAAACGCATTGTTGAATAAGCTACTTTCAAATTAGCTGCCTTGCAACACGGTTTATTGGCAATGTCTACCGAAATGGAATTTACACGTCTACATAATAATAATAATTATACTCGTAATAATAACAATAGATAATGGTCGATTTTTATTTTTGTAAGCCTTAATAAATGTTAGAATCGTGTCACATGTTTCGTTGTAATTAGACAATATGTTCGTGATGAAAACGTGGCATAGCTAATAAATGTTAAGAATTCCAATTGGACATGAAGTACATCATATATTATGAATTACGATCGAGCGAGCATCCATGATCATTGGAGAAGGACTTGATTCCGAATATTTTGTCCTTTCGACAATGATTAGCAGCAACACACGCGTTGATGAAATTATTACCATTACATATACGTATGTAGTAACAAATTTAAGAAACGTTTATTAAATGCTTCGTACAAAAAAAAAAAATTGGACGAGATTCCACTACGTCTGGGGTGATATACTGCAGGGACGGGTGAATCTTATTGCTTGACTGATTCTTTAAACTTGAAATTAAAGTACCAAATTGCAATCGAAAAAACGGTTCTGAGTAAAAGTGTTCAGGTAGATCATTTCAGATCTCTAAAGAATGTTGATATAGTAGTTAAACCAATTCGAGTTCTGGCACTCAAACTTCTCCACTCCCCATGGATCCGCTAAATGTATTCTATACAGTCTAACCAACTAGATAATTTTTCTATAAAAGTCTCATAAGCAAGTGGTGATTGCAGCAATTCTTCTGGTTGAAATCGTGTACATAGACAGGATAAAACACACACATAATGGCAAAACCAATAGAATCTTCGTTTCACCAAGGATCTAAAAATACTCATTATTTTCTAGTTTGATACAAACACTACACACTTGATAAATAAAAACGTCTCAAAGAAACAATGTTAATGGTCGTATTGCATAACTGCGTACATGCACCGTAGTATAGTCCAAAGTAGGTATACTCTCTAGTAAATTGTTATGACATAACATAATAAACAATAAAAAATAAAGTGAATCACTCACGTTTATTAAAAAACATCAGTGCGATTTTATATTCCTACTTTCCCGACATTATGTAATATATTTTTTTCAACAATACATGTGTACCTGCTATTTTCATATTTTATTTATATAACAACAGACTATCCGAATAAAACGGGGTTTTGTAACTTTTTTCCGGTACTTTTCGCATTTCAGTCATTTCGCTTTTGGATAGTTTTGAAATAGTTTTAATAAGTGCGAACCCATGCTAAATTGTTTATTTGAATTGAAAAACGACAAAGCCGCTCGGACACACGTCCGCTGCGCAATTATCCTATATCGCGCAGGCTTACCAGATAGTTTACCGATGTTATTCTCTTACCAATCGTTCGCGGTAGCTACTTTTCACGCTAAATCTCCATTTATTTCGATTTCATGCTTTTCCACCTGGAAAGGCATATTGATATCTTTTGACAAGACCGCGATGGGACTTCTTTACGATTAGTATACGCGCCCGGTAAAGGAAACTTATGTGCTATCCATTCCTCATATTTATATATCCCGATACGGTACATTAAACCTAAATCGATCATTCGTTTACGTCATGGCCTCGACACCAGTAATTCGATCTCCGTACGTTCCGCGATGCTCGTAAATCTTTATAATTCCTTTATACGAGGTTCAATTGAAATACTAGATCATCGCCATGCCTCGCGTTGAATGCTCGATGTCAATAATGATTTTTACGCGTGTGATTATGCGTTCACCTTTCGATGTGTTACGTTCGGCTATTGCAAAATTGTAAAAAAAAACAATCCTGCAGTTTCACATCCGTCTATTGCAATTTCTTTTTATTTATGCAAATTGTAGATTACTTACAATATAGATTTTTTTTATAAAATAATAGTAAATATGATGAAATATGAATGCAAAACCAATTCACTTGGCCCAAAGTGAATCCAATAAGCGATGATTGCTTTATTATTCAGTACACCGCGACCGGTACAACGATTTATTTTTAAAATTTAAGTTCTCATTTTTTCAACCAGTATTGAGAATTCCAACACCTCAAATACGTTAAACCTAAAGATGTACATTCTTCACCATGAGTACACACTTTAAGCCTAAAGGTACTGTTCTTGTACCAACGTCTGGACCGTGCCGAATCGGGGGATCTCATTGGCCGATTTTATTCGGTTTCAACCAAACTTGATTAACACGTGTTGGGTACGGTGGAGTAAAACGGATGTTGCACATTACAAATAATGCTACTCGGGGAGTTACCGCACTATGATAACTACTATATAATAGTTGAAAGGATCCTATGAGAGTTTGAGTTTGGTTACCGATATCCGTGCTGAAAAATGATACTTGATATCAATTAGATATTGTAGTTAATATGTAAATTATTTTTACAAAGGCATCAAAAGTCAATAATACGATAGATGTATTAACTAAGCACGAAATGCACGTGGTCTGTATATGGTGCGGCGATAGCGGAATAGTATTTTGATGATAACTCCCTATGTTCATATTGTACTTAAATACGTAAAATTTTAGCGCGCTTAAATGTTTTTCAGTTTTACTGATCGTCCTTTTGCAAAAAAATTTAACAAATGTCGACTTGAATTCAAAACGTTGGCATACGTTGTCACGCTCAGACAAAAAACGTATTAACAAATTTTGAGACAGTACTGAAAAACAAACAGTGCAAAATTAATATTTCGCCAGTCTTTATATCATTTACGAGATAGCCTTTATTTCATTCGAGAGATCATAATTATGCACTATGAGCGAAACAAAGAATATTGTTTTACATTTATGGTATTTATGTAAAATAATTGTTTGGTTTACTATTTTCTGTTAATCTTTTTTATTGTGTTTACAAGGGAATCGCATGATATATATTATACCGGAAAATGATTTATCGGCATAAAATCCGAAAGCGGATCCGTGATACTGTGAGTAAGAAATGAATAATTCAACAGTCCATTATAACGCGGCAGGCGTTAAACCGATTGCATAAAAAATGATGCATAATAATTGCATATAACGTACATGCATATTCACGTATAATTACTAAAATGTAATGCATGATAAATAATTGATATTATTATGATTTACCATTCCCCTTTACAGATATGTACTACTTTTGCGTACACATTGCGCCGTGTTAGGGATTTACTCAAACGAATTAGAAAATACGTCGGAAATATTCGTCGTAATAATATTATGCAAATAAAAAATAAAATAAACTACCGTGATATGGAGCTCTATATTATAACTTTTTATATTTCGAGGAAGCGTGGAGTGTATTGGGTTTTTTCAATGAAGTTTTTATCTACTTATTGTACTTTCCGTAAAAACTTTTTCGCTGGCAGTTAATTTACAAAAGTTTCAAAGTATTAGAACTTTTTAGACCAGGAACTAAATACAGATATAATACAATGTAATATAATAATTCGGTAATTATGATTCTCGAGAATTGAACATAATTGAAGAAAAACATTTTATTGAAAAGTCGAAGGTCTGATTTATATAATGACTGTAGCAGCAACTACGATATTTTTTGATCTTGAATTTTTACGTTTCATACAAGTAGCGGAATAGATTGAAAAGGATAGATTTGAAGAGGCATTTGTGTATGATCGGAGAAAAACATTTCAGAAAGTTCGAATTGAGCAACGCGAAGACGCGATTTAATGTCTTTGCGGTTTCTAAACCTTTCAAAAGAGGAAATTCGGCGCGAGTAAAATAAATAAACGCACGACTCGGGGGGTGGGGGGAAACCTCGATCCGATATTATACATTTCACTATATGCGGTGTACCGGCGTTGCGTACCGTTTCATGGCTGAAGTAAGAAAAAAAACAATTCGATGTGGGGGGTGGAAATCAACATCTTTATAACTAAGATCTTTTAAAACGCAAAGAACCTATAAAAAGTATGACATAAATTAAGTGCACGAAATCATTTAGTTTTGCATATCAAAGCTCGATGTAAGTGCTTTATCGGTGTTTCAATGTCGATATGATTTTAAGGTCAAAACACCTAGATTTACCGCGCTGTAGTATATTCGTATACCATAGTCGTAGGAAAATGACAATAATTTATACGATATAAAGGTTCTCCGACTCGACCATATTTTTGTGATTGGCCAAAATCCGAAATTTCACACTTTGCCCAACCGTACGTGTAGTCGTTATATAGTGAATATAAAACTTTCGTAGATGATTGGACCCCATAACTACCCCCTCGTGCCCTAAGTAACCGTGCAGGTGTAATGTACTATATAGGTAATATAAGATAATGTACTGTATAGGTACATTACCTTTATATAAATGTAAATCGTGATGGTATATCCGGCTACAATTAAACTAAGCAAAAAAATCACGTTTGCTCAACACATGAAATTTTTGAATAATTTACACTAATATAATAAACAACACAGGGTTCGCCCAATCCAAAATAGTTAAGATCCTAACCAGAAATAACAAATTACGTACCTTAAAAGTGCCCAAGCAATAAGAAGAAGCAAGACTAAAATTACATCCATACAATCACGAGACCCTCGGACCACGAAAACAACAAATTTCAAAATAGACAGACCGGCAGGAGATCAGCTCGTGCAGCGTATAAAACGGCTCCGAATCGAGACCAAAGTCAGGCGTATCAAAGTCGTCCAGTGCAGAAGCTCTACCAACATATCATCGACCTCTTATAATTATCATGTTTTTTCTTTGTTGATTTGACTATAAAGTGTTAATAAAGCGTGATACCACAAAAGTATAACCTATTCACTTCTAGCATATTGATATCCGAGCATTTTTATATTGCTACTGCTGGTTCCAAACAATATTCGCATTTATAAATATACCGTTATAACGATAATCAACCGATGCGATTAAACGCGCTGAAAACACGACATTGCTTTTCCGGGTTGAATATTATAATATTATACGAGACGTATTTACCTATAAGTACGTTTGTATATCGTTCGCAAACAAAACGCACGGGCACTAAACGTGCCGAGTAATAACAACGCGTATAATATTTAATAATATTTATTTATTCCGCACGGAGAGGTTTAAAAAAATCAAAACTTTACGCCCGGCAAACGGTGGTGGTACGACATTTTCTTTCGTAATTTTTATATTCTATTGCTATCGATACTCGGCCATTAACCGTCGCCGGACATCGAACCTCGGTCTACCGGCACGCGCGAGGGTGGCGCCTGTGCGGTGCGATCTTTTCAACACGATTTTATTTATTTATTTTAAACGTTTTTTTTTTTTTTCGTCCATTATTTTACTGTGCTCCGATCGATTTGAGTGATAGTTTTCAGTCTTTTTCTGACGGGTTGCGATTTGTTGAAAGAAAAGGAAAAAAAAAACACGCGCGCGGTTATCGTTTGGAAACCTGCAATAACGAGTACGAATTGCGAACGCGAAAAAAGTGGGACTGAGCGGACGGAGGATTCTTCTCCCAATGGTATGGATTTGTAACGGATACGAGATAGCGTACCGGTTACCGGGTACATATCGGTAAGGAAAAAAAAAAGGAAAAAAGTTTAGTATACACTATACATGCACGCGCCGTGCATAATATATAGAAGCGCGATCCGAAGACGATCAATCTTCCATGGTACGTCCTACTTACGATACATTCGCTGACATTATATAATAATTTTATAGTTTCGTGCCCGTACAATAAAACACGTGATACGCGCATATATATACAGGGTTATTTGTATTTCATAAGATAGAACTCGGCCGAATCATGCATGTCTTGTTCGAATTATATTTTATGGAATACGTTTGTGTATATTATACTAGCAGCAAGACTATATTTTCCCATACGTGGATGGATAATCTGTACCAACTCTTGAGGACTATCCTTTGGCAGTATTAAAACTTTTGTTTTCCGAATGAGAAAGACATTTTTCTTTTTTTACGCAAATAATTATACATTGTATATCGAATTTTCGATGGAAAATAGAAAAACATTTTAACAGATTATTTCTTCCTCGTACGCAATCTATACTCAACAGGCACAAAAGTATACATCGTGTTAAATGCATTACGTATGCATATTATAATTTTTTTACAAATTAACAATACAAAATAAATATTCACAAATATCTTTTTATTTTCAATCATGAAAGAGCAGAAATCCGTTAACTTGACACTCCAGTTTGAAAAACTTTTTTTCTTATACGAGTATGTATTAATTGATTGTGTTGATTTACACTGGAGGGGCCAAGACGTTATGGGGTCACGGCATAATTTCCGTTTTTCCCGCCTGGTAGTATTGCCGGGTTTGGATGGGACTGCCGCATTTTGTATTTATGGGTTATCATTTGAGGTAAAACGGTTGTGAAATCAATTTACAATGCACTTTTGCTCCATCGTGAACAGATTTAATTTAATGTCGGAATGTGTTTTGTGGAATAAGAAACGAAAGGGTGGCATTTAGTAGTTGTCTAAGAGTTATATTTTGAATTTATTGAATTTTGTTAAGGTCAGATTTTTTGGCTTCATAATAATTTAAATTGCACATGAAAAGTGTGAAATTATAAATTAGAATATATTAGTATTTGTCGAGTGGGTAATGGGAAAACGATAAAGCCGACAAATATTTACTAACGATATAAATTAATATTAAACACACACATAGTATCTATTTTATGTGTACACTGTACACTGCAGGTATATATACGCACGAGTTAGGCAACTTCAAAGCTATATATATACATATAAAAAGGCAAAAAAAGAAATAAACAATTTTTAAATTATTTGTCAATTTAGCGCGCAAACTATAATTTAAATAAGTCCGAAAGTATTGGTCCAGATGTTAACAGTGTTTCCATCGACAATTCCAGAAAAATTCACTTAATATTTATTTGCGTGATGAATGATAAAAAAAATAAAAAGTGTTGTTATTTTAAAAACAAAAATTGATATTGCCACAGGATACCCTATAGGAGGTTCAAAACAGCAGAATAATACATAGATTCATTCCACAAATCAGTTTTCGAATAAGTGTACGAGTTAAGCATAAAAAAATGGGCCAACACATTTAAAAAATCACCTAGTATGAGGACACGCATGACGGACAGTAATATTGAACCGTTTACGTGCGTATTATTATGATTATGGTTGCGACGAGTCTGCGGTGGAAGCGAGTGGGACGTTTTGTATGAATAATTAATATATATACAATGGTCCGCGACGTTTTGTGCGTTTAGATTAGGTATATTTTATGGTCCGCGCGACCGGAAAGGCCAGATGATCTGCCATGAAACTGAGACAACCGTGTGTAATATGTATACTAAGTATTATGCGCTGTACCATGAATCAACTAAAATATCCTAGAAGTTTAACATTAAATCACTGGAAGAAATACATTTGTTAGTCGTAAGATTTTTAGAAACTGTTAAGTGTAACTTCTAAGACAAACATCTCTTGAACGTACCTCATTGTATTATGGATCAACAAAACTGGTAGTTTAACGTATTATGCAAGTTCCGAAACGGAAAATATAAAAATATTCAATTTCTAACGCAGCGATAAAATTAAATGCACTATTACTGCTTCTAACAGGTTCAAACTAATGAACAAAGAGAAAATATTTTATTATTATTTAACTTACTTAAAAATTAATTCAATGTTCTGCTGTTTTCTATCAAACGTTGCATAAGACATTTGATTTTTTTTTTTAAAACACAAAAATGAACAATTTTGAACCGCACCGCAATTACGTTTAATTTGTTGGTTCTGAACGCGATAATAAAGTGGAAAGGTATTTTTTGTGATTCTTATTCGTAAAAGAATCCCCATGTATTAGGGAGTTTGGTAAGTCCCTTCGCGAAACAAAGCAGGTATACGGTTACGTAAAAGTTCCGTCACGAACAAAAATATACCGGTACGTTAGCTCCGATACAAATAATAGTATACATATGAAATTTCCACCGTTTTGATAAAATAAAATGTATTCATTTCTGAACCACACAAACAGTTAATGTATTATTATTAATATTATGATTATTATTGTTATAATTTATGTACTTTTAGATTCAATATTAAAATTCGATTAAAAATTGTATAAGAAATTAAAAACGTTTTTATAAAACGGAAAAACAAATAAATTTTAATCACACCAACTATGTATGATACGTTAATTAAGTTGTCAGCCCTATGTGGTAATGTGGTGAAAATTTGTATTTGTTATAATTTATATTCGAGTAGGAATTTATATACGTATATTATCATCGTTAAAAACATGACTTTGTCGAAACAATTAATTCATTGAGTAGAAAAAAAAATGTATTTCTTCGTGTCGGAACTTACGTACGCTAATGGATGATCTTTACCCACTCGTATATCTCGTGTAACCTAAATTCGGCCCCGGGGACACGATTCGGACCGACCGGGCATATTTTTGTCGCGTCTTACCAGCACAGGTCGAACAACTTCGCGTCTTCCGACCGGTTGACGTTCATCTCTTCGCGGACCAGCGACATGAACCTGTCCGCACACGCGTCCCAGTCCGAGTTGATCGCCCGGTAACAGTCCGTGTACTTCAAGTAATCTGCAACAAGCGACGAACACGATGAGTTGTATAAAACAAAGTCGATTGCAGCAGTCGGCACTTCCCGCTTTTGCACGGTATTGTAATAGAATGCGTGCAAGTGCTTACGGTCTCGTGAAATCCTCAACGCTAATTAACTAGCTATATTTGTACGCTCACGGCGCACAGACGTAGAGAAAAGTAAAGAAAAAAAAAAAAGGTGTCGCCCCCAGCCCTCCGGTGACGGTTTGATTAAGGTGAGTGAAAAAAAAACAACAATTCATTGACTAACCGAAAGAAACGACACATATTACGTCATCATATTACATCTCCCGATTATGTATGCACTTCATGTCCTGTGTAAACTATTTCAATTCACGTGAAATGCTGTTTAAATTGAAACAGATATAATAGACATTATGAGCCCCCACACGAGCTTGTACAGTGGAGCCCATTATACATATTACGTATACGTTATGCAATTTTGTAACGTTGTGTAACAGACAAATATTGTGAGGTAGAGATTATTGAATTGAAACCGAAACTGAAAATTGATCTTTAAATTCGGGAAATCGATTATTTTTATATATGTATAAAGAAAAAACGGGTAAGACTAAGGAGTGACAAACAGGGGTGGACGGATGATATTGCTATACATATTTTAAACTTGAAACCAATTATGTACACCACTGCTGCGCCCCAAAAACAATTCTGAGCGAAACAGGTCGGGTGGATCGGTCTATATTTCATATACGTAGTTTGCACTCGGCCCACATCCGTGGCAGTGAGCGGGGAAATGAGCATGACAATGGGCAGCGCGAGTATGTAAACACGTCACTCGCGCTGATCAACGATGATCAAAAAATGATGCTCGCACTGACGTTGCCCGACGTTTCCGTCAAGAGCGGCAAACTGAGCAGCGCGAGCAGCAACATAACCGACAATGCGAGCGCGAGCACGTGATTACATTCTGTTGTATACGAATTCAGTTACCACATAGTGCGTGAAGGAGAACGTTGTAGAGCGTAATTTTTGCGAATTTCATTGTAAATTTTCTGTATAAAAATTAATATGATATCTAACTAAATATATATACGAGTACAATTATATTAAGTTCATAATCGACCTCGCTCAATGGAGAGTACTGAAATAATTGCAGCCTCTGCACTCTGTCTGTATTGATCCTCGCCTCGACTTCATTATTTGTTCCCACAAATCTCTCCATAATTTCATACGCAAACCATATTGGCTGAAACACGTCGTCAGTGCCCGTTCCAGATTTAATGGACGCTCTTTTCTTTTTTAATAAATGCCTAAACGTAGCCATAAGTGACTTTTATTTCGGCTTTTAATTCCTCTAAGGCCGAGCGCCCACCAAACTGACGTGACGTGTGGCGTGGCAAGTGAAGTAGTAAGTAGCATGCATCTAGCACGCTATTTTGTATCAAAGCAATGTAATTATTAGATTTAACGCCATCTAAAGTGATAGGACAGTGATATGACAAACTACATGTTATTTCGGTGTCATTCAAATGCAGCGTGTTCCATATTTTGCCACGTGTTACGTGTTTTTACCGACTAGAGTGACAAGTCTTTTGGAAAATATTGTTATTTTATTAATTATTTTATTAATTTTCTAACTTTTCTTTTCTTAATTTTCTCAGTTAAAAATGAAAGACGATCCAGATTTTAACATACATTTTGTTAGTGTAATTGAAGAACATCCTTGTATTTATGACCATAGTATTTTTGACTACAGTAATAGAAATGTAATCGACAATGTCTTTTTTTATTATTTGTGTTATTAACATTGATTAAATTTATTAAAGCCAAAAAACTTTCGTCATCCGATGAAGAATAAGACATATTGACAACTGGTGTTACTAGTTTCTAGATACATAGGTAGGCGTTGTGTCACACCATTCGTCATTTTGTTGTTACGTGTTTGCTATATCACTTGCCACGCCACACGTCACGTTACTTTGGTGGGCGCTCGGCCTAATGGAAATGTTATCCATACTTAAACTAATGTTTTTCCAGGAATCATGCACTTTATGCTTTAATAGTATAGTAAAACGTGTAGTGAAATTAGAAAACGAGCACAAAAGTAAAAAAAATACTTAAACATAATATATAAATAAATAAATATATAAAAATATAGTAAATGGTTTATAAATTGTATATAATAATACGCTCTTTTACGCACGTGTGGCTATAATTAGCAGGGCAATGTAAACACTCAATGCCGTCGACGCTGTCACAGAAGTATTTTGAGGGGTAAACACGGCAGCGCGAGTAGCAATGGTAGCTGAATGTAAACGAGGTATTAAGATTGTCAATATAGTGGCAAACCCAAATATTTTAATAGGGTAGGTATAACTTTTGATCGTAAATGTCAAGTGCGCTTATAAACAGCGAAAATGATGAAATGTCTACAAAACGCTTGTCTAAAGTACTATCTGCATAATATATAGTCTAATGAAGTAGTGCGGGACAAAGTACAGTAGGTGGTGCCGACTTTGCAACATTTTGCAATCGTTTCTTTCAATTATTTGGAAAACTGTCGTGAACTCTAAAAAAATGGCCCACCTCCTAGCACCAACTAGACATAATAAGAAACCTTCCGTTATTGTGATAATCGCGGAGCAATCCTTCTGTTAGAAATCACGTACATAGGTATGAAAACACACACACACACACACACACGTGTTATGGTAAAATTAATAATTTAATTTAGGTTTCTCTGAATTTGCTGCGGCCACACTCCGTGGTGTGATTTATGCGTGGTAGCCAGTTTGAAAGTTTTTCGCTTTGAAAGTTCACTTTGAATTTGTCCGTACGTGTACACCGTACACGAGTACGGCGATACTTACACACTATACGCGTTATACCTAGTATAATTTAAAAACAAAAGGGTTCCGCCGAGCAGCGAGGACTTTTTTATCGTCGCATTACATTTTCGCAGCGCCGTGTTATTATTCGTTCCTTTTTCGAAACGCGCGCGCCTGAAGTTATATACTACGTATACGAAAATGTCGATTTAGAATTTTATCTTGAATGTAATTTATATGGAAATAGACTTTGCTCTGGTCGTTTCGTCGTCCTATAGAAACTAGAAAGCGTCCTGCTGCGTGTTACGTAACGCTACGGCGGCGGCGTTCGACGAGCGCCTCGATGGATAATGATAATACACAATATTGTGTATGTACGTACTGTATTGTGTGGGTGTGTGTACATTCATTGTGTTACTTAGTAAGTAATACTTACATAAGGTGTACTATATAGGGGACGAACAAGCTATATGGCTTATCGCGCGCGTCCTCTTATCCACGCGTTAGTTATTACACCGCACTATATAGTATATGACCGTCTCAAAGGAACTATTATTATTATTACTATACTCGTAATTATTATTAATTAAATGTAAGTTTCTAGCGTTGTTTGACGTTATCGTTATTTCGGTGCGGCGACGAAAAAAATTTTAGACACAAACATTTATCGTATATATAATTTTATATATTTTTTTTTTTTTTTACAAGATATATACAATTTGTACCCTTGGGCACAATAAGAATATGTGATAAAATATATAATTTGTACATGAAAACGTGAGGGAAGAAGCCATCCTGTGAAAGCAGTGCTTTCAAAGCACTACCTATTTGTTTATTAATAATTTAATTAAATAATTTAATTATTCATTGAGTAAATCTCGACACCAATTTCTTTTCAGTCGTCGTGAGGGATTGCCTGGAATTGTGCGAGAAGCTAAATTAGATATAAGGGAATTAGGATGATATGGAAGTCTGTTATAGAATCTTTTGTAATATGTTACTGCTTCAGCGTAGACTGTTTTAATATTTAAATCAGTGTGCAGAGTGAAGTTGGAGACGTATGGTGGAGCATTGGTGATTAATCTTAAGATTATATTTTGAGCGGTTTGAATTTTGTTTACATTAGTTATTTTTGCATTGCCCCATAGCTGTAGGCCATAAGTCCACTTGGGCTTGATTAATGATTTATATATGAGAAGTTTGGTATTTAATTTAGTGTGTTTATTAGATATTAGTGTTTTAATTGAGCGTAGTCGTTTAGGGTGAGTTTCTTAGTTCTGATATGAAGTCCCCAGGTAAGGCGACGTTCAAAGGTTAGGCCTAAATACTTAACCGAATGGGATGAAGGTATTCATATGTTACTAAGGGAGACGAAGAGTGAAAGTAGTGTGTATGGATTTTGATTGGTTGACTTGAACTCGCCATTTTTCATACCAGACAGACATTAGGTCAAGGTGGTTAAGACTTAAAGAAGCAGTGTGTGGGTCTTTTCATGTACTGATATGATTGCCTTATCATCCGCAAATTCAGCTACAGATGTTGTTGGAGAGATAGGTTGGTCTGTTGCATATACATTATACAGTATTGGTGAAAGAATACCACCTTGAGGGACTCCTGCGCTAATTTTTTCAATATTTGAAAAGGAAGAGCCAAACTTGACTTGGAAATGACGATCCGTAAGGTAAGATTTAATGAATAAGAAATATGTTGGGGGAAGAAAAGCTTTTAGTTTATAAAGCAGCCCTTCATGCCAAACCCTATCGAAGGCTTGAGAGACATCAAGAAACACGCACGAGCAGTATTTTTTCTTTTCAAGAGAGAACGAAATGGCATCGACTTTATTATCGGTAATAGCATTTAATAGAAATCTCATAACTTTAGGAAAATTTATTTTTCGTTTGCAAGACTTAGATCATTAAAAGTTCAAACCGACTGATTATAAAACTTGGTTCTACTATTATATTGACCATATTTAGATGTATAAACTTTCTCAATCGACCTCTTTCATTCAGAGTTGTTTTTCGAGAGTTTTTTTAAAAGACCTATCCCGATATATTACCGGACAGTGGAGTCTCACCAGGTCGAGAAGTTCGCTCGTCTTGTTTTTTTAGAGTTTGCGTAACAACCGCGTGCCTGTCTGAGTGGATCACACCTCCTCACGGCCGACGTGCTCGGAATGACGAAACAACGTGCGAAGTAAAAATGCGTTCTTACCGCGATTTCAAGTAAATCCATTAAACATTTCGAGTAACAAATTTCAATTTTTTAATAAAATTTGAACACGCGTCGATTAAATTTTTCCTTTTCAATAATGCGCTTTTAACAATAGTTTTTTTTTTGTTCGCATTGACCTTCTTCTTCTTTTTAACAGCTTAGCGGACCATGTAGGTCCATCGCTGCCACCATTATTTCACTCCATCGGGCCTTATCATTCGCATCTTCAATTTTTACGTTATCATGGATCATTTTTAGATATTTTACTATTACATCCTTCCATCTTGTTCGGGGTCTTCCTACACGTCTTTTCCCCACAATTATTCCTTCTGTAACTCGTTTTATAGTTTTCCCCTCTGCCCTCCAAACATGTCCAGCCTATTCTATCCTCTTGCTTCTGCTATACGATAATATATTTGGTCTTCCATATAAATTCTGTAGGTCATTGTTATGTCTTCTTTCGTATGTTCTCGTTTCTATATTGTAAATTGGGCCATATATTTTTCTGAGCACTTTTCTTTCTGTTGTACATAACTTAGCGTAATCACCTTTCGTAGTAGCCCATGTCTCACATCCATATGTCAACACGGGTCTCAAGTAACTTGTGTATAGAGTTACCTTCGATTCTCTTGATAATATGATAACATCGGTTGGCGCTAGCTACCCGTTCTTTTATTTCTTCATGTACGTTGTTTTTGCTGTTTATGTTTATACCTAAATATTTAAACGCCTCTACCTCTTCTTTTTCATTGACCTTATCTACAATAATAATAAACATTTTTCTCGACGACTATTCATGCGCTGGTCTGCAGCTAAGTTTTATACGGAATGTTTGTGTTAAACGCGTTGTATTATCTACATTTTTGTTCGACCTTCAATATAATTATAATGCTAAATCATATTCACTACGTTTGCATTTATATTTCCTAGTGTGATGAATATAATTGTTTTCTTTCCATAAAACTGTCGTCGAATCAAGCATGAAGCATTAAATATAAATGAATAATAAATACATGTTACAGAAGTGCATGTCAAAGCTGATCTAAATAATATTGTTTCGAAGAGACACAAGTATTATAAGTTGTCACGAATCAATAGGATCACGTTAAAGCATTGTTTTTCTTTGTACATTTTTGAAGTAAACTAATCGCCTCCTTTTGTATACTGCGATAAGATAACAAGATGTTCTTCAGAATAATGGTCGGTTTGAAAAAAATAACGAATCGGTATAATTTTTCATAAATACATAAACACACTATGGATTATTTTTCTCGGTAAAACCATAGAATACGGGCAATATACATGAGGTTTTGGAATTATAAATGTATTAATACCGTTTACCTTGTTTCCCTCTATTCGGTCCGGGCAGATTTAACGCGTACTTTGTTATTTGTAAATTTAAGAGTAACGATAAATCACTGTACTCGAAAAACGATTCCGAACAGAACTTTGGTTTCATATAATACTGCAGTATCTATCTATACAAGTCGTACGTTTCATTTTAAATTTTAAGTGCTCATAAAAACAGTTTACGAGTGTTTTTATATTTAGAAAACAATGTATAATAGCATGCAGGGATTTTTTTTTATAGTATGCCGTTCCGGCAGATTTTTTTTAATTTATAAAATACAAACCGGACCGTTAAACTTTGAATTAATTTTTAACTTTTCGAAATGTAAATCACTAAATTTTAAATTAAAAATTGCAGTTTATTGAATATTAAAGATTTACGCGCTCGATGGCTAAAATTTGATCGATACGTATAACACTGAAACACATAACTGAAATAAATTATCGTTGAAAATGTTTTTTCAAGTTCGGGTAACGGCATTATGAGAAGGCAGTTTTTGGCGAATAAAATACGGAAGCATCCCAAAACTGACCTTTTTAAAGTGGCATCTGCATCGAATTTCTAATCGATAGACATATTGCCCCGGGGTCCGTACGGAAAGTTTGAAAAACTTCTATACAAAAACCTGTTTACAGACTGTAACAGAAAACCGAAAACAATGTATATTGTAAAGCCAATTTATACAGAGTATCCCCCCGGGTCTTACACAGAACGATATTTACCGTGTTAATAGACATAATCAAATTCTGTTTTTTTTTTTATTTACTACTGGTGGGGCTAAAAATATTTCGTCGGCAAAAGAGTTTTGTAAATATACATTTTTTATTTTATAACTTTTTTAAAATTCGTAAACCTTATAGGGCTTATTATTATACTGAACATTTTGTTGCTTCAACTTTCAATTGACATTAAATTCTTGATTTTAATCATTTTTTTTCGATTAGCAAGATAATAATGTGCTGTTTACACAAAAGTATTGAATAAATTGTTAATTTTCTATTATTTTATAAAAAAAATAAGAATCCCTGGGTAAAAAATATTTCTTTTTGGCAATAGTTTGGTAAATTAAATTTTTTTATTAAAAAATTAACTGTTTATTTTATAATTTTGTGTAAATAATACACAACTTTCTTATTGACTAAAAAAATGATTAAAACCGAGAATTTAATAAACATTTTAAGTTGAACCGAGAAAATGTTCAGAAAAATAATATAATATTGGTATAATGTATTATTATGTACTTACAAAATCAACGACCTGTGATTTGGACTGAATTGAATTGTCTCGAAAATGTAATTACAATTACTGCGCGTCCACTACAATAACTTGTAGAGTAACACTTAACCCATCACGTATTTAACATAATATCCTATATATATAAAAATAAGTGTACATTTTGAATACATTTTATAACTCAAGATCCACCTAACCGATTTCTAAAAAAATTTCAGAGCATATTAGAATTGGTATGTAGACAGTTTCTTTGAAGTTTGTACGCTGTGAGATAAGTAATTTAGGAGTTAAGGCCTCTTAAGTGAACAATATTAATCATACACGCGCGCACGATATTCAAAAATTTTTGTTTTTCCATGGAGAGATATACTCGTACACTCTTTGTGGTTATTTTTTATTATTTGTTTCCGTGGCACGCGCGTCTATGGCATTAAAAGTTACGTTTTACGTAAAATTACGTACATGTAAAATATAATTTTTTCTTTCTTTACAGTGAAATAAAATTTGTATAAAATTTGTTTTCAGTGCGGTGTTTATTCGTGTGTTTTTTTTGTCGCATTTTAATAAGATTGTGAAATTCATATTGTTTTTTTAGTGACAAAAAGTTAAAATTGCAGTACGGCTCATTGCAGTACATTGAAAGCATTTGGACATTCGCTGTATTGAATCCATCGGTATGTGTGATTTTTGTTGTTGTTGTAGTCAGTGTTTTTTAATACGTTGGATTGTAAAATTCATATTGTTTTTTTTACGATGGAAATAATTCAATTGTTTTTTTTCATTTTTTTTTCATCAAATCGTGTGCCACATTCGATTTCATTATCGCATTGCGCAGTAATCGTTCGGCTCATTGCAGTACATTGAAAGCATTTATTGAATAAAATTAAGATTGAGAAAAATGTAATATTAAGAAAACAATTATTAAATAATAATTAATTTATAGAAAATTTAATAAAATTGAGAATTTTTAAATGATTGTGTTTTCATTTCCCAAATAATAATAACATTTTTCGAATTTTGAAGTTAATCTGCAGATCGGTTTTCGGAGCAATTGTTGGAAATCGGAAAATGCATAGTTCGAATCGATAGCACAAACGGTTTAATTAGTTTGCCAAACAATTTTTGTACAATTCTCCAATCAAAAGAAGAATCGATTGAACGAGTGTCTCCGAATATTGTCCAAAATCACAGGAATCACAATAAAGTTGGTTGGGTGAACGTGCAATTCTGTCACCAAAAAATGTGCATGTCAATGCTATCAATTATCTCGTCCAAGAAAAACTGCCCGGTGCAGTGACATCATACAAATCTGTTGATAGCGCATTGAATGAAGATGATGCAGTCAACTATCCATTTGACTTTTTGAATTCGTCGGAACCGTCTGGTGTGCCGCCGCATTGCTCGAATTTGAAGGTCGGCTCGTCAATTTTTTTACTACGGAATTTGAATGCATCAAAACTGTGCAACGGCACAAGATTCGCTGTAAAAAGATTGATGCCGAATTTAATCGAAGCCACGATATTGACCGGCAAAGCGAAGGGGGAAGTTGTACTCATCCCACGTATTCCTCTGATACCAACAGACATGCCATTTGAATTCAAACGATTGCAATTCCCCGTGCGCCTATCATTCGCCAAGTCCACCAATAAGGCACAAGGACAAACGTTCCTAAGTATGCGGTTTGAATTTGGAGGAGCCGTGTTTTACTACACGTGGCCTGTTCAAGAGTTGGCATTTCAAATTGTTTATCTATGTACGCCCCAAATGGACAAACAAAGAATATCGTTTACCCAAAAGTGTTGGATTGATCATAAAGAATTTGGAAAAAAAAAATGATTTTCTAGGAAAGTTTTTGGTGCCCAGAAGCGCACAGAGGCCGGCTATTAATCATTATAAAACTAACTCTAACTGTACAACCTACGCGCTATTATTTTCGTTTGAAAATGCACGTCGTTTATTTGAGGAATGTGGCTATGGGACGGAACAAATAAAGAAGGTAAATAATAAACATCTGATTTGAGAATTTCATTTAGAGAAAACAATAAATGCACACGAACGAAGCCGGGTTATTCAGCTAGTACAATATATTTATCGAAAAACAAATCAAGTGTAATTTTTTTTTTGTGTAAACGTGTTGGCCATTTCATTTCCCGTTATTCACCAACTGTACCCGTGTAGTTTCATGTATTTCAATGATTGAACTACGCATCGTAGGTATATACACAACGATATGTGCATTTCAAACGTATTTTTATTTATTACTTATTCGTTAACGAACCGACATCGATTCGATATTCCTTGCACAGAGATATTTCGGTGATTAATAATAACCAGAGCTCTTGCGGTAGTGTGCACGCAAAATTATGACTAGCGTTAAGAGCGGTAGCTACGCACAAATCCACACAATTTGTCAAACACATCTGTCCGATACGAACAATTATTAATAAACATACGTTTGAGTTTCATCGTGTGAGCGTTTATCAGTATAGTGGGTAGAAAATGTATTATGTGAACGTTGAAAAAATTATTTTATTGAAAAAATTCGCTTGAAAAAATATATAAAATTCAAGTTTTTTTTGTTTTTTTATTTAAGCTTTGTTTAACAATTAGTTTCGACACTTATGTGACATAAATACAAGATACTTAATAGCTATTTATAATAAGAAAGTAATGAAAAAAGAAAAAAAAAAGAAATAAATAAAAAAGGAAAGAAAATCTGATTATAGTAAAAAGCCTGTATGATTGAAAAAAGATAAAATGTACAATATTATATTTTTTTGTTGGGTTGAAAGGACATTTTTGGTTTCGATAGGAATGTTGGAAAATTTTAAAAGGGAAAACAGTTGATCTCGTTGAGTTGATAGGCAGGGACAGGAGAAAATTAGATGGCTAATATCACAAACCAAAGGGTCATTGTGGAGTGAGCAGAGAGGAGAATCATTCAAAGATAGTTTGAAAGAATGGGAAGGGAGTAGTGTTTGGCCAAAACGAAGACGGGAGAACGACGATACACTTTTCCTGGAGAGATTAAGGTTGTGAAACCAGGGTAATGGTAGAATGGATGGGGATATATGTCTATACCATGTGGCGAAATGGGGTGGGAGTGATTCCCATTGTTTATTCCATAGATTGGTTATGCAGATTCTAAGACCGGGAATGAAGTCGGACCAAGGAATTTTGGAGCTCGAAAAATTCAAGTTAAATTACAGAATTAATATTGGAAAATATCAGCTGCGATAAAACCGTTGAAATACAGTGAAAACGAGTTCAAGTATCAGAACCGATGTAATATTAAAAGTTGCTGTGTAATTATTGTGTCGAATAATCAATATCTAGCTGTATATATTTAATTACTAATATTTATTTTATATGATTGAATAGGTGACATTTAATAAATTCATGAGATTCATTCGTATTGATAAGTAGAATAACAAATTTCATTTTTATAAATTTCAAATGAAATGTACTCCAAAACGAAGTCAACTTATCTATAAAACGTAATATAGGTACTATAGTACTCTACGCAAAGCGTATCTTATAATATGATCTTATTATCTCTCTCATTATATATTTTGATTAAAGTTTTTTTTTTAAGGCATGTCCAATTAATGTCCATGTAAGTAAATCGATAATTGTTTTATTTAAAGAATTTATCAAGAGTAATTCAATATTGCTTTTGTATATTCCTTTATATCTCAAAGTTATATTAGTGTTGACAAGTTCATTTTCCATTTTTTTTTTTTTTGATAATAATTGTAAAGAAAAAAATTAAATAATCATTGTTTTATCTTCTATTCTGTAATATGTATACAAACGTACATTTTAAAACTCTTTAAATCATTTTAAGCTTTAAAGAAAAGCACTTGGGACAGATACAGAATGCAAATGCAAAGTGTTTCGTCCTTTGTTATCCTCTATTCCTTTGACTGGAAACATTTAGTGAGTGTTCAGGAAGTGAGACTGCATACATGGAACTTTGAATGGGTAAACACTGCGGGCCGGGTACTTTATGCTTTTGTCATATTATTTATACGAGTTAAATAGCACGAATGAATAGGCATATATTTTAAAAACGATACTGAGAAAAGGTCCGGTTGCTGTATGAAGTTTGATGTAAAATGAAAATTAACAACACTTTTATAGTCATTCCTATATGTAAAGTAATCTGTTAACGTGGTATTAAGATTTAAAACATTTTGAGTAAAAAAACGAATTTTACTAATTTTGTAGTAGCATTGAGTATAGAAAAAAAAATGTAATTTATTCAATAATTAATGGCTGTAGCAGGTACCTACTGCAGCAAGATCCGAATTGAAAATAATATTATGAGTTTTTTTATTTATTTAGTTTCCGATTTGTAGAGCCTATACCATTAAGTGAAAATGACGTGTACTTGAAATAATTATAATTTAAATTTCCCCCGGTAGGTAGACACTATGAGTGTTTATGTTAATGGACAATACGCATTTTATGCTATAATTATTATGAAATAAAATGGTGTAAATAAACTGTACGTAGAATTATAAAATAATTAAAAAAAAAACGGAATATTTTTTATTACGAGCAGAGAAAAAAAATTAAACCATGAAATGTAAAAACAAAAATAAATATTTTTTTTTTCAAGTTTGAACTTTTTATTATTTTGATAGATATTTGCTCAAAATATGTTCATAATTTCGCGTCGACCCAATAGAATAATAATGAAATAAAAATTATTTTTTATTCCAATGTACATTGATAATTCTTTGAAATACCGTGTTATATTTTTTAACGAAATCGATTTTTTCATTACGAAATAAGGAAAAACGCAATTACAGGAAAGCCGGGGGTAAACGAAATATCAATAAGCTGACAAATTCAGTTTAAAACGGGACGTATACGATAACGATAGAAGTCGAGATAGAACTTAATATCACAAACGCTACGCTACGCATCGCTGTCGTATTTTAAAGAACATTGATATGTGATCGAGGTGAAAAATTGTAAAATCCTAGCACATCAATAATAACTCATAATCTATTAGGATTATTATCACCTCATAGGCGTCTGCTTCGTTTACTATAACCAAATTCTTCAAAATAAATTTTCAAGGATTTCTTATGACGTATTAAATATTATGTTCTGTTCTTCGCATCTCGGTAACATTAATAACTCATAATCTGAAATATTTTATTTTTAGATTTAATTGTGTGCAGGGCTGACGTAGGTCGCAATCGCGTATTAATTATGTCTGTAGTCGTAATGAACCGATAATAATCAGACATCATCTCCCATTACCCTTAGTTTCTAGCAATCGAGGATCATTTTATCGTAATATCTACTCTATAATATTTAATATTGCACTTATTATTACACCGATGAAAACGTCTTGTCGTTTGTCGCCTCCTGTCTGTAACAATTTATAACTTGTAATATTTATCTCTCTTTTTATACTGTGAGCATATTCATCGGAACAGTACTTGTAATATTTATCTCTCTTTTTATACTGTGAGCATATTTATCGGAACAGTACCTATATTAAATTATAATATTAGCCATTAATTAGCTACTAACGATAACTTTTAATAATAATAATGATCATTCATATTATTCAAATATAATGTCAAGTTCTAATGAAAAGGTAAGTTTTTTTTTTATAATTATTTAAAATTATTTTAACCTAGGTAAAACGTATACTTAACTTGTTCTTAATAAAGTTTTATTTCATTTCAGGTTAATTAAAAAAACCTAAATGGGCAATTGTCATATTTTCTTCTAAGAATGATTATAGTATAGTTCCAATTAATTGGTTGATCGAAACAGAAACCGAGAAATAATTTCTCGCGGTACAATTGAATATTGTGATTGTTTTTCTACTAGGGTGACTAGTAGCGACATAAAAGATGCAATAGATCCAGGTGCATCTTGGAAACAATAAAAGATTAAAGTAGTTGGTGGTAACAAGACATATAGTAATTATCACTCGCTAAATGTAAGTATAACTGGGAAATAAATAAAAGGTAAAACTGGAATATTAGAATCAGTTACGGGAATGTAATTAGAAAACATTTCTGGAATAGAATTTAAAATGTTCCAAAATTATCTGTGGAATGGTTTTTTGGTAGGTTGTACAAGACGTTTCTGCAATGTTTTCGGAACTTCCAGGTAAGTTCCATGGGAACATTTCAATGTTTCTATGGAACAGTTTTTTTATATTACGGGAACTCAATTTTGCACAGTGGGTGATTTATGAGAAACAGCCTTTCTTTCGATTACTTCCACAACGATGCGTATAATTGAAAACAATGTAGTGTCTGTTTAAAAGACGACGGATATTATAGATGAAAAAAAATTTGCTCGTGATGTTTTCTTACCGGATATCTGAACAGCAGAATGTGAACGAATCAAACTTCAAAGTAACTAGGAAGCTAAAATTGTTTCAGCTATTACCAGAACAACAACGAATCATATTTTTGCGCGGTTACTAGAATATGATTACTTATAACAACTGTAACCACGTTTTATCTACTGTACGAGCTGCTCTGTGGTAACGCGAAATCGGTCAGAAAAAAATCATCAGTCGTACCCGTATCAAAAATAAAATTCGAGTAAAGAAAAAAACAGTTTTTCAAAGTACAAACTGGACGAAATTTCCCTTCCAGGTTTGTATACATCGGACTATCGGAGCAATCCGTTCGGTCGAAATCGTGTATACAGACACTAGAAAAAAACACACATCATGATAAGAAAAAAAAAAGGATTTCTATCCGATATTGAGCATTCTGCTGCTTCTGACGCACGTGGATCGATCGGTACGGCTAATCTATGACTTTGTATAGTTAAATTTGACTTAGTAACCGTTTAAGGGCCGCAGGAGGTGGGTAACCCGGTCAACGACGGTTATTTTATGTATAATGACGGTAGTGGTAGCTAAGAACAACCCTCAGACCACCTACTACGTTATTTATAATCTACTGTCATATTTATATTCGTTTTTGATGTAGTAAGTATATTTTTCTATTACTTTTCCTACGGGTCGTCTCTTCAATAACCACCGTTCCTACGGTGAAATAAAATATTTCCGGGGCAAACGGACTAATAAGAGACTGAGATGGGTTGGTTCAAAGATTTTATTTCATATCGAATTCGATTACGGGTCTTCATCTTCGTGATTGCTGTAACAGTCGGGGGCCGTGTGCTTTATTTCCCGATCATCGCTGATGATTTATCGCGCTAGCGCAGTGCGCAATTTATTTATACGCATGAAGTGATAATACTGAATTATTTTATTTGTTATCTTTACAATTATAGCAAGAATTCGTAAAAGAATAAAAAAATAATAAATAGACTCGAGAAGAAAAAAATTAAGCCCATTAAAGATTAGTAATTTACATACTACGAGTATAACAGGTAAAAAAATTAAAAGCTTTAAGACGCCGAGTTGAAATTTTGATTTTGTTTTATTGAAGTCTACATTCACTGGAAATGCACAGGAATTTACGCGACTGTTTGATGTTGACATCGTGATGATTGCTGCATATATAATTGATGTTGACCGTCAAACGGTTTTGATTAGGGCTTATCCCATAATTGTATTACGCGCATATTTCCGTTAATTTCACTGTTTACTGTTATAAAGCAATTACACGACTCAAAGAATTAGTGGTCACTGAAAATATATTTAAGTCTTATTAAGTGGCCGCGGTCGGGCGAATTATGGTATTAACATATAATTTATACAATAATTAAACCATCGGTCGGTTATACAAAACCACAATAAGTGATAACTAGAACGAGGAATTTGGAGAATTTGTATTTTTTTTTTCATAGTGTTCCAGGTCACGGCTTATAAAAAGCGTAAATAAATTCATACATTTTGGAGTTAACTATTTAAATATACAACTTTTTTGCATTTTCTTATGATATTCATGAATTAGCGCATCTTTTGTAATTTAATGTCAGTTTAAGGGCTTTTACATTTAGTTTTTGTTAATGCATATTTGACACTTTTAGAACATTAAGGTACATATATTTTTTGACTAAAGAAAATTAAAAAATATTTAACAATTAGAAAATATTAGTGAAAAGTGAAAAAGCGCTTTTAATTATTTTAAATAATAAATATGTTGATGAGTGTTTATACCAATTACTACAAGAAACAGATGCCTACAATTAAATACAATGATAATTTGTTTAATTGTAAATTATTTTTCGGTATGAAATAATTATTAGTTTAACTTTTACATTTTCAAGTAATTTTTAGTAACATTTTTATGGTTAAAAAGCAACTTTTCGTAGAACCATTGGTAACTTTTTAATGCTTTTATTGTATGCTTATAGTACATCATTTTCCTATCTTTAGTGATAACCATTGTTTTCGTTGTTATACGATCCAATTATTTTGGCACTATGGATAATATAAAATGTAGTGTTCATAACGTCTATAAAGTGAATTATAAACACAATTGCGTATACAAAATAATCCTGAAGTATTTCAACCTGTAGCATACCAACTATAATTTTATTATAAAATCCACCAATTAAGGCCACTATTTGTGCAGCATGTTTCGCATATTATTTATACAACTTTTATATAAGTTTTAAAATATTAATTACTCACAAAAAAGATAACAAATGATACATATTTTTAAATCAACATGGATTTTAATGAATATATACATAATTATTTGCCTTGGTTAAATGTGTTGTGTACCTGTACTTGGAATAAATCTATCAGAGAAACTTCATCTAATAATTTCCGTGATTTAAGGACCTATCATGCATGCGAAACGCGTAATGAATCTGCAACAACGATCACTTAACGAGGTTTATATCGCACTTGATCCACTGTGCATAAAATAAATAGACTTGTGAAACTAAAACTGAAAATACTTCACTAAACGGTGCACTCTATTTCACTTATAACTTAATCCAGACCTGTACAAAATAGTTCCACGGAATTTTTGAAATTTAACCATATTAATATATTTATAAATGCGATTTGATCTAAACGGCCATAAAAATAAAATACGAAACACAATTATTAAAAATCTGTAAGCTCAAATCAAATGTCGTAACATTCAAAGACGTTTTCAAAACTGGACACTGTCACGATTATTTTTGATTTGTTATTGAGTTTTAGGCAAAACGTAGAAGAAAACGTAATTGCGTTCATAAGTTTATTGAAATTAGTAAAATACGAGTACTTAGTTACTCAGGTTTTGTATTTTGTCGAAACCAATTTTTCTCAGAGATAGGCGTATCTCATAATACACATTTAATAAATTATTATATTGTTAAATAAATGTCAGGAATATCATACTATACATATATATTTTAGATATTCAGAGTAGAATGGCGCACATAATTTTAATAGTTTTAGAATTCTTGAATTTAGTATTATGAGTATATAATATATATTAGTAATTTGTTAACTCAAATTCTTTACCCAACAGTTTTCTGTTTCTCAACAATGCACCAATATTTGTACAACTATTTGTAAAGACCTGCTATCACCATTACTAAATCGTAAAATATTCTTAACTAAACGTTATGAAATGCTATATAACCTTTTTGAAATGCTTCGTCGTCGCATAGAAATTTAAACGTATATCTGGCTCCAATAACGTTATCGCTGATCAAATTCTTTTCGTCCGACGATAAGCATAAATTTGAAAACTCGTCCAAGCACTTCATGCCCATTTTGAATCCTCTGCGAAAACATATAAATCGTCGTAAGTAAATTAAAGTACACCGAAAAGGTGAGCAACATAAATGTCAACATTCCTATTTATACGTCCTACTATATTTTTGTCACACCGCCACGGTCTACGGCATCATTTCACGACGCCCGGCCAAGCGCGCCGACACCCAAACACAATTCCATGAGCTTTCCGGTAAATTTGTCCGCGTATCACCGCTAAAAGTTCGTAGCTAACAAATTACTTCACGGCGCGCCCTCGGAATGAACGCACTCAAAGAAACGGCTGGTCGGGGACGGTGCTATATTTTGCGAGGCCCTGGGCAAAGCGAAAGATATAATAGAGAAATGCTCGCCCGAATGAAAGCCGCCCCGACGGGACTACGTAAGAACTGGTGCCCGGGCGTCGAGTTCCTGGGGTCCTGCGACCGGGTTGGGTTATCGAACCATTATAGAACCTGTACAACGTAGACCAGTGTTTCCCAACCGGTGGTCCGTGGGCTAGTCATAGGTGGTCCGTGGTTCCATAGATTTTTTCTTCCCGGAATGGAACGAAGTTAACAGTGTTCAAAAAATAATTCGAAACCCTTTCTGTGCAAGAGTCGAAGAAGTTCCAGAATATCTTCAGGAAGCTGTCATCGAATTGCAAAATGACACTGACTGCAAAAATATGTTTGATTCTGGTATCAACCTTGAGGAATTTTGGAGCAGAAGCGCAACATTACATATTCAACTCCGAGAAATTGCCTTACGTTATTTACTGGTATTTTTAACTACGTATTTGTGTGAACAAGGATTTTCTAGTCTACTTGTAATCAAAAATAAACAGAGGAACCGCTTGGACGTAAGTGACGACATACGTTTAGCTATGAGCAACATTCATGCGAGAATTGAAAAACTGGTCAAACAAATGCAGTCACAAAAATCACATTAAGTAAAGTAAATTATTTAGTATAGTTAAGTATAATTATATATTAGTAAGTAAGTAATAAAATGTAAAGTAAAATAATAAAAATTAACATTTTTCGATGAATTTTGTGTATTCTTCTTAATGAGCAAAAAAAAAGGTCTTCCTAGTTTTCGTAAAATTGAGGTGGTCCGCGACCTATAAAATATTGTCGAAGTGGTCCGTGGTGGTAAAAAGGTTGGGAAACACTGACGTAGACGCACAGAAATCCACAGGTTGCTCACATGAACGGTGCAGTGCACGTCGCAGTGCATTTACGCATTGCTCGAAGATAAACAATCAATATTGTACTCTTATCACGCAGTAATGTGATGTTCACGCGCGGCGGCCACAGTGAAATGACGGGGGAACAATGTAGTGAAAAATCGATCGGTCGTAGAGTTGTACGATGCGATGTTACGCACGGTACCCATTTCAAAAACAGAACGAAACATCGTTTGTACGGGTACCACTTCAAAAGTCGAAAGCAGCAAAAGAAGATCACTTATCATATGGGGCGATGAGTTCGTATATATTTATCCATATCTCCCGCGCACACGCGTTTACACGCCGAATTTCGGAGTTGACATTTGACACTCGCGTCTGTATATACATTAAACATATTATGTAAATGAAATCCACTCGCATGATCTCGAGTGGAGTTCAATTCCCATGACGCGTGATTCCCATGTTGTGTGTGCATACTGCATAGGTATTAAATAATTAGCACTGACCTATATGTTAACCTATAACAGTACAATAATTTCTATCGGAACAACGGTCGTTTTTATTGAGCTTTAATTTTTACTGAGTTTTATCATACCCTTCAAATTTCATGTTTTTTTGTTGAACAGAATGTTCTTTACCGAACGAAAAAAAAATATGCAGCTATGTAAATGCTACAAGTCCCGGGCTTTGCTTTTTATTATTATATTATTTTACTTTACTATTTATACGTAAAAAATTCGGTTTGTTATCTCTTTATAACCCCTTAATAGTGAATTAGGGTGAAATCCAGATAATATTGTTGTTTTGGTATTTCCATATCCGTCCTTTGTAATTACAAATTCGATTCTGAAGACGTTGATAAAATGTAAAAATATGTTTATTCCTTTCGCCCTCTTAGGAGAGCATTGAGGTAAAATATTCTTCTCCCACCCCTATATTATTAAAGATGACCTAAATTTAAAAATTTCCAAGTCTAGTGATTTGATCTGGGCATTAATAAGTGAGTGTATCGGGCATCTTCTTGATTTTTACTTCAATCCAATCCACGCAATGATATTTTGATTAATTTTGCTAACATGTAAATAGTTCAACCCTTTATACAATCATAATTTATAATTACTTAATACCGAATTATTGAGTTAACATTCTTTGACTTTACTAAGACTATAACATTTTTGATTATTTAATTGAATAATTTGCAATCTTTGCATTAAATATTGAATATTGAATAATGTTCATCGATAGAATATAATATTAAAAATGAATATATAATTTGAGGTACATAAATATACTTATATTATATATATGTATATATAAGTAGCGTGGCATACATTTTTATGAGTTTTCGAACCCACTAAGTAATTACACGAATACTGATTTTATAAAATATATTTACAATTACCAAAAAACTTTACTATTTCTACTTTTTTTTTAAAATCTTAATAAGTTGAGCTCCATACGCATCGATTCTAATATTTCTTTACGCTTATATACCCATGATATATATTACTCAGTATAATATAATACAATTTACGTGAATCCACTTTTAATTAGATCCTCATGGGTAATTATAAAAAAAATAATAAAAAAATCGACCACCCAGGCCAGGTTTTTACTATATTTAAAGTTACAATCAATATTTCTAATAGTAATAATAATAATGTGCTTTCATTACTTGCAAACGATATCCACGTCGTCTTTGGATTTTGGTATACCGCTCATTTTAGTGTGATCCAAAAGGTTGGATACGTTCTTCAGACAAACGTCTAAACTGCTTTTACACAAGTCATCGTTTGTCGTATAATTTGTGCCTCCGTCTGAAAAATATGTCAAAATACGTCGTCATTCGCGATATCCAATTAAAGATTTCAAGCAAGTCTCATCCAAGTATACAATTTTTAAATGTTTTCCGTCTAAAGTTCAGTATACATATTAATAATATAAATGTTATAAATCGTAAAAAATTATAATAATTATAAAAGACCAAATGTATGCACAACAAACTTGTGCAATTTCATAGTATTATGGCATGTATACCATTCGCGAAATTCTAAAACGTAATTTTCAAATGTGCATTTATATAATGATTTATTCGTATAATACGGAATTAATTAATTCCGTAACCATATATTGTTTTCAGTTAGCCGCAGAACATTGAATGACACGATTATAATATTACAATAGGATACAAAGCACGTAGGAAATATTAAAATATTTGTACATATGATATAACGTTATAAGGACATTCGATGTTATATTCGATAATATGAAGCTACACGTGACGGTTAATTATTGAGGTTGGGAAACAAATTTGTCACGAAAAACATGATTCCTGCAGGTTTGTGTAAGTTAAATTAAAAGTATTGTTGTTTACCAAGTAAGTATTCTTGTTAGGTAAACAACATTTTGTCCAATGAAATAATGTCCACTGTGTACAATGCTTTGTACAATACAATTATTCAGTATGACCTTATAGTATGGTGCTGTTGTAAATACTGACATTGCAATTATACCCCTACCAATTAACAAAACCAACAGAAGTATAAGGATTTATCAAAAAAAGAAAGTTTTAAATGGCTCCACAGTTTTTGACTATAAAGATTTAAAAGTATTACTCGTCAGGTTTTTTGTGTAGACAATATTCCATATTTTTACCGTTTTTAGAAAGATATAGACTGATACAACCGATATCTTTCATTCGGAATCGTTTTCTCGACAGCAACGGTACGTCGGATTCAAGTTAAAAAGATCCATTCTCACCCGACCTAGAAGTTTCGTCCGTGTTTTAAATTGTAATTTTTATTTCAATATTAGAAAGGACATATTATATGTATGCGATTCAGAGCAATAATGTTAATTTTTAATCTATTGTAATAATTATAATAACTAATTCATCCCGCCACGAGCATAGTTTCTAGGGGTAAATTAATTCGAATGCAATAAATTGTATTTAATTATAAAAAAAAAATATATATATGATTCAAATGTGTTTACTTTTAATAATATACGTTGGTAGGTATTTATTGTTACTAAAAATTGTCGCCAAATGAAAGTTATTAAAAGAGATGATTGGTCGAGTAATATTGATATTGCATATAAAACAATTTGAGTTATTTACATTTTAGGATAATAATATAATCCGATAATAATGTTGATTATGTTAATGCATATTGCTCGTCTCATTTTTTTATACCGCCATTATTATGCGTAGTTTACCGATAATAATCATTGAAAAACACTGAATAATACAAATTTAAATACTCACTAATAAACAATGGAAATGTTTACCGAATAATTTAGTTTTGAACCGAAGTGTAAAATAATTGAAAAAAAAAACACGATCAAAATGGGCTTAATTATTATTTATATCAAATAATTACAACCTCGTGTGTTTTTTTTTTTTTGCTGTCGTTTTGGTACTTGAAAAGAGCTTATAGTGAATGACAACGTGCCACCATAACGATTTTGACTGTTTAAAAATAATATTCCATAAAAAATATTATCACCCTCGTACACTAAATACGTATATTATTATTTCTACTGCCCATTTGTTAGTGGATTTCATGCACAAATGAAAAAACGGGAAATATATTATGATAGATTATACCTTCCGCGATTACCGATTGATGAACAGTGAAGGGCAGTATTTAGGGGTGCAGATTTCTGGAGAATGGCAAGCTTATCTTATATTCGGTTTGTTGATCTTAACGTATCTTATTTTTCTTTTAGGTTGCCCGAGAACGGAAAATCCCTAAATACAGCCATTGAACAGAGAATTGCTTCTGATCGACAGTATGAGTGATCGGTGGTTCTATTTTTCGGCTCATTGGTATATAATATTTATATAACTGGGTCACCAGTTAATATAGTTTCCCAGGGCCACACAAAGAATCCGGAAAATTCTCGCGGGCCGTCAAAGTTCAATGTACACTTGTTTATCATTTTGACATTTTATAATATCATTATAGAAACACTGACAGGGCCAAACACCCGTTTTTTTTATCAATCGCTGCCGTCGGTTACACTTAAAATTGTGTAACAATAAGAAATTAACTAGAATTACAGCAGCCACGCTGCTATGAGAACGCGCATTAAATATTTAAACGATCGGATTCTTCCCCCACAGTAGTCTGCGGGCCATTTGAAATCCATCCGTCTGTGGGCTTCCATCTGGTTAGGTCAGGTTATATTATACATGTAGTTATATATCGGCACTCCTTTGTAGAGTTTCAGATTGTCATTACAGAATACGCGGGATCCGTTTACCGCGTTGATGATCACTGAGAACATAGACCTCGTGCTCAGACAAGAACAATACAGTTGAGGCGTTTTAATAACATTTCCAGTTGACCAAACTTAAGTGCTAAGTGTTATGAAACTCAATTCTGGACGAAGGTCTAATTGTAATATGGTAAAATTAAAAGTAAATATTCATTATGCTTACGAAAACAATAAGCGAAATTATATATATGTAATATATATGTACATGTATTATACAATCAAACATTTAAACGTCTCCGGTAAGAACACGACGGTTAAACTTAAACGAGTAGCGTCCGTAATGGTCTCGCTTTAATTGAAATCCATCCGTATCCGTACCGTTACGATGATTTGTACCGACCGAAACGATTGCCGTTCTATTTAAGCCGTAATTGATTATCTATCCGTCATGTAGTATTATGCTGTCGCGACTGTTATCTTTCGTCGGAGAAATAAACAGGCACTGTACGGTCCATTATTAAGGGGATTAGGATCGGCGATTTCCCGTCTCCGTCCTTCACGCACAGCGATTTAGATGTGTTTTCATTTAAACGACCGATCTAGCGGTGTGATAACAGTATAAAACGTCTAAGAACAGGTGCGATTTGTCGTCCGAAGATCGACTTCCTCGGTTTCTTCATCTCGTTTCCCTAATTCTCACAATATAGAACTACAAATGTATCGGAAACCTGGAAATCAACAAAAGTTAATACTCACGTTAAGACGTTAGAAAAAAAAAATGTAGTAAAGGTCACCTTAAGAAAGACTTAACGACGAGTCCAAATATGTTTTACCATACTAGAAGTCCAGAACGCGAGTATGGACTAGGTATTTAAACGGTTATTTTTAATAAATTATACCTTGTATTATTATTTTATGTAATTATAATCAATATCCCGTACACATAAAATTCAAATACCACTCACTTCACTGATCGCTACGTCATGTCAAAAAATTCATAACGTATGAACTTGAAATTTGACATATGCTGGTTCCTCTAATACACTTTATGTGAAATGAGAAGGTATTTTAAAAATGTTTGACCCCGGACAAGACTGTTCCGTGCGAAGCTGGGTGATTCAGCCAGCACTATTACAGCACTTTTATACCGATTCATTTTGAAATGTTGAATAAATGTAGTACCCTATAATATGTATAGGCGCACTACGAGAGTATTTTTTGAAAATCGCATTTTTGAATGTAGTAACAGTTTTAGGCTCTGAACTGGATTTATACATTTTTCTAGAAAATATTTTATCTTGTTCAATTTTTTGTTTTTACAATAAATTTTTGATCGGGGAATATGTACTATATTATATGGAATCATTTAAATACAAATGGTTATTATAATTAGAAAATATGACAGATATTACGGAACGTTCTCAGTTTTCAATCAATATTTTTTTTTACACTGAAATAGCAATTTTCGCTCTGGTCTAAAATAGTAAAATACTAAAATGTCTCCTGGGCAAGACCGGTTAGCACGAACGCATTTGCATTTAGTCTCAATGATAACACAATATTTATCACTGCGACAAAAATTCACTAACCGGCCACCTGGAAACTGCTCAAAAACCGGTGGAGTACTTGTAATAGCAGACAATACAGTAAACACATTATTCTCGTCTCATATCGTAGCGCCGATCGATTACGTCGAACATAGTAATATATTGTATCGTTGCAGAGTTTGTTATTGTAAAGATTAATTTTGATTATGTTATGTTAGGTAATGTTTACTCTCCACGCCGGGTTCTCATATCACATCGTAAATCTTATTTTACGACGGCCGTTTTGATATATAGTGTCGATAGTCGGTTCATTTCGTTTTCTTACGTTTAACATTTAGCTCTAGGAGGTGATCATAATACGACCGACCGTAAATTATTTCCCTGCACTTTAGTTGGTCTACCGGACCATTTGCATGTTAATCGATTTGCTTCTGATTATCAGATTCATTACATTCTTTAAGTTTAATGACAACATAATTCATTCTTAAGACTAATTATTGAAATTGGGTTCAACCCAATAATGATATGCAATGCATGCAATGTAGACACTCATCAGCTGAACGACAAGTATTGATTTATAAAAGTTAAAAAATATTCAATAGGTGTTCTTAGGGAGATTAATTTTTCCTGTATATTGAAATTATCAGTACGAGAGTGGTCATCTTAAATGAATGAAGAGAAACTGAACTAAAATGATAAATCGGGCGTAAATCAACAGTATTCATAATATTTAGGCTGAGTACTTGTATAGTATTATCATGACATTGTGTTTGTGTTTTTAAGCAAAAAATGTATTAAGTCTAGTGTGATTCAAAGAAGCTTTAAAGATGAGTTGATTTTAAAAAATATTTACTAACTCTAGGAAATAGTGTACCGACTACTCTAAGACTCTATAGTCTATAGTTTAGTAAAATATTGTTAGACGACCGATAAATGTCCTAGGATAATATTAAGTTTAACAGCACGGTGACGTATGAGCATTTATTTTCAATAGTTTCTGAAATACCTATTTATTTTTCAACCAATGTTCTACGGAAACCAGATAGTGATTTATTATTATGTATTATCCAGTGTGATATCATACCGAGCGCATACCTATAAAAGAGCAGCGAATTGAAATTAACTTATAATTTTTGTCGTTGAAACTAATGCAGCTTCTATTAATGACATCAAGTAGTTTAAAAGCTGTATCTTTAGAACGAATTATATAATTATTATCAAACGTAAGTTTAGGGTCAAGGTATACACTAGAACTCTTAATTGAATTAGTTATTATAGGAAGCGCTTTGCCATTTATGACATAGTCAAACATAAATAACTTGACAAAAAAACATTATTAAATGCATAAAATATAATTTATTAAATACCATTTACTATTTCTTATAAAATCAATATAAAAAAAAAAAAAAATATAAAATAAAATATTTTTTTCCTGGGTACCCTACCTATTGTAAAAAACGTGGAAATATTTAATACCGGTTTCAATTTAAAAAATTATCATCAGGTACTAAAAGACATATTGCGTTCACGTGCGTATTTCTTCTATATTCGTTATCTATTTTCAGTACATAGCTTCAGATTAAGTATTCACAAATATTTCATTTGAGAATAATGGAGTTTTCAATATACGACAAGCGATTTTAGAGATGATTATAATGTATTTTCATCAATACGTTTTCATTTGAAATTATCTTATACAGTATAATATAAATCGGTATTATTTTGACAACGTGTTTAGAGCGTGTAATATTTTTATATTGCCTTAGATCAGTGGTTCCCAACCTTTTTTATTCCACGCCCCCTTTGTAGATTTTCGAAACTCTCGCGCCCCCCCCCCCCACTTATAATATATAAAATATGTATATCACTTTTTTGTGTACTTTACAAAGAAATTATAAAATATCCGAGATGAATTCAATTTAATAAAATTGAATTGATGATAATAATTATAAAATATAAATCATAGTAAGATAGTAAGTAATATAATATAATGCAATTTACGATTTATTAATGTGTAGGCTGGCAACACTTTTCTTTAGACAATTTTTTTATGTTTGGCTCAATGTTTGTTTATCAATATCTTTATTGATTATATTTATGTCTCTATATCAATACTCAATAACCGGTCGTTATTAATTTTTCATATTTTCTCTACATTTTAAAATAAAAATAATTTAATAAATAAAAACTGTATTTTGTAATGACTGCTTACGCCTCCCTAGAAATGTTTACACACCCCCCCCCCCGGTTGGGAAACACTGCCTTAGATCCTAGCTAAACGTTTTGATTTTATAATGAAATGTGTTTTTTTTGTGTGTGTGTGTGTGTGTGTGTGTGTGTGTGTGTGTGTGTGTGTGTGAGATTTTGTCGTATACGCCGATCGAAGTCGTACGTATAGACGTAAACACACACAACTAAATGAAACACTTGTCAGATATGAAATGTTCTACCGTAGCGATCGAGTCACACGACCACCACAGAAGAGCCTTTTATTCGTCGGTCTTGTACCTTCTTATACTAATCGCTTAACCTCATTAAATATGTTTATTGTTCGACTTCCTATTTTTTATAATCTTATTATGTGTTTTATTTCCTAATATTGTGTTGTCATTAATTATCTGAATTGCTTAGAAATGCATTATTTTACATGTGTAAATGCTTATGTAGCTACTATAGGTTACTTATGTACCTATAGTATACCTATAGTATATACCTATAGGTACTTATGTACCTACTTACTCGTATAACATTAATTCGATATTTTTAATATTGCCTAATACTACAATTTAGACCTGGAAAAGTGCTCTGATCAACACGATCGTGGGAAGTCAGAAATTTTGTACAGTTGTTACTTACTTTGAAAGAGTAATTTCTGAACTGTTTCTCGAATAATTGTGAAAAACAGAGAAAATATTGTAAAAAACTTCAACCGAAATCCACAATCATCTATTATATTTCGTGCGCACTATCCATTTGCTAATACTTCATGGATACGAGATTTTTTCGTTGAAGCTAATAAAACAAATTTTTACCGGAAACTCGTCAACAAACTGTACAAGCGTTTGAAAATCAAATGTTGATGACACTGGATATTTCAACGGATTTTGATTAGGTACACAAAAGCTAATTGTAACTATTATTTGGTTTTTATTTTATTAAAATTATTCGTAGCGACTTAAATTATTTACTTATATAAGTATTCAACTGATATTTCATAATTTTCGAAATTTTTGCAAAAGTTGAATAATAAGTTCAATCTACCTTATTAAGAAATAATATACTCGTACTACTCGTATATCGACCGTGCTTTTTACTCGTATACTTATTAAATCGCATGGTATACTATCTTAAATTATATCTTAAAATCCGAACGATGAATAATAGTAGAATTACTTTATGTATAAGAAATTAAGAACGTATGGAAAATATTAAATTTCTGTTATTATTATTAAAATTAAATTTGAGTGCACTTGTTATACCGGATTTTTTAAATCGAAAATGATCGTATTCATTCCCACTTTATTACATAATACTCAGGTCATTGCTTTATTTAAATTTTTATTTGTTTTATTGTAAATATGATTTGTACGAATACAACATTTGTTTGCGTATTAATAACTATTTTAGTTAACAGTAACTATTTTTACGTATTCAATAATAAATTGTTATTATTATTAATTATGTTCGTCATAGCTAAATAAACTCCAATAGTTTTCATTGTTTTAACAATGTCTCTTGTCATCCACTGCATTCAGAATACTTAATATGTTTTTTTATTCAGACCGTTAACCATTTACAAAACCATTTGCCGCATGCCATAAAACTCAAAAGGGTCGTAAAACAGTTGCCCGCGGAACACCATATTATTCCGTTTCAATAATGTACCTAATCGCTGTAGTATTTACTCCGTTATTTGCAACCAATGCGTATAACAGCTACGATTTCATCAACTTTAACGGCGCACGGTAGTGGTAATAATATTATTATGTTAAACGTATCGCAAATGTTATTAAAATTTAAAAGTCGAATTATAGTTCGTGGCCAAAGCACTCTTCAGCCGTATCCGACAATTCCAATAGCATGTCATATAATAGGAACGCGCGACACCAAGGTTTTGACAATAAATTCTTAGGCGGCCGCGGCGGCCATGTATACGTTATCTTGTGTATCTTTATAGGTTTCCACAACGGGAGACTACACACATGTATTTTTTCCGCGTCAGAAACAACGTTTTGAGACACAGGGTGTCTGACAGAGGATTTGCCGAGATAATGAAGGTATTCAAATTCTGTATTTTGATTTTTATAAGACTCACGGGGGACTACAAATGTTTCATATTTTAATTGAATTTAATGTCTTGGTAAAAAATTTAATAAAATAATTTTTATTTTATTATTTTCTAGAACTAAAATTAAATTATTAAAAATCGTGATGTTAGTGACAGCAGAATGTTGAAACGTCAAAAATATAAATTCTATAAAATGGCCATCTTCAATTTGTTCGAAAATAATAAAATAAAAATTAATTTTTATAAATTTTTTACCGAAATGTCAAGTAAAAATATGAAATAGCTGTAATCATTATACAAGTATCAATAAGTTTTATAAAAAAAAACAAAAAGCATAATTTCAATATTTTCACTATCGCAATGGGTGAATCCTTGGTGAGACACCCAGTATACATTGTATATAAATACAATTTCCAATTCATTTGATTTATGAAAGGATTTCTTTGACAAAGCGCTGAAACGTCGTTCCAGGACGTAAATATAACAACAATTTTCCATCGTTTTAATACGATATATAATATCTAATGTACTAATGTACAGCGTATAAAGTTTTGGACGATTTGATACAAAAGTATTACAATGGTGGCGTATTCTGCGCCCCCAAGTATATTGAATTGAATTTATTTCATTTTTCTGAGTGTATAGTATTAGCACGAACTGCAGCGAATTATCGGTATAAATACTTGATCCTTAGTAACAAAAAAGAATACGCACCGACAATGAACCACAGCCATTGCTATTCGAAGTTCATGAAAATTTAATCGAGTCAGTTGTTGTTAATACTGAGGAGGAAGTCCATTTAATTATTAATTACGTCAGCTTACACCAGGAATATCAAACGCGCTGCTCATTGGATAAAAATATAAAATAAAGTGAACAATCAATTATTTTGCGTTATTATTTAAATTAAATAACTGTTTTGAAGTTTTTCGTTGTTCAAAAATGCGTCTAAATACATTTTAAGTGCTTGTATTTAATTTTTTTTTTTATATAAATTCTTTTGTACGACCCGCACATCATAATATAATATTCAATATTTTTGTCCCAATATTGACACTTTGATATCGACGTGGATGTCGTAGACTTAATCGTCTCAGCAAAAAATATATTATAATGACAATGGAGTTCTCTTTGTGAACGGAAAATATTATTTTTTTAATATTAATGGAGCACGATTTACTGTAAACATACTATTTATTCTATTAAAGTATTCTTCAGAAATGTAAATTTTTCGGAAATACTAGGAGTATTTTGACGATTAACAATCCATATATTTTGATCTTTGTTGATTTTTAATAACAATATTCTCGATTTATTTTTAATTTATTTTTCATACGAATTATTAGTATATTAGTATACGATTTGAGCATACTCATTTAAACGTCTTCATTTTTGTGAATACTTGAAACACGGAAGTTATAATTTGTTCAAAAATATCTTTATATGTATTAGTATTAAAATGTTGGATTAAGTACGTATGAAATCGAACGCTGAAAATGAAAATAATTTGTCATCGACCGAATGCAACCGCATAATCCGATTAACCGTGATAACCGTTTGCGGTGTGTGATTTTCATGCTCAACATACGTTTGCTAGGATTATAAAAGAGTACAACGTTCATTGGCTAACGTTGCCCATTGTTACTGTTATTATAATAATATATATACAATTTCGTTCTCGGGTCTGTTTCACGTGTTCTCGTTTATTTGCACTGTCGAGTTGACTAAAAAGAGTGGCCATACATTATTTTACTAAAGTGCGTCAAACATACATTGTGAAAACACGATGCCAATGAGGTTCGCCCCCCATACCACACGTGTAAATTGTTCCGGATGAATTGTAAGTTTTCGCCCCTCATTCGCACTTACATTATAAATAGGTTTACTATAATTTTTTTTTTTTTTTAAGTAATTGGACAAATTAGGTTCTTGCCGGCAGCCACCCTCTTCCCCCTCCTCTTCCGGGCGACGGTCAAAGCGTACCGGACAAACGCTACACTCGTGAGCATATATTTTTAGCTCATTGCGCTCAATAGCGATTTGCGATCGCGTTAACAGCTGGTACCTAACTACTTACGTAATATCTATATATTTATATATACAGTAAAACCTCTCTATAACGGACCCTCCTTATAACGAAAAATGTCAATAGTCCCAGTGCAAATAATATATAAAATTGACCTATCTAAGACGGAACCTCTACTAAACGGAAACGGACAATTTTCGTAATAAAATTAGTAAAAATACTCTCTGTTAAACGGAAAATAAAATTATTTAAAGATAAATTAGTAGAAAACGATGATGATGATGATGATGACAAAGAGACCAACGATGAGCCAAAAATAAAAGATTTTAAAACTGCAATCTCAAATTTAGAAGAACTACAAAAGTTTTCAGCCATGATATCAAATTCAAATCTATTAATACTTACAACTGAAGCCCGAGGATGTGCTGAACGTGCTGTTCTTAATTACATAAAGCAATCAAATATTAAAAACTATTTTTCTAAATTATAAAAAAGGCACAAATATGTTATTATTTAAAATATTTTTTTTTAGTTCTATGTTTTAGTGTTTTTGTATTATACACAAACGTCACAAACACATTTAAATATTCAGCCATGCATTATAATCTTACTGTATACTTTTACATTGTACAAAGTATTTACCTAATACATACATGCATGTACAAACATAATTTTTTTAACACATACATACATGTTTTCTTAAAACTTAAATTTTTTTCTACCTCTTTATAACGGAAAAATGTTTGGTCCCAAGCGATTCCTTTATAGGGAGGTTTTACCGTATATAGATCATACAACTATACGAGCACTACGATAATAGTACATACTTCCCGTACGCGCGCTTTCTATACGTAACCGTATACGTAAGCGCGACAGCCCTGTACAATAATATTCCGGTATCCATATTTTCCCAGAACCGTTCCCGCGAAATCATTGTCGCGCGAGGCGTTCGGAGGCAATTTTTGCAAACGCGTGAGCGCGTTTAAAATTAATTGAAGTGTCGTAAAAGGGCGTACAATATCGATGTCATTCGCTACGTGATATAAAAAAAATAATACGCGTATGAAAAATTATGATTTCCACGTGTGACGAAGGATGTGACACGTGCGCTTCTCTCTACCAAACTTGCCAGGAAATTATATAATATCATACTCGGACGACTGTGGCATGTGCTCAGACGATGATTTTTTTTATTTCGCGCCGGCGAACTGTTATAATATAATTTAACAGTCGAACGCCACTAGCGCAAATAAGGAGTCGCAATAGGGTCTTTAGTACTCGTGAGTTCAAATTTATCACGTTTTTTTTTTTTTGTTGTCCCAACTATAATAATAACAGTGAAATATCATAGACATTATGTTTCTAGAAGTAATATAGATTATAGAAATTTGTTTCATAATATTAGGAATTTAAGGCAATTATTTTTATTTCGAATATTTAGCTCTTATAAGTGCATATTATTTTGTGATATTTGTATTTTAAGTATATTTTGACATATAATATACAATATATAAAATTAATTTTCTAGAAATATGAAAAAAAATCGATTGAAATTATGATAATTACATTAAAGATAGTAAACAAATCATAACGAAATAATATGAATTCATAATCTTAACTTTTTAAAAGCTAAAAAAGAAAAGAGAGTAAGAAAGGAAAATAAATATATGGTAATTAAGCTTTTACATTTTTGGTTTTTTTATGTTAATATTATTATTTAAAATATTTTTAAGAGCATATTTATGCATTTTTACATATTTGTAAAGCATATACATATGTTATTTTAAGGCATAAATGCATTTTTAAGGTTTCTTATAGTATGAAGTACTCCTGATCCCCAAACATAAACATAGATGTTTATAGTGACTCTTAAGTTGAAGAATGGTATTTGAAGGGGTGGGCGTATAGTTCTATACTTAAAAAACTTGATGGTTTTGAACTCGTTAAATAGAAATATAATTTTTTTTTCACTTAAAAGCACGTTTTTGCTGTAATTCATTTAGTATGCCATAAAAAAATAATAACAATATAACAGTCCGTGATAATGTATCGTAACAACGTTAACTAGTGTCGACGAAATAAAATAATTATTTTCTCCGCTTCACAGAAATATATTGAACCGTGGATATGTATTTGCCGGTCTGTGTTGCATGTATCTACGATTCGATGAAAGAATGTAGCACGTTCTACGTTTGCGTCGTGTGATAAAGCGGGAATTTGCCTATTGAAATTATCTAGAACAACTGTTTTCAGCTTTTGTATGTACAACTGAAGATATACGCTGCAAACACTTTGAGCGAATTATTGTAAAAAGCTCACGAACATTATATTTTCCTTAAATTGTAATTTAAAATATTAAACTGTTATCGTACTACGATTAAACACTGGCCTTTTTCAGCATTTATTTATTTGTTTTTCAGCTGATCTGCGGTAACGTAAAATCGGTAATAAAACCATCATTGAGTGTATCCATGGCAAAAACGATTTTATAGTTGTGTAATAATATTTGTCCTTCGGAGCTTTCAAAAGTATGCCAAATTAAAATTTCATGGACCTCGAGCTGCTTTCGACACTATTCGTCGTGGATTAAAGTATACTCTAAATATACCAAAATACATTTTTAATCCAGTTTAAATTAATGAGGGCTTTAAATATTGATTTATCCAAAGAAAAAAAAAGAATAGGAATATTTATAAAACATATTCATACTCGTATATAAGTATTACGTATTTATGTACGAGTATGTATACATTTTATAATATACCTATACTAGCGTTTAATTATTTGTTCTTGTTTAGAATATGAGTACTATTTAATGTTATTATTAGACATATTTTTATTATTTGAGTACATTTCGTTTAGTAAATACGAATTTTGTTAAGTGTAAAAATGTGAACATCAATAAACGATTTTTTTTTTCAAAGAACCGTTAAGCTAGTTAAATAGCGGTTTGAATCTACATAGTACATACTTAATTATTAAATAATAATTAATTTGTTAAAAAGAAATGTTTTTTCATTGAACATTTCATGGTTTAATAAAATAATTTGCATGTAGAGCGTTTCGTTGTATAGAGGTTCGACGACTAAAAAGTCAAAAAATTAATTTTTACTTATATGGTAGATAGGTAACCTAACCTATAAAATAGCATAATTTTTCTGGAAACTAAAAAAAAATGAAAAATCATGGTGTTAGTAAAAGCAAAATGTTGAAACTTTAAAATTCGGGGGAAAACACTATAAAATGACCATCTTCAAATTTTTTGAAAATAATGAAATAAAAAATAACTGTATTTAATTTTTTACCAAAACACGTATATCTTAGTATTATTAATATACATATACGAGTATAATATAATTTAATAGTGTAAGAAATACATACAAGAAACTTTTACAGTTCTTCTGATTTATAATTTATTTACAGTTTTATATTTTCCTGTTGGTATTAAAATGCATTAAGCGTTTATTTAATATTTAACATTTTGAGAATAACTTTCGCTCCCTTTCCTCTTAACTTTTCCCACGGGACCCCATGCACCCGTGGTCGGTTTATCGGGTGAACGTATAAAAATGTTCGTTTGGATATCCGTGAAAAGTTTACGACGTCGTGCTACGCGTGCTTTTCTATATTTTTTCGACTTTATTCTTTTATATCAATATATATATATATGCATACATAAATGGATCCGATGACTTTGTTCTGTCACCGATCGAACGATGCCTAGCGCGAGAGCACAAGCAATAATAATAATATTCACTCGTCCCGGGGCATAATCGTAACACCCCCAACCCCTACCCACCCGGACCGTTTGCCACGTGAACTCGCACAACAAACCGCTCGGCTTATACGGACCGCACACAGAGACGCGTCGAACGAATATCATAGACTTTATGCACCGCGTACATTACGCACAGACGACGGTTTTCGCGAGAGAAAACCCGCCCGCAGTCGTATGGAAATCAAAACGAACGGGGCCGAGAGAACGGCTGAACGCGCGTACATTTTCACGTGCCATCGGTTTTACGAACTGATACGTTTTATTCGGGCGATTGTAAACTCGGCTCGAAGAAAAAAAACGTTCAAAAGGTCTATTGTAAACTCGGCATGTGTTTTTTTCAGGTAAAAATGATTATCGGATTTTATTTGAGTACTCAATGCAAAAATTATAAATAAAATGCATTTATGTAAAATCGTAAGTATAAAAAAGGATACAAATATAAGATTGTTGTGTAATCATGTAAGATTATAAAATAAATTTAATTTTTTAAGTAAAAAGCCATATTTTTGACGTATTCACTCATCGATATTTCTTTATTTTTATATTTTTTAAGTTTTTTTTCTAAGATTTCTTTTTTTTTTTTAGTTTTTGTATTTTGAAATAGAGATTGTGCATTTAGGCTGTTATTTTTTTATTTTTAACAACAAATTGTTCATGATCAGATACAAAAATGATCGGGACGAGTTTACAACCGACCTTTTTTACTATCTTAAATGTCCGGGCCGAGTTTACAATCTACCTATTTTATTACCTACAATTTCCGGGTTTACAACAAAAAAGGTAATCGCGGGCCCAGTTTACATTTGCCCGTTTTATTCCTATCCGTCGTGCTGCCGTCTGGCGGGAGCCGCGCGTTTCGCAAGTCACAAATCGTACATTATAACAAACGCGGTTATTTGCCGCGGAGAAGTTCCAACGAGAAAACGAAAACGGGGGGAAAAAAATAATAAAAAAAAAAACCTACGCACTTTCGACGACCGGCGCGATGACGCGATGATGGATTCCGCACCACATCGGTTCGATTGAAACGCAGCGAAACGATATGATAATAATTTATTCATTACGGCTATAATATGCACGTGACTGTGCACGCGCACGTTCGACCGCAATACATATTTTGGGATGTTGATGTATTATAATATTATTCCACGCGGATTTTTCATGTTTTTTCGTTTGGAATCGGAACAAAAATAGAAAATGATACACGATATTACATAGAAGGTCACGGTCAATCACTTTTTTTTTTATTTGGGCCTCGTACAAATTATTGAAACGATAAGCGGACCGCGAGTCGAAACCTTATGATTCGGTTGCCTTTTTATGTGGGGGGAGATTTAGAAATATAAAAACCAAACACTCATTTATATCATTCAACGTTTTATGATTTCAAATAATACAATCGTTAAAAATTAATTTTAAAATAGTTTAATACTTGATGGTGGGACATTGTTTTTTATTATTTCGGACAAATCAGGTTCATATGTGCTATGTACATGCTGCTCTCGTTAAGTCATCGATATATGCGAACCAGTAATTTGACTTGTATTCACATAATTTGCACATTTTATTTTTGAATTTAGGAATTTCACAAAGACATGTTGATGCGAAAATGCAGTAAACAGCAAGTGAGTACATTTTTGTACCGTTTTGATCTTTCAAGCACCAACGTTTCAATATGAAATGTATTCCTTTTTTTGTTCTATCTTTTATTTAAAAATAACTTCCAACTTTGCACCATTCCTCAACTCAATAAGTTCGTTTTATTAATTATTTATTTATTTTAATTTTCACAATCTGTTATATACTTGAAAAATAAGTGTAAGTAATAAAAATTTGATAGCTTGAGTGACAGGGATTATAGAAACCTTCCAGTAAAAACACTTTAACAGTTGTTTAAGTTATAATGTAGATTAAACTAAGTTAGAAAGATTGGGGGAAAAAATGGTCAGAATGATTATGATTACAACCACAATACATTTTAAAAGTTTTGAGCATTATGCCAATAAGTCTCGACACCACCACCTTTTTAATCTTTTCGGGAATTTATTTAATGTATTTTGAAATGTGGTACTTATTCATCACCTAAATGAATTATTTTTAAGTCACATAATAAACTTGTGGGGGCACAGCAGAGCCCAATTCAGACCAAGGGTCCGGATTACTGGAGGTTTTTCAAGATTCTAATTGACAAATTATAAAAATTATAATGTAGTAGAGGGTTTTCCGAATTTTTAAAGTTTTCCATTTGCAGGACCGTGTTCAGTTGTACGGACCAACTTTTAAAGTGTATCTTTGTTTTTATTTATGTCAACGACGGTCGATTTACCCATTCCGTGCTTCTCGTCGATCGAACCGTATAGCTCTGGCCATTCTCAACAAACACAATTATTTTAACATTTTGATCTCAAGTTAAAGTTCCGCGTTAACGAGGAATCATACAATTTTAACAAGCAATAATATAATATTATGTAATTTGTGCACTCGACCAGGAAGAAGTTAAAGAACTGACGAGGGATTTATATAATATTGCCGGTAAAATAACGAAATACATTCTACATATATTACCTAACCTAGTTAACAATGTCAGTGCACGCATATATAAATACAATTGAGTAACACGTCATTGTCATTCGATAGGTGCTACCTTTTTTTTTTTTTTTGATTAGGATTTGTGGTTATCATATTATCGTATGTTTTTATTTTATTTGTCTACTCGATACCGAGTAAAACCACAACAGTCCCGGTCCGGTGAATATTTTCTGGACGCGTGGAACAAAAGCGAAACGTAGAGAATTGCGTAGGTTTTTTTTCTGTTACACTTTTACCCCCGTTTAAACGGTTCGAAAAAATCTCGTGTTCATGCTGAATTATTTGAATTCGAATACGTTCGTTTTTATGACGTGTCGGATTATCCGATGGCCATCGCGATCGGTCGGAACGTTTTTTTCGCCCCCACGGACGTCTGCACCGTGTTCGCGTTCCACGTATTTCCGGGCGGCGAATATAATAATAATAATAATAATAATAATAATAATAATAATAATAATAATAATAATAATAATAATAATAATAATAATAATAATAATAATAATAATAACAATAATAAAAATAATAATAATAATAATAATAATAATAATAATAATAACAATATGTAAAGCTGAACGAGTAGACCCAATACATGTCGTAAAACAAATGCGTCCACACTCGCGTAGTCCGTCCGAAACATATGCGCTCGGTGGATTTTTCCTCTTCCCAAAACACGAACAACAGTGGTCGACACGACCACGAGGACGGACGGCCGGCGCAAGATGGCCGATGTGAAAAAGATACAAGAAAGAAATAAACAAAAGTTTGCCATGCCGTGAGAGATTAGTACATTTTGATGCGATTCAGTGCCGCATACTACGGAAACACTAAACGTATTTGGCAAATATTATATATGCGCGCGCGGGTAGCAAAATCGTGAGAATCGATCGATTGAAGAAGTTGGTCGCTGAAAAATAATCAGGGCTTGGAATCAATGCACCGTGAGACTCTAAGAATGCAGTTTTTATTTCCTAAACGTTCTATATAATGCGCGAGGAAAATGCACTACGATTTATTATTTTTATTGATAATATGTTGGTATAATTGAAAAAATTAATTATAACAAGCTTGCCAAGGCATTGACATTTCATTATTGTCCGATAATACATCGAATACTCGATGGTTTTGTTATATTTTTTTAAATTAAGTAAACGACGTAAGACTCAACAATTCTTAATAGCGGTCACAAATTTAACTTTCGTATCATTCAAAAGTACACAAAACGAATTTGTATCGATGCGCGTTTTTAAGTGAAGAAAGCTTTCTTTAGAAAACAATTTAAAGAGCACCATCGTGATCTAAGCCCTAAATATCATATACCATTAAAACTATGTTTGTCGACTTAAATGTTCCGGTCCATAGAAGAAATTCAGAGAAAAAAATACCAGTGATATACCGTTGACGACCGTGGAAAAAGTGCACGAAATCGGCCATGACTTGATTGATTTATAACGAACCGCTGTTATTTCAAAGTAAACTGAACGCGTTGTACTGCAAATGATTCTCCGGAGTGTACTCGAAAATTCAAAATAGAAGTTTGTATCACCACAGGACACTCTTAGAATTGGACGAAAAAAATAGTTATGGAAAACATAGGTTTTACGTTGGTTTGAATATTAAATAAAAAAAAAATTCAAATCTAAGAATTTTTACGACCAAAAAATGGGGTTATTATGGTAAAAAAATTGGGTGATTGTAAGTTGCGCCCACAGTGAACAGGTAGGTAGTATATAAAGGGTAATTTTCGATATCAATTCGTGTATAGTTATTTGCACCTAAAATTTTTCGAATCTATTCTGCATATATTATAATTTGCGCTCATTGAAGGTGTATTAATTATTACCAATATTGTACATTTTAATAGTGTATAAACTGAAAGTTAATAATTTTATCAAGGATTAACGATACCGTGGTTTTATCGCTCATAATCAATATTAGGTTCTAATAATATTAATATGATAGCTAAACCAATTTTCTCATCGTCGTGTTCTCTGGGTAATGCTAAATGGTTAATCAAAATAATGTTACTTGAAAAATTACGCCGGACCCTATGAACTACATAGCAGTTCATACCTAAAATGTGTTGGGCACAATTTACTACATAGACAATTTACCTCAAAATGTATTTTTATAAAATTACATAATTGTAATTTTCGTAAAATTTACAATTTTTCTCCTTCGTCGGGCTAAATTTACGTTTGCCATAATGATCACTCCGTATAACACGATGGCCATTAAAAAATATTTAAAACGCACGTACCAACCCACGAAAACAAAGAACAGTGATAAAAATTAAAAACACGTTAATGGACCGATCAACTCGCAAGACTTGAGCATATAATACTGTAGTGCGTGACCCAAGTTCACAACGGCTAATTCGTATAAATTCGTTGCCGTTAATTATACGACTCGAAGGGAAATAATTAAAAGCTCGACTTAATACTTATACGGTCCGCCGTAATCATTTCCGACGTTATCGTTTCGATAGCGCAACAATGCGGTAGTTCTTCGGGCAAGGAAGTCGCCGATGATTTAATAATAATAATAATTATCTCTCGTTTTCCGGATAATACCGAACAATAGATTGACCGTCGGATGAGAGATATACGGATACGGACTAAGGGCTGCCGAAGCGATGACATATAAGTATATCGTACATTTCTCTGATTGAGATGAACAGTTCAATGATATGATTGTAGATGTACTATCTATTTTCTTCGTAAATAGTTACAAAATATAAGTCACAGTATTGTCTTAACGAAATTGAAAGAATTATATTTTCTAAAATTTAATTCTTTGTCACGCGCAAGAGTGTTCTATGCATTTGCCATAAAAAAACAAGAAGTAGCCAAAATGCTATTAAACTAATGTAGTCCATCGTTAGTATTTTTACAATTATTAGTTATAACTTAACTTACAACTATTTTTTTTTTGGTTATAGTTTCTCGCCGATACCAGCTGCAGTTTCTAGTTGACAATTAATTCTTTGGTGTTCTTGAATAATTCACGAATTTTATATCACCCATAACTACAACGAAAACGTAACATTAGGGAATACCACAGCTAAAGTTGAAAAATATATTTTAGTTGACTAATTTAAATTGTTAAATTGTTAAACGTTTACTGAACTTTAAACATGGAATTAGTTGTTTTATAAAAAGTTCACATATATTCATGAATGCATTATCCAGTTAAGGGTTGTGATTTCAGTAATACATCGAAGAAGGATCTTAAATAGTTAGAATTTTTTAAATCGTTTTACTATAAATATTTACATATTTATATAATAATTTACTAGGTGTACGATGAGTAAATTTTACGAATCTTACTATAAATGCGACGGTGGGTGAATAAAAAAAGCTTCAAGGTGTTTCGCATTAGAAACGCCTGAACATGAGTAATACATTTCAATTAAAATAGGAATGAAAATATAAAAATGCACCTTGTGCTTTGAGAAGATTTCTCTCGAGTCTAGAGTAGAGTATTCACATTTTCAATGTTAAAGTTCATGTCAATGCCGCTTAGCGATGAGAGAATAGTAAGCCATTTTGGAGTAGAGGCTTAAATAGTAGCTGTTTTTCGAATGGTAGAGATTTTCGGATCATTGTGTAGTGAGACATTGGTGGCGTACCAAGAGGCGTTGGTAATTATTGTGCTATGCCGAATCGCTAAAAATGTTTGAATGGTGTTTCATAATTTGGTCGTTCACTGGAGGACTGTTCTGTAGGTTAAACTCGGTTGCAATATAAAATCATAATGTAAAATAGTACAGATGGTAGGAGATGTTCATTTGAGATTTAAGGAGATGCTTCAGAACTATCGATGGGGCCAAGGCAAATGACCACAAGCGATAGTTACGGTCTAAGTGACAATTTATTAGTCATCAGGTATGGGAGAAATATATCTATAGATGCATTGTCTAGACTCTAGACGAACCGAGTCACCAGTGTTACCATTTAAGAACGAACTATTTTATTTAAAAAAATTAAGATATAAACGACACACTAAAAAAAAACGAGTGAAACTTTACGATCGGGTGATATTGGTACAGGAATGGGTTTTTTGACTTGAGATCAATGTATCATTGTTTTTGAAAAAACAATTTTGAGTGATAAAGATCGGGTAGATCAGTTTATGTTATAATATAGTGTATAATCAAAATTCGTCGAAATACCCACTTTCGTCAACATTTCGTTTTTTAATGCTTGTACAAGTTATTTACGACTTTCCGATAACATTCTATTTATTGGCTGCGAACAAAATCGTATGAAAAATCTTGTATCTATGAAATATAAACAAGTCGATACTCGATCTCGATTTATATTTATAAACGAACAACCAAATAAAGAAAACTTTATGACTTGAATCCAAGAAAAATAAACAAGAATAAAAAACTACACTGTGCGTGACAAAAATACTAGACGGTTCAGGTTTCTATTCTCGATTTTAGTCGAAGTTTTTTACAATTTTATCTCTTGTTTTTCCTGGTTACTTGGAAAACTGTTGAAAAATTAAAAAATGACCTTTCTAAAGTACCAATTAGACGGAATATTTCCTTTGAGAAGAGTTCAATGTTTGTGTACATGAGGGCAATCCTAATGGACAAAATTGTTTACACATACAGAAAAAACACATACCACGATAAAACCAATACATTACTCGTTACACTCAGAATCAAATTCATCTAACAGCCAGTTTACAATAGACTTTTATTTATAACATAATTTGGCTTTATATTCGTATATGCTGATATGTTACATTATGGAAAATTAATTTTTTTAAATACAAAGGCATTGCTTTTAAATTGAACGTAACAAAATAATACAGAAAATGTTTTCCAACGTTTAAAAATGAAAATGAAAAAGAATGCGGTCCGGGAAGTGCCACTGGATGAATTGAACTGTGCACTTAAAGGGTTAAACTATATAGTTCATTGGCGCAGGAATTTCTGAAAAAAAAAACAATACAAAATATATAAACATCACACGCCACCTTGAAAATGTTAAACGCTCACTCCTGCGGTGTGCCACGGGTCGAAAATCAATCAATGTCCGGCTAAGACGTATAGAGTATTCGAGATTTCATTAAAATTTAGTTCGAACGACATTGCTTGTGGAAAAAAAAGGTCAAGTTTTAATAATTAAAATCTAAAACTGTATTAAAGGAAATCGATGTGTACCTACGTACACTATACGCGTTGTTGCAAAATATAAAATTGTTTGAAAGATATTTATATCGGTGCGTGTGCTTCGAGACGGTGGCGTTGACGTGGATTTGTACTGTACTCGGCGGCACCTCGTGTTTGTCATATTATTTGAACACGTTTGAAAGAGATAATAAATCACCGCGTTCACGATTTGATGCGCTGAGCGAAGGTTTCTGCGATATATGTTACATATTTTATTTCGTAATGCTGCTGTAACTCAAACACATCACGGGATAAACGAATTATTACAAAACGATGTATAGTATTAAAATTATTGGTCTAAAACAGCCATACTCAACCTGCGGCCCGCCAATGGTTTATATGTGGCCCAAACAGAACTCATTGAATTAATAAAAAAATTTTAAAACTAATAGAAGTATAAAATAGGTATAACAGAATAATTAAAGTGTGTCCTACGCGATTGCGATAAGAATGATTATGTTTTTGGTATTTCCACTGTTAATATTTTATAATGATTTTGATGTATTTTATCTTATAGCAAAAAATAAATATTTAATTTTTTTGCAATAAATTTTCAAATGTTGTACACAATATAAAAATGTATTTTTAGTTTTTTTTTTCCGTTCCGTTCATTTAGACTTGCGGCCCGCGTAATATTTCAAAATATTTTATGTGGCCCAAATGAAAAAAAGGTTGAGTATGGCTGGTCTAAAAACACAGAATCAGTCATTATTAAACCTAACACGAAACCTTGAAAGCGTTAAAAAAAAATTAATTGAACTTTAATTTTATGAAAGTATTGGGTGTGGAATCTAGCACATTCTTGGCATTTTTCGGTGTTTCTCAAGGGAGCCATCTATCGTCCCTATCCTATTAACTATATTCATCAGTAGTGTAAATCGCACCCTGCTTCACTGTTGTATGTTATGTTTCACCGATTACATCAAATTGTGTAATATGTGTATGTTCAATTGACGACCGTTACAAAATCGAATCTAATGTTTATCGGGTCTAGTGCCCTAGGTCTTCTAGGATCCATTGGATCCACTGGATCTGTCTAAGTGCATGGTCATGACTCATCACCTTTACTAGGATTCACTCCCAGTTTGTTTACCCTTATTGCATAGGATAAACTGCTGTTCCTCAGATAGCGTAATTTACATTGATGGTTTTAAATTAAACCTCGGATATAATCTTCATATTGACTATGTGACATGTGTGATATAAAGCTTTTAAATATGTATGTAAGTTTTATCATTACACTTGCCAAACATTATCTCACTACAAAGTATAAATGTGCTCTATCATACACATATGTCCCTGAAGTCGTTATTCTTCGTACTTGTTAGGTCTGTACTAGAATATGGTGAAGTCTTCTAGAATCCTCTACGGCAGGTGGCTTCCGACAACGCGTGCGGGTTTAAAGAATATTTTTAAAATTAAAAACAAATTAGAATTAAAAAAACATTTTTGTTTATTGGATAATACTCTTAAATAATAACAAACTATTATTGATTACATATAATTTATCAAAACTGTATCAAGTTTTTAATAAAATAAATATCTATAAGATATTACAGTAAATAAAACACCTTGAGTATTGTATTATAATAAAGTGCTAATAAATACATACGGCTTCGATATAAAAAATCATAGTCCGATATAAAATTCACACTAAATATCAAATAAAATAAAATGAAAGAATACAAAGAGAAAATTTTTTTCAAGTTTAATAATAATAAGAGTTTTAGTTAAAGAATCTTTATTTTCCTGATTTTATTATGTATATGCAATTCTTTCAAAACAGAATTTATATAAACATTATTTTGATTATTTAATCTTTGTTTATTTAAAAATCAACTATACAGTCAAGTAAATTCTAAATACATTTGTATTGAACTTCATTATATTCGTCTTGTCCTACGAAAATAGAAGCTATATTTATAAACTTTTTAAAGTAAACGAACAAAATTTGTTTTGAAAAATGTGAATATACAGTATAAGTGTAATCCAAACTTTGTATACAAGATAAACATAAATTGTAACATGATATTCTTAGGATTCTTGAGAAGTCTCATTGGTTTCTAATAGTATTTAAAAAAAACAAGTGACATTTTTTTCCGTGAATTCTATAGGGCCAAGTTAACATTAATACAACAAGACTCGACTTTGATTTCAGTAGGTAAATATCTTTCATAGTTCATCCGGGTATTCCCGAACGTTATCAAAAACAAATCTGAAACCAACACAACTACACATTACTATAATTTATAAGATTCTCAAGAAAGTCAATATAATATATCGGATCTCGGACTATATTTTTTCTTTTCTGAGTTCTTTTTGGAATCGCTTATTTGATATATTAACTTAAAATTTTACTTCTAACGTTTAATATTTCGATCCAAGAACATTTGGTTTCAGAGTTTATCTATTAAGTTTTTATATCATTTGGATATAAATTGGATATACTTTTTTAATATAGAAACCATTTAATTTTGTTGACAGCTGTCATATATAATTTCTACGTGTTCCATTAGGTCCTGATATTTTCTTAGTTCAACAAAACGAATATCTTGTTATCACACGAGTGGTTTAAGACATATTTTGTGTTTCTTACACATTATTCTCAGTGGTTTTAAAGTTAATATAATAAATTTATCATGTTTTTATGGTTAAACAAAAAAAAAAACAATTTGCAGTGGTTGACTTAAGGAAAAGGCCTGATGGGAATATTTGCTTTTGGGCCTACAGAATCTGACCATTACCAAATGCGGACATGATCCACCACCCCTAATATGGTTTAATCGAAATTCGAACAAATATTCGAATAATTCAACGATATATTATCAAAATGTAACATTCCAATTCTTATACACTTATAACATTTTTTTGCGGTATTCCGGTAAACTTTTTTTTGTTGACCGCATATAGAGGAAAGCTTGTGAATAATATTTTGTTCAACTTTCCAGCTTAAATTCTAAAAATATCTGGTTTATTATTTTTAAAAATATTTGCGGAAAAAGCTAAGAAAACGTAAACATTTTGAATATCTCTAGATAGCCCAACAAAATGCAGTCTTTTTAAAATGATAACATCCCTAGAAAACGTATATATTATAGCGTTCAGTGAACATTTAAAATCCGTACGATTATTATGCTTTGAGTGACGACGAATAGATTCTATAATCAATAGTAATACCAATACATTCCTCGATTCACCGAGAAACTCAGAATACGTATTTGATGAATAATTATTGCACATTTGTGCGATATAATTTTTGATATTATACCCCCGATGATACTATGCGAATTTATTGTTCTGGTAGACTGAATGCGATATAGTTATACCTTATGCTTAATATATTAATTATAACTAAACTTTATACCCAATCAGAGCTATTGTTTGTATTAAAAGTGTAATTTTTTCTATAAATCCAACTTAAAGTTGATATACATAACAAAATGAGATTAAGTTAATATTGTCTCAATATTGCACCAGTATGACGGATATTTTTTAAGTTGTCAATTTTATTGAAGATTTATCGTTATTACTTTTATAGAATCAACTAAGAGTAAGTATTTTTTATCGGTTGTCAAATTTTATCTCTCTATTAAAACTATTTGTTTACATTAAAACAAAGTTTATGGTAGTTATTTTTAACTTATTTGCATGTAACTTTCATATCGTAAATATATTGATTTAAATAAAGTTTTAATTACATTTTAATTAAAAACGTTGATTTACAGGCTTATTATATAAGGCTTATACTCAATTATATAATTTTTATCGGTCAACTTTGGTTCTACGTTAAAATAATGGGGTTGGTTATGTAAAAAACGAGCGTTGCTGTAAATTTGTACGTAACATAACATAGGCTATCTATCATTTGTAAAATGTTTACCTATACAACTTTAATCTTACAAATTTGAGATAATGTTACCAAAAATGTACTTACATAACTAACTTCCGTACGCCGTAGTAGAATATACATTTCTCCAACATGTTTAAAAGTTGTTTGTCATAAAACGGATACTTAACAACTATGCGTACATACATGATGATAACCACTATAAATTAATTTTAACTTTAAAATAAGCAGGTACATTTTTAAGAAATTAATTTATGCAATAAAACACTCATAATTTTTGCGGAATAAAAATAGATTAGCTTTTGGTGAAAAAAAAATGATGTATATTGTTTTATCCTTTTTGTATAAATATTTGTTGCATAGGCATTTAAAATAATTTAACAGAAAACCGACATCAATAGATAATTATTATGCCCAACTCTGAAATCAAGAGTTCAGAGTTGGTATGCACTTGCACTGACGTATACTCGTAAATGTAGATTGAACGTTTTTCATTGTTATGCTGTTATAAAATCCAGTGAGACTAAAAAAAATAATCATCAACAGATAAACTTAAAATTGTGTGGATTACCTACTAGAAGTATATAATTTTGTGTTGCGAAAATTGGAAAAACTCATAATAATCAATGGAGTTATTTTGTAACAAGATAATTTCGAAATATTTTCAGAACCATACGTGTTGTTAATAATGTGCACAATGATACAGTTTGTTAATGACTATTGTTGCCTATGTAGGCACCAATGTAGGGCCGCATTTAAGAATTTTCCGCCCGAGGGCAACAGCATTGTGGGCACAAGCAGAAATATGAATTATATGCAGATAAATATAATGAAATAAGCATAATTATGTCATTTTTTAAATTTTTGTAGCATTTTTATACACTTTTAAAAACTTTGGGTAATATTTATTTATGTATGATATATATTTATACAAAAAAAATAAAAATAAAAAAATGTTTTCATCTTGCAATATTTTTTTATTGTATTGATTTCAGGCAATTTGTTATTTTTGTATAATAAACAGACGATAATATTTAAACCAAAATCCCACATTGAATTTATTAAATATTTTTTTATTATATTTCGTATTACTTTATAACTTTTTATACAAATATATTATCATATTACATAAATGTTTAGAAAAATGGTTTTTCAAGTACCTATTTTAAAAGATAATTTATTAGAGATTTCCAAGTCATTTTTATGTTATTTTAAGGCATTTTTTTTGGGTTTTTTAGTACATAACAATCTTAGCCTTAATAATGAGTATATTATATTACGATGTTTAGATGTTGTATTGACGTGGAGATTTAGGTTATAAAGCCACCCACTAACGGACACTCCGATGTTTGTTCATATTGTGAGATAAATCCTGGATGTGGATCGTGACACCATTTTCTATTCAATCTTTTGGCAGGATTTCCAGGCAATAGGTTGGATAGGTTCTTTGTTAAACGACGTTGGACGATCAAGGGTTGAGGCAACAAGTTAGTATGCCTTGTCATAGGTTTCTTGAATCGTTTATAACTTTTAAGTTTATGTGTACCGTTTGGTTCTAACCGTACAAAAGATGGCCTTTGTAATTTTATAGGCATAGATTTTGTTTTTAGATATAATTATTTTTTTATACAGGAGATCCGATACTTGTAGTTAGTCCAACAACCTCAGTGGTCCGACACTTTGTTTCCCTACTTCTTTCTTGTACACGAAAAGTGTCTTAGTAAATCTGACTTTATTAATGAAACAAATTCGGAGGTGGGGCGGTGCTGGGGAAATGGAACTACATAACCACGATATGTCCGATAAGATAACACTAAACGCACTAAAATATTCTTTTTCACCTTCACATTAATTATGAACTATAAATTAATATATACATATACAATCATACATTTTTACATTAAATTGTTTACGTTGTTTCTTTTTTTAGCCAAACTATCTTAATTCAACAACCTTTGGTTCCCTTGGTCCCATAGAGTTTGGACTAGTGTGGGGTTCTACTGTACTGTATTGGATTTTTTTTTCTCAGTTCCATATTTGGACTCAGCACGTCCGGATTGGTTCATGTAATATTGCAACGAGGTTAAATATGATTATTGAAGAAATGATTGTATTTTTAAACGATATGGAAGTATCGTAGTACCAATTCTTAGAGTTAAATAAAATCGGTTTGGAGATGCACGATATTCTATGATTCATATGAGACTCGATTATTGTGGTTGGAGAAAAATGTAATTCGAGGAGGGCACATTAAATTATTGTTTGACGTGCGCAAACATGAATGCGGCAAACACATAATATTTGGGCAAATTAGGAAATTAATTGGTTTTTTTCGTTTTACAACGTTTACAGATGCTTATATAGGTACGTCATGGAACATCCGGAACGATAATTATTAATTACTACATGCAACCCTTAAATATTTATCAGAATCTGAACGGAGTAATGAAAATAGTTTTTATGACGTTAGGTTTTTCTTTATTTTTGAAGTCAGGCTTGTTCGTCTTAAAAAAGAAGAACGGTCTGTATACTTGGACTCTAATTACTGCAGTAACGTCATCAGTCATTTTGTACATAATTTTATATAACAAGGGTTGAGACCGTTTAATAAATAATAATAATAATATCTGTACAGTAATATTAGTGGATATTTTTTCCTTTCATGTGAAAGCCGTGTACAACATACCAAAAACAATATAAAATGTACTCATTATATTAGATCGCGTGTTAATTGTAAACAACGTTTTAAAAACGATTGTTCATCATTTGTATAAATCGATTGAGCATTTTATCTAGTTGGCGGAGTGCCTATAGATAAAGTTAGGGACGTCGTTATTTTCTATAACTCAAAGGTTTGAAAAACTACTATGACATTATTACGACAGATCTGGAGCTTATAATTTGATAATTTGATTTTTATTCTAGTTCGGGGCAAAATAACTCTAGGGAGTTAAATTTCCAAAGGTTATATTGATATCGATGACGCACAACTCTTGACAATTTTCATCATTTTCAGTATGAATTTAGAAATTTAAGACCTAGAAGTTTTTTCAATCACATTTAAACTTCGTTTTGATTTTAAATACGTATAAAAAATGCATATAGACTGCAAGCTCTACTCGGAAAATGAAAAGTTTCTAATTGGTATTAAAATAAGTAAATCCACTCAAAAGATTAACACAGTATAATTATTAGAATGACCTTAATTCGAGTTCACACTAATATGAATTTTAGTTATTCATAAATACACTGAATTCCCATTGATGATTTCATCCATATTTTTGCAACTTAAAAAATGTAGAGGTATTTTATTTCCAAACATAACACATTTATATTTCTATAATAATAATGGCACGTATTTTTGTGGCTTCTTCTAACGAATAAAGGAATAAAGAAAAATATTTTTTTTGTTTTAAATTTTTAAATTTATTGTTTTTTGTTAAAAGTAATAAGACAGTATTTTATATTAGCTGTTACGGTTTGTGGCTAGCCTCCGGCTAACTTTATACTCCTTAAAGACACGATGTACATTTAAACTAATACAAAAAATGAAAAAGGTGAATCTATTTTTATACATTAATAGATTTTTAAACTTATTAAATAAATTGTAACTATCGAGATCACATATTTTTATAAGTCTCCAACAAAAACCAAAAATATTAATGTATTAATATTATAGTTTTTGAATTCAAATAATACTACGAATTTTCGTACTTTTTTTTTGGTAAAATTCTTATATTATTCAATGCGCCTCGTGAGTCTCTCCTTGTTTTCATTATTGATATTTATATTTACTTTAAATAGTTCAGTGTCAGTTAATACAGGATAATTTTATAGACGTGCTACGCCCTTTTTTGGCAGTAACATGGTTATATTTGAAATTTTTTTTATTTAATGTTTAAGCTATCATAAAAACTGTGTTTAATACAATGTTTTTTTTTTCATGCCACTTTAAGTATGTACTATGATGATACAAAGTTTTGTTTTTAACCTATGGTCAAAAAATTGCCGTTTTATGAAATTCTTTGTTTTGCGTAACAATGAATGAGTATAATATTAAAAGAGGTTCTGAACTCTAGGTTCCGAATTAGTTTTATCGTATAATTTTCCGAAACACAGTTTATAATACGTTTTAAATTACAAAACGATGATAATCGTTATGAAATATTATTAGTTACATAATTTTTTTTCAGCAGAAGAATGAGTTCAATTTCTACAAAAAATGCTAATTTTAAGTTTGAGTATAAGAAAACTTTTAACGAGTTTCAATTATGAATTCTTAACGACTTTCAAATAGCTAATTTGATATTAAAATTAAATTTTTGTTTGATCAATTGTATACATAAAATATAAAATATGTTACACCAGAAATTGAAATAAATTACACGGAGTTTTTTCAAAAACAAGTACATATTATATAGTATAGTATATTTAAAATGATTTACTCGTATAATGAAAAGTAAAAAAATACAAAAATTGTACACAATTTTTCATGTCTAGTTTGTAGTATTCGTTTCACCATCAGAGTAACAAACTATTTTATAAACATAGATATGTTTTTGCTACGGGTACAATCGATAATACTTTTTTCCGACCGTTTTCGCGTTACCACTGAGCATCTAGTAAATAATAAATATATTATTTAATGTACTTTTTAAAAAGCTAATGTTTTTTTTGATATTCGATAAGAATGTAGAAAAAAACATGCCATTCATAGGCGCGTTTTACTTAATTCGTTCTAACTGGTTAGTGTTATGCTCGTACAGAGTCTTATAATAATAATACTAATACTATACATAATAATATGTAGGGGTTCCTAACAATGGAATTAATAGTCGTGGATTTGTGCTACACAGACCGGCAAAATCATATCCACGATTCGATATTTTTTGGGGAGCGGAAGAAATAATTTCTTTAATCTGACGAGTTTTTCTTTTTTTTCGTGATAATATGTACGTTGATTGATGATAAAATCGGAATAAACCGTCACCGCACGTTTATATTGAACAGAAGATGGAACACAAATGTTGTGTTACGTAAATGCGTAGTAGACTTCATTATTATGAGTATATCGGGCATCAAGAATTCGTTTGTAACTCAACAACCGTCAGACGTGTTATGAACCACTTAAAAGTTTCAAGCTTGTCACACCAAACTGATAATAAGACAATATATGATATACGCCTTGTAATATTTCCATAAAATTCCAAAACGTTCCATATTCGTGTAGATACGACTGTTTGAGTGTGTATTCGGTTGACGGTTTCCGACGCACTATATTCTACAGGGTGATTATCAGCGACATTCTGTTAAAAATTTTTTTTTTGAAACGGGATAGTCTAAAATTAATATTTTCTTCGTTTTCTTATCCATTTTGTAAATTATTGTAAATAATATTTTGTAATTCTGATCACCGGCCATGACGTGGCTAACTCAAATATTTTCTGAGGCAAGTATTTTTTTTACAATACCCGCCCCGCACCTACCGACGAACGCACTAAACACGAACTTACGACCCACCCATCGGCTATTAGGTATACATGCACACTGAAGACACTGGGTTTTTATCACATTTTCCCAGAGGTGGCCGCCTCTCGATAACCCTCTTCGCCGCGACACTGGCATCACCCTGTATACATCTGATTCATGTGTATAGTTGTGTGTATAGATCGGATTACCAGCTATGGTCATTTAAGTTGCATACGTATATCGTTAATATATGTCTTTTGTCACAGTGGTGGACGGATATTCACGTTATAAACGAATATAAGTTTTTCAAAGAGTCAGAGAAACCATAGAAGCTTCCTAAAGATCTCGAAAACAAGAAGTGCCAAGTTGATTGGACACGTCAACGTACTATTATCGCCATAACAAGACGATGTGCTCGGTAGAATAATAATGGGAGGCGCCATGTAGAGGCCACGCCTCTTGTTATAACTACATAATATCGCGGTCAAATAATATAAAATATACCGACTGCCGCGGACTGTGTTGCACGTCGGAAATGGAAAGCGGAGAATCTCGTATGGGGAGCCCTTGAGCCGTTAACGCACAAAGAAATCACATTGTAATGTATATTATTATGATTGGCGGAAAATAATACAAAATCTTTTTTCCTCAAAATTATGTTCTAAAAAACGTTTCGAATGGGAACTAACCGTATACATTGTATCGAATTCGCTTCTGTGTCAGTATTATTACATCTAATACACTGGTTGGCACCTTGCTAGGCTTTTTTTGTTTACGTACAATATTGTATTCAGTTCGTATTTGATTACACCAATCTTAATAAACAGTGCAGTGTTTTTTATTATTAAAGAAAATGTACAATCTGTATTGATAGAAGACTATGTGTACAACTGAAAACAATTTGCACAAAATCGCATACTACATAAGAAGGTCATGATGATGATTATGAGGGAGGCTATCCATTGTACAACCATTTAGAACTTAAAATCTATTTATTTATATCATTTTTAATGTTACGTCAACATTGTCTTTTAAGATTACGTGTGGAGTTGACGGTTTACGTTTGTGATGACAAGTGATAGACGAGAGGATTTTTACGATGCTGTGATTGTTTGTGAAATTTGGCTTAATATTTTTTAACTACCTAATTGATCAACTGTGTATATTTTTAAATTTTTGTAAAGTGAACTAGCAAAAGTTACATAGAAAAATGTAGATCTTAAAAAATAAAATATCTTTATATTTCATAAGTGGAAATAGGCCACATTTTTTAATAACTACCTATACATATTATCGGTGAAATAAAATAAAATACACCGATTGCTGCGGATTTCGTCGCGGGTTGGAAATGGAAAGCGGAGTAGCGTATGCGTAGCCTTTGAGCCGTTAATGCAAGAACTAAGAAGAGTTGACATTAAAATACAATATTATTATTATAGGTGGAAAATAAAACAAAACGTATTCCTATTAAATGGTATTCTAAAATATATTTTAGATTTTTGTAGAACGGGAACTAACTATATCAGTATCGAATTCGCTTTTTTTTCAATATTATTTCTAATAAACCTGTTGGAAACTTCCTAGGTACATTTTGTATACGTATACACGTCCATGTCATCAGCCCTCATCCTTAGATACTCAAGCATTTTATTTTTTTTTGTTAACATAATATATTGTTATGATTTTTATGAATTTGTTTGACAGTTTACAGAATGAGTACGAAATTATTATTCAAGTTATGACGTAAAAAAAGTTGACATTTTCTGTGGTGGAGGACTGATGACACAGCAGAATTGGTTTTTACATTTTTCGAGGAAGAAGCTAACATATATATTCTGGGAATCGTCATACAAATACATAGAAATAGAGTCTCATAGTTATCAATAAAAAAAAAATGTTGAAAAATGATGAGGCGCTAAGGACATTGTACGTCAGTTATTACGTTATTATATGAATAATTATGTCGTACAAATTCTGAAATCTGTCAAGCAAAGTCATACAAATTATTTACCTACTAAATTTTTGGAAAAAATAATTTCTTGAAAAATCCCATATCGGAAGACATGGACGTTACGTATATTTTGTAAGAGTTAAGATAATATTATGCTCGCATTGTTTCAGATTCCACCGATCATAATAGACAATGAAGTAATTAAGAAAAAAAAAATCTTTATATTTCATTGATTAAGTTTTTTTATTTCGTTTACGTAAAACTTTATTTCATGAGTACACGTAATTATTGTGATAATGTTTATTATGTCTCTTTGTTTATTAAAATCATTCGTCTTCAGTTTTAGCCTGAGGCTTACTGAATCCCTAATCCAAAATCCCGGATCTGATGGGAGGGTAATATTGCCGCTGCCGCTGTGTAAGGGTGCGTATTTCAAACTATTAATAAACTTGGCTTTATGTTAATTTTGAATGTCGTACAAAAAAGTGATACCTGAAAAAGTTTCGTTCTTAATCATTAATCAATATCCAGGGACGCGAATTCACCAGAAAAAAGATAATTTTAAATAACTACTGTACAAAGCGATTTTCGTACAATCATTTATTTCGACCAAAATATGACGTTTTACGTTTCTCGATAGACCAAGTACACCGCAGATGTAATTTGGCGTCATTGATATAATAATACACGTATATTTCAATTAAAATAGTTTAATCCCACGTGTAGACCACAAGCGATACCGTAGTTGTATTATTATTCAAATGCACGAGACGATAGGTAGGTCCTATGCTACGGCTGTGACCAGTGTACAGTGTACACTATACACGTGTGACACGATCCTTTTGATGCACAAACATCACTAAATTCTATTTAATTTTATTGGCTTTCGGTGATAGTAAATAAATAATCTAGTCATTCGTCCATACTGATGCTATTTTTCATTTATTTTTCTTTCTGATATATTTGTGATGGACGTCGACGGTCACTATAAAGTAAACATCAATCATGTAACTATTGAACTTTGAACAGAAACGGTAAGCTACTGACCCATGTGCGATTACGGGATCATTTTTTTAAACGTTAAGCTGATGACGTATATGATCATATAAATAATTTCGGGTTAAAAAAAAACGATTGATTTTATTTTCAGCCGGTAGAAAGCTATAAATAGTGAATATTATATTGCTTAAGTGTTTGGTAATTTACGACCCACACAAATCCCAATGCGCAATGCATTGTTGTAACTATTATAAGCGCTTAAGTACCTAGTATAAGCTATAACTGTTCGAGTGAAAATAATTTACAACCATTGAAAACTGCATAATTTTCGGTGAGCTTCAAAAATAATAACGCTAAGCAAATGGGTTTCCATGTCCAAAAACTTTGTTCTATTTAATTCAATAAATTAATACCACACCCCGTACAGCATATTATACACGCATCGGGTGAATTTAATTTAAGAGTATGTTTATATTTAATTTAATGTGTACATGCATAATATAACATGCGGTTGGGTTTTTAATAAGTAACTGTTTATTTCGTACACGGACTTCGCGTAATCCTAAATAAATCTAGTGAAACTTTTCTCGACACCGGCCAAGTGTTCGGAAGGTTCACCTGTTCACTGGGCGTAAATTAAGAATATGACCACGGTTCATTACTATTTCAAGCCTACGAAAGTTGAAAGCGGACCCGAAGTAAGATATTTTTAACTATCAACCACTATTTTACAGCTTGTCGTGCCTAGTCTTCAAACATGCGTGAACGTGACGTACAACTAACGTCTAACAATAAAACTGTTGAATGCTGTTTACGATATTCTATTGACGTGCAACATTTTAATTAACTTTTTATTACGTTAAAATATTCTTTAGATTAATTTAGTACGACCTCGCGATGGTAATTCGATATTTGTAAGTTTAAAATATTAGAAAGTACATATATTATATATTCGAGTATTGTGTTGTTCCGAGTTTTCCGTTTCATTTATACCCCGCCAGTTTGGAAACCAAAGAAACGATTTATTTTACAGAAACCGAATACGGTGGATTGAATATGCACTCGAGGGGAGACGGTGTTCCTAAAAACAATTTTAGGAAATGTGAGATCGGATTATAATTTACCAATTTAGCACAACCATTACGGAACCCGGTAAAATGAAGTATCTACGGGATATTATTATTATGTCATACGGTTTCGAATGTCGCACCAATGAATACCCATTGTGACTGCACGGATGAGTTGTCATCGGTGTCTGTCGATCATATTATGTACCTACATGTTATGAAACGACGCAGCTACATATATACATTGTCTGTTTTACATCGAATTTTAATGTTATTAAAATGATATTGTTCTCAATGGGCTTGTAGAGTCTACCGCCACCGGCCGATGTTTTCAATAAATGTTATGACGGTATTGGATCAGTACTCGAGGGTACATCCCACACGGATTCGGTCAAAGTTTAATCTCAAAGAGCGTGGAGAGCTTTGATGGCAATTGTTGTATACGGTATGAATTGTTTTTTATTTTTGAGTGTGTCTGCTAGTTTGCTGAATAGAATATTGAAAACATTATAATTTATACATCAACATGACGTAATAATAATACAGTTCGGGCAAACTAGAAAAAATTGTAGGAAAAAAAGCAGGAAAGCTGTACTTTTAGTAGACACGTTTATACTAAGTGCGCTCTTGATCAACATACTTAAAGTCCCCTAATATATCGGATGGCCGCTAGAGCTTTGTGTCGGTAATCAGTTTTTCAAAAATAAATCAGGCGTTACTTTTACGATTAGTAGAAAAACACTTATTAACAATATTATAGATGAGGTAATTGCCTGTATAAAAAAAAAAGTTTTATGCCTTTTATCGTGGAAACAATTTTCACATAAAAAACGTACATGAATTATACAATTATTTGTAATTCCTTGACTTGTGAAAATTTATCTTATATACATATTATATATTACTAAATACTTCTAAGGATACAATTAAATCTATATTAGTGAACAATAATCTATTAAATATAGAAGATAATCCAAAATATGCGGCAAATGAGTTTAATAATTATTTTACTAACGTTGGAGATAATTTGGCTAAAAAATTTAGCAAAAATAACTTTGATCTAATTTTTAATTTGCGCAATGATAAAATTCTAATTTCTTTTGATAAGGTTTTTCTAGATAAAGTTGATGTGTCTGAGTTAAGTTTAATTATTCTAAATTGATGACACTGCTGCCGGATAAGGTTACAGTTAAAATATTAAAAATATTTCTGAATTTATTGTTTCTCTGCTTGTATACATTTATAATTTGTGTATACAAACTAGTACTTTTCCGGATGACTTTAAAATTGTTATCATTATTAAATTATTAAATTGCTATCATTAAGCCTTTATTCAAGGGTGGTAACCGTAAAATCTTAAGTAGCTATAGACCGATATCTATATTAACCAATTTTTCCAAAATATTAGAGAAAATAATTAAATCCAGGCTAATTACCTATCTCAAAAATAACAACTTACTTTCCAAAAACCAATTTGGATTTCTTCCAGGCTTAGCACTGAAAATGAATTTTATAATGTATCTCAATTTTTATACGATTCTCTAGATAATGGTTTGAAAGGGATTGCTGTTTTCATAGACTTCGTGAAGGCCTTTGGTACTATTCAACACGATACTCTATTACGAATTCTACCTAATTTTTGTATAAGTAACAAAAGTCTTCTCTGGTTAAAGAGCTACCTCTTGAATAGACAACAAATAGTGAAACTAAATGATGTTAATAGCAATGCTAGTTTTATTAAATATGGTGTGCCTCAGGATAGTGTTTTAGGCCCCTTACTGTTCATATTATATGTTAATGCAGTGTGTGTTTTAAATATTGATATTGTAAATTGGTGACCTATGCAGACGACACTTGTTTGTTATTTTCGGGTAAATCTTGGGTGGTTTTTCATTAAGCTAATTTTTGTGTCAAAATCAAAATTCGAACAATTAGTTTTTGAATTATTCTAATTAAAGTGTTGAGGAAAAAAGTATTATAATATCGATTATTATGTATAATTTGTAATTAAATGTACTCTCTAATTATTCTAGTGATTCGAGATAACGTGAATTGTACACTTTTTGTACGCAATTTAAATCTGAATTATTCCGAAAGTATTGGTCCGTAATTGAATACGTTACATCAACAATTCTAGACTAAATTAACTGAATAATAGTTTGCGTAAAAATATGGTGTTCTCATTTTAAAAAAAAAACAAATTTCGTATGACCATAGGACACCCTTAAGGTGGCATGAAAAATAAAGTTATAGAAAACATAGGCATTATGTTAACTTGTATATGTGTATAAACAAAAAATCTGAATTCAAGCTATTTTGCGGTCAAAAAAGGGGGGTTGAGCATAGTTCAAAAATCACGCTGTGTATACCTACGACGGTCATGATGTACACTTATAAATGATAAGTTATAATAATATGCACGCGCGCGTGTACACAGACACGTGCACACACACACACACACACACACACACACACATATTACATTGCCGGTATTACAATGAGCAAGATAACGTTTCACCCAGCGACACTTTTGTGCGATCAGTTTCACGTTGTCCGTGTGGGTGTGATGGTTTTTTTATTCGCCTCGATGAAAATCCAAATAGTACCAAACGGATCGCCAACGGTATCATCACATATACTAATTGAATGTGCAGCTCTACATTGCGTCGGGATAACGGAGTACCTCTACGGTATACCTGCCTGAACAAGCTTTTTACTACTACGGTTCAACACGTGTTCTTATAGCGTTTATATGATCGAACTCTGTCCTTCGTCATAATTTATAATACTATACCCTTTCGGTATTTAAACTAATACATTATTCGTAGTATTTGCAGCGTGTTTAGTTACCCGTAATTTAGTGTTTGTTCGAGTATTTATGTCAATACGCTTTATTTATATCATAATATATTATTATATAGTGACTACGAGTCAATATCATCTAATGAAATATTGAAATTTCAAACCCGTGTGTTATATAGGTCACGGCGCGCAATGGACCCCCGTCATACGTACATTTTATAAACGCTATAATATTATATACGTCGAAGAAAATACAGTAGCTGTGCACACCGATACGATATTCGTATAAGTTTATAGCAACGCGTTTATATTTATATACATATTATACTTATAAGAATTTGATTTAGACGTGCTCTCGCTCCGTATTAACTATATACTATATAGACATTCGATTTGTTAACATTACAAGATAACATGACGCTCGCGGGAGCGTTCTACATCGACGAGTGGCTTGCATGAATGTGATCTCTCGGTTCGCTCGAACGTAACGACTGATAAAACAAAATATTTTCAACAGCACGAAGGTTGAAGAGGACGACGTATCCGCCATCCGTCGATTCCTTCTCATAAACGTTCTGTACCTTTATGTATAGCAAATTCCACGTCCAGTATAACCGTTTTGGCGTTGTTAGCTTTAACATTATAGTAAATACTGACTTATTATCAAATTTAAAAGGAAGAACATCGCCCATTCGATGTAAAAGGTAGGTATTTTACATTATTTTAACCGTTGAGTTTATATTGTAATATTTCACGTATCATAACTCGCCTATAAATTGAAATATCGTAGAAAAACCTCATGTACTTTGTAATAACCCCCCCCACCAAAAAAAAGAAATAAAAAAAAAGTAGCTGAGAGATTATATGTTATGTTAGTACGTATTTGTTATGGCTAATGATAGATGCGGGTACTCCTCCTTGTTTAAGTGAGGGTATTCGGGGTCAAAATGTGAGAGCAGATGTAGGTCGAATGTACGTCCTGGAAGTTAATAGAATAGCACTTACCACTTACCAGGTTCCACATCGGCTTACGGATGGATATCGTGATCCTCACGCATATGATTACTTTAATGGAAGCGTGGTGTTGAAATGAAGACACAGGATTTTTGACAAACTCCAACACAGAAATCGTATTTGGAGTTTAATTCCATATTTATGTTGCACTTCGAAAACGAAAAAGCGGAGCAACCGACAAACGGACACAAACGGACCAAACGGGCACTTACGACTTGCAACTCGAAGGCCCGTTAAAGGGTTACCTGCACGTATTTTATAGGCAGTAGAATATGACGGGAAAGTTTTTCTTCTTGAATGATGCACATATAATCCCGCATAGCAAGAGATAATGTTTTTCACTTTAATTTTACTCTGTAATATTGAAGCTTACAACACAAAATCGGTCGTACTGAACGCAGATTTGCCATGTTTACGTTTGTAAAACGGACTCAACACATGCGGGTATGACCAGTGGCGCAACTAGAATTTTTTTTTTTTTAAATGATTAAAGAACTTTAAATGTCTAGAATTTAAAAATATTTATTATAATATTATCTAATTCAAGCACAATTTATTCCCGATTATAACACTGGGTGGCCACCTAGCTTTCGATTCACTGAAAAACACATAATATCATATCATATTTATTGTTAGTAGTTTTCGAATGTTAAAATGTAAAGCCTTATTAAAATAGTTATTAGTTATAACTCATTTCAATATCACTGACTTTAAATTGCAAAATCTAATCGTCGTTCTCTTTCAGTTAATTAAATTGTAACGCCATTAGTAGTAACGGAAAATCTCACGGTGAATCTTGTTGTAAGTTTAAAAGTTAATATTACACTTTTCTCCAATGGTTAAAGAATGAGATTTATTCCATAAATACGATTCAACGCTTCAAGGGTGGTACCCAGACGCCCAAAAAACCCCAGTGTGTTGCATCTCTGGTTATGGTGTTAATATTAGGTTAACTTTAAGATGTTTAAAAAATTTAGACAAGCCGTTCCATAGTATAACCGTAACAGAATTACGCTTGGTGTCTATTGCTAATAGAAAAATGAAAAAGTCTTGAAAGGAAGCGTCCTTATATTTCATAAAAATAAATGCGCAAGAGGACGTATAGTGCTTGTATTACATCAATGGTTTTTAATCGTTATTACGACCCCGTGTGCTGGCACACAAAGCGAATCGATCCGGGAAAGGATCTTAAGTTTAACAGCCTGTTGAAAGTCGTATAATATAATACGCAACGCGTATTGTATAAAATATTATATACCTCACGTGCATGATCAAACTCACCCGATTTCAGTTGCTGTTATAACACCACTTTCAGCTGTTCTTGATAATATTATTTTATACTTACACACCACGTTGTTGTAGTCGCGGACGCTTTGTATTTTATTACGTTTTTTTTGAACGGGTTATTAAACACTTACGGTTATGACAGAAACCGAGTGGTGGTTACAATGCATTAACTATCGTTTATATTTTCGCTCGACGCTCGCGGCCAACACCGTATTAACACGAATATATATACGAGTATTGTATTATAATTCTGACAAAAACTGCTGAGATTCCAAGGTCGAGGTGAGTGATTTTTCTGTACTGATATTTCGCTCTCTAAAAAACAATTCTTACCGATAGAGATCGAGTGGATCAGTAACCATTTCTAAAGATGGTGTTTAATAACATAGGTAGGTATAGCTTTTATTTATAGTGCCTATATATAGCACAAATATCTTTAAAATATTTCAAAAATTATGAATTTTCTATAGCATTTTAATATAAGCAATCTGACTATAAAATAATCTAATGGAATAGTGCGTAACAAAATTGTAGGTGCCGGTCCAGAGTTCCAAACCCGATCTCATTTATAACTTATTCACATTTTTTTTTTTTTCTCAAAGACTCGGAAAACTCATGAGATTAAATTGTATATACGGATTAAATTTTTAAGTTTCAATAGTCTTTCTTGAATAGAAATGTTTTCAAAGTTATAAGTAGTGCACGAGGCGTATATATTTATTCATATCAGGCCCTGGATATAGGTTATACAATATAATATTGTAATGTTCTAATTGTTGAAGAAGATTTGAGCGTGTTGCTGATTATTTTGGGTAATATCACGATTTAAGATACATTTAGATATTTAACACTACTTATTAAACTTAATTTAACCAAAATTCGACTTGTCTGGCGAAGAAATTGTTGAGTCTATTTATTAAGAATTTTAAAAAAATTTAAACTAAAACTAAGCAGTTGTAAAGTTCAGAGTTATGACTATGAGTCAAATAAAAAGGCCAAAAATAAAGGCGTTCAAGCGAGAATATTAAGAACTAAATCTCGAGCTTTTTTATATCATGTGGTTGCCATTTACTGAATTTAGTAGTCGGAGACAATATTTCTAGTGAAATTTAGTCAAAGAACTTTTTTGGAACTACTCAAAGAATTTATGTTTGCTCTCTGCATATGTTAGACGTTGGTATATCTTAAAAAATCACGTGAGTTCTTTAACTGTTAAATCGCAATGCGAAATTCGATGGGAATGTAGAATATATTGTATACAAATAACAAATGCAATGATAGAATTAACTGAATATTAAATACTGCTGATAATTTAATTATATTTGAAGCTAGTTCACTAATTAAATTCATAAACCTATTCATTTTTTTAGTTTTACTGTGTTTTTGGTGATATATTTTATCAAAAGTTAACCTTGTTAGTGGAATGTTCAAAAATTGAGAATAGGACCGCAGTTTTACATTTAGATAATTATACAATGTTTTCACAAAATTATAGAATAACTGACCATACAGAATCTATTAAGTCTGCTGAAAAATTAGATTTACAATTAAATGTTAAGCCGAAGTTTAGAGACACCCGTGTATACGTAGTAAAAAACACAATTTGATTACGAATATTAAAACGAATTTTCAGGTCCCCAAAACCAAGAATTGTATATCAAACGGCATATATTAAATTACATACTAGACCAAGCATAACTTCTATTTCTGAAATTTTTAAAAAAAATTAAATAATTTAATGATACTTGGGGATTTTTGTACAACATAAAAGAAAATAAAAGCCATGAAAATATATAAAAATCATATAAATATTACATTTAAGCTTAGTAATTAAAATAAAGATAAAATAGAGTACGATTTGAATAGTATAAATTTAGATATTGAAATTGAGATTGTAAGATCATTATACTCTAAAAAAGATGGCTGCCCAATAGATATTTTAACATTTACTTATGATAACAAATAACAAGATACTTTACCAAATACCAAACTTATTGGGTAGTTTCAAGAATTATGATGACTGTTCCAGTAACGAATGTAAGCAGCGAGAGAACGTTCAGCAAGTTAAAATAAATAAAGGGTTCTAAAGATCAACAATGACAGACGACAGTAGATCGTCTCAACAATTTGGCATTAATCAGTATAGAAAATGAAATACAGTAGTTTCTAAATTGGGACAGAACAAAGCAATACAATATTTGCTGATTTAAATTCTAGAAAAAAATGTCTATTTTAAAGAATATATTATTGTTACATTGTTTGATAAGAAAATAATTTTAATATATTCACTATTAATATTAATAATAATAATAATAATAATAAATTGTTTTCGAATCATTTTTGCAATGCCTTCCTATCTATAAATACAAGAATTTTCAACAAAATATGTAAGTTAGTATAAAAGTATCAAGTATATTAATATAAAAAATAAATTTAAAAAATATCCCTTGGCGTCAAAATATCTTGGGCCGGCCCCGCTTCTACTTCTACTTATACTTATACTTATATTTATATTTATATTTTAACTTATACTTATACTAGTTATACTCATACTTATATCTTAAATCGTGTCGATTATACATTTTTGGCTTGATGATATCATCGATTTAGATTTTAGACGAACGCAGAAATCGTTAGAGATAATGGATAGAATACTGAAACGATATGTAATATTAATATTAAGTTGATAATGTTGTCTTTTTTTTGTTTTGTTTTTTTAACGGCTTACTGAGCTTATTTCGATACATTTTTAAGGCTGAAATGACCAATAATGACGAAGCTGAATTTTTGAAAATAGTGTCATTCGGTATATGATATAATAAAAACATTATTTCACTGGATGATCATAATAGTTATCACACGATGGACAGAATATTTTAAAGAGAACCTTATTATTGCGATTCGCATCATTACTGTAGTAATATGAATAATTATTCCCATCGCATTCATACTGTGCATAGTACATACGAGTACACGCGTACCAGCCGATAATTCAGTTTTTAATATTAATATTATTTGTGAGCTACTCAATATTCCCGTAGTTCCGTTTATGCAAACACACGATGCGGACCGTTTTATCATACTCGAGTTACATGATGTTGGATTTTTTTCTCATCGCTCACTATTACATAATCGTCGAGTTATTGTTGAAGATATGTTGAAAAAACAATAATAACATTTTATATTATGCAAGAGGAGAAAGAGAGCGAGAGAGAATTTCTAATACTCGAGAAATAAGAATTTTTTTAATAAAACACGGGAATGAATGTATAATAGTAGAGTTAAAAATTATACGATTATAATAATACAGAATTCGTAATTTTTTGCAGGGTACAGAAATTCAAAAGCAAGACTAATTTTAAAATATTATATTTATAATTTTTTCATCATTTAATGTTTACATTATTCATTTTGAGAAAAAATAGTCGACCGTGCGATGTTTGAGTTGAACATAATATTAATGTATTTTATACTTTAATTTAATCGGATCCATGCGGTGTAACAACTCATGGACATTTATTATATAGTTGCACGTTTGACTGCAGTACCAACAGAAAATATTACAAAAATCTTACCCCAGTGAGCAAGTAAAATACTGCAAACTCATTTCCCAGACTAAGACCTGTTCTACTTATGTTTTCGCTTTGTCCATATGTTTGTGTAAAGTGAAATTTAATTAATTTAAGTACAATACGCGCGTATTTTCCTTGTATACCGTTACTTTAACAATTCGCGAAACTAATCATGATATGCCTCACAAGTCACAGGTTCGAACAATTTTTGAAGTAGGTACAAACTCATTGCGCTAATTTTTTTTCTCTCCACGTTATCGATTTACAAACGTAAATTATATATAATATATACTTGTATACACTTATGTTTACTTACACTAATTAAAAAATATTTTTCGGTCATAAGTTGAGGGAAAATTGATTTCTATCGAGTTTATTATTCAGAAAAAAAAAGTAAGCAACTTATATACACTATTAAAAGTGTATTAATAATTATTTTTGTACGCAAGATACCATAATGTGTAACGATGTAAATTATTTATCAGACTTAAGCAAAAAACTTTTAAAATCGTTTGGAATAAGATGCTCGAACACTTACAGAAAAAATAGTATTTTGAATGTGCATTCAAATACTTTATAAAAATCATAATCCGAATATATTTAAAACAATTTTAGTTTAATATACTTAAAAGATTATAGATGCCGTATAGGGAACATTTGAAATTGTAGCCTTAATAAATGTTACTGTACTTTGTTTCTATATAATATAATTTTGATAATTTACGATTTACAACATATCAAACAATATCTGATGTTATAATCTTATACAAAATATGAATAATATTAATTGAATACACATCTTGATAATTTATCAAACATTCTCGATTTATGCTCAGTTGTAATAAATTAATAACCATTTGTTGACAAGAGCACAAAATTCAAAACACTCAAATACAATACTGTCATACTACAAATAGAAAAAAACAAAATAGTAAAGTACAATTACTATAAAATAGTACTTACTTGTATACGAGTACAAAATACAATGCAATTGAAATGACGGAAAAATAGTGAAAGTATATTAAAAAGATGATTAAACGTTAAAAAGGTATTACGAATACTCGTAAAAAGTATTCAGAATACTGTACAAAATACTTTTAAAAAAAGATTTAAAAAATATTCTAAATACTACTCAAGTCTGTAATTTATCTTTACGGCTTACTGCGCTGTTGTAACTGTACGCGCGTATCAATACTGCAGCACGTACTCATGTGTTGTGATTTTCTAGAACGGCGTCGGAAAAAATCGATCGTAAAACGAAAAACGAATTGCACGATACCAATAATGTTGTACATAGTGACATAGATACGAATGTATTGGTTGCGTTCTAATCGTTTCGCGGAAATGTGATGGAAGTACGTTCGGACGATTTTTTGACACACCTATGAATAATGGAGATATATATATATATATAATATATATATGACCAAATGAGGGTAAAGTGCCGCGATACCACCCACGCACGTGGCAAGTGCCAATATCGCAAAGCAATTTGATCTTGTGCGATGGGAACGACTTTTAGGGTGGTCAGAGGGATATTCTCCCCCCCCCCCCAAATATCATAAAGCCTCAGGTAAATAAACCAAAGTAGTCCAGAGTTTTTCAAACATGGGACCCATTCTGGACTTTTTACTTTTTTTAATTTTAATGACCCACTTAATATCTTCTATTTGACAAACATTAAGTCAAAAAATATTGAAAATGCAGAGTGTTTTATGTTTGTTTAAATAGTTATAAAAACTTACTGATTATTTTTTAAGTATACTACTAAGTGCAAAATTAACAATTATTATTAATTTATTAAACTCTCAGCTATATAATGATAAGATGTAACAGTAATATAACATGGAATAAAATTTAATAAATTAATTAAAGGGATGCATTCCTTAAACGTCTCTACAAAGTCTTGATTGATAGGGGGAGGGGGGCTTACAATTTCGCGCCAAGTCCCAAATTTTAAAGTTACGCCACTGCATATTATATTAATATTGTATGCTAATGCCCAATACTAATAATAATCCATACGTTATAAGCATATTATAAGTGCTTCGAGTTTTTTATAACACATAGTAACAACTATAAATATTATATACCATAAATAATATTATACTATCTTCAGAGTATAGTGAAAAATTATAACAATAGCACGCACAAAAGGTGCGATGTTTCGTCGATCCGATGATTTCTTTACGATGTGTTTTATTAATTTGTTTTCGTTAATTTTCGAACGACGGTACATTATCGTTTAAGGTATAATAGTATAATAAAACAGTGGAAAATTACAAGACGTGCTCACGTGAAATAGCAGCCCCGACAGTTTATGTACATGATATGACCGAAAAACCGACGAAGCAGCAACATAAACGGACAAGTGTAATCCCGCTTAAGTAATTACATTTTTAATGTCCGTGTGCGAATCATACGCATTCTTTGCTACTACGTTATTGAAATCTATAAAAACATAATTGTTTAATAATAGAACAAAATCGATATCATACAAAGAGTATAATTTATTAATCTCCACCACGAATATGAGCTATAAAACGGGCGTATATATACACATATAGGTGTAATTATTATATTAAGTCAGGGTGACCATATTGTACGTCTCGTCGGGATGTTCCCAGTCTCCAGCACCACCGTTGCCCGGAAAAAACTTTTAACTGCCCGCGTTTTGCCCCGTTTATATGTTCATCGCAATTTCATGAATTTTTTAGACTCTGAGCGAAACGAGATACACCAATATAATATATAAGATATACCAATAATACCAATGTCTTGGTTTTATCGTGATGTGTGATTTTTTTTTAGTGTCTGTGTACACGATTTTGAACAGAAATATTGCTCTGATGTACACAAATATGGTACTTTTCTGAAATTAAATAGGTTAGTAGGTCTTTTAGAAAGTGATTTTTTTGATTTTCTAACAGTTTTCCGACTAATTGAGAAAAACAATAGATAAAATTGTAAGAAACTTCAACCGAGATCGATTGAACAACCTGCGCCGTCTAGTATTTTTGACACTCACTGCATAGTTTTCTATTCTTGTTTATTTTTCTTGCATACAAGATTTGTCATAAAGTTTTTTTATTTGGTTGTTATTTTATAAGTATGAGTCTTGATCGAGAATCGAATAGTTTATATTAATCGTAGTGACTTAAAACAAATTTATATTATATTTGAATCGATATTATATACAGATTACTTATTGAAGCATTTAATAAAAATTTCATAATTTTCAGGACATTTTTTTTTTTTGCAAAATTTAGAACATTAAAATGTACGATGCCAACCTTTACGGTAGATTGGTTCGACTAATATATCGACTAGCTCTAGAAATAAAAACTGATCCATCCATCCTCGTTCATTCTTCAAAAATCATTATATGGAGTATTATTATGTCATTGAGATTAAGTACGAAAAATTAAATGTGATCAATATGAAAGAAAAACCAATTTTCCTCATTTTTTAAACAACATTTTTCATTAATTTTTTGTCATAAAAAATACGTTTTCCCAAACATATTCAATTTTTATTTTATTTTTTCTAATTGAATAGGTTAAAGTGAATAATATTAAGGTAAAAAATGTGGGGAAAGGAAGTTTTCAATTTTTAATAAACACGTTTACAATGTGAAATTGTACATAATAATTTGATGGTATTTTTTTTAATTTTAATGTCAATAGTCACAGCGTATAATGACAAAATATTTTCGTAGTTGGTCGATAAACTTGGCAAGTATTTCGCGCTCCATAAGCGTGCGTAAATGTCGGTTTAGAAGGAGAAAAAAAACGGAACATTTTTATAAGAATTTATAAAAAAATAAAATGAACCGACCTGCCATGTATGGATTGTGCTGTGTGTTTACTGTCGTTAAGCTTATCCATTTATGGCATCTTAAGCTTTTCATTTGTTATTATTTTTCTCACCTAGTGCTTTCTATTTTTCTTCATTTCATCGCCTCGTATAGTCATAATATTTTCTCCTTTCTGCAGAAATAAATAAAACCATCGACTCCTGGACGAGAGATTTCGTCAGAAAAATGTATCGCAATATGATAATTGTTTCGTATTTGTTATAATAATTGTGATGTAATCTATACGCTGATTTCATTTTCATACTTCACGCCTACTTGAATGTTTTCATTTTTGCTTAATGGGTTCGAAAATTTCTATTTTTTTTCTCTTTATAGTCAATACTTAATTATCATTTGTCTTATGGTGAGAAAAATGAATATATTTCATTTTGGTTCTAAGTATAAGCACAGATCTTATTCATTATTATAACTGCAGTACATTTTCATGGTGTTGCACAAAAAAAAAAAAAAAAATGAAAAGAAAAACGTTAGATGGATGCAGTATAAATCTAATATAAATGGCATATCATTTTTTATGTTTTCTAAAAATTAATCATGCTCTTTATGCCTACACAGAAAGTGCACTAAAGTAAAAATAAAAAAAATGCATGTTTTTACTGTAGTACTCGTAAGACCTGTAGGGTAGTATAAACGAAGAAAAATGACCATAACATTATTTTAAACTTTGTAACAATAAAATATATATATATATATATATAATATAATTTTGAGTGACGAAAACCCACGACGATCCCTGAAGGCAAAAATTTAATTTTCACATTTCCAACAAAAATCATATTTAATTAAGTTTACGAAAAAATTGGAAACACTAATTTGTAAATTCATATTTCGGAAACACCCACCGTAGTCATAACACTTTATTTGGACGTCTTGAAAGTTTTTATTTTTTTTAATTGTTTTTTTGATTCTGTTGTTTCTCGATTTTCAAGTTGTATACTCAGTAATTTGATATAATTATTATACTACGGTTATAACTGCAAACTGCATATAGAATGACCGTGTTTTTTTAATTGTCTATTCTTTTTTTTATTTTTGCATACCCGAACAACCACAAGTAAATCTATTAAGGGTTTTAAATACAAAAAAATATTTAAAAACAATAACAATTTTTATAATAATACAATAAATCCGCTAAAACGGTCAAAACAATAACTCCAAAATATTATTTTAAAATAGAGAAATTATTCAATAATAAGTTATACATTAATGGTTAAAAGAGCCTGTACAAATTGCGTCTTATATATTTTTGGTTGGGATAACGGGACACAAATTTTAAATAATGGACGATTCCATAAAATAGCGTTTAAAAAAGCTGAAAAACGAGACGTATAATCACCTTAATGGCTTAATGGTGGTCCTACATTTTTGTTTTTCGCTGATGTAGTGATGTATAATAATATTTTCAAGGTTGATAAAACATTTGTACCAAAATTATTTAAGGTGCCATGTTTTACGCCTGTAAAGTTAGCTCCTCCCCCCAACTTCGGTCAAATATTTCCAAGCAAATTATATGTTATTATAGCCCTTCATTTGCACATGTTATTTGTAAGTTAATTTAAGCGCTGTACCATAAAACTAAGTATAATATAATCATACAAAAATAAATAAATTACTGATGGTTGCAGAATTAAAAAGTGTTTAGAGGACACACGTATAGTTGTTAATGGTCATACGCATTATTAAATTATGTATATTTTACTAGCTTAAACACGAAAATATATGAACACTTATACTCTAAAAATAAACATACGATATAACGGAATCATATGATAGTGAAATCATTTTGTTCGAACTGAAAAGTAAGGTCGGTGTACAATAAGATGTGAAACAAATTTTTATTGGCGCGATTAGTCAACAGGTAATATAATATTGTTATAGTGACGCCCGTAAAGCAAAATCTTTAAAACGTTTTCATTAGTATCGTTACGTGCTAGTCTTTTGATCGGCAGTATGTAGTACACTACGGTACATATACAAATTAAGAATACGCACACAGGCGAACAAGCGCTTATTTTATTCAATTAGGTATTATATCGTCAACACGAAAACTCTGATCGTAACAAATTATATAGAAAACACTAAGTTTTTAAGTTTGAAAATTATTATTTTTATCACGTACTTTAAACGCACGTTCTGCAATTCAAATCCAGTCCGTAACTCTTATACGAATTTGATTTAGTATAATAAGTCCTAAATGGGCATTTTTATTTTTAAGCTCGTGTTAAATTATAACTGTATGTAATATATGTATGTACCTATTATAATACGTGTTGTGCGCCCATCGTGTCCTTTAATCTTGTATCAGTTCACCTCTGTAAACAGTTTTATATTATTTCATATTCAACAAAGTTATACTACGCATTTATAAATATTGTTATACGTAGTTTACTTTTTTTTTAAGAAAATATTTAACGATTGGCCAGGTATTGTCAAAATATATTTGAATGAATAATATTTTACTGAATAGGACTATTCAGATTATCAAGATTTAAAAAAAAACATTCCAATGCGATTAACGAAAAATGCATAACACTCGACTCCAGTTTTTCTTGTTTTTTAAAAACTTGATCTACAAAAAACACGAATACCTCCTATACCTATCATATTATACCATCTTCGTAAGTTATTAACGTTCTGATGATCATAATTAATATAATACAATAACATCGATACGCAATCACCAAGCATGTAATGTTTTGGTAGAATGTGTTCCGTGTGAAAATAAAAATAAAACAAATGAAGACATTATTTCAAATTTATTCTAGATTAGTTTTGCATGTCAATGATCAAAATGTTATGAAGGATATCGAATTTAAAATAATGCAAACATGAATAGACAAAAATAACTTTATAATAATTAATATTACAGTAATGCTTATTCAGCTGAACGTATATTACTATCGCATTTGATCAAATAAAACACTTCCAGCGAGAAAGTATTTTGATTTTAATAATTTTATTTAATTTATTCCTAGATGATTAAAATTAAATCCATAATAAGTGTATTTTTATAAGTAAACATTCAAAATAAATTATTACCTATAGATTTATAACTGTATAAAATTATATAAAAGTTAAATATTATTAAGTATAGATAATTAACTATAATTAATTATTTTAGTAAAAAGTCGATTTAATTATAATTAGTTTATCATTTTGAATAATACACAATGCTCGTACTTGTTTAATCTGCATAATATCGATTAAATTATTATCTTACCAAAATTAGGTACTATTGTTTCACGTTGCCTTAGCGGCTTAGCGTATTCAAAAATGAATAATTATAGTACTACTATTTTTATATAACATAAAATTTAAAATGTTTAAGTGTGGGTATTTCATATTTTTATTTTTTTGTTCAATTTTTTTCTCAGCACAATTTTAAATATACCTACTTCATCAAGAACGTTTATGTAAACCGTATCGTTACGCGTATACAGATGATCGTATGAACAATTTATTATGTATAATCGCAACAAATTCTTTATAACCATAACAATATTCGTCCATAATACATTATCTGCAGATAGTATACACAACTATCACCGTGTAATTAATAATAATTTATTATGATTTATGATTCTGTTCGTCAACGCGACCGTGATATTATGTTATGGCAAGTTATACACTTCCAATTTTTAGCACGTAGGTACACGGTGACATATTCACGAGACGAACAAAACGAATATTATTAATCACCCGTAAAATACTATAATGAATGTGATGTATTCGATATAGACGACCTTAAAACGTTGTATTTTTATCAAATTATGCGGTGTTTCGCACGTTCGTATAATAATTGTATAAATATATTGTATGCGGTTTTGAAAACTATATGATATATAAATATATTGATTCGATCGCGAACAACAATCTGTAATTGAGTTTCACTTGAGCTCTTCAATAATTATAATTTTGTATCAAGGGGCGCGCGCCCTCTAAAAATTATTTAACAATGTGGTGACGTAGAATGAACTAACGCTATAATAATTATGGACGCACTAACAATAAGATCAATGAACACATTTGTGTATTCTGATCGTATCATCGGCGATCTTACGTGCAACTGTTATCGTAACAGTAAATACGTATTAACCGCTTAGGAATAGTTCGGAACGGGCGGTGGCACGCGACGATTTAAACAATATACGAATAAAATGATAATTTACACTTACAGCAATATTCCGTGAGCGCGCCGACGAAAATGCACCAGAAGTAGCATCTGATGGACATCGTATTGTGTTATATTATAAATTGTAATACAGGTGCTGCGTGAGTATGATATGATGTACCGGAAGAGTGGAAAATAAATCGCGAAATCGGTCGCGGTGACGACGGGTTGGGGGACGGGGGGATAGGGGAAAAGCGTGAACGAAATACGATTCGCAGTGTTTGCTCCTCTCTTTTTACTCCGTCACCGCCGTTTGCACATTTGCATATCACGCGGATGTTATACTCATTTATTCGAACGGCGCGGCGAGCGGAACACGTGCGCGCGACTTGGGGTTCTATCGTAGCGGGTACGTTTGCCGTCTGGTGGTGGTCAACCCGGGGCAACCCTCTCGCACGGGGTATGCCGATGCGACTGTGGTCGGTTTAAGCGAAACGCTCCGCCGGCGCCGTCAGACCGTAGCTGCTGTACATTATAGTATCTCTGTCGTGAAATGGTTCGAGACAGCGCCACAATGCACGTCTCTATCCCGACGAAAAATGCCGTGGAAAAATGTATGCGCGGTAGTTATGATGTATAGTTTGTATACATTTATAATAATATGCACACACACACACACGCACACACACACACACACACGCGTACACACACGTACACGCACGCATTACATTATATTATATTACAATGCGTGAGGTGACACCGGGCGACCGTTTCATTCGCCTCGATTAAAATCTTAAACTAAACGGATCGCCGCACATGGCCGTCGCTTATTTTTCGGTCATCATAATATGAGAGTACAAAACTAGCAGATGCGTGTGGTCACTAGCCCGGAAGGAAAAGGATATCAAACACGAAAAAACATGATTTCATCTGATATGGCGTTCATCACGCGTAGAAGAGTTTTCAAGTAGAAATATTATTTTTTAAAACGACGGTACAACGGCAATGGAACTGAAACACAGGGGATATTAACTAGAGAACGGATTTTAACTGTCTAAAATATTTTAACTCCATGCCTTTAAAAGATAAGAAAAATATTATATGTAATCAATTCAATGTAAAAAAAACTTGTAAATAAATGGTTATTAATGATACTAGAAAGAAACGCTAAATACAGAATAAGTTAAATTCTAATTGTATTTCTAATTATCAGGCCCGGCTAAGGGGTAGGCGGTACAGGCCCACGCCTAGGGCGGCATTTAACATTTATGTATACTAGATAATTTTTAAAAAGATTCCTAGTACCTACTTATATTAAATCATGTGTAGTGAAAAATAAAAATCAATAAAAAAATTTAAAATTTGGTCAGTATGATACTATGATCGGACAAATATAAACGTGTGTTTACGCTTTTGGTCGACCGTCGACCGTAGCAAGTTGCGGTGTTCTCTTGACGGTTTTTAATCGGTTCTGTGAATCAGTTTTGTCTGGCCCCGATATTCTGTTTTGTTGTTTTCAATTTTAACTCTCACAAAACGCACTGTTGACGAATATTATTGACTAAAAATAGGTACCAAATACTGACTGACGTTTACAGATAAGTTAATTTTATTTTCATTTGCCTGCCGACTTTCATCAGAATTCAGAAGAACATTGGCCATTATTCAATCGAGAAAGAATTAGCCTATAATATGGACATGGAAGAAGTTGTATCATATTTCGCTAACGCAAAAGCAAGAAAAGTCAAGTTCTAATCTAATACATTTATATTATATTTTTACTAACTTTTATATTATAAAACAACTATTTTTAAATTGTTTTGTTTTATTTAAATTAGTAGGGATTTACTTGTCTATAAATATATCAATTTAACCAATTGTTAACTTTATACAAATAGTATAATGAACTCAGAATTAAATATATTTTAGTAATGTTTATGTGAAAAAATATTTGATACACTCTTTCCATGTATAAGGGGCGGCAAAACTTAAGTTTTCCTAGGTGTGTAAAATTACTTGAGCCGCGCCTGCTAATTATATAAAACTGCATATTTTATGTTATATTTTATTCATTGTAATCGTACCATTATCATTTACTATTATATTCTAAATAATATTTATAAATTCTATGTAACTATTATTAATCTAGCTGTCATATTCTAATTTGGAAACAATTTAAGAACTACCTTTATGTTTTTTTTTTCTTTTTATTTATATAATACTAGCCGACCCGTCACAGCTTCGCCCGTGATTGGTTGTTTATTTTGCCTTCGGACCATGATATGTAGAATTTTTTATTCAAATATTATTGTTAAAGTGATCGGCAAGTAAATATAAAAAACGGTTAATGAAAACGGATTGAAATTTTTCTAGCGTTATAAATGATAAAAATAAATACAGATAAAAAAGAAATAATTTATGGTTGATAAAGAATTTGATTGAAGTTGATGAAGAAAAAAAAAGAATTAAAATAAGAATTTTATAAGACTTCTGAGTATATGATATTTTTTGTTATATTTCCTGTTGAAATTAAAATCATAAAATGATTCGGGTCTCCAGTTCGAGAAAATGCCACGTATAATTGCCCATGTGAAAAGCACTCTGTACGAAGATCTACGCCAACGTACTTGAATGTTTGACCTTGTGCTTTGTTTATGGTAATGGCAAAAGAAACTTTAACCGGGAATTGAAGCCGTTTGAAAGAAAACGGCAAGTCAGAGGGAATCATGGGAATTCTTGGAATAAATGCAATTTCTCCTTTCGCTGGCCCTGTAAGAATTACGGCTTCTATAATATTATTTCGCAACGATTTTATTTGTAATCTTGTACCGTTACATAAGTTCAGTGGTTGAAGATTACGTAATAATGTAATTGGAGCACCAATTTTTAATTTTAGTTTATGAGGAGGAAATCCCGAAGGAGAAAGAGAATTGAGAAATTCTTGTGGATAATGAATAGCATCATCTGTTGATGTAACTGTATCAATAGATAGATATTCACGTGAGTGTCCATCGAATTTTAGAAGGATGATATCATTAATTTCTTCTGCTGTTACGTTTCTTGGAGAGATAATAGCTCTTTCACATAACCACTGATAAGATTTATTGGACAGATTAAAAATGTCAGGATAAACTGTAGAAATCAACTCTTCCACGTTATTGACCACCCGTCCAATCGTGTGATTGACAGAAATGTAACCATTTTCATTTTCTAAAGTTCCATTTCCAATTTTCAACAACTGTGCTGGAAAAATATCGTCCTCTCCGCATAAATAAACTCTCATGTTTGTTCGCAAATAAAGTTTTTCAACATAGTCCATGGGTTTTATCTTTCCATTTTTTTGCATGGCACTTAGGACATAATATAGTCATTCGTCCAATTTGAAGCGCTTTAATATTTAAATAATCAATCTCGGATTGATAATTAAACGCTGATTTCATACTTAAAGCGTTACGTTGGTCCTGTGCAAGTGTTTGAGAACGTTCTGGTGAATTATCTTTTTGCCTTCTGTTATACATTCGAGTTGCATTGGCAGTTTTTCTGCCAATGCGTGCTCTTGGCGCTCTCGGCATGATGATGAATTGGCCACTTACCCGAAATTTAACTGTATTATCATGCCCAATATACCTTTATAAGAATAATCAAAAAGTAGGTGAAAAAACTAAGCACAAATTATGCTCGTAATGGGCGTATAGCAAATAACTACACTCGACGCCTACCAAGCTCAGACTGAGCCCGTGATGCCACGTGCGGTGAGCTATGTGCTATTAATGCTAGATAATAGCGATTAACAATGTAGGTATACAAACACATAATAAAAATAGATATACTGACATATAAATATACATACTTGTAAATAATTGTTATTACCAATTGTAATTTGTAACTAATGGCAACAGTTGCCGGGTTGATAAAAAAAAAATTAGATAAAACACTATGTGTGGAAAAATGCGTATAAAAACTTTTATGAACTGTTTTTACTGACAAAAGTGTTACTAAAACCTTCAGCAAAGTGTCAGGTTTCAGCCAAAAAAAATTTCAGCCAAATCGGTCCAGTAGTTTTCTCTGTTAGCGCGGTCGAAGAAAAACCCTTACAATGACCTGATAGACGACCCGACCCGACAGACGTTGTGCTGTCTTAATTATGAATATTGAATTTGAACTGGTATAATTAATAAAAAAGTGTTTATTATTCTAATGGTTTATGATATACAACATTCTTAGTTTTTTTTCTTACGTGTTTATAAATAGTTTTGTTGGTATTCCGCCATGAGAACAAACGACATATAACTGGCCATGTGAAAAACATGGATTTTCAAGATTGTTGCTGCAAACACTTAGTGACTGCCCTTGTGATTTATTTATCGACATTGCAAATGCTAGCCGCACTGGAAAATGCAACCGTTTAAAGTCGAATGTATATAAAAATATATAAATGTAGAAATATAGGATGATTTCACGTCGTAGAATAAAAGTATACTTTTCCAAAATATTAGATTGTTTGCAGCTGACCTCTGTGCAAAATACTAATGAATTTATTGCTGTTGTGGAAACACATCATTTGTTTAATACAGTTATTATATAATACGCGGTGGCCGGTGACTGTCCTTAGATTTTTGCCTTCTCCTTTGTTTTTTTCATCTGTGTTACCATGGTTACCCATAAGTATACCTATGAACGTTTGGAATTTCTCGCAATATATAGGTTTAGGCAATTTTTTAAATTTTTCTCTCCGTAAGAACCATCCTCGTACTTCAAGGAATATTATAAAAAAAGAATTAGCGAAATCGGTTCAGCTGCTCTCAAGATTTGCGCTTAGCAACACATTCAGCGATTCATTTTTATATTATAGATTTATCTATTTATTGTTATCTCATGTAAGTACTCTCTTCCTTCATCACAAGCTTTGGCTTAAAGAAGGGAGATACTCAATATCATAAAAATATTCAAATGTTTTGTGAATTTAATTTTTCAAATAAAAAAAAAAAAATAACTGCAAAAAAAACACAGGAAAAAATGCTTTAAAAAAATACGATCGGATGCCTGAAGATGCTCTAAAAAATAATTGATTAGGTAATTAATTTTACCGAACGAAATTGCAAAAATCACGTGGAAATCAGCTGTACAGACTTGGGGTGTCAAGAGCCTCCCTTCCCCAATGAACGCACATAACTATTGGTATACACATCCGTATTCTGCAGTTTTTATGGTACCTACGTACAGTGATGTTATTTTTTCATAATTTCGTGTGGTGAAAAACTTTTGTTAGTGGGGTGAGGATATAATTTCCGCTTTTAGGTTTGCCTCTTAGCCCAAAGACGAGTAATTTGCTCGGTATAAGACGAGTGGGCGGGTTAATACCTGCGTTTAATAAACGTAATATATGTATATATTGCTTTCCTGTCCCACGTGTGCTATTGATCTAGAACACAATACATGATATAATTGGTGCGTGTTTCAAACACGCACGTCGCACGCGGTATAAACTACCATTTACTCCGCGCCGACTTGTGCATTACAATAACGATATGTGCGTGCATTACACGGTGATTAGCGAAACCCGAAAAGATAAACCCTGAAGTCGGGTCGCGAGAGAAATCCGAAAGGGGTAAGCACGGGCGAGCGGCAGGGAAGACTAATCGATCATACTGCAGCGCAGGATCCGTGGGCATCCGTTTATCACGCGGCTGCACTTGACATGTCCGTTGAGAAACCGCGGGAAAGTATAATGCACAATTACCCTTATATTGTTATACGGCACGGCTAAAAACACATCATTATTATGCGTGTTATTGTAGTAACACCAACACCACATCGGTGTACGACGCGAATAACTGTACACAACATTTGCTGACTTAGGATTTCTTCCCCGTACTTCGCGGCGTAATCTAATCGGTTTACACGTTGTTCTCGTACGTCTCGCCGTTCGTAAAAAAATGATAATTGGTTTTTTCTTTTTTTAACCATTGTTTAGCATGGAGTTATACACAGGGTGATTTATTAACCATGCTCATCCCCATTTTCTGGCTGTAAAATTGCTTGATTTTGGATTTTATTTTGGTTCAAAGGTTCAAGTTACCGGAGAACCCGTGTTTTCTAATAACTTTTTTTTCATGCAAACTTAGAGGTCTCCCGTGGATTCACAAACTTTGTTTTTAAAATGGAATCATAATGATTTTTACGCAAAATATTATTTAGTTCATTTTTCTGGGATATTTGATGTAACGTAGTTAAGGTTCTGACCAATGCTTTCCGAATTATTCAGATTTTAAACTGCGCATGAAAAGTATAAAATTGGAGTTATCTTGAATCAGTAGCAATGAACGATAAAATGTAATTACAAATTATATCATAATATCCGATACCCTTAAAGAGAGATGAAAAAAAAGTTATGGAAAACATAACTTATAAGCTTTATAGTGACTTATAAACATTAAAAATAAACTTTTTCAGCCAATAAGGTGGTGAGCTGGGTTAAAAAATCACCCTGTACAATAACATGAATAAATAAATTTGCTTGATGAGTCCCAGTGGTTGCCACGATGTCATTTACTCGTGCGTGAAAATATTTTAAAAGGCGGCGTTAAACAGCAGACTTCTCTCCTCGGAGATGCGCCCGTCTCGAAAATCAAAGGAAAATGTTTGTTCTCGAGAAAAAAGCGTGCGAATCCATGATCCGTCATATCGTCTAAACGTTGGTTCAGATTTTTTTATTTCTCGAGTTTCGAGTCTCGCGGTGCTGGAAAGCCGTCTCAGCAGCACCGACAAAACGATTGCATCTGCACGAGTAATATTAATGTATATATAATAATAGCATGCAAATCCATAACAAATGTTGGTAAAAAAAATCGAAATATCTAAACGAGAGGTGTGACGTAGCACGTTTTTATTACTATCGCGGTGTTGTGATATTTCGAGTACCGCCATAACAGGAAATGAGATGGGTGGCTGTAATGTATAGCGCAGCTATAACTAATGTATGGCCTCGCGGGGCAGTATTATGTTCCGAGCCCGTGTTGTTGAAATTTTAAATCTTAAAATTTCTGAGCAATAATCGTTATTTTATTTAGAGTGATTACAAAAATTTCGTGTGCCCCTGTTGTAAATACGTTGTAAACATTTTTTTTATTCTTATACGATTTATAGTTCACGTACAATTGTATGTAATATGTAATATTTGTAATATGTAATGTGTAACAATTATCCACACTATTTTTCTCTCGACTTAGGATTCGGTGAATGACACCATTGTAGAAAATTTAAGGTAACAATTTTAACCTTGTTTTTTTTTCGTTAAAATCATATTATAGTCATTCGATTTAAGAAAAAAATCATAACTATTTAAATATTTTTCATATTATAGTACACATATTTTTACTTGGGCTCCGCTCTGTTTCCCCGTCTTGTCACGTCGTAGTTACGTCATTGACCGTTGCAGTACGCGGAGAGCATCCCGGACACAGATGCTTATCGTGTAATATTATATTATGCGCAATGTACTTATAATATAATTTATGTACACTAGGGTAATCCTTATTTTTTAACTTTCAAATTTTTGATGTCTTACCCACAAGTATTTTATTCATTAGGTACTACGGTAAACTCTTTTTATGTCAAATCCCAGTTGGAACAGAAATAAATTGGAGATATAATAAAAATTGAGATAATGAGTTTCATTAAAAATTTAAACAAAAAAAAATATAATAAGTTAAAACACATCGTTTGAATACTTGAAATATGAATCCATAAACATATACATATATAAATTACAGCATTTAATAAATACATTTTTTTTTGTAGTATTTTCAAGTATTTCAGGATGGTCAATTTTGGAATTAAGTAAGTAGTAAATTCAGCATTAGTCATTAAATTGGCTTCTGAATTCCAATTTTTCCATATGAAATTTGAAAGCTATTGACTTCAAGGTTAGTTCAAAATTTCCAGTTTTATAATATGCAAATTTTTTAGTTCTTTGAGTTTAAAAACCCTTGCACTTCACAAAAAAATTTAAGATACGTAAATTATAGATATTTTCACATTATATTTCGTGTGTAATAAAATAAAACGTACACAAAAAATGAAAAGGAACAATACTAGGTACTGCAGCCATCGTATGTCATAGTATATATTATATTTCACTTTGAGGGGGAAAGGGGATGGAATGTCGCTCTGAATATCTTGAACGCTGAGACAAATAAAAAATTTAGGTATAAAATATCCTCAGAGCTATACAAGTGCATAGTACTCGTATATAAAAGTATGATAAAAATAAAAAACCTGAAAATGACAATTATTTTTGTTTTTGTATACAGGTAATGGAAAATTAATTTTAGTAGAAATAGATGCACAAGGATACATTACTGCTTGTTATGTTAACATGTAAGCTGGGAAAGCGAATAAAATTTTTATCGTCAAACCTTAAAACTAAAATTTTATGTTAGTCTCATCCAACGTAAAATTTTTTAATAGAAATTAAACTATAAAAGTTAATTTTTTACTTAAAACTTTTTCACGGATCGATTGATGACCACTCCGTTATATTCGTTTGTTCAAGTCTGCTGATTAATAGGAGTTGAACAAGAATATCGTTTGAGAATTCATCCCTTATCCCCATCACGGGAAAATTAAGTTATTGCGAGCATACCCCAAACAACAACTATTATTATTATTATTATTATTATTATAATAATACCCAGCTACGAATATGATTCCTCTAAGATGTATATATTTATATCGAAATTAAGGATTGTTGTGCTACCACTTGGCGTGTTATATACTCATACATTACTATAATACGAGGCCACACGACCGACTTTATTCAGATTTCAATTTCTGAAATGTGCCAACTTTGTATTATGGTTTCTCAATGACGTAACGTTTTATAAATGTTACAAGGACTTTCATGGCATGTTTTCGGATTTTGATGTAAGTAGGTAGATACACATATATCATTAATAATTCATATATATTTGTAGTGGATAGAACCCAGGTTTTTCATAAATATGCATACATAAAAGAACTCGAAATTCGAAAACAACAAAAATACATTAAAGCCCGTTGTTGGCTTTCATTTTTATTTTTAGTCCAAGGAAATATGACATAAATTACGTTTGATGCAAAAAAAAAAAAAATTTATAAATTAATTATAAATTTTTTTATTTATGTTTTGAAAATATGAACATGGAATCGGTAAGACGTCTAAAGTTTCAACTACAAATACATGGATATTAATGCTTTGCTATATTGGGCTACATTAACTTATCGAATTGACGTATTTTGAAATCCCGGAGTTTTTGATACAAGGTCCCGGTATTTTTGTATGAAAAATTTGGTTGGGATCCCGGGATTTCGTGATTGTAAACTCTAGTTACATGCCTAATAAAATATAATGTGTTAAATTCTACTTCACATAGCGTATTGGCGTCAATACTAGGTTTGACAAAAATAATTATTTAGTGAACAATCATAACTTATGATTCATAATATATCATTATATGGAAGACAATTACAAATAATCAGCATCAAACTACTTAAATTGGTATCGTAAATCTTCAATTGTTTTAAAAAAAATTCTTTAGGTATTAGCATTCAATTATTTACAGTTTAGAGATGACAAAATAAAATATTATTGTTAAACTACATTTATATACATGATATTTTTCAACATTATACAAAATATGATTTGTCTTACATTGTTATATATTATTTAGTTGTTTCGATTTATTTAAATCCGATATACTTTAATTTTTGTAATATTTAATACTTATTTTTATCAATCATAGTAAATCTATCACTTTACACAGCTAATAAAAATTATGATTATAGACAGTTCGTAATACCGTAAAATCTCATACGCCCCCCGCCCCCCTCGAGGTCTCTCAGTGAGGCCCAATATTCAATATAATATGTATTTAACATAAAATAAATAAAGAGAAAAATAAATAAATAGTCGCACATGATCACAAGTATAGTAGGGTCGTGCCCTTGCACAAAGTACGAATAAGAATTTCAAGTATAATTGCTCAGCTAGAGTTGGATTACGTCTTCAGGCACTAAACCGACATAACGTAATTTAATTTAATCCAAGAAGATTAAAAAAAAAACAACCCCTGATGATCACACCAACCGTTTTCGTGCAGATACGCACGATTATATTATTATCGACATATCGCGAGGATAATACAGTCATACTCGGCATACACTCGAAAATTTTTTTTTCCCCCGTGCAAATGATTATTTCGTATTCTGTCCTCTGCGGTAGTGTTTCGTCGGGAGGATAACATTGAAACTTTATAATTTATGGATAACATTAATTCGCACGAAATGTGACCAATGCGATGCGAATGGTGATATCTAGAAGGTTGATGGTTAGAGAAGGTAACCGTAGAACTAAGCATTTCGGTGTTCGTCAGAATTTATTTCAACTTGTACTAGACTGTTAACCACGCGCACCATATGGTACGACAATACAAGTCGGCTGCCGATCAAACACGCGGGGAACAGTGCAGTGTATTTTGTGTAACAGAATTAATTCATCGGTTGATATATTTATATGTCTCTCTGAAAAACACTGTAAATGAGTACACATGATTTCATAGAATATAGTACTGCAATGTTTCCCACGAGCGCTTTGGTTCTGCACAATATTAATGCACTATAAAACTTTAATAAAAAAACAATTACAATTTATAAAAACGAAACGTAAAAATAATGACGAAAAATACATGTTAATATTAAAATCAATTTAACGTGGAGAAAAATTATTAAATTTATGCAAATACAAGGAATGTGTCGGTATGAAAAATTAAAATAAATATTTTGATTTTAATTTGAACTGAAATGATGTATATTATAATAACAGCTTGTCTTAAATTAAAATACGGGCATTATGTACATGCTAATTGACAGTATTTGATAAGAAAAATTACTATAAAATGGCCTAAACGGCAAAAAAATTAATTAAAAATTAAGAACGACGCAAAAATAGGAAACAAAAGTTTCAATATTTAATTTTTATCAACAAGACTCAAATTTTGTGTCAAGAAAGCTACGTTTCATTATCAGCCTAAAAAAGGCCACCTCTCTACGAATTCACAGACCTAATGATGATACATTAAGATATGGGCACACAAGGCAATAAACTGATTTAATAGTGTTACTCGAAATAATATCGAAGCAGCGTGAAATCTCCGACCCCACGCGTGGTTACCGACGAAGGGTTAAAATTGGTTTGTATCGAAAACTGAACACCAGCTGGTCTAATTCCCCTCGAATCCCGCGTCATTTGGTCCAGATCTCGTTAAACTTGATTCGTGTTTGCACGTACAACAACATATTGGATATGTGGATATGGATGGCGGGAGGGGGTCCCGCCATCACTTAAATAAGAACACTAACTATCGGTAGTATTTAACACCGTTAAACTGCAGTAAAATAGTTACCAGTGTGTCGAAATTTCCATTGCCGCGGACAACAACAGCAACGACGGTGGCGTATAATAGTAATCATTTGTAGTAAATTAAATTGTATACAACCCTCCTTCAATGCATTATTCTTTTTTTTCTTAGTATTTATTTTTTTATTCAATTTTTAACCAGGATTTTGATAAAAATATTAAAAAAAATCTATATCCAATACTTAAGCCAAAAAAACTGAAAGCTTAGTGCGTAGCATATTTGCTACACTATAGTACAGTATACGTGTTTGGGCCGGGTGCATAGAATTTTAATATGCACATCCCGGTCATCGATTTCTATGTGATGGACCACCTATCAAGCTTGTTTGTTTGGTATGACGAGCGTAGTGTTATATATAGCTCAACTAACAGTCGTTGGGTTCGCCGCGATAATACAACTTAAATCTAGAAAAATAGGAAAAAACTGTTAACTATGTAAAAATGTATTCGTATTGCTGGTATAAATTGTAACAGACAATTAATGAAATAAATAAATCACAGCAATAAAACTAATACTATATTATATAATTCTAAATTGCCCATTTGGCACAACTATTCGCGGAAACTAATAATAATAATTAAATGTACACACTAATAATTTTGAGGAGCGCAGACTGGCCAGCTGTAACTATACCTAAAAACTAATTAAAGTACGCACACAAAAATACAATATAATTTAGATAATACAAAAAATCGGTAATGTTAACGGGCGACTTACGCACGTTCGGGCACGTATTTAGAATTTCGGCGCCCCAGGGCACATAAAATTCCGCCCAATTTTTTTTCTTTGATGAAGTGAAGAGAGGAGGGCAAGTATAATATACTATTTTCAAATACATATATAACTGTATAATTTATATTAAGGTATATTTATATTTATGTTAAACTTACGGTGCATAGACCTTGGCGGTTGAAAAGAGGGAAACTTTAATTTGATGGGTGCCGCTGAGAGTGAACCATACTATCTACAATCGTGGTTTAACGATATCCACCATAATTCTTATAATATACACAACTTGAAAATTGTAAGAATAGTTATAATAGATTATATATTATTAATATAATAGATTTCAAATAAATATATTATAATTTATAGTTATGTATTTTGTTTTTATTACAAATATTTAGAGTATTAAAAAAAATAACAATTTTACGGATAATGCATTGATTTCATAAATGTCGATTATAAAAATAAAACGCACAACACGTAATATTCTGTAACTGAGTACAGTGTACAATACTACAATCAGTAATAGCATTGATTATACTATTATAGAATATACTTTATTCTATAATCAATGATATTGGTGACAAATGTGATGATTAGGAAGAATTTAACAATAATTTTTATAAAATTTTGTTCATTCTAATAAAATATATAAAAATACTCTAAAATGCAGAATAAAAGTTTCATTTTTTTAATTCTTTGATACATGCAACTTACTTTGTGTCTGGAAAGCAATGGTTTAGGATGTTCAATAAAAAATGCTATTTGCATTTGAAGTCCGCACGACCGCGCCCTAACAATAAACTATAACGAGAAAAATAGATTTTTTTTCGCTAAATAGATACGTGTTACGTGGAAACGTGATTCACTGATTCCAAATGCATAAGCTTCCATAAAGTATGGTTGGACTCAGTGGCGGAACTACATATAATTGAAGGCGGGATTTTCCGCGGGCCTCATCGTTAAAGGGGCCTCGGCGCCTCGCAGCAAAATTATGTACTTTTTAAAAAAATTTCGGTTCAAGTAAATAAAATCATTGAATACTGAAATTATACAAAGTATATTGATAAGTGATTACTAAACGTGCATACGGAAAACCACACACGATTGTATTAAGTAGGTAATATTAATAATTAATGTGAATAATAATATTATATGAGTATATATGAAAGGACATTCTCAAAACTTAAATTAATCAAAAATTATCTGAGAAGCACCATATCCCAAATACGGCTTAGTGGTCTTGCGATGATTTCGATAGAAAATGAGCGTGCTAAAAAATTAAACTTATCGTTATTGGTGAAGACGTTTGCTCAAGACCGTAGCAGAAAAAAATCATTTTCATTGTAAATAAAATATTACTATTACTGTTTCCAAAATTATAATTCAATAAATTATTAATTTACTATAAAAACATTTTTTTTTATTGCATACAAATAAACAGCCCAATGTTTAGAAAATTAAAATACAGATATAGGGCCTCCAAAAAAATTGTATCCACGGGCCTCAATAATCGTAGTTCCGCCACTGTGGTTGGTAATAGGCACGTGTGTTCTTGGAAGAGTAAAAAAAACAAAATAAAATAAAGCTTTCCAAGACCAGTCCCGCATATCGGACTCCGCCATTTTCCATTCGTCTGTCCGCTGTCGTTTTCGCAGCCGTTTCGCTTAAAATGTATTGCAATTTTTGCTCGGACACAACGTGTCCACGGTAAATCAGCACTACTTGAACGTCAAAAAAGCTAACCTTCGCGACTACCACGTACTACGAGCAACGAAAAGACCACCGAATTCTTCGATAATACCGTTGAAGGTAATTTAAATGATTTAGATATTTCTGTAGTAAATATGTCTTATAATTATTATCTATTATTGTATAGTACTATAATGTACAGTAGAGATCCGTCAGCGAAGACTTTGTAAGTTTGTAACTGAGTTTCCCTTTAAGTATGTTAAGCTACTTTATTTTTTCTTTTTTTTATTTTTTAAAAAAAACAATATATTTACAATCTGTATGCATTTGTTTATTGCCCCTTTTGGGGCATCCAATGACACTACTTCATATTTAAGCTACTTATAGTATAATAATGAGTAATAATATATAAATAATGTAGAATTTTTATCTGAATTACAGAGTGCAACCGATATAAGTACTATCTTATCTTTTATAACATTACTATCGCATTTGTTAAGTAGCCACTCGATCTATGTATAGTAATTTGATAGCGTTATCCGTTATCGTAAGGTTATTCGTTATTTCGGCGGATTCCACCCGCCAGTTAAGTGAAACCGTCAAGTATCAAACAACCGGCAACCACCAACGGGCCTACCAATACTTTTTGTCAGTCATCCTCGACAGTTTTATTTGTCATGTTACATTATTGCTGGATTTGGTAGAGGGGGACGTGGAAAATAAGTAGAGTATAGACGTAATTGAACCGGGTTAGGTCTTAACTCTTAAGTCATAGGTCGCTCCTGAATATTTTCCTATGGGGCCACCAATATACCTTGTACAGTATATACAGTATGCCGTGTGTCTATACTGTATAGAGTATAATTTATATCTATAGAGTATAGGCTATAACACTTACCTAGTATAAAGATTAAATGCTATAAACTGTGAACTTACGTCTCACTCAATTTGTACTATTTTTTTTATGCCAAACAGTGTATTATACTCAAGTCCAGGGTCATGTCTTAGGATAAAAATTTAGGATAGATTATTAATATAATTAGTACCTACTGCTTACTGGCAGTGGTAGCGAGTAGCGACACATTTCTCTTTGGAAACTTATTATAATTTTAAATTTTATTGATATTTGACAGTCCATAGTCCTTGGCTTACACTAATTTTGTCACACCATGGTGGTAGTCAATAGTCGATTAGCCGGTGGCGCCGCTGCGGTGCGGTACCTAGATTTTTTTATAGTGCATTGGATAATCAGGCTTAAGGTGGGGGGACACAAGGGAACTCAGTCCCCCTACCTCTCAAAGTGCTTTTAAAGCGTTCCCTTTACATTTATCCGAAAAGTTTACTGAAACGCTCAACTGCTTTTAAAAATAATCATCCACATTGAAATTATTTAAAAGTTATAATAAAATGTCAGAAAAAAAATCAACGTCAAGTTATATTTTTTCAATGATATTTATTTATTGTGCTGGACCACCTCTAGATAATTTTAATCCTCAGCCATGGATTAGAAGGGGAAAACCTTCTTCTACTGAATCTGTATGTATAAAAAAAATAAAAAAAGTTAAACACAGAATCTCATTCGTACCTATTAACCCACATAGAAATGCTAAATTTTCTCTAACATTAGTTTGTAATAGGAGGTAGTTCAAAATATTAATTATGTATAAATTATAATATTAAAATATTCAACAAACATATTGTAAAAAATTGAAAAAGTTGTAATAGCACTAAATGTGCTGAAACATTTTATAGTTATAATAAATGAAAAAAAAAAAAATTCTTATTTAAAAAATAATTTATGTTACTGTTGATAATATTGATTTCATCATGTAATTTTTATTATTACCCACGTTAAATTAAATTTATTGAACTTCATTTAATTTACAAACATTTAAAAATAATGTTTTTTTTTTATGATTTATATATACATATATCATAACACGAATGACATTAATGTTACATATACATATTATATAGACCAGTGGTGGCCAAACTACGGCCGCGGGCCAACTCCGGCCCGCGAAAGAACTATATTTTACATTTACGTAAAAAAAAAAAAAATTAAAAATACGGTATACATTCTTCATATTTAATCCCGTATCGCCATATCGTAGCTTTTTTGTGGTTACAATGTCATTTAATAATATAAATAGCATTATCGTATCTTATATTATTTTCGTATTTTACTGTGCTCGTTGGGCGACCAATTTTATCTACATTGTAGTTTCTCCCGAGGTAAAAAAAGTTTGGCCACCACTGATATAGACGAACATATGCAAAAAAAAAATAACTTAATAACTGCATTATAATATCAACTATAAAGTATTTTCAATAATCTTGCAGGTAATTTTTGTTTCAGATAAGTAAAAATATAACAATTATTCCAAACTCAGAAATATCACAGAATTGTTCAAAAATGGTGGGCCAGGATAAAAAGTATTTTTGCTTTTATTAAATAACTAAATTTAAGTATTATAGTTTCCATATATTGAATAGGTATATAATATTGAATGACCAAATGTATTATACATGAATGAAATATAACTTTTTTTTAAAAATTAAGACATCCAGAACTTTGGTTACAATATCGCTTGTTAATTTTTCTCTGTACATTGATGATTATTATTTATGAATAATTTTATACTTTCCATTTAAAATTTTAGAAAACACACAACCCAAGAAAAATAATGGAATTTAAAATGTATTACAATAGGTTTTACTCCCAAATTTATGTTCCAAATAGAGAAAGTAAAATTTTTAATAATTTATCGGTTACCTACTCGGATATACTATCTCCATAATTATTCAGTGTGGATACTAAGGTAAAAGGTTGACCTTATGGCGTATATTAATTATACATTTATAGATTACAATCAAATTCCTGATTATTATAATTTGTATTGTGTTAGATCAGCAAAATTGTACATTTATATTTTAATAAATTTCTTTTTAAATATTTGATTAATTTTGTGAGACTTCAAATTCAATTTTACTCTGTAGGAAGAACAAAATTATTCTATTTAGTCACTACATTACTAATAAGTTTATAGTTGTTATCATAAGGTCAATCGATTAAAATTATTATTAAAAAAATATTGATGTGTTGAGTCAATGACAGTTATGTGTATAATTATATTTTCAGAACGATTTATTTTGAACATAGTATTGAAAATAAGTTATTACTTATTTAATTTAATGTTCATTATTTAGTTTATTTTATTTATTTTAGTTTTATTTATTTTGGAACACACAATTTTTTATATGCTATTTAAATCTTTTTATAAAATTTTGCTGGTATTATATTTTTAAGTTAAATTATAACATTGTTCATAATAAAAATAAACATTAAAATATGGCATTATAAAATGCATGCAATAAAAAAATATACACTCAAAAACGAATTTCTTCAAATAATTATGATCTATGAACATGATAAAATTGTTTTTTTTTTTTTTAATTAAATAGCGTTTATTGAAAAATTTACAATCTGTACGTTATATACAATAAGTAAATATGATATAATAATATAAAAATGTCTTTGAGTGACATGAAGGAAGATTCGCAGTCAAGTCACCTTTTACAAAGAATTAAAAAAAAAATTTTGTGACTTATATAAATGTTTTTTAAAGGTTAAGCAGATTTCTGCACCAGTTGCGTTTGAGACGTCTTGTGGGGTTGTCTGGAAGAGTTTTTGAGGCCAGTTGAGAGATGAGGTGGTTGTGGTCCATGAGGAGTTTCTCATGAAATCTTTTATAGAAATTGGTGGCTGTGTTGTGGAGGGTTTTGATTTGGAGATCATCGTGGAGTAATTTGTTCGTTACGTACCATGGAGCTTTGGAAATGATACGCAGACAAATTGATTGGAATGCTTGGATCATTTTTGCATTTGATTTTTTGGTTGGGCCCCATAGTACGATGCCGTAGGTCCATAAGGGTCGGAGAAGGCATTTGTATATAAGGATTTTGTTTTGAATGTTGATGTTAGATCTGAAGTATGGGTCTAAGTAGGTGAAGTCTACTATTTAATTGTTTTCGTTTGTCCTTGAGGTGAGGACCCCATGTGAGTTTTCTGTCGAATGTGAGACCGAGATATTTGACACTCGTGCAATGAGGAGTAGTGGAATTATTCATGATGATCAGCGGACAGTCATGTGATCTTAAGGAAAAGGTTATATGCGATGACTTGGTTTCGTGGATTTTAATTCCCCATTTATTGAACCAAGGCATAAGGATGTTTAGGTGAGTTTGGATTTGATGGCTGGCAATGATAGGGTCAACACTTGAGGCAATATAAAATTGTTTATACAATTATAAAGAACTGCTAGGTGTACATTTTAGTAAAATTAAGAATTCTTTTTACATGTATCAATTAAAATTCATATTGTGTCATCTTATCTGCCTTATTGGTATTTATAATTATAATAAATATTTAATAAGAATTCCATTATATAATTTGCATTATTCAAATTATTTTCAACCTTTATTTTTTTAACTGTATTTATTTCAGACATTTAGTTTTTATTTTGATTAAGTTATAAACGTTTATATTATTTATATTATTTTATATTGACTGTAGTTTATTATTTTATATGAATATGAACAATTGATACATAGTATAAAAACATGTGTGGTTTATCTATCACTTATAGAATATTATTTTTATTATTTTATTATTTATTATTGGTTTCATATTTTATCTAACTCTTGTTAATTTAATACTTCACAGAAGAATGGAAACTCGAAGACCTCAACCACTAACTGCCTCAAATTTAAAAATTTCAAAAGATGTTACTTTGACCCATTTAACTCCAATTGAAAGCATTATTTCTAAGCTAAAAAAATTACCTAATATTACTTTTGACTTAGTTAACCCCAAGCCAGCATTTAAAATTCCTGAAACTCCGAAACTCAAAAAAAGTCGCGCTAAAATAATTATTACGTCTGTTAATAAATCAAAAAATGTTTTTGAAAAAAAAATAATATTAAAAAAACATAATACTATAATTGATAAAAATATGGTTAGAACTGACACTGAAACTTCAAAAAAAAAAAAAGAGTCAATTAATAAAAATATCCCTCAAATAAAAAAAAATTCTAATCAAAAAATGAGTAATAAGTTTTTAAAAAATTATTGCTCGAAGAACAAGTTAGCAATTTCAAAAACTATAAAGCCAGTAGAACAAGTTTTAAATTCTTCTATTGCCTTGCCTGGAGTAATAAACAGCGATTCAGTTGTAAATAGCTTTAAAATTAAAGTCAATGAAGTGTTGGCTCTGAAATCTGCTGATGAAGATTATACGCTTATGAATTTATCATCTACGGGTCAAGTCAACATTGTTTCGGCATCACGCCCCGATTTTATTGATGCCAGTAATGCCGAGTATGATAGTTATGCAATGAAAATTAATACATCTCTAGAATATAATTATGATATAAGTTTATGAACCTCTCAACCAGTGGCGCGCACTGAAAAATAAACAGGTGTAGCATACTGAACGGAAAAATACCACCCACCCACCCACCTACTAACTCACTTTCAAAAACAAACCTGTGAGGGTTTGCCCCCATACCCCCTTAAATATAATTTTATAACCTTGTTAATAATTATAACTATAATATAAATAACATATTAAATAATCAATAAGATATACAATTATTTTTTATTTAATCTTCAAAACTTAATATTAACATATTAAATGTTAATTTAAATAAAATATATTATGTTCTCGGCTATTTATTCAATATAATTATATTTTAATAGATATATATAATACAAATGTTTACAACAAATACAATTTATGCAGTAAGAAATATAATTACGATATTATATCATTATAAGGCTTAATAATTACAATATTACTTGTAGGTATGCACACTAAGACTCAGTTACAAACTGTTGTAAAAAAATATAAATTAATGTAATAAAGCATTTTGCAATATGCTGCTGTTATTAGCAAATGTATTAATAACAACGTCTGTGTCAATTGTAATATCATTTTCACATGAAAGTACCATTAAATTTTCAAGTCGACTTTCACACACGATACTACAAAGTTTGTTCTTAAAGATTGTTAATTTAGAAAATGTTCTTTCCGGTAATGTTACAGAAATTTTCAGAGCTATTGCTAAGACAGGGAATACAGACAGTAAACCACTTATTTTCATGATCTTCAATACTGTTGATAAACTGCATGCATTTAAAGGAAGCATGGTGAAGGAAAAATCTTCTACTTATTCTTGAGTGTTCTGAGAACCTTCCAAGTCGCTTCCTAAATGATTAATAGACTCATCTTCAGTGTCCCATTGAGATTCATGAAGACTGGTTGGAATTAGTTTAACTTTTTCAAAATTAAAGCAACATCTAATGAATTTTAAATCTTCCTTTTCAACAAATTGACAATTTGTATCAGAAAATACTTTAAATGTGTCAACTTGCAAAATCAACTGACAATTTATTGAGATTATTAGATATTTCTTCCATGCGACGTCGAGAAAATAATGACGGATCCTTAAATAAACCACTGGATATTTGGACCTTTCTTTTATCTGAGTAATAACTGTATCAAATGCTACAAAATATGTTTTAATCTTATAATTCTGCAATGGGTCTACAATAACTTCGTCTACAGCTATTTCATCAGGTAGTCCCTTCTTATTCGATTACATAGAATTGGCTTAAAATCTTCACATTCATTAATTGAACACTTTATGAACTCTTCAACTTCGTTAAGGACAGTGGAAAATTCTACGTCATTTCTACATATTTCTAGATGTTGTATTTTTTCTTTAACTAAATCAATAACTCCGATGAGATCTATGTTCTTGGCCTGAAACATTTTACTGAGAGGAGTGATAATCTGAAACATTTTTTTGTATATGTGGTTAAAAATGTATCATACGTGATATTTTCTTTTAAACTCCGAGCTTGATGAGCACCTTTGAGATCACTTGAACATTCACTATTTTGGATATCTTTTAAGGTATACATAAAGCATCAAAAATGTCTAAGACAGTATTGAGAGCATAATCATGGGACTACCAACAGGTAGTTTCTACTCTCTTGAAGCTTAATTTACGTTGTGTACTTCCATATATTTTTTCTTGAAATTCATCAAATAAGGCCACCCGTTTCTTGCTTAAGCATATCATAATTAAGATTTAGAATTAATTAATCAAATTATAAATAGATTCTAAAATCCCAAACATATCAACTGCATTTGGTGAAAAGCTTACCGCATCAATTCCAACCAAATTCAGTCGATGCGCATAGCACCAATCAAAAACTGCAGCCTGATTAGAACGTTTAATTATGGCTTGAAATCCAATATATATCCAATATATGCACCACGCATATTACTTGCACCATCAAAAGATTGTCCAACCAAGTATTACTTCCAATCTAAAGAATATATGGCACATATTTGTTCCACTATTTAAACTATATATTGTGCCGAAGTATTCACACATTCTTTCATACTGATTAACCTTTCATGGGTTTCGGAAGTCTCATCATTTATATAGCGAATCACTAAGGAGAGCTGCTCTTTTCTAGAATTATCAAATGTACTGTATAATGTTATACTAAAAAACTTGGAACACTAAATCTGTTTTAAAATGGCACCATAAGTATATCCAGCCATTGCGTCAATGAGTTCATTTTGTCTTCTCCAAGATATGAAATCATATTTTGCTTTTTTTTTTTTAAACGTTGGTCAGCTATATATGAACAAAGAATAGGGTGTGATACTTTCCCAATAAGCAAACTAGATCTTTAAAATTCCCACGCAAATTGGACTACCAATTTTCTCGGTTACTTCGTAGAGCCAAATAATGTTGAGCAAGGTAAATAATTATGTCGATAATAGCTGTGGTGATTAGACGTTTCATAGCAACAAATGTGTTCCTTGCTTTTAGAATTGAAGGTTGAAGAGGCACACATTGATCTTCTAATTTCAATTTAAGAGAAGCTTCAACATGAAATGGAGAAGTCTCTGTGTTGCCTTGGTAATTGCTTTGGTACCAAATCCTGTTGTGACTCAAACAGACTGTTTATCATTTCCAATTAAGATACAATACAAACAAAATGTATGGTCTGTATTTCTGTAATAAGAATAGGAGAGTTCTTCCTTCATGGTATAAAAAAATGTAGCCTGATGGCACTACCCGCTCTAGAGAATGGCTTTTATATTCGTGCAGTACAGACCATACATTTAGTTTGCATTGTATATTATATAAAATAAAATTACCTTTTAAATAATTGACTGTGGATATGCAGTTTTGACCAACAATAATTTGTACATTAGATTTTCTTAACTAACATATTATTAAAATTAGTATAGACATGTATATATTTATTTAACGGGTGAGGCTCATTTTTACATAATGTATATTAAAAGTAATATGTAATATAATATCATGTTATGCCAATAATAAAGTCAAATAAATAACACTTATTAGTACCTGGTAGTGACTAATGGCTATAGTACCATGACAAAAAAAGCTAGGTTTTTTTAAATTTAAATTTAGTTAATTTAATATTGATTAATATCAAAATAAATAAGCGACAGATTGCCTACTTTTATAATCAGTACTAATATGAAATTTGCAAATATTATGCATATAAAATCCAATGACTAAGTACCTCCTATTGCCCAATATTGGTTTTAAATTTAATTTAATACTCACCCTTTTGTAATGTTTCATCAAGTCCATCAACCACTGTAGAATTGTCTCTTTTTTTTTGAAAATTAATTGGTTGAATTATTGCACGTTTTTGAGATTTATAGTCTCTCTTCTTCTGCTTTACAGAACGAAATAATATGTCGCTTCCAATTCGTTTCATTTAAGTTCGACTTTTTTTTACCACATGAGAACATACCAAGATTAAACAACTAGTATTTGAATTCGACATTTTGTAGAAAAATAAAAATATTATAATAATTGCGCACTATGCAGTCACTATATTAATGAAAAACGATGGATGACAACACAGTAATAAACAAATAACTATGCGAGCTGTGTAAAAACTAAAAATGTAAAATGGAATTGGTCGACGGCTCGCGTGTGACTTATCGCATGACACCATCGGTACCTATATACGAAATATTGTAAATAGAAAATGATTATTATTAACTGATTAATTATGTAATACAAATCCAGTTCGGGAAATTTCATAGATAAAAATATTATCTTCGTCGCCGTGGCTGTACAGTGTAAACAGCCAGTACCTATAATATATAGTACCGCGTGTATATTTAGAAATAATAGGTCGATACTCGAGCTACGGAGGCGGGAGACCGCTGTGTAATATTATACGCAACGTTATTGTTTACGTCGCGTCGTTCATGATCAGAAATTCAGAACACGATGGTGGACGACGCTGGGCAGTCCGGCAGTGGCTTATTTTCAAATTGTTTTGTGGGGTGGGGGTCGAAAAAATAAACGCAGACTGCCCCTACTATAACATACGACGTACTAATATAATATAGTGCGTAATATCGTTATTATCGACGTCGTCATTAAAAACACATAATATAAATAAATGGTCTCTTCCCCTGTATCCAGACCTACATTGGCTAATAGGCTAGTATCTCAAAAAAATAAAATGTTCCGGAGAGACTAGAATTTGTTTATAAAATAAAGTTTTGCCAAAAAATAATAGTTATTTTTTTTCGAATTGTCATGAAAACTATCTTTTTTTTTTTCTTTATTTAGCCTTTAGTAATACTATTTAGCTCGACCATTAGATTAATAAGATACATATATACAGATATTACTATTGGTGATTAATATATACAAAAATATAAGAAGACAATTAATGATTAATACATACAATAATAATAATAAAAAAAAAAAACACAATTAGAGATTGATTATACAATTATATAGACAATCCAGTCTCCAGGATAAAATTAATAGAAAACTATCTTAGATTGAAACATTGTGGTACTTTGATAATCATTTTTATGTATTATTTAGATAATGAAATATTGAGATATTGAAATAGATATATCGTTGAATAAGGTGACTATTCAACGAATTACTTCTGAATAATAACAATGTTATAATTATGTTTCAGCGTTTAAATCAGCGATTGAATGCGAATGAAATAGAATCATTTCGTAGACGTTAAAATCAACCCCTTGGAAATACACATTATAAAATATATATAATATTAGTAAAGTTTATTACATTAGAAATGAAATTGAAAAAAAAAAAAGAAAAAAAATGTATTTTGCCATAAGAACTCCACAGATGATCTGAATTCTGAAACATAAATTATTCAATTTAAGAATAATTAATTTCATTTATGCCTATAGGTTTAATACTTTTTGATTGAAAAACCTTGTCCGGCCGGAGATATTTGGCTTGTAAAGAACTATCGTCTCATTCCACGACACATTCAAAGGACCTTTTAAAGCGAATGACGGTATCTTATCATGTGACATTTCGTTGTTACAATTATTCCATTTCAAAACATTATATCTCAAAAAGTGTTGAATTTGGTTCCTCCGTTTTTCCATCGTCCTACTTCGCTCACTGCACGCCACTGGTCACTGGGGCATTTACAACAACCGTTCCCGAATGTCATGTGAATTGTTCAAACATGTTATCGCTTTTAACCGTTTTATGATAACACTGTTATTTCGAGAAGTGCATATAAATTCCACCGATTTATAATTATGTCACAATATTTCAACACCATCACATTCCGACGTGGAAGACGATAAGGAAAATAGGTTGTTAATAGATATTACACTCGATCGTGTAGGTATATGTAGTTTTACATACTATAAAAACCTATTCACCATAGAATACACCGCTCGAAATAACAGTGTTGACCTAAGACGGTAAAATGCGAAAAAATTGTTAAACATTTCACATCACCCACGGCGACGTCAGTAGGTTGGGATGTTCATCAGCTGAAAAAGATGAAATAAAGTTAGTTATTTACTAACGTATACGTTACGTATCCATAGGAATAATATATATTACTTTTGTGTATTTTTTAATAATATTTTACGTGCTCGAAGCTTCGACTGATTGTGTTCATATAGTATGGGTATGATTTTATCGAGAAATGTATCTATGGACCTACAGAATGTCTTACTCGTGATGACTGTTCGACTCAAGGGACATCTATTTTTAATTGCAGTCCACGATTTGATGCAGACATGGCAAAATGTGTGACTGAAATTGAGAACAGAAGGCAGCAAAAAAAAAGCAATTAATAATATGTTATTGTTTGATGAACGCATTTGAAAGGTATACTGAATAATTTTTGTTTATTATAATTTGAATATCTAATAATTACGAATAAAAGGAAGTATTTTCAAATCAAAACTTATAATTAAAATAAAAATGTTACCCTTACAAATATCTCTTGGCAAATATTGCATTGAAGCTCATCTTCAACACATTTGTCAAAAGTATTATGCCCGACCTTAGAGCTCTTTTCGATAATATTATTTTGAGATCTATATTAAATGTAATTTGTAAATCAGTATAATAGCTTTATTATTACAAATGAAAAACCGTACATTTGTACGACTGGAGCAGGAATTGTTGGATGTCTCCTTACGACACTCTGTCGAAGTCTGTCGAGACTGACCGGTAATAGTCTTAGAGCCAGGTTCAATGTAATTCCTACGGTATCTTCAGTATCTGTTAGATGATAAATTGTATTCAAATGTTCAATACAAATAGTGAATTATCAAATTTTCATTATTGAACCAAGATTTAATTTCTCATTCCACGACTCATCTGTAGAGGAACATTGTGGAGCAAAAAGCGATATTTTATCATATGACATTTCATTGTTACAATTATTCCATTTCAAAACATTATTGTTAATCAGCTGAAAAAGATGAAATTAAATGAGTTATTTACTTACGTATACAGTATGTATCCATAGCAATAATATATGTTACTTTGTGTATTTTTAAATACTATTATACGTGCTCGAAGATTCGACTGATTGTGTTCAGATAGTATGGATATGATTTTATCGAGAAATGTATGTATTGACCTACAGAATGTCTTACTCATGATGACTGCTCGACACAAGGGGCAACCATTTTTTATTGCAGTCCACGATTTTATGCAGGCATGTCAGAATGTATGATTGCAGTTTAGAACTGTAGGCTGCAAGAAAAAAAAGCAATTAAAAATCTGTTATTGTTTGATGAACGCATTTGAAAGGTATACTGAATCATTTTTGTTTATTATAATTTGAATATCTAATAATTACGAATAAAAGGAAGTATTTTCAAATCAAAACTTATAATTAAAATAAAAATGTTACCCTAACAATTATCTCTTGGCAAATATTGCATTGAAGCTCATCTTCAACACATTTGTCAAAAGTATTATGCCCGACCTCGGAGCTCTTTTCGATAATATTATTTTGAGATCTATATTAAATGTAATTTGTAAATCAGTATAAAAGATTTACTATTACAAATAAAAAACCGTACATTTGTACAACTGGAGCAGGAATTATTGGATGTCTCCTTACGACACTCTGTCGAAGTCGGTCGAGACTGACCGGTAATTGTTTTCGAGCCAGATTCAATGTTATTCCTACGGTATCTTCAGTATCTGTAAGACGATAAATTGTATTCAAATGTTCAATACAAATAGTGAATTATCAAATTTTCATTATTGAACCGAGATTTAGAGAATCCTATAATAACTAAAAGAAAGTCGCTAGTCACGAAACACGATGAAAAATTATTTCGAAAGACCATTGTGGAATCAGTGCTACAGGCTTATATTATTATGTGTGACGTTATACCTTAAGTCGAACCTATTAGGGGAATAGGTTGAATGGACGATGGTACTGGAGCCGGACTCGACACTGTTATAGAAGTGGTCTCGGCTACGACAGTCTCTTGATCAACTTTAAAACAATAAATGCTACTTTTATAAGAATTTCTAATACAGAAAAACGAAAGCCTATCACTATTTTTTTATGAATATTATCAAACGGTATAAATGATAAGATAAATCTACGTAAAAAGACATGTTATATATTATGTAAAGTACGAACGTACTCTATAAAATGACTAAGTACCAAGGTGATTGATATACAAGACGAAGTAAAAGCAACACATGTACCTAATCGGGAAAATTGTCTGGATTGTAGAAGTCGTCTAGTTCTCTGTGTGCCCCAAATTGTTGACGGTATTGGCACCGGATGCAATACCGTCTCAGCTTGTCATTTCAGTATCTGTAAAACGGTATATGGTATTTAAATTAGAATCTTCAATATAAAATAAACTAAAGCGTATTATTATTTTTATAATTAAACTCTAAAAATTATAATATAAAACTGCGTGAAAAACACTGTTATGTGAAGTACGAACGTACTGCAAACCCTTAACTAATTTCATCAATTCAAAGGACACGTTCCATTCAAAAGTTACAGACAAAAAAAGGTAGTTAGATTATCGAATTTATAATCGAATGTATATTTAATGTACTAGAAATACAAATATAATGTATATTTAAACAAATTATATATAATGTATCGCGTTAAGGTTTAGAAAACGTCGAGATTATAGGAAACGAAAGTTTACTAAGTCAGCGAAAACAAATAGGCAACACGAAAACGTCATTAACATATACTCGTATTTTTATTGAATCACCGTTGCTGTGGTTACATAAAAGTTACACGCTATTTATATTATTTCTTATGCAAAGGAGTAAATATAATTTTTATATGGATAAAAAGCAAATAAAAACAAATACAAAAAGCACTAAGTATTCAATAACTTGAAATCCTGATAAACCTTTCGATTTAACTATAGCCGAATTAAAATAATACATAGGAATATGTACTGTATATTCGAAAAATCATTTATCAAATGTTCGTCAATACTGGAGTGAAACTGTAGGTAATAAATTGATACAATACAATACAAGATACGATATCAATGAACCATTTTGATAAAATTCGATGTATTCTTCATTTCAACGATATTATACATTTTCTGCAAATAATGAGCATCAACATAAAATTGGACGGAAATTAGAAACCCTTAATAAAGGTTTTCAATTTATACCACTTGAAGAAATTTCATCGGTCGACCAACAACTATGTGCTACTAAAACAATATTTACCTAACAAGGCGCATAAGTGGGGTAAAATGTTTTCGTTTTATGTGGTGTATCAGGATTTGCGTATAATTTAGAACTGTGGCCAAGCAAACAGCTTAGAAACGCGATTATCTCATGAACCTGATGCAGGCGCAAGTACGTCTTCTCGGAATTGTACTAAAAAGTAAAAATTATAAGGTTTACTTCGATAATTATTACGTCCATACCTCTGATTATATATTTAGGAAAACGCGTTGTACATTCAATCGGGATTGTACAACGAAATCGACTAAGAACTGTAAGACTCCCGAATGAAAAAGATTGAATGCACTACCAATATAAAAGGAGCAAAAATTACAGCTGTTGCTTAGCGTGATAAAAAAGTTATTACCATGCTATTGAGTTTTGTGGGAAATAATCCTAAAACAACAGTAAAAAGGTTTGAAAAATCATCTAAAGGTAATAAAAATGTTTCTGTGAATTGTACTAATATAATTTCTGTGTACATCAAACATATGGGAGGCCTCGAATTTACTCCGCGTGAACATTGGCAGATATAATTATCACAGAGGTAAGAATCGAATGCGAAGTAGAAAGTAGTATACGTATGCGAATTTTCTACCACTTAATGGTCTTAATGGAACACCAATATTATCAATGCATGGATTTTATATAAACTAATTTTAATTCAGAAATGTATTATTGACATAACGCGAAAACTTGCAGAATTTAGACAACAATTAGCACTATATTTTTGCAAAACATCACAAATCATTATTAGACGAAAAGTTCGTCCTTCATCAAGTACTAAACTAACCATAATGAAAAAAAAGAAGAGGGCCATCCTTACCACCTATTGAAATAAGATTAGATAATATGGAACATTGGCCAACATTTATGAACTCACGTCAGGGGCGTATATATGGGGGGGGGCCGATGGGGCCCGGCCCCCCCCCCCGAAATGAAAAATCGCTTATGCGATAAGATAATAAAAATTGTATAGCCTGTAGTCTGTGTAGTCGGATAGAAATAGATAGATAGGAATTATCGGTATTTGTAAAATTAGCTAATAATAATAGATAATAGATAATAATAGATAGTATATTCTATTAATATTTGATTTGGCCCACTCTGCACCGGGGCCATTCCATCACTGCTATACCATTACATTAATATATTCTGTGACCGTAACATTTTGTTATTTATTATCGTTGATCAGACATCAGTTGTGTGCGGTATCTCCGAGACTCAAGTTCGAGGCTTTCGTGCTTTAGACACGTGTATTTTCGTGTTTCCGAGTATTTATATCGTATCACAGTTTGTCGTTTAGCCATATGCTTTGAAGTTTTGTGGGTACGACAGCTTCGTCATAATGAAGAGACAAATGTCGATTCAAAACCTCGTATTCAAAATGTATAATATTCGTTTATTCTTGTAAGAAAATATGTACTTAATTAATTTTGAGTGACTGTAGTAAAAAAATTGTTTACTGCAATGAAGAGTTTTTATACATTTTTTACATTACATTTCATAAAAAATAAAAAAATGAGTTTATTTTTTCTCTGGCGAAGTAATGATGACAGTCCAAATAGTCCAAAGGTCTTTTAGCGTTTAAGCAATATTTGTCATTGTGCCTCCTCCGTCATTTCTCCCTAAACTCTAAATACATAATCGGCCCCCTCCGAAATTAAATCCTATATACGCCACTGACTCACGTCTAAGATGCGTAAGCTGCCTAAAGGATTTACATCAATTACGTGTACTAAATGTAATGCATGGTTATGTTTTAATAAAAATAATAATTGCTTTGTAAAATTCTATAAAACATATACAAAAACTTTGTTTTTTTCCTATAGCAATTTGATATTATTTGTAAATTTAAGTTTTAAAAATGTTAAAACATTTATATTAACAAATGTTTATAGCTTAGTACCTTCTTATTTTTTTTTTGTTTTTATAATAAATATTGCGTTTAAAAGTCAAAATATTGTGATATTCAAAATGATTGTTATTATTATTATTATTTAAATTTTTTATGTTTACAATATTTATTCCTAATATGCGGTATCCTATTTATTATAATACATTGAATTTATAAAATTATAAGGAAGAAAAATAATCACTTTATAAATAATAAGAGAAAAAAATTGTTATAATAACAAAAAAAAAAAAAACATGTAAAAGTATTGAAATCGATTTTTCTCCGAAAGTAATAAAAGTATGAAATTGACATGGGAATCGCATTAAAATCTTTCGCAGGCTGGACATCCTTCGATTAAAGCAGCCGATAATTTCCGGATCCAGATGTACATAAACAATTTCCGTTTATTATCTAGATAATATTCAAATCAGCAGGGAAAACTTGAATTGATTATTTTATGTTTTGTTATATTTTATTGACTCTGCAGGTAGACACAAGTAGGGTTGCCTCACTCAGGGTTACATCCGGATGATTGCGGCACCTATGCGGTCGGCACATTATCAGTTGCAATCTTTTCACTTGTTTTTGAAATATACATACATAAACTTAAATAAACTAAATCTTATTGATTGTCGTGATTATTATTCTTATATCGCAGAAAGCGATTAGCTAAATTATTTTCGTCAAGCAAAAATGTGGTTCTTATGGTTCCTTGCCGTGCACTACGCTTATACATCAAGTATGATTTCACATTTGAATTTGAAAAAAAATGTATTTTATACTTTATATTCTATAATAATAACGAAATACGTGATTATATCATATTATTTCTCGCATCCCATCACCTACCTTTGCGCGTCGTAATATTACGGCATTAGCGTATAGGCACACGGCGTCTGTGTATATGGCCTTTTTCGGTGATGAATTTTTTTTTTCTCTTATCGGACCTACCCTCCGGTTGTGCTATTTTTCAAAGGTTGTTGTAGCCCTAGGTATAAATGATGATTATCCGGTCATGCGACAAGGGGAAAGTTAAACGAAAAAAATAAAGAAAAAAAAAATTAAAAAACACTATTATAATAACGCAACATTAACGTATACAATGGCCATGGTTTTCTTTAAACGGTGCGTTTCGTAACAATATAATTGTGTGTTAAATTTTAAACGTTATCGCCGCCGCTGTTTGTTCGCTTGGTCAGAAATCGTCGTTCGGACCCCAAGCCATTATGGTGTTTAACGGCGCCAGGTCCTGGGTGCTCCACGGCCGCAACATGTTGTTACCGCTAATACAGTAACATTGTTGCTCCTTGTTACCGTTATGGTCGTCCCGTTTGTCCGGCTGCGCCGATTGACCTCTTTTCACGGCAAAGTTTTGCGTGGGCGTCACGCTGAAAAGAACAATAATTCAACGGGCATCGCGTACAATTAAGTTATAATACAACACTGTCAATGGCTTTCGGCTTGAGCACAAACTATTTTGAAACCGACAGCAGTGGCGTATCCAGAAATTTTTTTCGGGGGGGGGGGGTTATGAAAAATAATTTCTTAAGTATGTTTTCAAACGACGGAGTGTCGAAAATGTTCGCTCTCCGGTGGCCGTAGACACTGGAAGTGTTATGAAAATTTTAAGAAGTGTGGATATTATTGGATAAACGTCTGGGCTTGTTTCGAAGTATACTTCAATACCATTTTTGTTCATATATATAGATAACTATAATATCATATTCAGCTATAAACACTTGTTATTAATTACAATTTTTTTAATTATTGTGTTTTATTTTTACATGGTATATGATATTATATTATTATAGTATTTGAATATTTAGCAATTTTTTTTAAACTTCACAATTTTCGGGTGGGGGGGGTTATAACCCCCTAACCCCCCCCCCCTGGATATGCCACTGACCGACAGAGCAGCTATACCGCTTATTTCGACAAAACGCTAGTTCTTTTCACTGATGTGACCATTATTATGCGTGTATTATCGTGAAACAATAATGAAATTATGCACTTTGAACTTTTCCTTTATTTACAATTGATAAAATAAAAACCACGATAAACATAATATATAGTAATAAAACGTCTATGTCAATGCTTCTCAAACTGTTTTGCAACGTGGCCCGCCTCTTTGTATGTAAAATGGTTATAATGGCTCCTCCCTTAGGACTAAGGTGTAGACGTTTTTTACCATCAAAATCATTACAATAATGTGCATTTTTTTTTTCTTCATTGTACGAGTATAATAATACAGTCTGTATGTCGATGGCTAAGAGGCCAAAAGTTATAAGTCACAAAGACTATATTTTACAGGAGAGTAGTTTAATGTTTTTCAATTTTTCAAAATATAAGTAATAATTAGGGTTCGGAAGTTGATGCATTTTGCATTTTTTTTCAGAACATTTTAGACGATGCTCTTCTGGCCACAAATGTGTTTCATTAGCATGTGGATCCGAATAACTAATTTTTATTTTGCATTTTTTGGTGTTTTTTACTTTATAAGTCATTTTTTGACATTTTTAGGTCATTTTCCCACATTTTAAGTCATTTTCACTGATTTTTTCTTTTCTAGTTCACTTTTTATCGTTTCTTGTCGTCCATTATGCCGATAACTTAAAACTTGGAAATTACCACGGACTAAGATTAGTACCTATCCGATTTTATCTCGCCGATTACAGTCGTCGCGTCGTTGTCGTGTTAAAGTGAATTACGTTATGCCTAAATAGTATTATTTTTTCGTAATATTTTCGAAATGCCGAAAATTAAAACAATTATTACTTCAGTGGACGTGAAGTTTTTCCAAGTATAAATATTTATTAACAGATAATCGTCGTTCATTTACTTTTGATAACATCAAATACGCTCTAATTGTACAATGCAATGATTTTGATTATTGAAATTTATAATACTTATTTATAATATTTGTCATTTTTTTATTTAATTATTTATTTAATATATTTAATTTCATTTTTAAGGGCATTTATTGTCATTTCTATGTCATATTTTGATATATTGTTAAGCTTTGATAAATGAATATAGAATTTTATAGTAAAATATTTAAAAAAAATTGTACTTTTGTTAATTTAAAACAAATATTTATAATTTTTTAGGTCATTTTTTGTCATTTTTACGTCATATTTGCATTATTTTTTTGGTAATTTTTTAATGATTTTTGGGTCATCAACTTCACAGCCCTATTCATAATTGTTCATTGTTTTGTGTTATTACTGATTTATTTGTAAAATGTTTTATAGATTACAATATTCCATACTACTTTAAGCTCATTTTGTTTTTAGCGTAGTAAGAATGTTTCTATTTAATATAAATGAGACATGTTATAAATAGTAATTATAATTTGTTTTAACAAAATAACAAGTCCGAACTGATTACATTTGTCCATTAAATATTTAGGCTCAATATTTAGGTAAAGATAAAATATTTATTGCAAGTCCTATTACTATAGGACTTGTTACATGTATGCAAAAAAAAATGGACTCACAACTTTTGGCCTCTTAGCCATCGATATAAACTAAAATTAAATTGTTGTGCACAAATATTTCTCGTACTCCCCTTCCTCGTAATACACAAACGGTCCCTTAGGATGCAACGGCCCATAGTTTAAGAGGCACTTGTTCATGTATTACGAATACCATCGGTTTCGTTACGGAAATATTGTGTATCGTAGAAACCGTTTAAAGTCATTACAAATCGAGTAAATAATAATAATTAATATATTTAAACGTGACATTATTAAACGATTTCACCGCGGTGAACGCCGAAATAGGTAATCGAACTTTTTCAAATCAATTATATCAGCTTTTGTTGATGGATAAATCGTTTCAATACCATTATATTATTTATTGTGAGATACTGCACTGTTATTATTGTATTGGCAAAGTACTTTAAATAAAAAAATTAAAAAAAATCAACTTTGGTTCAGCGAAATATTCTTCCCAAATTATAATCATAAGACTTGCAAATAATTAATCCTACTTAGCCCAAATGAATGATTAATCTATACCAACAACTTTTCTTCTTATAATTGAACCCGTGCTTTATATATGTATATATTATATAAAAGGTAAAATATAACGAAAACGTTATTGGGATAATATTTTTCGAAATATTTTCTTCCAACAGTTTATATAAATGTAATACTGTTGATGAATCTTTCACGTAGTTAATTGAGAATTCACAATATTCAAGAAGAAGACGTGGGTTATAATAAAATATTAAACTGCCATTAACATCGTTCAAAAGAAAATAGAGCTCTCAAAACTTTGGGTGAAATGTACAATAAATGTGTAGCTCTTGTAATTTGTACATCAGCATAAGCAGAGATCAGGGGCAGGGCCGTCGGGACTTAACAACCGTAAAAATAATTTTACAAGGTTAAATAATAAATACCTTCCTAAAAATAAAAAATGTAATCATTATTGTACATTTTAAAATACTACAGAATACTATGCCTACGGAAAAATAAGAAATACATTTTTATTATTCTTATTTAATTTAAAATGTTTCTTACGCGGAAAAATACCGGCACCGCAGTTATAAAATAAACATTGAATTGAATTATGTTTATATAGTTGCACCAATCGCAATATTAATAAACACGGTATAAGATAAAAAATACTATGATTAAAAATATTTTGTCACTGTAAGCTTGTGGGTGGTGGTAATAACACTACCAAGTACCTAAGCCATCCACTTAAAAGTATCTCTGGGCAGTACCTCTGCCTATTTTAATTACTAACTACTAAAGTTAGGATTTTGTTGCTCTATGAAACTCCAAAAATAAAACAGCAAAATAAAATTTCGATTATTTTATTATATGTAGATAGTATAATTTATAAATTATAAGTCAGATGGATAACTAACATTAAGCTTCGCTTAAGAGTTAAGACCAATAGAAAAAGAAAAAGAAATGCATACCAAAATAGTTAATACTGTTATGTGATTGAGTCGCGTACAGTTTACTTGATTTTTATAACTTTAAACTGTAAAATGTAATATAATTTACATGCATACATTTTATTGTTTTCAATAAATCATACGCATACGATATCACAGTTATAACACAATGTATTATTCCACTTACCGATTAATTTTCGCAGTCTTCGGTCGCATTATCTGTCGTTCATTTTTTTCTATAACACCAATGCCTCCGGTTTGAGTGGAGATATTCTTTGTGATTACAACCGGTGTACTACTGTAGTTATCCACTAATATTTCTTGACTTTCAAAACCAGATACACTCAAATTTTTGGATTGTTTGTTCAAGAGTTTTCGATTCGACATCGGGTTACTTGAAGTTGACGTTCTCGTTTTATCATTTTGTTCCGATACATCTAAAAAAAAAAAAAAAATGTTTGAAAATAAAATATTTTCCATCGAAATGAAGTCTAATTCAAACCATTATTACCGTGATTCGGTTGCTCTAACTTCATCGGCGTTAGCTTTATAGAATCTTGATTCTAAATCAATTCGTATAATATAATTAAATACATATTAATATTATAGATTATAGATAAGGTGGATCTTCGTGTTTCATTGCCTTAACTTGCTCATCAGTGTTTCTCAACCTGAGCGCAGCCACTCCTCCGGAGTAATTCCAATTTAGACAGAGCGCTATGGCGGGTGATTCTACTGTCACTTACATTTCAACTATATGAGTTTGAATGGTTTATTGGATCAAAAAAAAAACTATCTAGCCTAACTTTGGAAAGAATCTTATAATAGTTCGTTTCAATTTCATTATCGTCCACATATAAAGTGGCCACTTATTTATATCAAATAATATTATAATATTATAATTGATAAGAACTCGATTGACAAAAAGTCAGTTTTACAATACTCATTAGTCATTCATTACAGTCTCACGTGAAAACACATAATATCGAACGAAGTGTAATATTACCAAGAGTAACCTATTAGAGTTACCTATTCGTAAAATAGTAAAGTATAAACGAAATATTATAAAAGTCACCGGATTAATATGGGTAATTAGTAAATATACGTGGCAAGTTTAGAATATTCTTGGTTTTATACAGTTAAATATTATACGATAAATAATAATAACTAGGGAACGGATTTAATATGCTCTATAAAATAAAAGAAATGCATTAAAAATATATGGTTTGATGCACCGAAAAAAAGGTTAAAATTATTCTAAAAGTTAAAAAAACATACACGCAATGTTAAGCACAACAGTGTAATACGACTTCGATAAATAGCTTATCGTTTGCAGTTATCTTTATTAATGTTGGCATTCTTTTTTTTTAATTCACATTTTTACTCACACAATCTGTTATAAAATACTGTTGAACAATAAGTGAATGTAATGAACGAAAAAAAATAAAGGAATTGACCGAATGGAGAATCGTCCCGTTTATAGAACTTCGATACATGAGTAGAAAATACAATTATGATTTTTTTTATATTAGAAGAAATTCAGAATAAATTATCAAATTTTCTGAAACATTTTAAAATTAGTAAACTATAAGTAACATAAATATATGTCAACAATTTCTTTAAGAATAAAAAAGTTCTAACAATACGAAACAAATACAAAAAAAAATTTAATTTTTCAATCCCTGAATGTATAAAATGAATTTTGTGCATGAAAAGAAGACATTCAAAAAAAAATAAAATTTGTATTGAAATCTGCTCCTTAGTCATAAGTAGGGGCCGGAATTATATTCTTTTAAAATAGCCAAAATAAGATGCTAATATTCTCTAAAAAAGTTGAAAATATTCTTGCAATATTCTTTAAAAATCATAATAAAATATGCGAAAATATGCTTTTTTGTTAATATATTCTTTTGAAATAAAAATATTCATTTATATGCAAAATAATACAACAATAAACTGATATAAATAAGTATATGATAAAAAATAATATGCAAAAAATAATCAAAATAATACATGTTAAAAAAATTGATTAAATTATATTTATAACAATAAGGTATTTGTAATTACGAAAATTTTTGAAAACAGTAAGTTAACAACTATATTTTGCTCCATATGTTCCGGTGTCATATTTGTACGACGGTCTGTTAATATGTTTTTATACGTGCTAAATGAACGTTCGACGTCAACTGAAGTCACGGGAGCATTTTGCAAATCAGTAATCATAGCCGGTGAAAAATTGTCTATAAGTTGAACTTCATCATTTCCATTCAAAAGTTTAGCTACGTTTTTCAAAACGATGAGCCCTTGAATTTTTTGTTGAAGTTGATCAATTTTTATTTTTATTTTATTTCCATTTTCTCCGGGTATTTTTTGAAGTTGACCAATTGTATTTTCAATTAGATTTATCGAATCAACATGAGACACATTAGACTTTTCCAAACTTTTGATGGATTTTACGAGAACAAGAAAATGGGCCTTAATAAATATTAGATCGTTTTCTATGGTTTCTATGTTTTTGAACTGTTTTACATTTAAGTATTGACTGACTGGGGGACTTTTGACTACTTAATTCTTCAATAACTTTTTTTAAACCTTGGAAATTATTACAGTTAAAAATAGCAGCCATTTATATCCGTTGTCTCATCAACAGCAAACCAAATATTTCATTTTTTATACTGGATAAAGTCTTATTATAAAAATGTGATAGATAATTTTTTCTTAACAGACTTTCATCGGGTATATGTTTGCCAGTATATTTTTCTAAAAATGCCCGAAATTGTGGATTTTGCAATTTATACCACGGAATATTTGCGGCAACAAGACTCAAACATAAATCTTCATAAAATTAATTTACATTTTTTTTTAGAGTTAGATTCTGATAAAAACAATTGTTTTGAAGTGTTAAACTTACGTTTTTGAGCTTCTTGGTGTGAAAATGTATCGACATGTTGTGATAACTGAGACTTTTTGCACGGTACATTTTTATTACACACTTGACAAAAAAGAGTTGTGCCATCGGTTGTAAAATTTATATTGTTTTTATTTAATGGTTGAATCCACTGTGAAATTAAATCTTTTAATTTAGCTGATGGTGTTTTCGGCATTATGAACAAGTTTTTTTTTTTTTACATTCATATTTTTTTTATTTAGTTATAAATTAAGACATTCCTAGCCGATGGCTATCTATGTCTATGGGTCTAAGGATAACAGAATATTTGTGGCTATTTTAAAAAGATGATTAAGTATAAAAATAAGTATATAAACAAATGTATGTACATAGAATATTATAGATTAGTTAGTTATTACAAGTGAGAAGCAAATTTTATAACAACATAACAACTTAACGGATTGTAAATAGAATTTAATTAATGAGATCGTGAGGGCGGCCGCGTTTCAGACGTCGTTGAAGTGGTGGTTGTGCATGGAGATTGAAGTGTAGCGCGCCTGTTGAGTTGGGTAGTGAATTATGGAAATTTCGTGATAAGGTGCGTATGTGGTCGGCAATTTTAACAATTTGGAGGTTTTTATGAATATTTTCATTACGAACGAACCATGGAGCATTTGTAATAATTCTTAATACTTTATTTTGGTATATCTGGATTTTTTTAAGATGTGTGGCTGAACAATTTCCCCAGATTGTACATGCATAAGTAATTAGTGGCAATAGTAGTTGCTTGTATATTAAGATTGAGCATTTTTTTTGAATGGCTGATTTTTTGTTTATTATTGGAAATAGCAGCGATAGACGTTGATATGCTAGTTGTAGTTTTGACGATAAATGCGGCCCCCAGGTCAGCCTCTTATCAAGTGTGACACCAAGGTATTTGACCGTCGGTTTCCAAGGTATGGGCACATTGTCAAATTTTAAAGGAAGCGGTGTGGTGTAACGACGAAGGCGTTAGGAGGGAGTTTTTTCTCCTTGATACATTGGGTGAAATGGTGGTCACCGACGCACTTGACACACCTTGGAGGGAGGTGGCAGAATTTTTTTGTGTGAGAGAAGCGTTGGCAGTTTGTGCATTGAGGAATGCCTTTTGTGGGTTTCCTAGGTTCTACTAGGTTCTAGGATAACGCAGAGTAAAAGTCTATTTAAGGAAAATATTTCTTTGGACGATTTAATTAGTATGACTGCAACTATGGGTATTGGACATTTAGAACTATTTTGCAACCGTGTGACGGAGGTAACACTGAATTTCAATTCTGTAAGCGCTTTAAATATGGACTCCTCAGAGATTGAGACTAGGAGGTTCCTAATTATTATTGAGAGTTGTTTTTCCGATGGCAGCTGGTTTAGCTGGTAGGTGTGGTAATCAATTTCTGAATCGTCGAATCTTTTCGTAACGTTTCTATAGTCATCGATTGAGGACAAATTAATTTTTATGAACAAGTAAAAACAAGTAACTATTGAAATATAATGAAACTATAATGTATACCTATGTCAACACTACACGACACGCGACACTGCAGTGTTGTACCGTAGGTACATGTAGTAATACCTAATCGAACGCCTGGAACTAGCTATTTTTGAAGTGTACCTACTACCTAGTAATAATTCCATTTCGTTATCTTAGATAAGTCACTTATCTACTACCATAGATATATACTAATACTAGATAGCCGTCTTCGAATACACCACTACAAAATGAGCTGAAACACGACGCCATATGCAAAGAAGACACTCGGTAAACAAACGTTATCAATATAATACATTTATTTTTATTCTATTATTATCAGTGGCGTATTTACGGGGGGTGGGGGGGGGTCCTGGGGTACTGGACCCCCCCCAGAACCTCTCCAAAAAAAAAGTAAAATTCTTTGCATTCTTTGCAGAACCCGATTTATGTAGGCACGCGGGGTCGCGCAGACATAGTTTTTTCCCGTAAACAAAATATTATATAAAATATAGTTTAATATTAGTTACAACAGCTAAAACAGATACATGTTCCTGCAGCATGGTTTCAAGTTATAAGTATTATAGTTAATATTAATTATGTAGAAACTGAGGACCCCCCAGAAAAATTTGAGAATACGCCACTGATTATTATTATATAAAAATGAGAATTCTCCGTCTTATAATTAAGTAATAAGTTTTATATCAATCAAATATAAGGTTCAAGCCTAAATAATAATTTAATTTATCAGCGATAATTTAAAATATTTTATTTGAACAATATTTCATATTGTCGGTGTCCAATAGGTGATAATTTAGTCCATGTATCTGATAACGTTTGTTTATCGAGTGTCTTCTTTGCATATGGCGACGTGTTTCACTGATAACGAGAAGACGGCTATCTAGTATTAGTATATATCTATGTCTCTACAGACTATTACAGTACGTTACTAATGTAGGGCATAATGATCATATATACGATGGTTATAATACGTATATAATGTATCAATTTCATACCACTATTATTATATTTTACGCCACTGCAACAAAAAATATCGAATGTCTATAGAAATTAATCGATATATTCTCAAATATTCTTTATTGTACGAAATATTCTTTTATCTTGAAATATTCTCAAATACGCTAAAAAAACTTTTGCCATTAATTAACCGGTTTCATGATTTGTAAAGATTTCGAACTCCCGCCTGACTGCATAGCCTCAAAAAAAATATGCAACAGAATATAATTCCGGCCCCTAGTCATAAGCATAACTCATAACTAAAAATCTTGAAATGCTATTTTTTTTTTTTTCGTTTACCGTGAGTCGTGACATATTATTGACAGAATATGTTAAAAGAAATATACCTAATGAATATTATATAACTTACGGCAATTTTAGCTGCTGCGTTCGCCACTATTTCGACTTTTGTTTTATCAATATTTTTGTCACTTTCCGTCATTATCACCAATTGTCTTAAGGGATCGTGCAGTTCTGATGAAAAATAAAGAACAATTCATAGAGATATATCAAATGAAGATAATCTAATTTCACATTCATATTTTACAACGTACCGTCAATTGATTGGTCTTTTGTCAAAGTCATGTCCAGATCATGAGCTACAGCAATCGCATCTAGAGCTGCGCCTAGTGCACCAGAAAGTCTAATTTGATCGTCTTTTGCTTCGGAATAGGACTTATTCTTATTTTTCGATCTGACGACCAAATCAAGTTAATCGATTAATCGTATTGTCCGATCGTAATTTTGGAAAAAAAGATATTTACACTAATACAGATTTAGCGACTGGAGATGACGCTGATAGAGACGACCTTTTCCAAATCATATCTCTTAAATTTTGACCGGTGCCTTCTAATTTACGAAGTTCTTGAATAACTAATTTTCCGCTTTTCTTATGAATGAAAAAAAATTGGTTCTTAATACCGAAAATTAACTATATTATATGATATACAGAGTGTCCCACCAGGCTTTACAGTTTACACGGAGCCATTTCTCCCTTGTTAATAGATAATCAAATTCTGTTGTTTTTCTTTTTAAGAGCATCCCTGGGCAAAGACAATTTGATGGCAATAGTTTGGTGAATGTAAGTGTATTATTAGAGAAGTTAAAAAATTAACTTTTTACTTAATAACTTTTAAAAATGTCGAAGATAGTTATTATGTAGAGTTTATTTTTCTAAAAAAATTTGGACGGTTCAACTGAGACACCCTGTATAGTTTCTGTTCAATATCGAGTAGTGAACGAATTATATGATGTATACCATTACAACAATATTATCTTATCATACCGATCTATTCGAATACTTTCACATTCAATAATACAATAATTCAACGGTTATAACTAGGGATGAGTTAATTGATAATTGTAAAATTATTTAATAATAGAAGTTATTTAAAAATAGTAAATATTTAATAGTATAATAATTAATAATTAATAATATAAAAAAATTGTCTGCATATTTTGTTATATTTTCGTTTTTTTGTGCATATTTTCGTTTTTTTTAGTGCATATTTTGCCAATTTTACCTCCTATAACTTCTCATCCCTAGTTATAACACATTTCAACAAGATTTGTACAGTATTGTACATAATACACCATACGACTCCGAGATTCGCGCATTTATGATTTCGCATCAAAACATTTATTTACCACACAACAAATAATTACCTTCCAATTTATTACGGCGCCCTTCCGTTGCTTCGCTCTCGTTTGACTTTTGCATTTGATCACCATGAAGCCTCTTTGTTCCGGGTTCACATCATCACCGGCGGCCAGTTGAATACTATACTCCTCGAGGTAATTCCTCGCTGCTTTTTGCGGTACAGCTCTTTCGAGGGTCACTACGATTTTGGCCCACTGAAATGTATACGCATTGATTGCACCGGTTTTCCAGCCACTCATTTTCGATGATGTTTAATGACTTTCAACTGTCGGTTAAACCTATCTGAGAGTCAACTGCGGCCACTTTTCAATTTTATCCGTCCATAATTACTAGTTCCATAACTATAGAGGCTAGATGTTGGTTAAGAAGATATTATGACTAGAAGATATTAAGCAGATATATTATGTCTAGTACTTTTTCCACCAGTTTAGCTTTAAAACGAAAGATTAATAATCATCATATTTATCATTTGTTAGTATTTTTTTTTTCTTCAATACTGGACATTTTTTGATCTTTAAATGAATAAACTATAATGGTAAAATTATTTATGTTATATTATTATAACCCATATTCTAAAACTGGGGCGTATTCTAACATATGACTAAGACTTGTCTCGGTATTGGCCCTCAGACGAGTAAAAATATAATAGTAATAGTTAATATGACCTTATAGCGCGCGTTTCATCACCTGTTTCATCCATTCCTTTTCGCTCTGTTCGATGACGTGCGCGTACGTGTTTCCCATCATTGCTATTAACATGTTGAGCAATAAGATGGGCACCAACACCATGAAAACCGTAAATACGGTTTTGCTGAGCGCTGGGTACACGGTGTAACTCAAATCCGCGTACTGAAAACACATCGAAAACAACGTATGTATACAGGGTGTCCCGCCGAAGACTTACTCATTGCGATGAGTATTCATGATATAATGAAGATATTCAAATTCTGTATTTTACATAAGACTCACAGGAACAAAGACTGCAAATAGTTCAAATTTTAAATAAATGAAATGTTTTAGTAAAAATGATACAAAATAAATTTTATTTTATTATTTTCGAAAAATGTAAAGATGTCCATTTCACAGTTTATTTTTCTAAACATTTTGGGCGTTTTAACATTTTATTCTCATTAATATTGTGATTTTTAATATTGTGATTTTTAATATTTTTTTTTTTAGTTACCAGAAAAATAGTATACTATGCAATACCATAGAAGTAAACAATTATTTTTTAACTTTTTACTAAGATATTGGGTTCGTCAAAAATTTGAAATATTTGCAGTCCTCATCTCTGTATGTCTAACAAGAAAATATCAGAATTTGAATACCTTCATTATCTCAGTAGATATCGCAATGGGTAGTATATCCTCGGCGGGGCACTATGTCTATGACGTATATTGTATTCTTCGTCAAAGTGAAAGCGCGCGCATGTTCCAAAGTCGAACTCACGTTATAGTCGCCCATGGTAATCTGAAATAGAGCCATCCAAGTGGAAGGATAAGACTTGTACAACGACGTGCCGACGTCCGGCGACCCTTTGTACAGGAAAAAAAACGACTGCGTGAAACCCGACAGTATCACTGAGTATATAACGAAGAACGTCAACATGTCTCCCGTGATCATCAAATAGACCATGGTCACGAATGGACCGGTCAAACGTATGGCTCTGAAACACAACGATGTAACTCATGGCTAACGTTCAAACGTTTTTTTTTGTCGCCAATCGATTCGTTTCAAAATATGATAGTACCCAGCGAAAAACATTAGCAAAAACCACGATCCCGGAACCGCGAACACAAGTATGGCTTCCTCCGTCTGCTTGTCGCCCATTATCCTCGGCGGTATACAAGCCAATATCAACAGATTGGATATCAGAAATATCAACTTGGCCGGCTCCTTGAACTGATGATCGTGCGCACGGATGTAAATAATATATACGATGACGGATTTAAGATCTTACAATAACATTATAGTTTACAGATTATAGGCGTATTATATCATATCATAATTAGGGCCCGGATTTAAATGCCATGAAAAACATCGAAAAATTCTGTAAATAGTACCAAAAAAATGCCTTTAAAAAATTCATATCACCCTAAAATTGACCATTTTAATTTCTATTATATACTATTTTAAATATCACCTAATTTGTAATTTATAAAAAAAAAAAAAACGGAAACTTGAAAAATTTGACTTTATGCAACTTGATGAATTTAAAGTGAAAGTTTCACCTTTGAAGTATTTGTTATTATACTCATGAAGCGAATCATGTACTTGGAGAGCATTCTCTTAGATCATCACCCAAGAAAAGATGTACTTTGCATTGAAAACCGAGCCTTCAATTGATATGGTATATTCTTACGGTTTGCTTCAGAAATCCTACGAGCCCTTGGTTCAGTATTTCTCCGCCTTGCTGCACGATCAAGTACGACAACACTCCCACCACCGTCCCGCCCTCGAAACAATACCTGGCCACGTCTTGCCAATCCTCCGCTTCGCCCAATAACGGTTTATCTTGGTCCACGGGTCTCAGGTATATGGAAATGCTCAACATGATCAGGTGTATGGACAGTATGACCAAACGTTTCATGAATTGTTTCTTTGAAAATAATTGAACACAATATTACATGATTATTACATTAGTATTATCGTTATTATTATTCGATCGTGAACTTTTCATTCACTCGGAGAACAACGCAGTTATTTAAAAACTTCACCGCCGAGCTTACTCGAGCAAAAGTTTTCCACTTTTCCTCCAACAGTTTTTGAATTATACCTCCGTCGAGCATGTCCAAGTGCTCTTCTTTGGTACCGTCCAAAATGATGAACAACACCGAGTTCCAATCTACGCGTAACCGCCAAGTTTTAAACAATATTATAACACATAAATATATATGACGAGTTCACATAGGCGTGCGCTAACCTGTATTGCAAGGAGTGCTTACAGTACTTTTGGACCCTCTCTTAACAAAAAACCGTACATTTAATAAATTATCAAGTATAAATGAACATGACTTTAATCTTTAATTTAATATTGTGGTATAATATTAGTCCCAAGGAATATTTTTACTAGAATCCCACATCATTTTCTAAGACAGTTTCAATTTGTATCTATTACTCGTACTTTTGTAGTCAAAAACATTTAGTTGTTGCCTACACGATGATAAGTATTTGCAGGAACACAATAAAACGTTTCATTTTTTCTATCACAACTTCTATTATGGTTTATTTGCTAAAAATATTTTACAATAAGGAATGCGTTTAATTCGAATAACATTAATTAACATACGGGACCACGCTTACTCTTAAAACTCAATTTTAGGGCCACATTTACAAAACGTCGGGTAAGGGGGGGGGGGTCATCACGGTCACACCCAGCACCTCCCGTGCGCACGCCTATTCCTGCAGGTATCGTCCTACGCACTTGTTCTGCCGTCCGGCAACAAAGTGTCCAATGCGCTCAGAGGATACGCCGAGCACGTGATGTTGCTGTACCTCCAAAACTCTCGAGCGCTGAGTTCCAACATTTCGCGGAAAACGCTAGTCCTCGCTAGTTTGCACGAGAGCGTTAAAGGCGTCAGCCCTGCAGTGTTCATAATACCATTACTTGCCGGCACTTTGGGGTGTTTCAAAGCATATCCAAACATACTCTGCAAGAACGCGTCTAAAGTAATTACGAGAGTTTACAAACTCAATTTAAATGATTCGTAAGCAAAATGGCACCGTTTGTTAACCTGCGAGGTCTTAAGGTGCTGAAGTGTACTCGAATTACAAACAACACATGCAGTACCACGGAATAATTCAATAAATTAAACTTTCAAGAGAAGCCACCCAACCCTTGTACGGATAAAAATGCCGAATCCCGAATAAATATATACCTAACATTATTATGTTCTTTTATTCGTGTGTAGTTCTTAATCAGAAAAAAATTGGTCCGAAATTGTAAATATGGCAATATGAAAAGCACTACAAGAGTAATAAATAATAATAATTTTATTTTTCATTGAAAATGTATACTGCATAAGGTGTCACTAAAAATTCAACTGCAAATAATATGTATAATCATCGAGACATTCCTTAATATTTTTACGTATTTATTATGATGTCTTTTGTATATCTGTGCGCGAGTTTAAGGAATCTAAAATCATTTTCTATGGTAGCTCAATGTGCGTTAGTATTCATCAAAAAAAATAAATAATTTAAACATTTAAATCGTTTTATTTCCATAATTATTTAAGAACTTATTTAAGTAAGTTACAGAGACCATAAAGCTGTTTGTTTGAATTAGGGAATCTTTGAAGATGGTTCTCAACTATTTGCAAAATGTGCTTACACTGCTTCTGATCTTGGGGTTTATACAGCCAATAGAAAATTATAGCTTTGTACAAGAGCAATGACTCCATATTCTGCTGTATCATTGACTGCTCTCAAATCCGTGGCTCTTATTCTAATACTTAATTATATTCCTCGTTTTTTTCCCACGCACCTGGATTATTTATCCAACAATTCATAAGATAAACCGAGTGCTTCAAAAATTTGTTTGTAATTATTTCACAACCGAGTTAGATAATGATTGTATTCTTGGTATACTCCGTAGTTCGTCCGACTCGATACGCTTTGTACATTGCACAGTTTATTAAACAAATGTGCTAAAGTGATTATAAATTATAATATGATGACCGTCTGTAGTCTATACAAACGAAGGTTGTAGGATTATCGTATATCGTTAAAATACAATTATGTATTTTACGTAAATTTTACACCGGAGGTGCACCTTTTTAAGTATAGCGGTCCGCAGTGGGATCTACTCTTAATCAGTAATAAACCCCAATGCTCAAAGGCGGACATCTATATTAAGCTACCTTACCACGACGGTCAAAGCCTCAATACATCGGAGGATTTACTACCGTATTTCGATTTCAAACAATTTTTATTCCGCAATATAATTATAATAATAACAATAATAAATAAAATAGCTGTTACAAAACTGTTCCACGGTACCGTTTTTTACTACCAGGTTATTTTAAAGTTCACAGTAACATGAAAACTGTGTAGAAAATATACTTCGTTTTCTTTGTGTGCACGTGGGAATGTGTAGGGAGGCCCACCGTGATATCCTGAGGGAAATATCTTTAACTAAATTTGTTTGTTTTAGTACAGTTTAATAGAAAGGGCTCCCACATTATACACTTATAGTCAAATTTGTATTTTCTTCCATTTACCGACTGCAGAAAATAAATCTTTCTTTTTCCATTTAAATAAAATTACAAGATATAAACAAGTTGTGGTACAAGTTTTTATGAACATTTCAATACATCCAAGTACGCTCACCCTCTCCTATAAACATACATTTGATTTTATTATGACACCTATACGGGCTATAATTCGATTTTTGATCACGATACATTGAAATGTTCATATCAACTATTTTATTTACTGTAATTTTATTGAAATTAAAAATTGAAAAGTTATTTCTCCCAGTTGGTTGAGGATGAAAATACAAATGTTTTATCATGCCCCCTTCTGTTAAACTCTACTTAAACAAAAAAATTAACTTCTACGGAGATATTTCGATCGGGGTGTGACATCCTCTATTTTCATCGATCCTAACCACACGTGACAGTATTTTAACATTTTTAATACCGTATTTACAATCACGTACTAGTTTATCGCATACGACCACCATATGAAGAATCATGTTTCCGAATGAATCTTGAGCATCGGGGTTCGCTCCAGCGTCGATCAATAAATTATAGACAGTTTGGTTACCGCAACAAGCGGCCCAAGCTAAAGGCAACTCTCCGAGATACGCTAATCCTTCGTAATCAGTGTGTTTGTTGTTTATTTCCTTATTTTGCTGATCTCGCGGCAGGAAAAAACTTCCTAAATCAATCATGTATTAAAATGACAGTGCAATAAATGTTCCTACTGTAATAAATTATATCAAAATATTAATACCTATGGCCCTTTGACATATATTCGCGCCGGCGTCGACTAAGTCTTGTATCAAGTCATTATTGTTATAAGCTATGGACAAATGTAATGCACTTGCACCTAAATAGGTCACGAAAACACAAATGCGTATTATAATAATAATTGTGTTTAAATAAATGGTAGAAATATTATAAATAGAATACTCGATACTAAAAAATGATAAGTGTCAAGCAGTAGTGAAAAACTGAAATATACCATTTCAACAATAGTAATGATAATTTTTATTTCTTTTTGATCCCTTATTTCAGGTAATACGCAAAATAATTGCGTTGACGCGTTGATCAATTAATTGTTCATAAATTATATCGTTAAAATTTAATCGTGAACTGTAATTATAATATAAATGCGATTATAATTATATTAATTATTATTTTCGTCTGTTAGGCTTATAAGTAGGGCTGAAGCCTGGGATTTCGATGCACTTTTTCTCAAAAACTTGCTGTGTGAATCTCGCATTTCCGGCACATGAACTTGTGAATGAGAACAAGAAATTTTATTTTTCGATCATTTTTTATTTTAAAGTCATTTTATTAATTTTTTAGAACATTTTATAGTTTTTTAGTCATTTTTGGAATTTTTTAATCCATAATTTAAATTTTAAATTGTATTTTAAGATTTTACATGCTGACGTGATTTTTATATAAGTATAACAAACCATTAAGTATAGGTGTTCCTGGTAATCGTATTATATTACCAGGCAATAGTAATATCAAAACTTAGTTAACGAGTGGCGGCGCCTACAGAAAAATCAATATAGTATATTTTTAGAATCACTAGATATCGTCGCTTGGCGTGAAAAACCTCATATGAAAAAACTGTTTTTCTGGAGAATGCTGCAGTTGTGCCTCAAAATCTTTTTTAATCGGTTTTTTTTCAATTTCATTAATTTTACCAAATATCATTTAAATTTAATATCGAAATTATTAAGGAAAAAAAATGTACTGCTTTTTTCTAGTTTATTATCTAGAATTTTTAGGGAATACAAGCATTTTTTAGGGTTTAATAGGGCATTGCATTACTTATAAGACTATAATATACTTTTATAGGGCATTACTTCTAAGACACACATGCGAGAATAATAAACAGCTTTTACGTAAGTAGATGGAAAAAAATTAATATTTCCGTCATATTTTAACAATCTGTTTGTATTGCTATAAACTAAATAATATGTTTCTGCAACATCATATACAATACGTACCGAGGTATTCTTCGCCTTCGACGACATCTTGACTTAACATTGGATAGTGTTTCAGAAGTAGACGAGACAGCCTAGTGTGTATTACTGTGTCGCATATGATTAACACGTGCAACAAACTTTCGCCTAACGATCCTCTGTATTGCATTTGCCAGCAAGCGACGTGGTCCACCCATCTTGTCAGCGGATCATGCGGACTCGGCCTTTCTTCGACATTCACCGTCACCTAAACGAGAAATTGCGATCTTCACGACGTTTCACGGTTATACTACGCCACGCAGTGGTCCATATTTATAAAAAAAATAGCGGTATCTTCTGAACATATATCATGTGATATCTTAGGGTAATTTTAAAAGAATTTTTAAACATTTTAATTTTGAACAATTTTTAGATCTCGAGATGCCTTTAAAGCGGCTACTCGTCGCATATTTACTCGCAATTGTATTTCATTTTTCAGATTTTTCAGTTTTTTCCGAAATTGCTGAGTTGATATTTTGAACTGATTTTACACTACAACTCGGTTTTATACGTAAAATAACAAATAATATCATTAATTGTACTAATATGTATTGTTTTTTTCTTGGTTTGCACAGCCATGCGCACTTAGCTTATGTTCATAATTCTCTAAAATTAATCAAAAAATATATAGGATAAGGAAAAAATATCCGGACTTACCTTATACGTACAAGTAAAACAGATATTCAATGTTGACAAATATGACGCTATTTTGTATAAAATAGTTTGTGGTTGTTTTTTAAAGCCTATTATTATTATAAATCATTATTTTTTATATAATGTTTAGCAGTTATATTACATGTGCCTAATAGTAATAACTAATAATTGATCAATCGATCAACATGATAAGCTAAAATTAATTAGATGATTATAGAAAATCACAACAAGAAATCCACAATTTTTTTTTTTCAAAATGTCAAAATTTACTGTTCGAAAATTAAAATGTTTCCAAATTATTTTAGAATGACCCAAAATTATATTATATACGTTCAGAAAATGTCGATTTCTTATTTTTTCGGAACACTGTGCTTACGTTATAATATTATCTTACGTGTTTACGGTTTTGAAATTTCCATCTCAAATAATCGTTCCGGTTTATCACTTGTCCTTTACCGTTGTTGTACATGAGTCCGGGTAATTTTTCAACGATAAATCTTTCCGCTTCGTCCTGACCACCGTTGTTGTACACATTGATCAGTTCACCGCCTTTTTTATAATCCGCTAATCTTGATAATCGACAATATTAAATTTTAACAACACATAATATAGAATAACACACATAACCTACTCGAAATCTGACACATATAATATATAAGTACACTCACTTGTACAACAGGCAATCGTCTTCGTTGGACGCCTGAGAAATCACTCGATCCAATACTGATCCTGAAGCTGTCCTTGAAAATGAAAAATCTGTACAACTCGCACAAGAATTTCCCATTTTTTTTTTTTTCTATTTTACGTAATCCTTTGTTTTTAATTTATCCTAAAAACTCGATAAGACCATACACAATGATAATATCATGAACACACCGTGCTCACTGCGCCATTGATCAAATGCATATCGTTGCCCGGGTTACGAAATGCCAATGTCTTCGTCATTATAAATAAAAGCAAACAGCAAAGATTATAATCTTCTATGGGAATAAATCTTTTGAAAATGCTAACTATTTATAAATCATATTTTCATCCGGCTAAAAACTGTTTCATTTTCATGTGTCGCTATCAATGTTTATACCTAGTTGTTTAGTTTCTCTAGGATAGTGACAAAATAGTTATAAGTGTATAGGTAGAGTATAGGCCGATTAGAATATGTTACCTCCCCCCTTGAAATTATTGAATTAGTGTAGCTGGGAATCTCGTCATACATATATTTATGCTTTAAAAATCAGATTTATTGATGTATATTGATAAATATATAGAACTAAAAATAGTATACCACCATAATATTGAAAAAATTATAAATGATTTTGTTAATTCTAAAGTTAGAAAAGTTAATTTCTTTTTCTAATCAAAGACAATTTTATTTTATTTTTTTGAAAACATAGCTTGAAAATTGAAAAAATCCTAATACAAACAACATAACTGCCAAAAAAGGTGGTAGGTACATATTATTTAAAACAGTATTTCAAGTAAAAATAAGGTGGCAATTTATATTATTTTCCACATGTCTATTTCTGAGATGAACCGTGACCATTGGACCAACGTAAAAGTTTATCACCCAAATTTTTATCCAATAAATCTGCAAAGATACGCTTTCGAATAAATATGAAACGTCTATATACACAGTAAAAATAATATTACGCATAAGCAAAGAGTGATACAATGCAGAAGACTAGTAAGTTACAGGATAGGGGTGAATGTGTTTACATTTAAAAGCACCGATAACATCCTGAACGGAATATTTATCATTTCAGGGTGTTTACATTAATTTGACGCAGTAGAAAAAAATATCACAATTTATTTCGTAATATCGACGACATTTCTCATTGAAAAATGCAATTACTTTTACGAACAAAACTATTCGGGACGACATAATCGATTTTTCAACCGTCAATAACTTCATAATATATTACTTCACTTTACAAACGGTCCAGATTTATGATTTATCTAAAAACGGATTCATGTCGAGACAAAATATGAAAAAATTAAAACCATGTAAAAAGTTAAAAACATGCAAAGTGTGTAAAATAAAATTGGTTTTATTTTAATAAGAACGATTTGAATCGTGCTCATTTTTAATCGCCATTAAAGTACTTATATCTACTAAATATACGCATTTAAATATTATAAATCCGTTCCCCAATTATTACAATCGAGGCAGTATCACAACACATTATAACAATAATAATATGAGTCTTCGATTGAGAACTATACATAATTTGCAGTATATTTACTTCAGGTTCGACCGAACACGAAACCATATCGCAACACGTTTGGATAGGTACCCATATACCTATAGATAATAAACCTACGATTTAGTGACGGGGATAACAATGTATTATTCTAAAGATTATCTCGAAATTAAATAATTAAATTCCGAATGAAAAACGTGACTGGCGAACAAAACGTGCACTAATTTTATTATAAATGAATAAAGTAATATCACTATACGCATATAGCGTTTAAACATTTGAGTTGGTAGAACGAACTCGTATAGAAATATAATATAATAAAGCATACCTAACTATAAAAGTAATGTCAAAATATATTATGTATAATAAATAAAATAAAGCAATTTCAATAATAATCTACAGGTGATTATTATAATTTATTTCAACTCTATATTAATATTCAAATAGAATCGTTTATCGATGTCGTGATGACGGTTTTACAAAAAAAATTTAAATTTATATAAATCTTTTAATATGAAATTTTAAATTTCGTAACCAGAAACCTATAATATGTGTTATTCAAGTCATATCAAATGTCGTACAAATGTAAAATATCGACGTACACGCGTCATTATACAATACAATCACTGCCAACAGTTGCTGACCGATAAACTTTTATTTCTTGGTAAATAAATATTATGCCCGTAGTCACTTACTGATATTGACAATCGCATGAAATAAAAACGGCTTTTTCACACTTTGTAAAATACAAGGGCGGTGAATTTTACTAGCGGTGGTTGAAAAAAAAAATTATTTTTTTTTCAATGTGATCGTTAACCTCGTGTACCATACAAACAGATGTTTTACACTTATTATAGTTTTATAATTATTTTTATCTTGCACATTTTTTAGCAGTAAGTATAATATCTGAAGATGTTAAATTATAAATAATAGTAATTTCTCTTAACTTTTTGATTCAAAAAGCAAATACTATTGTACTGAATCAACTTTACGACCAAATGGATTGCAAGAATTTTGTCTATTTATATACTCGTATATGTACGAAGATTATAAAAAATAAGAAAATTAACATCTAAAGTCTTGTAAAGAAACGAGTGAATATTTTTTTAGTTATTTTGAATAGTTAAGTATTAACTTTTCAGCAAAGTGTTTTGGTTATTTTTTATGTCTTTAAATTAATTATTTTTGTTGTACAATTTGAATTCTTGTTTATTTATAATATTCAAGAGTTGAAGCCATAATGTGTACTCAAATTCTATCGCTTAAAAAATGTTTGTCGAACAAAGTTATCTTTTGTGACACGGAAAACTGAAAGTCAAAATAATCGCGATGATGCAATTAATTGTAATGACCGTTTCGTAAAATATTTTCGTATTTCACGAAGTGTAAAAAAGCCGTTTTCGTTTCGTGAAATTGTCAATTTTGCTAGGTGGCTATATACTATAAGAAATACTTCGACTATATTACAAGAAGAGTTGATGACTGATGTACATAATAGTATCTAGAAGAGTCATAACCGAATCCACAGGACAATAATATAACGTAAAGATGTATAAAAAAAATAATTACTTAAAGCGTGATATGAATGACATATATTAATTATACTCGTATTATTTACACCCACTGCGCGTTAGTTCGGTTCCGTGGTTCGAGTCTGCAGTCAATATATACCTTTTAGAGTTTTTATCGTAAAACTGAAAGAGCTAGCAAAACCAAAATGAATAAATAAGCTACAAAGCTTTAAAACTAAAAGATACTGCAGACTTGTATAGTGACATTATTCAGATACAAACCTGCTGCATAATAGTTTATTTAGCCGACTGCTAACAATCAAGATGACTTTATGACTTATGCAAATCGCTGAGTATATATTCGCTTTGCCAGTTTTACATTATTTTGGAAGGTTGATTGTGGACCGTTGCCGCGATGAACTATTATGGTACAAAATAATATGAGTACTGCAGCTGAGAACCGACCATAACGAGCTCGGACCTCATCGCACTCGGTCTGTGGACGGTAATAAAAATTATTAATGCACTGTATTATATAATAATTTAAATAAAAAACTTATTTGAATGCCCTTTTTGGGGATTTTTGGTGCTTTTATTTTTAGTTTTTAGTACTTTTTTTGTTTTGGGTTTAATAGAGCTACAAAATCTACTAAGTCTATTAATGACTATAACAGGGAGGCATATTTAACAATATTTTACTTATAATAAATTAAACGGTCAAAAATGTCTTAAACAATACAAAAAATGGAAACAAAAACAATACAGACTTTTGAAGAATTACAAGATCATATACGAGTATTAAATAAATTTACATTATAATAAAAAATATTAATGGGATAATACAAATTGGTTAAGTAATTGAAATTTATAAATCATATTAGTTAAATTCGAATTATTTTTTTACATTTCGTTGCATGAATTATGTTCATTATAACGTTTTTTTATACAGTCTACACCAGTGTTTCTCAACCTTTCATAAGTTACCACCCCCTTGAGCAGCAATAATTTTTTTAACGCCCCCCTATGTGGAATTCTAAAAATTAAGATGATACGGTGTAATAAAATATGTGCACGCACAATTGCCAAAATAATAAGGATAGTAAATTGGAAAATAATCAAAGATAAGTTATTGTGCATTGCTCAACATAGTACCATTGATTATAAATACTAGTATTTATAAAAAATGATAGTACCTATTATTTTTTATAGTGATAGATAGCTATTATATGGATTATCAAGTATGTATTATTTTTAGGGCGCACCATGTACAACGTTTTTGCATGAACACCCTCGCCGCCCCCTTACCACCCAAACCTAGTTCACCGCCCCCCTGCCGCCCAAAAATAGTTCATCGCCCCTCAATTACCCTCCACCGCCCACTGGGGGGCGATATCGCCCCCGTTGAGAACCACTGGTCTACACTATCGTAACATAAACAATAGAACGTCAGTAATACTATTCGACTTGCTCCAAAACCACCTTGGATCGGTAATAAAGTTACGTTCACATTGATATTTCCATTGTACTTATATACCATAGTAAATTACTATTGTGAATCGTGTGCATTTGTGCATCAATGCGTGAGCAATATTTTAGGGGAAAAAAGAGTTCATAACTGCACTCTGCTGCAGCACTGAAAGAGGTATAATTTCTAAAGCCCGTCGCATATACGGATTATGCGAACAACATTTATTTATTTTTACTAAGTTGTAGGGCTAAAACCTTGGATGATTTTATCCCTGATTATACTCTTGACGTTCCCGGTAATTGGCTTTCGTTTTATCGACGTCTGAATTGTAATAGTAAAGTTGTTTTTAGTTTTGACCAACAAAAATCCATTATTACTACAAATACTAGGCAGACACTATAATCTTCCAGCCTTTCAAACTATAACTACCTATAGGTAGAATACAATATATAGTTTCAACACGCACGATTAAAAATATTAAAGTTTTGACGTTAAAAAGAAAAAAGTTGTTTTCTAACTGATAAATACCAATCTCCGTGAAGACCATAGATAATTTTTGTATCAAAATGTTTTTCTATTTTTTTTTTTTTTTTAATGCCCTGGGGCTTTATTATTTGAACGACTCAAAGATCTATTTATATAATATTTATAAATTGCATATATTTTACATATTAGATATTAATATGTATATACTTTACACGTTGATGAAGTCGTACTTCCAATGAAGTGACTCCTGCGAAACATTTTTTTTTATTTATAAGTATCAGTAAAAATCCTTTTAATTCTATAATTTTATGGTAGTTAAAAATATTATTTAACTATACATTTTTAAGAATTACAATTCACAATTAATGACTAGAACGTGATTTTTGCGGTTTATTATTAATAACAATTTGGGTTATATTAAATCTATATAGGGCTATATTTTTTCGCCATCGAATATGTTACGAATTACGATGATATCGGTGTTGTACGATTGAGAACGTTTTACCTTTTTGATAACACGATTGAGAACGATTGTCGGTAGATCAAAGAAACAATATTTGGTTCCTTACAATCAAACGATTGAAAACGATTTTTCGAGCGACGTTGCCGCTTATCTTAATGCTTGGTAATAAAGATAATCAATACGATATCGCGGTTTACGTATCTGCAGATATTCCAAAGTTATTGCCAAATTCAGTTGTTTGGTGGACAGTATGATGGAAAACTTTAAAGGTGGGTTTACACGAGACGTGAGCCACGACCGTGTTTCACGATCTTGTAGTTGTGGCCTCACGAGCGTGGTTTCAAAAAGTATCACACGAATTTATACGTGAACGTAATTTTCATTCAATAAGATGGAGTCGTTAGTGGCGGAAGCATGTGCTGTTTTGTCCGGTGTATTGGCTAATCAACTAAAACAACGATTAACAGAAATTGACAAATTGAAGTTAAAAAGAAGAAGGAAAAGGAGATGGTGGGTAAGGCAGTGGATTCAAAGACGAAACAATAATGGTGGCTCTGCGTTTATTTCCCGTGAATTACGAAATGAAAATCCGGAAGATTTCAAAAACATTTTAAGAATGTCAGATACACACTTTGATTTCTTATTAAATAAAATAAAATTTAAGATACAAAAATTGAATACAACAATGAGGGAAGCTATACCAACAGATACCAAACTCAAAATAACTCTTCGCTACTTGGCTACGGGTGATTCGTTTAAAAGCTTGGAATATTTTTTTAGAGTTTGCAACTTTGTATGCTTTTACAATTTAAAATGCAGTATAAAAATTTAATTTAAAAATCTATAATTATTTACCTATACATAATATACAATAATAATAATATATTATAATATGTAACAATTAATATTATATTGTACAGTGTACACCACGACTGAGCTTTCACGACTGCAATATTCAACATGGTTTGATATTGTACGAACCAGTCGTGACAGGTTCGTGAACGATAATTCCACTATCGTGAAATACGAATTGATTGTTTACACAAACCGTATTTCACGCTTTCGTGAAGCACGATCGTGGCTCACGTCTCGTGTAAACCCACCTTTTATACATTTTTAAAAACATAAAATATCTATAAACTATATATACATTTTAAAAATTAAATAAAATACAAAACTTTTTTGTGCAAATGGATAAACTTCTAAACTGATTTTTACTTGAATTCAAATTCTACTCTTCTCCTTTTCTTAATAAATTTGTTTATAATATCTTCATAAAACTTATTTTTGTTTGCTCTTAATTTGAAAACCAATTCTTTTTCGATAGATATTATACTTAAGTTGTTCATTCTTTCTTGTGTTTGAGTTGAACGACAATATGTATGGATTCTTTTTAATGATGAAAATGATCTCTCTACTGAAGCGGTTGTTGTTGGTATATTAGATATTAATTGTGCTGATTTATATACCTCAGAAAATCCACTATTTAAGCTCATTTCAGAAAGATAATTCATAATTTCGATAGGACTTTTATCGGCTGAGATTCATTTAAGGTGTACCAAACATGAAGCTCAATCCGGATTTAGTTTTAGCCAATTTTCCCGTTGGCCATGACGATATGTTTTACTCGTTTTAACACGTTAAACGTCGCCCGGCAAATCTGTAGCAACGAAAATTTACCTGCTGCGAATCGTACGGATCGACATCACTTGACATTCTGCGTGTTGACCGAACTGACCATAAAACCGTTCCACTGTTCAATTTACGAAAAAATGATTTTCTTCGAAAAAATGAGGACAACGACGACGACGAGGTAATAAGAGCTACATCATCTATGAATATGTATTATATATTACTATCGTCGACGGGTTAAATCAATTAAAAACAAAATGTTCGTTCACCTTTACCTGACCGTGTCCACGTCCATCGTTCGATCTGAACAACCAGTGCCGGGTTAACGAATATGCCGCCTGGGGGAATATTTTAAAATGACGCCCTTTATAAACCTGTACCCAGGCCCACGCCTAGGGCGGCATTTTTTAGAGGCGGCATTTAACATTTATGTATACTAGATAATTTTTAAAAAGATTCCTAGTACCTACTTATATAAAATCGTGTGTAGTGAAAAATAAAAATCAATAAAAAAATATAAAATTTGGTCAGTATGATACTATGATCGGACAAACATAAATGTGTGTTTACGCTTTTGGTCGACCGTCGACCGTAGCAAGTTGCGGTGTTCTCTTGACGGTTTTTAATCGGTTCTGTGAATCAGTTTTGTCTGGCACCGAAAACGTGTTTTGTTGTTTTCAATTTTATACGCTATAATAATAATATGGTCTTTCTTTTTACTAATAATACGCTGAACACTAATTCACGTAATAATTCTGTGGTAGGCGATTCGATATAAATATCTAATATAATATTACTGTTTTTATATTTTGTTATACACATTTTTCAATGAATAATAATTCTTTCTAAAAATTAAAATACATTAGAAAAATTCAAAACTTTCGTTTTCACCGTTAATAATTTGCCGCCCATAAAAAATTGCCGCCCGGGGCCACTGCCCCCTTTGCCCCCCCTTAACCCGGCACTGTGAACAACCCTCGCGGCGTGTACGATTCTATACCCGCGTAATTGTTCAATATTTTTTCAGCCCTGACGGTCGAGAGTGCCGTTGCACTTTTGATGCGTCCGGCAAAAGAAAGATGTGCTTACTGGTGGATTGCGTGATTTTGCAGGCGGTCGAAGGTGTTCAGCCGTATGATCAAGTGCGACGGTAAGCGGTGCATCTGTTACCGACCGTAATGATCGCGCTTCGAAAAATAAAAATAAAATTTGAAATAGATAAACGTTGACCATAGAAATCGGTGTATGCTGTCATCGTCGATTGGGATAAGGCAACTCAAAAGCTTTGTATCAGTAAATTGGTCGATTCCAAACATTTTCAATCGATTAACAATCAATAACTTTATGATACGCGCATTGATAAGAATACCGAATTTTGAATAGCATTTAATTTACATGATTAGATTTCATTTTAATTCTTAAATTTCAACTTTTTAATTGCATGTGCTTTTATCGTTGTTCTACAATAACATAATATTTGACAGTATTGAACTTATTTTCACTAAATCACTTTCAACATCTATTTTTTTTTTTAAATACAGTAGTTCAGAAGGTCTCACATATCACATAATTTGTAGTGATAATTTAAATGAAAAATAATAAAATACGAGATACGTATGTTAACATATTACACATCGCTCCTTCACATCCTTATTATTATGTATAAAACCGTTTAGACCGAGACCTCTGGTCCAACAAATGCGGTGGACGGACAGCTGATGGTCGCCTTGCCCGCACCGGACGTACTGGCGGTCGCGACACCTCACCCTCCGTCTCACCCCATTGGAGCCACCACGTCCTTCGCCCACAACCAGAAGCTCCTGCGGCTGCGGGTGCGTTTAATTGACATTGTCGCACGCGAGTTCGGGCCGACAATCGAACGTGTCATCTTTGCGGCAGCCACCATCAGGATAGTCACCCCGAAGGCGGTCAACCACTTCCTGGCCGTCACGGCACCGCCTGTACCACCACCGTCACCGGAGCAGATCACTGCGTTTGGTATGTCGACACACAACTGTTTCGCCCAATAGGTATACGTAGTCCGGTGCTTTATGGATATATCTCGGGCGGCAGAAATAAAATTGTTTTTATAAAAAACAGACGATTAGAAGTATAAGTGATAAGTTTTCTTAGTATTTACATTGTAACTAAGTATATTTACTTTTAATTTTCACTCGACATGGAAGTACGCAGGTAGAAAATTGCCTCCATTTACGACATATGCGTAATTTACCCATTTTCAAAACTAAATTTATCCAGACACAAATTTTAAGGCGTGAATATATATAATTAAAATTATACTTAAGTATTATAACTTTTGTCCAAGATTACGGCGATTATGTAAGACTTATGTAAAGTGATTTTTATCTTACAACACTAATACCTTATAGTCTTAACCTAATACCTTATTGTACACTTATAATATATAGACTGTTTTAAATATCTTATCCTTATCTAATAATCATTATTGAACAGGCAAAATTCACAGCTAATAATAGCGTTTTGGACTTTTTGCGATTTCAGATTTTTTGAAGTCCGTATGGGGCTCGCTTTCCGATGAACAAAAGGAGCTGCAAGTCAATGCTCAAAGGCTCAAGATTGCACCAGCTCCTTTTGTTATTAAAAGCAAACTGACTAGACTAGGTAATCATTATTTTATAATATCTATAACAATCATAGATCAAATCTTTGAATTCTTACATACAAACTAACTTTCCCGTTCATTTATTTTCAGATTATTTAAATCTATCTAAAGAATGGACTTACGGTAGAACGAGGATTAATGATAGAAACCGTAAAGTACACAGCCAAACTATTATAAATTCGAAATTCAAAAGCACCAATAATGCATAGTTTTTTTTAAATTTTTTTGACGCATTCCTAAATACATTTTTTCACTAATACTTTCCTACAACTTTTATACAGTATTCTTAAATAATTTTTAAATTTTCATTCATTTACAATATCTTACAATTTTGGTTCTGATTCATTCTACTATTATATATATATATATTATATATATATATATATATATATATATATATATATATAACATGGGTATTATAGTAATTTACTCTGTACTATGTGCCCTTGAAGCATTGAAATAAAAAATAAATAAATAAAATATAAATGATTTCTTTCTTTAATTTTTTTGGTAATTTATTCAAATATTACCACGAAGTGGTCCTAAGTCTCATGTAACGCGGTCGGGGATGACCTGATGATATGATCTTAATATTACAAATAAATATGTATTAATACAGATAATTATTACTATATAAAGGTTTATTAAGGCTTTAATAAGTCTATCATAATGAATCAATATCTAAAATTGAGTAACAAAATAATTTTTATTAAATACGAGACATAATAATAAGACCATTATAAATGTAATATTATTATATAGGGACTCGTATTAAGATATACTAAGAATATTATGAACTTTTATAAAACGTTGGAAAGTTCAACAAGGCAGTACGCTATTGTTGATTATTTCAACATAATTATACTCGTACTTAATAAAATTGTAACCAGAATAAATAAAGCAAAATGGTCTGCTGTCCTTGCTGATGAAACTGCCGACATATCAGGTTTGAAGCAATTGCATATATATGTTAAATATGTTGACATAGATGAATTAGTTGTCAGAGAACATTTTTTACAATTCGTTCCCACAAACGATTTAACTGGTAAAGGTTTAGGAGCTCTAATTATAGAAAATTTAAAATAATTTGGATTAGATCTTAAATATTTACGTGGGCAAGGGTGTGACGGTGCTGCATCAATGTCTGGGAAATTTAATGGTGTTAGGTCTCATGTTTGTCCATTATATCCGTTGGTAACATATTGGCAAACGAAAAAATTTACTTTCCCCATCTATAGAAGAGTTTTATGGATCTATTAATGCAAGAACATTAAAACGAAATTGTGCTACTAGATAGATTGAACGTTTTTATTCTGTGCATGACTTTATTGAACTTTTAGAAAGTTTTATGGATTCTTTAAATACTATTAGTAATAGGAACGATGGTGATACCTCAAGTCAAGCAAATACTTTAAGACACTCAATTTTACAAGGAGAATTTGTCATATCACTATTTTTTATTATCCAAAATATTTACAATTTGACTACCACTGTCAATAAAATTACATTACGTTAAGAGAAGCTATGTTTTTAACTAATGCGACACTAACTAAATTAAAAACAGTTAGAAGTAATATTGATGAATATTTTCATGATATCTATATAAAAACATCCGATGTAGCACAAAAAATGGATTTTTCAGTATCATTACCACGAATTGCACGTAAACAAAAAAACGGAGATAATTATTCAGTGAATAAACCTGGAGAATACTTAAAAGTAACATTATTCATACCTTATTTAGACCTATTTATTAATGAAGTTGAACGTTATTATATTGAACATCAAGAAATACTAAAAGATTTGAAAATGTATTTCCAAAATCGCTAGAAATGTCAACACTCGAAAAAGATGAATATATTAGTTTGATTGAGTTTTATAAAGACGATTCGTTCGATAAAAATAATGAAATGATGTTTCGATATCGGAGTTAAAACTTTGGCGACACAAAATACTTGCATTATATAAAAAATAAAAGTTAATCTCGAACAAAGCTCGAAGTCTGTTTATTGGATAAGTACAGGATAATGTTTGAATTAACAATTTAAATCTTCCATGTATGTATGTGCTTGACTATACTTGACTGTACACTTGTCGAGTACGAATTAGTATTTACCATATGTAACATATAGTGTACATATATACTGTATAGTCGTAGACGATAGGCATTTAGTTTAAAATCGCGTACTGCTGTTGTGTGAGTAGTAAATGAACATTTGTGTGAGTGTCCAGCACGCTACTACTTCTACCCGCATATTGTACAACGGTGCGATATTAATTACAATTTACAAAACTGATTTTAGTCAATTAACTTTATCTAATAAGTGATTGCTGTGATAATGTAAATTATAAAAATTGGAAAAAAACACAACCTCCCCTTCTCCCCTCCCATTAATAAAGAGCTAATTTCAAAAACAATGTAAAGTTTGGTCTCAGCGAGTTCAGAAATATATAAAATGATATGAAATATACAAATTTTATAAAACTTTTATAAAACACCCCCCTAGCAACACCATTAAAGTGTAAATTTTAAAATAGATGCAAAATTTGAATTCAGCGTTTCAAAATCTAATCATCATCAAATAATCATATACATAAAACATTAAAAGTTAGGAATTAATGTGAGCTTAATATTTCAGACCACTGTGTGACGGTGAGATGTAAAAATGTTGTCAAAAATACGAGTAGATATTAAGGTATGTTATGGAATTAGTTATTAATGCCTCGTTAATTTTTTTTGTTTGTTTATTTATAATACTGTACGAAATACTGAAAGAGGAGAATATTCTGTTGCAGACGATGTTATGGATAACGTGCTGTGTGAAAATGATTTTGAACAAAATTGTTTTTTTAAATATATTAAATAAAGCTGAGTATAATATTTCTATGTGCGTCATTGATGGGTCGGGTTGGCTTGATTATTATTTTTTTAGTTTTATACTTTTCGCCAGTTACAGGTACAACCAATGTTGAGATAATAATTGTAATTAATTGCGTAACTTAACTTGTCGGTGAGCTGTTCGTTATTATGGTTTGAAGTCACAAAGTACCTCCATACCAAAGTAAGCCAACTACGGTCCCGGGCGCGCGGTCCCCGCTGCAGGTTGAAAACCTTATTTTATATTTCCCAGTGATGCCGGTATACCTGTCGTTCGTTGTTCCATGGCCCGCGCACAGATAATAATATGGTGAGTCCGTTCGGTAGACGCTTGTTGATAACGTTATCGGTGGTTAATTTGGTAACGTTATCGGAGGATAATATTATTGTTAGTGATAACATGGTCTACGGCGAAGTTAAATTCAAACTGCTCAGCAGCTACGCGCCTTCACCGTTTCAGACGCAAAACGTTTGCGTCGCGCCGGCTAAAATATACTTATTGTTTACTATTATAGCCGCGAATAATTAGTGACTTCAATTGTTCATATCCGATTGCTACGTCCCAGCATGTAGTAAGTGTTCCAACATGTTGTTTACGTTCCGGTTTTTGTTCGTCTGGTGATCGTTTTAAACAGTCGTCGTGGAGTACCTTCCGAGTCGGTGTCCCCAAGGTGTCCGGTAGCCACAGTAGATGAGCCATGTTGGACGAAGAACGCTGCACACAAGTGTTCAGAAAACTGAAACCGGTATGCGATGCTTTCATAACAGAACCCGACGATGTGAATACTAGCCGTTTGAAGAACGTGCTGGGCGAGGTTTCGAGTCTTGACCTCGAACGGCTACAGCCGTACTTACTGATTCCGTTGGAAGTCCATTTAAAAACTAACAAGTATGTATCATTATGTTTTTCCGTGTTCAGTTGTATGATAACTGAGCAAAATATTATTGTTTAGATCCAAATGGATGGCAAACGTGTTGGACGTGCTTACCGTCTTGTTGAAAAAAACTTCTATAAGTGTATGGCCAACATTTATGCGAATTTTCTCAATGTTGGTAGGGAAATTGTCTAGCATTGGGAATCCGGATGAAGGTTGGCATAACATTTTTTTTATTTATTTATTATGATGTTATATGTAGGTTATTGGTTATTTAAAAAAGATTCATTTTTCAGCGACAAGTATATCTGAAGATATCAAATTATCAGTTGTAATCGCTCTTAACTTGTTGATTAAAAAAACTAATATTATTGTACTAAATCAACTGTATGAGCAAGTGGATTGCAAGAATGTTGGATATTTAATTTATATTTGTACCAATATTATAAAAAATGAGAAAATGAACATCTTAAGGTTTGTAGAGAAACAAGTGAATATTTTTTAGTTATTTTGAATAGTTACGGATTAACTGTACAGTAAAGTGTTCATGCAATTTTTTATGCTTTTCAATTAAATATTTTTGTTGTATTGTATGAATTCTTGTTTATTTATAATATTACAGAGTTGAAGCCATAATGTGTATTCAAATTCTATCATCGAGTTGGGATGCAAACACTAACTCTCATTTTCGATTAAAAATCATTCAAAGTTTAACAAAGTTTGTACCTGGTATTTTGTCTGTTTGTAGTCTCGTTGTCAAAGCCACAGATACCCAACATCATTCTATTACAGTGGTAAGATTATTATGACAAGAAAAATTTCTAGATTTTCATTTCTTGTACATTTTTTTCAAGGCTGCCTTGAATTTGTGGAGTACAATTAAATCTCTGATTATTTGTGATGATCATGTGCTAGAGGATAGTAATCCGTATTTAAGTGAATTACTTCCTATAAATGAAAATGATGCTCAGAAACAATTAAACAATTGGATTCAAGAAAATAGTGAAAATTTTTCTCTAGTCTCTTCACTTATGATCAAAACAAGAGAGCACCAGCACTGGAGAGTTCGACTTCAGTTAGTCAGTTCTTGTAATGTAATACTGAATAATTGTTCACGGTAAGCAATTGTATTGAAGAAATAACAAATACGTATAAAACTAACCCATATATATGTGCTAACTGTTCTATTTAGATTAAGTATAATATAAATAAATAAATAAATAAATACTATTAAATTATTTAATAATATGAAATATTATTTTTGTTTGTATAACATAAGTTTTTACTTATATTTTTAGTTCAATAAAATCTTCAATCACAAGTTTAATTGAAACTTTAATAGTGTTGTCTGATGATGAACAACCTGAAGTTGAAAAATTAGCTGAGCAGTCAGTAAACAGATTACATAAAATATTTGATGGACAAAACAAGAAATCTCTTATAGAATTATTAGAAGAAAGTTTTTATATTTTATTATCTAGAATTCCACGATTCATTAGAACATTGAGTAAAAATACTTGAACAATTTTTTATAGCATGCTATTACACAATATATAAAAATCATTAATGACTGTTATAATTTTAGACTATATTAAACAAAAAACTGAATTATCTTTATTGTCTGGATACATCAAATTGTTTGGGAAGACTCATTTTTCACGAGTACTCAATTCACATGCTCATTTAGATCGGTTAACAACAGTTCTAATTCAAATATTGGAACTGGATTATAAAACAATTTCTTTGTTAGAAGAATCATCCATTAGAGGTAAATTTAAAATACAATCTGTATGAACGTTTTCTTAAATTTATTTGAACAAATTAATACCAATTTACCATGTAATTTATTATTTAATAATAATATGATTTTAGTTAAACAACTACCTAAAACTAATTTTTGGATTAAAAAATACATGAGCTTTGCTTTAATATTTTTTTATTGATAACATTTTTGAAAAAAACTTTGGCCCATCCTATTTTTATAAATTTAATCCAAATTTTAGTCTACTATTTAATATACTATATTATACTCGTATGTCTTTAACATAAACGTTTTTTTAAATTTATTTACTTATGATTTTTAGTTTTTCAAAGGTTTTGTAAAATATAATTATTAATGATGTGAATATTTTAATTATCCCAGAAGTGTAGATGTATAATTTTTATTTTTTTACAGATCTAAATTATTTACAAAAATTTACTTCTGAAACGTCATCAAATGTACCTTGGAAACAACTAGTACATTTTAATGATACTTCTGCATTAAATAAGATCGAAAGTATTTGTAAATTAATTGGATTGTATGGAGACTGCAATTTTATTGGTCCTTATTTAATGGATCTATTTGAATCAAAAATAATGTACCGAAGAGAAATTACACTTTTAATGACTATGATTCTTTCAGAAAGTAGGTATCTAAACATAAAGTAATGTAATATATTAATATTGCAATTTGTAGTTACTTAATTTTGATTACTATTTATTTGATTTTAGACAGTGGCGAATGTCATTACAACTTAGTGAAGGATGTAATAGAATTATACCTGGAACTTGATGTTTGGTATTTGCCAACTAGTGTTGACAAGAATTCTACTACAAATATGGCAGACGCTCAAAAAAATATAGTACAAATTTGCCTTATGACTGAGGGGATTGCTCGATTGGTTTCTTCGCTCCATGTGACTAAACATAGCTTGTGTTTAATCCATTGTTTATATCCGATTCTGGAACGTGTTGGCTCTGAACATGGCCCTATTTCGTTAGCTGGTAATTTTTTATGCATATTACTTTGTTACATGATACATAAATAAAGTTAATCACTCATTAGGTCAAGGAGCGATAATATTACTCGCTCAGTCTGGTGGATATAGTAATGCAATTGATCTTGTAATAAAAAATTCTGATTATTTATCACATCACTTTACTACCAAGCTTTGGTCAATAAGCGAATACCCGGAAGTCTTAAACGCGCTAAAAGTAGTGATGAATCTAAGTAGCAGTGATGATTTACTACAATCTTTCCACACTATAGTAACTGACGTAGGTTAAAAAGATAATTATTATGAAAAATGTATTTAATTAAATAATTTAAAGGTTCTTGTCCAAAGTTGTGATGCTCATCGTACAGAAAACATGCATTCATTCATGAAAGTTTTTCACATATTTGTTTTGTGTGTGAGCAAATGGCAACAGAAATGTACACTAACAAATGAACATAATACGGAGAAATCAAAGCCTTCGAGTAAAAGTGTGATTGAACATATTTTAGAACATCATCGGTTGACAACCCTGGATTTGGAAGATGAATACTGGGAAGAAAATGATAACAATATCAGTCAACCCTGGTATATTTCTTTGTTGTATATTCTCACTGTAACATATTACATTTATCTATTTATTTCAAAATTGTCCTCCTGAACTTATTTATTTTAGCAAAAACATTGAAGATATTGACAAAGAAAATAAAAAACCATTACCACCGTACATACAAATGGTCTTATCTATAATGAAACGTGTACTTCATTTCTTACCATCAAAAAATAATTTAATTTCATTACAAGTAATAATAATTATACATATATATGTTATAAATTTTAATTATTTGCAGATAATACTTATGTCTTTTTTACAGATTCTTAGTGAAGGCTTAAATGTAATATCCAACTATGAGAACCATCTTTTACCAATGGTACATCAAATATGGTCACCATTATGTACAAAATTCAATAATAATACCGATGATATGGTTTTTCGTGAGGCATTCAATATGTTAACTATAATGGCATCATCAGCAAAAGATTTTATTCGATCTCGTTCGTTAAAGTAGGTGTTTTGTGAACAGTGAATTCAATGAATGATTGACTAATCCAAATATGTATATTGTTTAAAAAATGCAGGCAAGTGTTACCAATCATAGTAGGACGCTTAGTGTCTAGTGCTAAGAAAAGTAAAAATGTTCCAAAAGGAAGTATTTATCTTACCAGCCATAAGTATAAGATGCAATGTACCATATTGAGTGGTTTGGGAGATTTTGTTTTGAATTTGAATTGCATAGAAAAAGATATGTATGATGTATCGAATGCTGTTACATATTATTTAGAACGAGACCAGCCTATTGAATTACAGGTCGGTATCTCATATTATGTTGTATAGTATTCCTAATAGAATTGGCATTTGTTTTGAGAAATAACTACTCAAAAGTTTACATAATTGTCAATTGTTAATTAAATCAAACTATGTTTAATAATATTTATTGACGCCTCCTTCGTGGAAGGACGTAACTCTTTTTTACTTTTTCTTTTTGTAACTTTTTCATTTTCTGGTTAAGCAAAAACACTTTACTTCATCACTCTCACCACTTCTTGTGCACATGCTCCAGCAGTCACTGTATTCAAGGGCAAAAGTGATGACACTGATTAGTGGGATCCTTATATGTTTTTTCTAAACCAAAAATCAAGTTACATCCTTCTTTGTAGGAGGTGTTAAGTAAATAATATTTAAAATATGCCTTCTACTAACACCAGTTATCATATTGGTGCTTCATCCCTGTGGGTTTTCCAGGTTACCAAGTCCTGGTTTTGTTTAGTTTTTGAATTTATATAATTTATCATTATGAATTTTTAGGAAAAATCATTGGAGTTTTATAAAAAATTATATGGAACATATCCTGATTTTATATGGATATATTTACAATCATTACATATTGATGAATATGAGTATAAATCTGATAACACTCGACTACCAACTATAAAGGTATACATTGTCTGAATTATTATATATCATGAATATAAATAAACACATTTGTGAATTTAATTTTTAGGTCTGTGGTTCATCACAATTTCAAAAATCTTCCATTTCCAAAAATGTATCAGAGTTGCTGAAACTGTTATAGGTTTAACCGTAGTTTAATTTACTATTATTATAGATATATTTTTTTAAATACTGATCTGTGATAAATTGTATGTTCCAATTTTGTTCAGAATATTTTGTATGATTATTTATTCGTATAAAAAACACAATTACCCTTAAATATAATTTACTACTTTTTATTTTATGACCAACCTATGATGTATAACTTTTGGTTTTTTAAATCAGTTATATATAATAATGCTTGATACTCAGTTGCTTGTCAAGTTGAAAAAGTTCAGTGTACATTTTTGCAATTTGCTGGGTTTTTATTAGATACTCATCTACCTCATAATTATGCACCCATTGCTGATCTTTTTCAGTTTAATATGCTTGTTCATTGTCATATTGCTGTAAGTGTTATAAGTTCCTGAATTACTAACTTTGTGGTAAAGTTGGTTCTCCGCCCCTTTTATCCTTAATCAATTTTAAAGTTCCTTGAAGACTATCCATACCTTACGCTTCTCTCTTTAGTATTTTTTTTCTCTTTTTTTGTTACTAGAATTTTTACTTTTAAGCCTGTGTAATTTCATTAGTTTACTAATAAAATACATAATTTGTTGTCAACATAACAATTATGTTTCTGAAAACTGAAAATTATAAAAAAAAAAAATTAAAAGCATTGATTTCCCAATGACTTATGCACTAAAAACAGTAAAACTAAAATAACTTTTAATAACATAATAATAGTTGGTGTATTTATTTATATCACAGAAATTCAATTGCTATAGAATTAGATACTACTAATTAAATTTGTTATGAATTTTTCAATCAAATTTATTAACAATTTTTTTTAATTTGTATTCTCTTTCTTTATTGCATTACTTTAGTATCTATAGCAACAGAAATAGATAAAAATTAACAAACTACATTTTAAAGTATTGTTATTATAACTACTATCATAACTATTTATTTTTATATTTCACATAATGATTATAATTATGTGTAGTTAATTTATAATTTGTAATTAAAATATTTGAACATATATTTTTCAAACACTGTATAGTTTGTGATTTGTCAAAGTAATTTACTCAACAAAATGAAATTATTGAAATTATTGTCTAAAATTGTTTTAAAGCGATTTATGAGTATGAACATTTCTTTGCAAGTCGGAATATCAATATTATCAGGAGTGTTTACAGTAAGCAACCCATAACAATTTAGATTTTGAAGCACTGAGTAGTTTCTATATTAAATACCCCCCCCCCCCAACTGTACAAAAGTATATTTATGAAAATGGTATGAACTGAATAACAGTGTATAGCTTTCTGCTTTATTGTAGTTATTAATCTTAAGCTGTGACGGATTACCGATTAGTTTATTTAAATTACCAGGAAAAGGAAATGCACCTATAAATACTGATGACATTGTACTTCAACAAATCAAAGTTAATATATTAAATGTATTATTGTGTAAAATATTTTTTATGTGATCATTTTTAAAATGATGTATATTACTGAAACTATTATTCATTACTTATTTATTATACAAACATTAATCTTGAACGAAAGTCAAACAATTTAATTATGTAGTTAATGACCTATCTTCCTCAGCACATACTATACATAATATTGTATTTCAGTACTATTGTTAATCTCACATGGTTAATTATTGTGGATAATACAGTTTTAACTTTTGAGCTGGGCTATTTAATGTAAAATTAACAGCCAATCCTCGACACGCCCGTGCACTTGGTGCTTTAATGTTTTGAACAACTTGGCCGCCACGCGACCCTATATGGAATCATACGAATATTTCCTTTCCAGTCACGAATTCCTAGCACAAACTTTCGAAAAGTGATAGGGTAGGTCAGGCGCGGCTCAAGTAATTTTACACACCTAGGCAAACTTAAGTTTTGCCGCCCCTTATACATGTAAAGAGTGTATCAAATATTTTTTCACATAAACATTACTAAAATATATTTAATTCTGAGTTCATTATACTATTTGTATAAAGTTAACAATTGGTTAAATTGATATATTTATAGACAAGTAAATCCCTACTAATTTAAATAAAACAAAACAATTTAAAAATAGTTGTTTTATAATATAAAAGTTAGTAAAAATATAATATAAATGTATTAGATTAGAACTTGACTTTTCTTGCTTTTGCGCTAGCGAAATATGATACAACTTCTTCCATGTCCATATTATAGGCTAATTCTTTCAATCTTTTTAAAAATTATCTAGTATACATAAATGTTAAATGCCCCTGTACCGCCTACCCCTTGAGTCGGGCCTGGGGTAGGTATTTTATTTTCTTAGGTGTTTGATTTAGAAACTTTGTACTTATAGGTATGAGCGGCATGTAAAGAAAAAGTTTCTCCACGGGTTTTCCGATTTTAAGAACCCGAGATACCATATTAAACTCTTGGCGCTAGGAATTAATTGTTTGATTATTATGAAAATATCAATTTAACTTGGATACCGTATGAGATCTTAGAAAATATATTCTTCATTTAAAATGACCTCTCAAAACGTTATACTATATTATTAAAAAAATAATAATATTGAATTTATTTATCAATAACTATATTTTCCAATGTTAAAAAAATTTTTTTTTAGATGTTGGCGTTTATAATTCTCATTGTAAACGGAGCAGAATTCCAGCACAACTATTCAAGTACTGTAATAGACTACAACATGTTATTGTTAATTTAAACGTTGTTAACTCAGCAAGTTGTTTAATTGTTTCCTTTAGAATTTCCATCCGTCATTTTGATTGGAATTATTTGTCTTATAGTATGTACATGGTTTATTGCGTTCTTTGGAGCTTTTATGGTGAGTTGGCCTTTATTGTGTGTAATAGGTACCATTACTACGATTTAAAATGAACCCGAGCCGAAGGCTTTAGGCACGCTGTAAAATTTAATATATTTTTAACTAATTATGTCTGCACTATTTGTGGTTATACTTATTGCTCATCTGTTTGTGATTAATATTAACATCTGTATTTTATTTTCTCGTTCGTTTTCCAAAATGTATTTTTTTACTCAATACCTATCGCTATTCACGGGTTCATGTTAACCGCCGAAAAGGGACATTTAAATTCTACCAATTATGTATCATGTCCAATAGGTATTTATTAACATATCAGGAAACATTTTACTGACATTTATTTGAATTCATTGATTAGAATTATATCGTGATACATTTACACCTTATTGAACCATTCATTTCTGTTGCAGAGTTCTATATTATTGATTCAATTTTCAATAGCTTTTTGGACCGTTTTCATCGTCGCATGGTTAAGTTTAATCGTACTTACATTGAAGCATAGCAACAAGTAAGATAAATAATAAGGCTCCTTGCAGCTTTTATTTACTTATTATTTTATACATATAAGTACCTAAGAACCCACTTTATATAATATATTTTACTATGTTCACATCTATGAGCTATTTAGTGGATACTATAGTGTTTAAAAAATTAAATAACAATTATTATTATATATAATTTTCTTATTAATTCAATGTTACTACAAATATTTGCATTTTTAGTATTACCTTAAAAAGAAACTCAATTAATATAATAAAAATCATTATCCGGTAAAAGGTGGGTAATATTCTCAATTCACACGGCTAAAGTTTGACGTTTCAAAATCACCTGTTACATGGGCTAGCTCAGGACATTAAACTTTTAATATAGGTCTGAACAGATATGGAAATATAATACTTTATACGTATATGATAGACCTATATATCCAATGGCTCAATAGTACCTATATATATAAAAATTATTAAAAATTAATATCCTCATTAGTTTTTATTTGGGCTTGGAAGTTGATGTTATTAAAAAAGTACGAATAATATAATGTTTTAAAACTTTTTATCGTTTATAAAATAAAGTTATTGCATTGTACTATAAGAGCATGTTTGATGACAAAAGTAGATAAACGACGATTATCGGATAGTGAATGTTTATACTTAATAAAACTCTCCACGTCCAAGTGATTGGAGCAAATTTGAAACGAGCCAAATCTTCAGCACTGAAGTCATCAGGACAACACTCACTTGAAGCATCTTCGCCATTTTTGAATTTTTGAAATGAGTAAAAATGTTGAAAAATTACCTATATATTAAAAAAGGCCAGAAAATGTAAAATAAAAATTAGTTATTTATATTCACATGCTATCAAAACACATTTTCAGCTAAGAAAGTTCATCGTTTAAGTCTTTAAGAAGTTTAAAAAAAAAAAATGCAAAATGCGTCAACTTCCGATCCCTAGTCGTTATATTGATTGTTAAGTATAATTATATCGTTTATGTATAGGAACTTTTGTGTTGCAATCGAATCTAGATGTGCACCAACTATGTGGCTTTTTGAAAATGAAAGTGGCGACTCAAAAAGCTCGGTAATTAAATAAACGTCAACAGAAGTCTAAGTATAAGGTCTAAATAGTTCTCATTGCGTTGGTGTAGTAGAATAGATTTACGATAAATTCCTTGCGCATCTAGGAATGTAGATAGGCATATTAATCGAATGGCAGGTAGGAACCAGTTACCTGTGATGTTTTTTTTTCCGTTTAAGTGATGGAAAGACTTTTTCCTATCACAATGATTTAACAGAGAGTGACGTGGTTGAGTGGATTAGGCGGCTCTGTTTTAACGTATGGTCGCCGACGCTGATGGTTTCGCTTCCCGGGCTGGACCACAGTCCAGAAAGAAGATAAGAAGATCACCCCACCCTCACCACGACAAACTATTCCAAAACACGAGTTTCCAACACAAATTTTTTTAACATGAGTTAACACTACTGTAGCCCTACAACATACAAAGTACGACTAATGGGTAATGGTCTTGATGTTCAAGCCCCCTAAAAAATAAAATTAAAAAAATATTTCTAATAAGAAAAAACACATACCATTCCTATTATGCTGCCATCATCAACCTTTTTAAGTATAACGCGTTTTAAATAGCCAATGAGAAGTTTTGAATATTATTGAGTAGATGATTCTTGAAATATATTTTTTTGATTATTTATTACTCGTGTATTGACGTAAAATGTTTTTTTTCAGCGACTAATGCATAAGCAACTGGAAAATATTCAGTATTTTAAATTTAATAAATTTTTAATACTAATCCAATTAGGGACTCAGCTGGGACTATTAATGGGAAAGCAATACCCCAGAAAAAAAATTTATATATGATTTCCAGTTCAACAGGACTAAATTTTTCTAATTTTTCTAATATGTTCCTTTGCGCATTTTTAATTATAATTCGATAAGTGCGTAGTTAAAACTCTATGTACGAGTATAGAAACGATTTTACTCCAACTGTCTTTCTGAAACCACTGGGATTAAATTTATACTGAATCATTCTTAATGGCTACCATTATTATACTATTCTAATATCTCTAGTCCCCGGAAAGGTATATAATGCCAATAGCGTCATGACACCGACTGGTTGAATAATGTGGCTATAATCATAGTCGTGTTTAGGGTGTGGATTTAAAAGATCTATTTTGAATCATACGAAAAATTCACTAAAAATATCAAAAAATACAAAATAAAAGTTGCATTGATTTTGTATTCGTTGTATATGAAACGAAATTTGTGCTTGAAAAGCATTGTTTTAGTAAATTTTTTTAGAAAAAAATTGATATTTGTATTGAAATCCACACCCAAGACTCATGTCTAATGTTCCGTCAAAGAATGACCCTCATCAATGACTCTCCATGATAGTTCTTAAGGTACACCAGTACACCACCAAACATACTATTTCAGTAGGTACGTAACTAGTAATATATTATTCAATGTTGGGAAATAAAATGTTAATAACAAACTGTAAATTCGAAAAAAAGCTCAAATAGTATGCGCACAAGCGTTCAATGATCGCTATCCAAATTTTAAGGAAATCCACCCTCATAAAAACGGCGGTGAAAAGGGTAAAAATTATCATGGTGAAGATGGAGATGATTATGAGATAAACAGCAGCAGGGATGATGATGAAGATGAAAGTGATGATGAAAATAGATCGGACGATAATTTAGATGATGAAAACAACGATGAGGATACAGAAAAGAAGGTTATAATTTCACGAGTTCGCCCTTCGGCAGAGAAAACAAAGAAACATATCACAACTGACCCACCGAATACAATAACGATCTCGAGGAACTCGCATTCGAGTAACCTGACCACCCGCGTCATGCAGTTTAAAATGATAACGAAAACGACAGCAACTAGTTATGATAATATTTATTTAAATATAATGAAGACAGTGCCCAGGAAAAAAGGTTCGTTCTCATAAAAAACTTGGCCTTGTTGAAAAAAAAGACAAAGTAACCAGGATGTAGTATTATAATTATTATGAGCTACATTTCTTATGACTCCACAGATAAACGTGAAGTTGATGGTGGTTATGATATCAAGCCCGCCGAGGAGCTAAAGGATAAGATAAAAAGAAATCCCTGGAAATACATTATTACAATAACATATTTTTTACGTAAGATCCTTATTATAGTAACACGAAACTTTACAGGGCGTTATTTATGGGAATAGATACTGTTATGTAATCAGGGTGTGCATCCCACGATTTATTTTAGCAGGTACTCCACCCTTCGCCTGTATGCATTTTTTCGACCAAAATATGATCAGCTTATTATAATTATTATAGTTTTTATTTAACTCGAGCAGAATTGCAGGAACATTGATACCTAACCGATTTTCTTTTGAGTAATCGAGATAGGTACCTACCTATACAATATACATATATATATATATATTATATATTATAAGTTCCTATCATGGGCCCCCATTATGGGGAAAAGGGTGACATATCGTACTTCTATAAGATTATTTTACAGTTCTGCATCTATAGTCTGTCTATTTTGTAATAGTCTTTATATACGTGATTGAAAACTTGGTTCCCGTTTGATCCCCCTCCCCCTGAAAACTGAAAATAAACTTATGAGTGCCCACGGTTCTTAGTTCTAACATTATACATTATAAAACATAACAATAATCAATTATATTATTTATAATAATATAACCAATATATAACTACCTATTTAATATTTTATTAATTATTCATTGTTTGTTCTGTTATAGCGTTGTTTTTGTATTCGTGGTTTATACTATTCAGTTACTGTGTAGAATTGTTATGTATGAAGTGTTGTGATTGTGAAAATTTTGATTGTGCGTCGGAAAATAACACAGTCTTGTGCGCTGTCCTGCAATCTCAAAATATTACAAAACTATATATTGACTAAATAAAATCACAAGTGTACACTTAGCACACTGCTCACAGCATACTATTAAAACACGTTTTAAAATATGTAAAAAAAAACCGAATCGTGTAAGTATTTTACGTATGTATACAACAGAGTCGCACCGCAAGACCAAGTCAACTTTTAGTCATAAAGATCGATTTGATTAATAAAATAAAATTTTTTATAAGAATTTAATGTTTTAAAGTTTTTTTTTTGGTGTTTATAGTACGCACTAGGCCAGTGGCGTATCTAGGATTTTTTTCTAGGGGGTGATATGACCAAAATTATTTAGCACATTAGGGCCAGGCTGCGAGGGGGACAAATATCTAGGATATCTATATGTTATCTTACCTTTCGGTTAAGTACACTATAAAGGCCATGTCACCATGATGTTACTTAAAACTATACCAACATTTATAATATTATACATTTATTTTCATAAAAAAATCACAAAATAATATTCATTCGTCTTGGTTTTTGAGCCATTTCATCCAACACTTCGTCTACATTAATGTCAATATCGCGATGAATGCTTAACATTGCTAAACTATTTAGCCTCTTCTAAATTGAAAAATAAAACATTACAAAATGCATAGGTTAATATATTATTTCAGTATTACTTCAGATATTGTGTTGCGTAGATATGATTTAATCCTTTTTAAACTTGAAAATGACCGTTCCGGACATGCTGTAGAAACTGGCAAGGTACACAACATTTTAAATAAAAAATGAATATTAGGATATACATCTTCATTGCATTTTAGCAAAGCATCAAATGCTGATTTCAGTGTTATATTTTGGCTTGCAAGTTTGTTCCTAAACATTTTTAATTCTATCAATGCCACTAATGGTGGCTGGTGGTATTTGAATTGCAGAGAAAAATGTTGTAACAGATAACTAATACATACCTACTAGGACGAATCATCAACGCTGTTATTTTGTAAACATTACCACCGATTAAAATTTTAAAAGTAGATGTGCACGAAGCACGAGTCATGACCATATATAACACGGCCATACTATTATATTATATATATATATACAGTGAAACCTCTGAATAGCGGACACTCTCGGTCACAAATATTTTGTCCGTTATTCGGAGGTGTCCGTTATTCAGAGGGGCAAATTTTTTTCCCGAGTTTTGCTAAACCAAACCAAAAGTTCTTCATCAATCACATTACCTTCACATTTTCTTAATTTTGTTAATTTACGTTCTTCGTTTCCATTTTGAACCCACGCTTTATAAATTTATTTTATAAAAAGTAGTGAAAATGTCCCCGTTTCCAAAAAAACGTCCGCTATTGAGAGGTGTCCGTTATTGGGAGGTGTCCGTTAGTGGAGGTTTCACGCGCACCAACATAATGTTAAAACCAAGGTAACCCGTATTATGAAAACGTTTACCGCCATATCGGTCTGGCCGGAGGTCCGTGTGCGGGGTAAAATAAATCCTAAAAAAAGACTCTGGGGGTGATATATCACCCATATCACCCCCTGTAAATACGCCACTGCACTAGGAAAACTAGAATAATAAATTACTAATAGCTTATTAACATCATTTCAATCAAAATAGTTTTCAATTTCTCTACAAAACACTAGTAATATGTTAAAAAATGTATGATGACTGCGTTACTTTGTTTAAATAAATTTCTCGCTTACTAAACAAATTTATATGAAAGAAAATTCACTAAAAAGTCATGCAATAATGATGAATGGTGATAGGGAATTTTTTTTTTGCTTGAACACCGCTTAACATGCCAAACATCCAACTTGCTTCGACATGTATGTGACCAAGTAACAACATAGATATCTCATTTTAGAATGTTCTAATAAATTTACATCGATTTAGTAAAAAATGATTTTAAATATTATAAATTATAACCAAAAATATGAATTCACTAGGTTATGAAAAAGATCTTTAGCTCACCTAGTAATAAGTAACAGGGACAAGAATATTATGTAATTTCTATAACTTCTCATCACTAGTTATAATCATCTCCACGATATCATTTGTCTGGACTACAAGTCACCAGCTGACTGTTTTCATACCAAACCAGTTGTTAGGCGTCACCTCCAATCGTTGTACCCCGTTCAAGGCTTCAAAAGGTGTGGAAATCCCAAATTTAAGGCTTTGCAAATGGCCCTCGAGAAAATTAATTTTTAAACAATAAATAAATAAATTAAAATACATTAAATAATAATTCAGAAAAATTACATCAAAATAAACGTTTTAAATTGCTAAAGGCCTATTGGTATGATTTTTTATTGACAAACAAAAACAATCAGTTTTTGATCGAAATAACAAATAAAAAAATAAATTAATAAACATATAGTTACGAACTCCGCTAAAAAGTTAATAACATAGTGGATTTTGCATTGTATTTTTTTTTTTATTTTTTTTTTATTTTGCCATTGTCGGAAACATTACAGCAATGCTATTACTAGTTACAAAGAAATTTACAAAATATTTATATTATTTATTTACAACAATTATTCAAATTAGGAAGCCAGCGGAAATGATGAAGGAAATGATGGAGTTGATAATGAGAGTAGAACGAGAATTAAGGAGAAGATTTGAATCGGGAGTGGGATAACCTAGGGTGGATAGGAATGAAAAAAGAAGTTATCTGCTAGGAGAGAGAGAGGGGCAATGAAAAATGACGTGGTTGAAGTCGCAGACAGATTCATCGAGGTGACGGGTACATAGAGGAGAAGAGTTGAGAGAGAGTTTGAAGGAATGATGAGGGAGTAAATTGTGGCCGATTCGAAGGCGAGAGAATGAAACTATTAAATGTCTGGGAATCTTTAAATTTTTAAACCAGGGAGATTTAGGGATGGTGGGGACGATATATCTGTGCCAAGCGGCATAATTTGACGGTAAGGAGGTCCATTTATTTTGCCAAGCGTTATCTAAAATTTTGCGATGAATAGGGAGAAGGTAGGAAGCAGGAATTTTAAAGGTAGATATATTATTATGAAATTTAGTAGAGAAAGCAAGATCATCAACTCGTTCGTTTCCCGCGATACCCACATGACTGGGGACCCAAAAGAAATTTACTAATTTATTTTCGAGGCTGAGATGGTATACCAAGGATTTGATGATAAGAATAAGAGGGGATAGACATGAATTAAACGAATCTGAGGAAATAGCCTGTAAACATGATTGTGAATCAGAAACGATCAGAAAATTGTTGAAGTCAAGACAGAAAATAAATTGAAGGGAACTGATTATGGCGTAACATTTTGCATTGTATTATAGTAAAATTTGGATGATATCACAAAACAACAGAGTTTAGTATATAAAAGTTATTTAATATCAAAGAACAACAAACACATAAACAAATTATAAAATTATTGTTCTTATTTAAAAACAAAGTAATAAAACATTTTAACATTCTTAATTGAATAAATTTGGTAAGAATAGCTTAGACATATTTTACATTACCAGTGCAATGAACACAGCATAATTGAACATTAGACTCTAATGCTTGTGATGCTTCCATAATGGCATTGCATGTTGCATCTACATTATTCATTTTCTCTCTAGGTAATATCTGTCCCAATAACTGAAAGAAAAATTTAATTTAATTTAATATGAAAGTTTTCATGGTTTTTAATATTATTGTCTATTGATATATTCTAAGATTCTATTGTTAAAAGTACAAGCTCGGTGAATTTAAAAAACTATTGCTAACTTTTATAATATTTATAAAATCAACATTCAACATAATCTCGGTTTAAAGTATTGACTCTTACAACACAAAACCTTGAGATATATATATATATATAAATTACCAATAAGCATTATTTTAATATATTTAGTTAGTACTTTACATTACAGTAGAGCATCAATTATTAGCACTAATTGGGACCGAGGAGGGGGGGGGGTACTGATAATCAAATGATGAATTAAAAATATACAGTGAACATGAATTTAAATATTTTATATAATCAAAAATAAAACTAATGTACTAGATGTATAAAGATATGAATAATTTGATAAAGTAAAATATGTATTGACGTATGGATAGTCGATGTTCTACTGCGGCTACTTGTTTTTATCCGTGGAACTTTTTTTATGTCCACTTTTATTGTGGAACCCATACTTTGTTTCAATAGTTTAAACGCAACATTTTATACAAGGGTTATTTGGAACAAAAATGATAGACAATAATTTCATGTGGAGTCTACGGTATATTTTTTGAAATATTAATTCAGTAATAAAAAGACAATACAAACATTTTGAAGTGATTATAGAAAAGTGTATTTAGAATCAATATTTAAACTAGTATCCCAAGAATATTTTTATTTTGTTTATGTTACCATTTAAAGATAAATTAAAGTTTTAAATCAAATCTGTAAGAACTCAATTATATCCAACTTAATCATCAAAACAATTTTATACGGTAAGAGTGGCAAATTTTTCTAACGTAACAAGCCAAGAATACTTGAATTTTTTTTTCATCCAAAAATATATATTAATTATTATTTATGAACAATTATAAAAAATATTATAATATATATGAATAAATAAAAAAAATTGTATTTATTCAGTAAACAAATCAAAAAGTGCTTACATTGTCGTCTCATAATTTAATATTATAATGTAATAGATATCTTAAGTTTTAGCGTGCCCTAAACAATTTTTCACACTCCATCTCAGGTACACATCCCACAGATTTGCCATCCCTGTTATTGGGTATTGAACATTCAAAAGCCTAACCCAATTAAAATTTTATAACCCCAAATATATTCATAATTATTACCAAATATTGCAAATATAATATAAGTATTTGGTATATATAAAGCATTTAAAATTATGTATTACTTGTTGAGCTTGGGATTCAGCTTGTGTCTGGTGTACAGCAGCATGAACATGAAGGTCATGATTCTGAGTACTCAATAGATGTTTTCTGAGCAATAAGGATATCCTGTTTATATCTTCAGCTATTGTTGTACTATCTAGAGGTTTTTGTTTACCTGATACTTCTAGTTTGTACTCATTTTGTAAAATTTTTAAATTACTAAAACATAATAAAAATAATAGTATCGTCCTTTACTTAGGTACACACCTAGTACATTTAACTCACTCATGTGCTGATTTTAGTAAATGTCTATTTTTTCGATTTTCATCTAGTACTGTCTGTAATGAAGCTTCTAGATTGTCTACACGGTTACAAAGAAATGTTTTCCACTTGGATAAATCTTCTATTATTAAGCTGAAAAAAATGTATAAGATCATAATATTATTATCATGAATGACAAGTGATTATAATAGTAGATGTTGATTACCTGCCAGCTAAAAATTTACTTCTTAAAACATCACGCTCCCCCGCTACAGTTTCTAATTGATCTTGTCGCCCGGCTAATGCTCCTGTGAAATTGAGCAATTTGTGCGCTAATAATACTTTATCCTCGGTCAGCATATGTATCTTTGCCTCAACGTCCTCCCCTATAGATGCTACAAGCATACTTTTTAGTTCATTATTGACTTGTGCTTGTGAACCCATTTGGAGATTCATACTAGCCATCTGTTTTTTAAGTTTGTCCACCTCGTCCTCTAGGCTCTGAAACGACAATTCATTAGATAAAAATAAAAAGAACAATAATAATAGTACATGGGTAAATAAATGTTATAATACTTTTACCTGTTTTTCTTGAGTTAAAACTGTTATTTCATCTTCTTTCTCCTCTTTATCTTCAATTACATTAGAAGTTTTACTACAATTAGATGAAGTTGACAGTCTTCTTTTGAATATGGCTACTGTAGGTTGGATCAACTCTGGCACAATAGAACGTACAGCCGCCTTGTATGGCTCATAAGGTACAAACTTGGGTTCTTTGTCAGGTGACTTTTTGACATTTTGGTACTTTTTTGGACCCGGTGTCATCACATGCATATTTTTATTTGAATAGAACTGTTTATCATTCACCGTCGCTCGATTGCCATTTAATATCTGGTGCGGTTTAACTGTGACTTTTGGTTCGTCCTGTTTCTCGTCCAAACTGTTGGTTTGCGCGACAGGAGAAACACCAGCGTCTTCCATTCTAAATCAGTTACCTTCTTCGATCTAATTGACCAGCAATTGACGGTCAGTTACATGTTTATTGTTTTGAAGAAGCTCACAAGTTTTTCGACGATTCGCTGATGTTTGATTAACAGTTGTACCTATATTACGTTTCACAGCCTTTGGTTTATAAATTTTTTTGTTGTTATTTCTAAATTAATTTGATTAAAATGAAAGTATTGCTAAAAGCCCGTTTAGATTTTAAGCCGATTCGATACTATAGTGTCGGTAGTATAAGTATAATATTACAGTGTTTTTTTTTTACACGTACTCACAATTCACATAATACAAATTAAATGATAAAACTATTGGAAAAGTATTTTACCATCACTTCGTATCGATAACAAAATAGTGATAAATTGATAAGGGTTATCAATTACTTGGAGTTATCAACGTTATGATAGGATTACCTATATTATCTCGTCATCGTTCGAAATAATTCGACTATGGCGGGTAGGAAGGTAGGTTTAGGTACCCAACAAATAGGGGTGAGTGGATAAAGGTGTTGAAGGACTTTTGAAAACTAGTGTTTAATTGTATGGGGATGGAAGTGTTGCGATAGGTTTCACGGTTTAGCGAAATATTGTAGTAGGTATATAGTTGAATGCAGCCCGCCATTTTAATAAAAATTCGTACTACCTACATATTAATTCGGGTACCTACATTGATAGAATGGGCCGAGACGTGGTGGGCTATGACCCCTCCCCCCGCACCACCGTTATACTACTTTTATACCATTAAAACTAAAAAATTATTGCCTTAGATTATTTTTACAATACGAGTACCTACCGATCACAAAAGTGAAATTTATCAAATTACGTTAAATTACATTCTTTACAAATTGTTTGTACTTTGGTTAATGTTTCATTGCCCAAAACATTACAACCATTAACTCATACCCAACCATCAACCCGTAACTCATAGGTACTTACCAAATTGATTTTTCATTTAAGCTAAATTACACCGGTAGGTTGTGGTCGCCATAGATTTCTATTCATAAGTTTTTCTAAGGCTCTAACTATTACCTACCTACTGATTATTTGTGATATTATAAATAAAACAAACGGTATAGATATTGGGTTGGGCAAACTATAGGTTAACTACCCTTAGGGTAAGATGAGGACTAGAGAAAATTTGGGAAATCGTCGTATCAGTGTAGGGCGGATAGGTACATTTTTTCCCACTTTTTGATTATTTACGAAATATTTTATTGTTTTCAATATGTTGATTTTAATAATTGCCAATTGAGGTTTACGTTTATTATTTGTGAATTAATATTGTATAAATATATAAAAATAAATATCATTGGAATTTAACTATTATGACGATTGTGCGCTTTTTTCAACCTACAAGTTTTATTTTTTAAATTGAAATAGATACTAATATTACGCCAATCTTAAATAGTAAAATATCTCCCAGGTCAGTCCAGGCAATTTAACTAGTACAAGGATAAAAATATTAGTAATGAAATTAAAAATAATTTAAAAATAAAGTTATTATAACATTTGTATTCCCTTGGATATATTAGTGTCGCATTTAATATATTTAAATAATATGATTAAATTTAATAACAATTTTAACTGTATGAAAATACAATATTATGTGTATTATAAATTATAATTGTATCTTATATGGCTATGTATAATACTATAAAGTGTATTGTACATGGAGCGCATACTATCATTTTAATATTTTTAAATTTCGTCGTAAATACGTAATTTAATACAGGCCAATGACACATATATTATATTATATATATAATATATGAGCATAATAACGAGGCGACTGACTAGGTTTAGTCGGAACTCGGAATTCCGCAAAAACGCCCCTAGTATGAGGGTGTGAAATTTTTTTTTTTTACCACCCTGAATTTGTTTGTGATCTTGAAGTTGAAAAATAAAAACCGGTAGATACACATTTACTTTTTTCGAAATTCGTTTTGTCGATAACACGGCGGATGCTCTCGATTTTCACGATTAATATTATTTTCGATGAAACGGTTGACTGGCACGGAATACGAAAATTATAACGGTTTGAAATTTCGACGGCTTCTGTGGTGTGATATCGCCACGTAAACAGTTTTTTCCGGATAAAAGGCGTGTTTCATAGTATACGAAGAGCCGGACCAGCCAATCGATTAGAAATTGGAGATCTCGTTCAGATCCAAACGTAATCATGGTTCGTACTCTATTGTGTGTACTATACTATAGTATTTACTACTGCGTCTAAAATACCCACAGAATTGGAATACGAGCTGAACTACTGTCTATGATATTTTTTCGCCATCCAACACGTCCAACAACAACTGTACATCTTACGAACTTTTACAGCGTATTATTGTTACTATTTATACTTTTTTTAAGTTTTAGTGCGCGTGAACAGAAATTTCTCGGTACATTCTTTGTGGTCACGATACTAGTAATTTTGAAAAGTATAAATTATTTATACGTTTACTTTCTCGGAACACTGGATAAATTATTGTGTATTCTCGATAAAAATGTTTTAGCCATATTGATAAATAATCTATTCATCGTACATCGTATCCAGTCGGTATACTGAGAAAATGAATTTATTAATATTTTTCAATTTTCCAATATTCATGAATAGAATTGCACCTAGTTGAATTGTTCGGCCTCGCCCGGTAGACATGTTACCGTTTCAGAATAGAGCAATTTCTACTTCGACGTGAAAAAATTCATGGTGAAGAAAAGCGCTATTATGAAATAATATATAATGATAACTACTATAAATAAATGTATAGATTATTTTTTATCAATAGCTAAAACATTTATAACGCGAAATGCGTGTATTACGTTGTAATTTATTCGACTAGATATGGGTTGTCGATTAGGTTTTGTCATTAGCTTTTGTCATTCGACACATTATTGTGACCTAACATAGCATTTATTTCAAATTAATTATTACCTATTGTGTAACACGTATATAATGGCAATAATTACGTTGTTCTCTGAAATGGATAATAGATAAACAATACTATAGTGTACTCGATAAACGACGGCGGATAAATTATATTATTCCAAGTGGAAACTAAAAGGTTCCCAAAGCAGTACCGTTGCCAGGATTTTATTCTGAAGGCTGACGTTGAAATTACGTCGCTCTATGCATAAGCGTACATGCGCATATATACGTTCAGAGTTTAGACATAAAATACACCGCGTGATGTATTGTTGTGCATAAAAAAAAAAACATTAGTTTTCTTCATTGGCGTCTGGAAACATATTTAGGTGGGGCTTTAGCTGATAACAATTAATTTGTTATTTATTGGCTTGGTGGCTCTAATAGCGACTCCGCCCGATTCTAAATAATTAATTAAACGCCGGCGATTCTAATCACTATATATACACGCTAAACACACGACCGACCCCATTTCTATAATATGACTTACGAGCGGTTATGAAATGCAAAATATTTATGTGCGGCTTATGTAGTTTATATTATATTATTCCGTCCGCTAATTATTACTGTTATTGAATATTGGTAATACGTAGGAATTTAATGTCTGTGCGTGAACAAAATCTCAATGGTTTTCAAATAGTATCCGTATAAATCATTTTGTTTTAATTAGTTATAATTGCATTAAATACCTATGGTATGCTTATATATGCATGCGTTGTTCTACAACCTCGTCCGTCGCTAAGGTTCTGATATTATGTAATTAATAAACTAATGTTTTTTGTTTGTTCGTTAAAACTGTTAAACATAATAATACATTTTATCGCTGTTTTTACAAGGTTCTTAGTACATATATAAATGGGTCTTAACGCGAGTATTACGCTGCATTGTACTGTTGCAATCGTAATGATCAATTCAGCTGAAAAATAATTCAGATAAAGATTTCATTTCGTTTTCTTTGGATCGAAATGAAAAATTGTATCTTTCCTGATATTCTTTTTAGCTTGTTCGTATCACAGCAAATGCGTTTGGCAGAAAAAACTTAAAGTGTACGTACGTATATGGTGAATGCTCATTGATATTTTATCTTCATTCGTGTAAAATACACCGTTAATTTTTTGCTCGACACTCCTAATAAGATGGTATATAGCTCGCGTGGTGTAGGTGTTTACAAAACATACCTAATGAATAGACATTTTTTTTCGTCACATTCATCTGTGTTAGTCGCATCAAAGTATTCTCGATTTATATTTGTTTGTATATAGTTGCGATTTTTGTTATTTCTTTATAATACCCTTTAAGAAAACTACGAGTACATATACTACATATTATATTATAATTTACTATATATTTATATATTCATATAATTCATACGGACATAAAGTCCGAAATTACCATAAAATTATGATACATTCAAATTCTAAACTCGGAGCTAAATCTTAACATATCTCTTTTAAATACTCATGTACAAAGAGCTCACTTGGCTGGTAAGGCGTGATCTTTGGAACATGTCGTACTTGTATTATTTAAATTTACTCGTTTGTAGCGGTATGCATTTACTATTAACTCCTAGCCATTATAATCGTCGAACTTTAAATATGTTTTCATCATTAGATTTGATTTAAATTCTATTTTTCTCTCATGTTTTCATTTTAAATACTTAAGTACTTCCAATAATTATTATAATTTCCATGTTAATTTCAATGATTGTCCTTTAAACGAAAACATATTTATATTAAAATATAATAAGTAATGCACCAACCAATAAATCCGTTCAAGATATTATCAAGTGTAATTATTTATTTTTTTTCATTAATCGAAAATTATGTTATAATGTATAACGGTACATTTAAACGTTATTTGCATTCCTACTGGTTTTTTTAAATGCGCCTAGTCCCATTTACGTCATCGTTATAATATGGGGGTAAAATATTTTTTATTTTATTTCCTCACATTAACGTATGTCCAGAGATGATGTCATATATTATTTTACTATTTTCTCGGTGGAAATTGTGAAGTTGGTTTTCAGCCAAAGCGTCAGTGACTCCAAGTATTGTTTTCTTTTTATCGTTTCGGCTATTGGCGATTACTTCTGCACAAATGACTACGATAAAATGTAGGAAATGTTCATCTGCTGACCGTAAATGGTATAATTTCGGGTAAAAAATTCCATTTATTATTTTTTCAAGTTGGGAGTAATTCGAATCTCAAGTACCATAATTCATAAAGGATTACGAAACCGTGGCAAGTGGTAACATAAATGACTATAACCCCAAAGACTGAAATATAAAAAAGTCGTATTGGATATTTTCTTCATTTGCGAATGGAAATAAAATTTGGAAAAATAACAATTTTTTGGACACATATATTTATATATCGGAAAGCAGATATTAAAGTAGGAATTGTCGTTATTTTTTTATTTTTATAACGGATTTTGATAGACTTTCACTGAAACGCGTCTCTCTTTGCACTTTACGGCATGTATTATTCATGTACGTTGTACATCATCATATGCCGTGTCTTTAATACTACACACATGGGGTTTTCATATAACCTTATAACAATTATGGAGAAATGGTATTTAGTATTGAATAAACACATATTGTATATTTACCTACAATATTACATATGCTAGAATATTATAATGTATCATACATTATTATTATTGATATTTTATTACTTAATATATGATCACTAAATATAATATTATGGTATCATATTTTGTAATTACATTTGATTGGTAATTGCTATTGATTCGATAAAACGCGAATTTTACACTTTTCGTAAGCAATTTAAATTTTGAATAATTTCGAAAGTATTGGTCTGAATTTCGTCTACACGTTGCATCAAAGGTTCCAGAAAAATGAACTGAATATTATTTTTGTATAAAAAATGTAATGTTTCCATTTGCAAAAAAAAAAACAGCCACAGGACTTAAGGGTTTCAGTTGGCATTCAGTCGGCAGAAAATAAAGAAAATGTTATGGTAACTTCAACAATAAGAAAAAAATAAATAAATACGAATTTGAGCAATTTCACAGTCAAAAAAGAGTGTGAGCCTGGTTGAAAAATCACCCCGTACGTAATAATATTTTTCATAGTTCAATTGCCCGCGGAAACAGAAAGTAAACCAGACAACTTTTGGCACGTAACGTTAGGACGGTTTGCCGTCCCCGTATACGCTAAAATACGGTGACGTGCGTTTGTACCGCGGCAAAGACAAGTCGCAAAACGTCGAGACTCGCAGGGATTTCTACGGACTCCGATGTAGGTAAACCGACGACTACACGGACGCGGGGCGAAAAGAACGATTGAACTCGAATTCGCTTCAGCGTATTATACGCCCGTGTCAAATTTTATTTTATGGATTTTAGCTGACGCCGTCGGAAGCCGATTTCGTATATTATATACGTGTATATGTGCGTGTACGAAGAGAGAGAGAGAGAGAGAGAGAGAGAGAGAGGGAAAGATCGCGCGTACCGATGCTGCGGCGCACGCTAAGAAGTGATAAATGTGTACTGTACGCGTGTGTGCTCGTGTACACGGACGGTACCCCATATTTCAAACGTAAAGCAAACGGTGGGAAATTTTTGAAAATCAATTTTTCAACCGTACTGTATAGTATATATATATATATATAACATAATAACGATGTACTATATACACCGTACGGCGAGGCCGGGCACCCTTGCTCTCGGACTCGAGGCGAATACGTCTCGCGAACAATGTGCGTACCTACGAATGCAATATACGAGTACACGCGGGTGCGCGGTATGGGTAGGCAGATGCCAATTTTCATATAATACATGTTACCGGCTAGTGTTGAATCCGGCATTCTATAGGATGACAGAAACAAGCGGGAAAAGTATAAGACTTAAACGGAAAAAATGTAATTTTTGAAAAATATAAATTATGTAAATAATAAAATAATATATTTATTAAAAAAATTGATAGGTCATTGTTTAAGGGCGTTTTTAGCTACTTTTAAGAGTATTTTTCGGTGGTGTTAAGATAATTTAAAATTAATCCTACTCATGATGATAGGACTCAGTGATTTTCAATTAACAATCTTAATTTTGTAACAGTAGAATAAGAAAACCATTTTCTAATAATCTTTTCACCATTAGAATTTAATTCATCCGCTATGAACGTTTTATTATTTTACCCATACTTTTCCCTTTTGGCCATGGGTCCCTCATATTGAATAAATATCCAAGGGTAGCCGGGTGGGATATACCGACTTTGCTCGAGGGGTGGTCAGATAACGACACGATTGTGATCATTCTCTCAGTGTTCCCGTCCAAAAACCGAGTCTACGACTATTACTCTTTTCCGCTCTGCAGTGCGCGTCTTCATGTACAACCAGCTCGCGTACACACACACACACACACAGTGACATATTTTGGGGGAGGGGGCGATAGCTCCTATGTCTCTACGATCCCCCACTTACAAAAAGAATGGCCCAATTTAATAGTATCATCATTACTCATGCCTATAAAATATTTATATCCGTACTGTAAAAGTGAAATTAATTTTATTAGTGTCTACGACACGTTTCGAGGGATATTTTTAAGCTTAATCTGCAGATTATTAGGAATATCCAGGGATTAGGTATTCGAATTTCACATGGTCAAGAATACGCAGCATGTGCTGTTTCCGTCTAACAAACGTACGACATACCGATTTTGAGTTCAGTATTGGTTCAAAATTGATATTGTAAGCTTTAATATTAGTGTAGAATGGCTTATAAGAACGTCATGTTTAAAATTAATTTTGGTAGTTAGTGTCAATGACCAAAGGTTGCAAGATCGATTGTTTTCCATAAAAATTTTATAAAAAATGTCTGTCCCGGTTTTTGCCAAATAAAAAATGGTAAACATAACAACCTCCGACTTGTTTATTATACCATTTACCAGAGTTTCAAAACGACTTATTGTCATGAGCTTACTACATAAGTAATTTGGAAAAAGTGTTTTTTTTTTTTTTTTTTTTTTTTTTTTCAATAATCCATTCAAAAAACGGGCGCGATGAAGTTCTTATCATTTTTGGACCTGTTTCGAAAAATAACCCAAAATACGCAAACACACGATAACCACGCGGTGACGCGACTCCCGGCGTACCGGCGTCGTCGTCATTGAACGCGCGCGGTGGAGGCATTTGGTGGCGCGATGGAGGCATCGGTATCGGCTTCAGCTGTGCCGGCGGCGGTGGGGACGTTAGCGGCGGTGGGGCGGCGATGACTGTGAAGAGATGAGGGGCCTGGGACGGTGGCGGCGGCGACGGGCGGAAAGGGGTCGATACCCCGTCGGGATGGCGGCGGCGGTGATCGGGGTCGGTCGGGGATACACCGTCAAAGACCATGTGCACGACCGGAGATGACGTCACAGGAACAAACGGGATGTGTCGCGCGCGCGACGCGAGAGGGGAAATATTGATTCTGGTACGGCGGCGCTGCGACGACCGCCGCGTTTCTCTCCGCGGATTCCTGCCGCCGCGGTAGTCTCTCTGTCCGAGCCGTCGGCCAACCGACGACGCATACCCGGATCCCGGCGTCCCGTGTACGCGCGTTGTGCCCGTTACCCTCCCACACGACACACACACACACACACACACACACACACACACATTCACCCACACACACACTCACAAATTCACTAGCACACACACACACACACACTGTCTCACATTCACACACGCACACACACACACACACACGTTGGCATTGACAAACGCATATAAATACAAAATATTCACACACACGCACTCTCACGCAATATTCACTTGCAAAATCCTGTACATTTATACATTAATATTATACACACATACGCACACACGCACAAGCGCACACACGCACACACGCTCACACACTCGCTCAGTCGCGACGACGGTCTTACACACGCGCACAGATGCACGCGCGCTACGTAAATAACGCACACGCATGTACGCTATTATCATCTCGTTGTTCGACTACGAAGAAGACGGCGAAGGCGACGACGGTGGTGATGACGACGACGACGATGATGATGATGATACGCACGCCGAGTTTTCGTTAAGTTTTCGGTTTTTCGATTTTTTTATTTATTTATTTTTTTCGATTTTTTCGAATCGCAGCAGCGGCGTACCGTGCACCGCCGGAGCCGTGTGATATCGTCCGCGAGTTATCTACACACTGGTGTCCCCTCGTCCCGCCGCCGTCGCCTGATTTGCCGCCGCGTGTGCCGCCGCCGCCGGTACGCAGGCCGTTCGTCGCAGTACAGCCGGCGTCGTCCGTTTACGCGCGTGTCGTGCCGAGAGTGTACTGTAATATTTGAAAATCGTTTCGCGTGCGCCGAGGTGACATAGCCGTGTCCGAACATTAGTCGTCACCGCCACTGCCACTGCCACTGCCACTACCGCAGCAGCCGCCGCCGCCGCCGCCGACGTCGTCGTCGTCGTCGTCGCAGTCGTCACCGCCGCCACCGCCGCCACTTAACGGACGCCGCCATCGCCACTGACGTCTCGTCCGACGAGTCTATGCTCACTTAGGTAAAATGCACGCGCCAACTGCAGTGAAACATTATAATCGTTATATAGAGACCGTAGTACCGTGATAACCTTTTGCGCGGTGCAGCGTCGCGAGGCAAAAACTGTATGCGTTTATACTGTGTGTACGTGCACTTTGAGTATATTTATATAAGCTCCAAGCGCACGCCGCCGTGCCGCGTTTCGTTGCATTTCTCCTACGTATTCGTGATTGCTTACAGACGCGACGAGTGCACCTCGTTCGCCGTTTTCTCGACGAAATCCGCGAGAGTCCGTAAAATGTGCAAAATATATTCGGCACAGCCATATTGGGACGCGCCTCTGAAAACGTTTGAGCGTGCACACGAAACGCGGCTGTAGAAATTACATAATATTATACGATTATGCGTTATCGTTGCAGTGTGTACCGTCCTCGCGCGCGGCTTCGATCGATAGAAATTAGCGTGGAATACGGATTCGATTAGGCCCGGCAATGTAATACAATGTACTCGCATCGTAATGTATCCCTTCACCTGGAGCACCGAATTTTCGATCCCGTCTGCGTCGTGTTCCGTAAACCGTTAATTTCGCAATGGATTCGTGTGACATCGAATTGATATTATGTTATTATGTACAGCCGACGCCGCTCATAAGACTCGCGGATATAATATTGGTTCAGTCGCTTGTAGTAATGCTTCTTAAACTGTGGGCTGTTTGTATATTATTTTAGTAGTTAGAAGGGGAGGGATATTTTAGTACAAAGCTTAGAAAAAATATTCCCTTTTGTTCTAACCATTCTGATGGTAAAAAATGTCTAAATCTTAGGCTTTAGGGGGCCATAAGAATTTTACATTGAATGATGTGGGCCACATTACGAAGGAATTTGGGAAGCACTAGCTCATAATACTCGAAATCACCCTGAACAGTCCTGATCGTATCCAAACGCAACTCGCCACTTCGGTAAGATGAATCAAATTTAGCTCCAAGACCTTTCCAATTTCGCAAATAAAATTGTAGAAAAGGAAGACATTTTTGGTAAAATTAGTGACATTTAAAGTTTTCATTAAATATACAGTAGATAACAGTACACGAAATATTCATTTCAAATCATGGGCTTTATAATGTATAAGTATAACAATCTTTATCCCATTTCTTCAGATGTACAGCAATTATTGTTATTGTAATAGTTATTACTTATTACTGTACGAGCCGGGTATATCGACGAAATAGTAAAAAATAATTAATTAAAAAATAAAACTGATCTTAACTTATATGAAAAAATTTACTTGATGGATGTTACTTAATCCATCTTCAAGAAATAAAATTAATGCGTTATCTTCAGATAATATTATAAATTAGTTAAATTTAAATTATCAAGCCGTATAATTTAAAATTAATATATGTCAAAACTTACAAAATGACCGAAAAATGTTAAATAAAATGCTCTAAATATGAAAAAAACACTAAAAAATTTCCATCTAAAAGTTTTATCTTTGAAGTATTTGTTACGAGATACCAATTACGTGCTTGGAAAGCATAGTCTAAGTTTGCCAAAAAGTTATGCACTTTTCATCGAAATCAGGGAACCTTATGGTAATAAAATAAAAAAAAAATAACAGTTTATTTTTCACAAATAATATCTAGAATCTGTAACATTTGTCAAATTAGAATAGAAAATCAATAATTAATTTGCCATTTTTTATTCTTTTCGTTTCGCCCATAATTATAGGACTGACTTTGTGCCGGTCCCAAAGAGAGTCTTATGCGTCCACTGTACATAATATTACAGGACAATAGGTTTAAACGCGCGCTCGAGTAAATGCAACGGAATAAAATTATCGCTTCAGTCAACATTTATTTTTCTTATTATTTTACTTTAGTACGCGTATCATCTTTATCAATTCGTGCGCGCCATGGTGATTCGAAGCCGGTACGTGCACCACTCTACCTGTATCGGTTATAGCCTACTCGCTATACGAGTACATAATTATAATTTCGACGGGACTCCTCGATAAACTGATTATAATGCCTGAATTTCTGAACGCTGAACGTATCGCGGACCACGTTGACGTCGAGAGGATACGACGTCAGTATAGATAATATTATTATGTATTTGTTTTCGTATTACATCAAATGCCATCAATAGGACAATGCACATAGGGTTTCAACGTGACAAGTTTTTTTGCCGGAAAGATGAAAGCTTTCAAGCTTCCACGCTAGTGCGCATTGTAACATAGGATGGGTATTTGAAGTACTTAAATTTAAATACGTAAATCATACACGCACTCGTAATGACTAATAGATGATATTTTTATAATTGCCTCTCCAAATCGTTTGTTAATTTTTTTTTTTTTTCGTCAACTATTTACGATTTTCGTTTAATAACTTTAGCTTCTACACGTCGTGTACACATACCTACTATTCCTGGTATAATAAATTTGTTCGGGACTCGAATTTATCGCCAAAGTGTTTTAGGTCAACATTATTTTTTTATTGTATAATAAGCATGCGAGGTTGCTTTCAAACGTTTATTTTTAGAAAAAAAAAGTCAGACAAACAGGTAGCGTTATAAATTCTAATATATTTGAATACATTTTGTCGGCAAAAATGTGGATATAGTATAAGATTTTAAGAATTCAAATAAACAATAGCAGAGCGTACAATGGATTCATGCGCTTGTTGAAAAGCCTAAACAAAAGCCATACTGTTGGTTTTGCCCTTTAATGACCTATAAACTGTTAAAATGACTATATGAACGGATATATACCACATTGTTTAGCAATAACTAATAAGTGTAAATTATACAAGGAGTGAATATTTTAATAACAAGCTAAAAACATTTCGATAATTCATGTTGTTTATCAATGAAATTTCATAAAATATACTTCACTTTGATCGTGCCATCCTAATTCAATTATTATGTTGCGCACTTGAAATTAATAGTCTATAATGAAAAGGTTTATTTAATAACGTTACAGTGATTAAATTACATTTTGAAATAGAAAAAATCAATCCAAGTTAATTTTTTCTTTTTTTATTCTGGTAAGTAGTCACTGACTCAAGTTTCAGTTGTTTAATAGTTCAAAAAATTGTTTTATAATCATAAACCTAATGCCTTAAATTGAATCATTTATTCACTGATCATGTAATTAATATTTAACTATACATTTATATTTGATTAATTAATACGAAAAGTATAGAATAAAATTGCGTTTAAGATATAAAAGCTTCTCAAGTGGTACTCTAAGTAGAAAACAATTTCTCAGCTCGATTTGTGTTCAAATGTACACTAACAAAATGTAGGTATGATAAAATTGTGTTAAATTAAAAATTTTTTTTTTAGTATTTTTTAATCGCTAATAAAAATTAAATTTAAGGGTTTGAACTGAATGTGAAATAATTCAATACAATTTCAATTAGATGAGATCAGTCGTGTTACCAACATTATTATTTTTCGTTTTTAGCAGTTTTAAATAGATTTACCGCGAAACTACATGATGGGGAAACGATGAAATGAGAAGCCGATATAAAATATAGTTACGAAGAATAAAAAGAGCAGACAGTGACTTTTACATATCCATAACTCACTTTACCTCTGCGCACCAATGAAGGGTAGAGATTTATTATCGTTTTAAATTCGAATGTCACCGCTCAAAAACGATCTTAAAAAGTGCCAATTGTCAAAAGTTATTTTACTTTTTCTACAGGTTTCCTTCAGAATTAATTACTTACTCAAAAAATTAATTCTCAAATGAACAATGTATATATTTAATTTTATATTTCGATTAGGCAGTGGATGTTGTAGTACAGACATTTTTGAGATTTTTCATTCCCTCAGAATGTTTGACCTACACCAGTCACCAAAAAAAAGTCTTATATTTGTATATAAATTCAAAACCAAAATAATGTAAAGTGTATTTACAATTTTATATGAAATTACAAGTGATTATTTTCTTGAAATATAGTTTTAAAAATAATTACATACTTTTAGTTAAGTACTTTTATTTTTTATAGACTTCATGTTTCAAATTATGAAAAAAATCTTTAAATATGTGTTTAATAGTGATTAAAACGAACTTTATTTAATAAATTTATAATCAACCATAAAATAAATATAATTTGAACTTTAAATTAGTTCTGTGGACAATATGCTGTTAAAATTATTCAGTATCAAATGATATTTGAATAAAATTACTGTACCATAGACAAATAAAATTCGGTAACAATTTTATTGATAAATTATTAGGTGGTGATATTGATGCCCCCCGATTACTCGAGCGACTCGATATTCTTATACCCTCCAACACTAGATTTCTGAGCCAATTTTATCTACCCATAAGTACCTCAAATTTTGCTAGGAATGCACCTTTAATCAGACTTATGCGTCAATACAATTGTAACCCCTAGATTGTACGGAGACATTTTTATGGACTTTTATTTTTATTTTTATTATTTTTATTATTATTCCTACTACTACTGCTATTATTATTATTATTATTATTATATTTTCAAAAAGCCGTTAGGCGTTAACAAATAAATAAATAAATAAATAAATATTGACTAAACAAGCACTTGTTAAAATAAAATTTCTGAAATGTTAGAAGTATACAATTTAGTTTAGTCATTTGATACTGTTATATAATAATAATAATAATAATAATATAACGACTAACTAGGTATAGTATTAAAACTGTGAGGATAAGGAACTCAAAAGTTTTTATCGATGACATAAACGAACAATTTCGCGAAATTGTAATATTCTTCTTTTTTTTTGTTTTTAAGTGTAAACAACAGCTGAAGATTTTATTAGTCACAAATTGTATGATAAAAATAATAAACTGAGTAAAAAAAGTCATCATTACATTGTATAGTGCTTTCTCGATATTGTTGGATAATATTCTTGAAGTCTCTTCTGATATTAAATATAATAATATCTTCCGTTTAATTGTCGTTACGTATGAAGCACATATTTTATTCATAATAATATGAATTAACAATTGAGTGTTTCAATTTTATTATCTTATAATACCTATAGATTGCAGTGAATATGAAAAAATTTTATTCTTATCTGATTTAAAAATGTTGCATATTATATTTTAAATGATAGGTTTTTGAATATTGTTTTGATCGAATAATTTATGGATTAATTATACTGTTGGTGCGCGAGTTTGTGTGTATACATTTCATATATTTAATTTCAAATATATTTAAACATAGTATTATATAATTAGATATAAAATCAATTAGATATTAAATCACGATTTTTTACTTTTAATACAAATATATTGAATCAAGTTATAATTTATTTTAGTGTATTTCATCATTCTCATAATAGCCCAAGTGATATTGGAAATTTACAAAAATAATATTTACCACAGTTCATATTCTACCATATATTTGTTGACTAACAGCAAACATGATTATCTGAAATTCGTAATTACTTATTTTGTAGTAAGTTATAGTTTGCGGTATAAAAGTGCATAAGAAAGCAATGTGAGTTTATGTTTTGTATTAGATCAATACTTAATTTAAAAATAGTTTTTTAACTATTTCGAAATATACCTATATATATATATAGTAAGAGAGAGAGAAACCAAGTAGAAACATATCTTGCATGATTTAAAACATTTTTAAATTTTAGAGAATGAATCTATTAGATTAGATAATTAGAAGATACCTTTCAGTATTTAGTGCGATTTTCTGGAATTTAGAAAGTGGCAAGCAAAATTAGAAATAAGTTTAAAATTTAATTTTAAAATTTAAATATTTCTTCGGATTTTTTTCGATAATGAAGTGAGTTATTTTGTAGTGAGAATGCAAATGTTGTTATGTAGAAATTTGTTTGAAATATACCAAGCTTTGATTAGAATTCTCGGAAAAAAAGAAGGGACCTGAATATTTCTGGTAATTGATGGCTTAGCTGAGCCTTATAGTTGGATCTTATTTAAGACCACATGTGTTGGAACATTTCCGTGTAAGTTTTCTTTTTGTTTTAAGGGACAGCTTTGAGTGAAGTGGGGATTTAGAGTAATTAGTAGAGTAGCGAATTGAGCAAGTGTCGTTTGGTTTTTAATTTAAGTCCGCTTGTGAGACATTATAAACTGTTACTAAACCTTATACCTAGGTACATGGTTTAAATAGTAACTGAAATTTAAGTATAATTAATGAAGTTTGTGGTGTACAAAATTTAACACATTAAAATAAATATTATCACATAATTTTCGATTAATGGAAATTGAAACGGAAATACATTTTTTTTTACTTATTCATTGATTTGTCTTTTTTAAATTCTTAGAAGTGAGAACTATGATAATACGCAGAATGGAAGAGGCAGTGTAGTGCACTTCATCACTCGTTAAACGAAAATATCTCTTTCGCGTTTCGCAGATACTCAACCGACGAGTGCACTTAATCCCATTATAAAATATTTTATTTCCGAAGGTCGATTAATTAGTAGGAAACAATTGGTTTTTTATCATCTTGTAATCGTCAAAGTCTAAACGTCAATATTGAACGATCGCATAACCGTACTTGAAAAAATTTTTCAGCCACAAAGGATTTTTAAATATGTAATATTCTTGCTTACCAAAACAAAAAAAGTAATACGTTACAACGATGTGTATTATATATATATATATTTATTTATGAACCGATTTATTCCGATCGAAATATAACTCTTAAAACCGTTAAAATTACAAATTTATTATTCGTATATTATAGAAAACGTGACGTTGAAAACTATTACTTTAATTCGACCATTGATTATATATAGTATACAACTGTTGAAAATACCTAATTTAAACTTCATTCAACGTGGAAATACTTGGGATTTTACTTGGGCAAACTATGTTCCTAATCAATTTATATAGTATTACTTAACCTTATTAGTTATTGAACACTTAAAAGGTTGAAAGAGATGCTCATAATATTGCAGTATTATATTGATTTAAATTTTTATTTTTTTTTGCTTTCCGCGATGGGTACTACATAATACCACTAAATATAATTACTATCAACATGACCCAGTGATTTTTGTTGTTTTATGAGACTCCGTATTATTTTTATACGTAATGACAGATGGTTCATATTTTCTGTTACAATAAACACACAGATGTAAATATTTGATTAAACAAATTTTGTTATAGTATAACTTTCTATATAATTTAAAAAAATAAGTCTTTACCGCATAATTATCAGAATAGTTAATGTTTGTACAATCGCATTTGTACAATGCATTCCAAACTTAAATTTAAAAACAAAATAACGGTTATAAAAATATTTTTCTAGATTAATCATATATTGCTTCTCGTTTGGTTGTAAAATTTAAGCTATCGTATACTAAAGTTTATGTTTGAGAATTATTTTTGTGATTGAGTATAATTTTTACTAACCAAAATTGCAGTACGATATAATAGTTCCTAGTGTGAGTTGTTTTTTGTGGTAATTGTACAAAGGTATCTATAATTTTAATAAAATGTTTTTTTTTTTCATCGCCATATATGCGTTTTAAAATAAAAATTTTATACGAATTCTAAGAACAATAATTAACGCAAATGTTATGAAGAAATGTATACATATATTTATTGCAATTTTAAAATTTTGCATAATACAGTTATTATATTTCAAGTTGATTTGACAGCTAATGTTATGTTTTATATAATTATATGATACAGTTATGAATTTATGATAATGAAAAAATTAATCTCAGAACAAGAAAATTATTTTATTTACTACTTACCAAAAAACATTTGATAAACACACTTTTTATTTATTTATTTACTACAGGCAGCTTGAGATTAATTTACCATAATATTGGTGTATTTTGAGAGTTGATAATTTATTTTGCACGGTTAAAGTTTAATTTAAAACTAAAACTGCTCTTGTTTCATTATAATCGGTTAAAAATAAGGAAATTAAGATTTTCAATAAACAATATTAAAAGTAATTCAAGTGTTTCCAAGGGTTAAAAAAAATCAATTCAACGTTTTAAATAAAAATCATTGAAATTAGTGAATATATATGTAGCTCATAAAAGAAACAATAATTTTTTCATTACAAACTAGGCACTTTATTTATGATTTATAAAAAAAAATAAATCGTTTGTGTACCTTGTTATTACAATAAAGACCAACCTCTGGTGTAGTAGATTTTCTAACCAAACGGTTTTGCGTTGAATTTAAGCCGCAACAAACGTTGTTGGATCCCAGCGGTGTAACCACATGAAACTTTAAAAACGTGTCTCGGCTTTCTCTTTTCTTGACATATACTATGTTTTATGGACTTAGACATAATTAAAAACGAAATAGTGTTTAAAATACCTGAATAACTGAGTTTTGAAAATCATTTATAGTATGGTATTCGTACCGCATATTATGCAATATTTGTGCACTCGAGTGGTTTCACGTTTGCAATGCTTACGTCAGCAAGACGAGTTAATGAATACATACCCGTTTCCAAAATAGGGTTTTTTTCCAAGACAGCAATGTCTTATCCGCGGAAAAATTCGGCACATTTTTTTTTAGAATTCTTCCATCGTAGCATAATATTATCAAATATTATAAGCTCTTGGCATAATTGGTTATTGCTTTATGAAAGTTTGAAAAGTGCAAAACTTTCGCCGATCCATCAAATAATCAAGACATATTACTACGTGGATTTAAACTAAATTGCAAGTTTTGCCGAGAAAATAATGGCGAATTCGCACAATAATATCACTCAAATAAACATAATGTATGTATTCATATTTTGATGATAGGATTATATTTTACGTGGAAAAGTTTCGGCCATATTGTAGTTGAAGTAGTATTTTTCCATTACTCAATAATAATTATGACTAACGAACACGATACTTTGAATGATTAATGACCGTTTGTCTTTCGTGCATTATTCACCAGAAAATATCTCGTTGAACTTTTAAACTGATCACAAGTTTTTCCGAAGTCTTATAATAACATTACATAATGCTATTAAAACATTATACTCGCTGTAAGATCAAATGGACCAATATTTAATTCACGAGACGTGGGAGTAGCCGGATTGCCTATATATCACGCCGTGTTACACTGACGTTTGATTTACTAGCAGAACCGTGGTAGTGGTGGTGTTGTTGTTGTTGTTGTTGTTGTTGTTGTTGTTGTTGTTGCTGTTGTTGTTGTTGTTGCTATTGTTTCGATCTAATTAGAAAACATCGAGTTATAAAATAATAATATAGCGTTACAGAGCTTTAATGTAGTTTAACAATAATTAAACTTTGACGTTGGACTGTTAAATTGTATCACGTTTCGTTTTCGTATCTGTTTAACCAAAAAGACCGCGGCGAACGTGGAAAAAAAAGTTGAAAACACACGCATACGACCTAACGTACAGGATGACTCATTAACCATGCTCATCCCTTTGTTTCGTTGGATTTCACACTTATTGTACGCAATTTTAAATTTGAATAATATTCCGAAAGTACCGGTTCGAATTCTGACTAGGTTAGATAAGATTCCAGAAAAATGTTCTGAATGAATATTTTGTGAAAAAGATATGGTGTTCCCATTTGAAACAAAAAAAGTGTGTACCCTCACAGGTCACCCTTTTGGTGGCACGAAAAAATAGAGTTATGGAAATGAAAAATACTTTTTATGAATTTAACGTTAATAAAAATAAATTGAAAAAAATGTTATGGCTAAAAATGAGGATGGTTAATGAATCATTCGGTATACATATACACTTAATGACTAGGCACTAATCGACCTTTTGTGTAGAATAATAATAATAACAATAAGAGTAAAGTTTTATTTTTAGAAGAAAACACTTTGTCCAAGGGGGTGAAAAACAATACGTTGATTGATTTCTATTGTGAACACGATGATTTGTTAAATTGTTGCACTTTGGGTCGTTCTCGATATCATTGTCGCTATGGCGACTATCTGAGGTGACTTACGTGCGTGAAAAATTGTGTACTGTCTTAATTTTTATCCGAAGTACAATTGTGCGATGGGGCACAAATTATGAACCTGCCCCCGGTACACATGGTATTATAGTTTGTCCAAATAAAAGAGTCTGTCTGCGGTACACAATGAAATCACAACTTTGATCAGACCACGGCATGTCTATGTATGTGTATGTTTGGATTTGGGTGTATGTTTTCAGAAATTAAAATTTTAGAATTACAAGTTTTAGTATATCTATATTTTAGAGAATGAACATTTTAGAAAAACTGGTGTGTTAGAATATAAATTATTATCCAATTTTATTATCAATTATTGGTGTAGAACCGGGGCCGGTAATCTTTTTTACTTCGCAGGCCATATTTTTTTTTATAGTTATACGTCGAGAGTCACATTAAAAAAAACGTTATTAAAAATACATATTTTAATATTTAACTTTAATACACATTTTATTTATATCAAAATTGCAACGAACTGCACTAAACACACACGTAGCTACAAACACTTGAAACATCGACGTTCGGAAACACATTTGTCATATAATGTCCATATTATTACTAAGTATATTAGTCTAGAACTTAAACATAAATTATTGAAATAAGCTTGTACCCTTAATTTTAAACACATAATAGCTACAAATCGAAAACATAAAAATATGAATACTTTATATTTACAAATTGAGTTATAAAATTAAAATTTTTAATCACTACAAGGGCCGCAAAAAAAAAAAAGGTTCGCGGGCTGCAGGTTACCGGTGCTTGGTGTAGAATAACGATAAAATACCATATGTGTGATGGTGGAGACAGGTATAATATCAAAACACAAGTCTGTAAAAGATTAATTTATATTTATATTACTACGATTTAGATTAATAATGATCTCAAGTATTAAAAATTATAATTATTTTTTATTTGTTAACATTAATTTTGTTTTAAAACATTGAATATTTTCCGATTTGAAAATAAATAAATTATTATATTTTTTAAGTATAAACGAGTAATAATCAAAATAAATATTTCTAAAAGTCGGCGATCTAAAAAAAAATCTATTTTCTAAAACATAGCTTTTCTAAAATACCGCATTCTAACATATGACTTTCTAAAACCTGCCTCAGTACCAGGTATATGTGTGTGTTTGTCTGTGTGGACGTATAGTAGATGTTTGCCTCAGTGTTTCACTGTTCAACTTCGTGTACAGCTTCACTGTACTCGAGCAAGAATATCGCAGTCACGGAATTATTCATTTCGCAAATATTCGTAAATTTCGGTTTGTTAATATTCCGACGAACATTCGCCGGAGTGGTTAGCGAATGCAAAAAGTATTCCCGAGATCGGTACGGGCATAAGTATATGGGAAAAAAATGTGTATGATGTAACGATATTTTACGCTGCTGCTCTTTCCAAAAAAAAAACACGTGCATGCAATCTTCACGTAACTATAATGTTTACTATTTTTATTATTCAATTCGTATTGGTTCCGTTTTACATTTGGATATGTATTGTTGGAAAATGATAAAACTATATTGCCATCTCGTTATACGTACACCTTTCTTACTTAGCACGGTGGTTCTTAACGTTTTCTAAACCATTTATACGCAATGTTCAAAGTACAAAAACGAAAATTAATAATTATTCATAGTACAATTCCGATTGATTTTACTAACAGTTAATAATGTTTTCGATTAGCATGGAACCGCCCAAAACCTTAAAACGAACGCAGAAATACATTATTTTATTTACATTATAACCCTGTAAACGAAGTCTTAAGTTTGGTTTAATATTTTAACTCCGTAACTCCGTTTAAATACTCTACCTGCAGCGCATTGTGTTTAAAAACATTTGAATAGCTCTACGAAACAATTAAAATGATTTCAATTAAACTGGATTTTAAGTAGAAAATGATAATAGTGAATAAAATATTCAAGTACGTCTTAAGTCATAAATAATTTACCTGCTATTTGTTTGAAAATTCATATTTATTGCACGTTGAAAATCTCCTTAAATAAACATTTGAGAAGTTGAATTTTACTTACGAGTATATTATTTACGTTTTATCGTGCAAGTGCACCAAAACGTATGATTATCAAAGTTTTATTTAATATTATATAGTTTATAAATTTTTTGATTAATAGTGCTATTCAATTTTAGAGTAAAACGACCGTAATAATAATTTTTAATAGAAATGGTGTGATTCATAGTTGTATCGATTTGCTCAAAATTATAAATATCACCCAGTTGTCATTGTCAAACTATGATTGAATAGCTAATATTATATGATTGAAGATTTTTAAAATTATTTTAAAATATAACTTGTTTAAATTAATCTAATAAAAAGCTGAATAGTGGATTTCTATTTGTGTATTTTAAAATGCCAAAGGATCAAACCATGGTTATTTACCGAAATTGATAATTTGCATATAAAATCAAAATTATCACTTTATGATGGTATAGTGCACATCACATGAAAAATTATTCGCAACTTTAATTTAATTTCCGGCAAAAAAATGTACTCTTCTTTATTTACGGATATGTAGAATAAATTAATGTAAATAAATCAATTTCAGCATGTATCGTCTAAGAACAAAAAAACGTAATTAGTCGTCATGCGAGTGTACATATTTTTGGTAGTCTGCATGTTAAAATTTGCACAAATAAAAGAATAACAAGCAATTTAGTAGTCACTATACCGAGTGATGATAGTAGTCACATGACTTCATGAGTATATTATTTACTATATCGTTTCAACTCACAAATACGGACAGATGTCTATTGACCTTGTAAATACTATGAAAATTATAATAATCATCATAATATTATTATAAAGAGATATGCATACGGTAGCAATAATGGTTGTTTATACTTTAATGTATTTGCAGCATTATCGTGTACTGTGCGTCTGTCGATACCATAGTCGATAATTAGAACGTCCGCAGTGGATAGCCGCCATTTCTATTACAGTAATATAGTACTACACGCAGACACGTTGTGTGTGCGCTTAAATAGGTCCGCGTGAAAGGCTGATTTGGAAGCGTACCAGCGATTTCATGTAAGTAGTCTTAATGTAATGGATTGGAATTATTGCGTAGGACGGATGTTAGACGGCTTAACTCGCGCCCTAGATTGAAGCCCGCAGGACCGGATGGATCTCATAATCCGCATCAAGCGTGTTCATACAAAAGCCGTTTTGTTTCAAAGCGCCTATTCGGCAAATCTGGAATAACATGTACGTGTGTACACGTGTATTTAGGTGGCACTCTGGTCGATAATAGTACCTATACGCATTAGCGAGCTGTACCGGTACGGTCGTGGTCATTACTTTGGACAATTCGCTGTTGATACTTGGTCATTACTTTGGACACTTCGCTGTTGATACAGCCGTACGGCTACCGAAAGAATTTGACGAGATCGAGAATTGCACGTTACGGTACCTACCTAATCATAAGGCGCTGAAAGGTCTTCGCAGAAACGCAAGACCAAACTCATGTCCACGGTCAAATACCGCTACGGTGGCGCACTCGGGCAAATGATGTTTATAACGGATATAATAATCTCTGAAATACCGTCACAACGCGGTGCTACGTAACTAACGTTCAATCAGCACAATATTACGCAATGTGTTAAAGTTCAGTGAAGCGGAACACGGTAACTTCGCGTACAGTGCCCGAATGGAAGTACCCGAGCGTATAGTTTAGCCGTGTACGGGTCACACGGTAGCGCACCATACGACCACTACTTATAACGCACTTAAGTTAATATGATACACCGTCTGTGCACTTACAACACGGACAAAAACACGTGGAGAACGTATACGTTTTTGTCCGTGGTCGGTCTACGGTGATCGTTTCAAGAAAATTTCCCTTTAAAATTTCAGAGTACGTAAACTCGTGACTACAACGGTATTGGGCAACGGGATCGACGCCTCGGTAAATACTGTCCATATAGTAGTACAAGCATTCTGTGTTTAGATTTTGAAATTACAGCATTTCGTTTTTTTGTTGGGTTTTTTTTTGTTGCGTTTTCTTGTCTGCGCTATAGTTACATTTTTATCCGTGGTTCACAAACTAAAATCAGTTGTTGAATGCGAAGAAAATGCGACCGTATAAAAGCAGCTTATATGACTTTGTACTTGAATACCAATCAGTCATCGGCTCTAAACTGACTGTAGTCAACGTGTGTCTCTCAGTGAAACATCTAACTCAAAATCTTAGAGCTTACATCTATGCTAGAGCCCTCTTATTGTGTCCGTGTTTGGGGCCACGAAAAACTAAATTGCGTCACTGCCGTTTGTCAGTGTACGTCGCAACTTGCACATGTTCCATGTTGTATCGATTTAAAATTTATACATACTTACCGAAGTTTAACTACATATTATATATCACACTTTTGTATTATTATACTGTTACTGGTGATGTGACTTTTACGTAAGAAATCTTTCGGCGTTATTTACCGAACAATTTTACCGGTAAATTTGACAATTTTTTGGATAAAAAGGTAAAATTGGTTTATTTCGATTTTAAATTGATTTTTTCCAATGCAATTTCGTTATAACGCTTATAAAAAGTTTCTAGTATTTATAACATAACGTGCTTGTAAGTGATAAGCTTGTTTTATTTGTTTTATTCACAAAACTATAGTAGTAACTATAGTAGAATATTACCGTTGTTATTAAGTCAAAACAGATAGATGTATTTTATTATTTTAAAAATACAGAAATACTATTAACACTCCTTGTCACTGAACTAATTTAGTCCTAAAGATTTAATGTGAGCTATAAGTTAAGAGATACATATAGTTATCGACCGTAGTCCTTTTATAAAATATCTCAATTTGTATTGTATCATCTTATGATATCGACATTTGGAACGATAAATATTTTTGTTTGTAAATGAAACTTAGCGGTAAAATCTTACCCAGTACATTAACGGGACTCACATCAATAGTGCTATCGTTGCCGCAGTGCTCTGTGAGTTATTAAACACATACGGTATAGGTATTATGATACTATGATGCCTTAACAAAAACGCAAAATTCATCATTTCGTGCGTAAGAACTATGATTTTTATCAGTCGAGTTAACTCCATAAATCTCACCGATTTCATTCGTGAAGGTATATCAAACGATTTATGTAAGTATATCAACTATTGAATGCCGCGGCATTGTTCACCATCTACACCCAATCGAACGCGGCCGCTTAAAATAAAAAATCGAGTAGTACATAGGGACGGGGGCATAACATTAAATTGCTAACCTCATTTTTATTTCTTCGTTTTCAACGCGGTTTGATTACGATTGCAGTACACGGGAGTATTTTGACAAGTGCTGTATCCTTTGCACTTAGCATATTTTCTCAAGCCAATACAGTGCGTGCAAATCATTTGTATGTTATGCATAAAAAATTTCTTCCAGGAAATTACATTTCTTATGAGTTGTACTTCGGACATTTGGTCGTCTCATCAACCTTTATTCAAAAATATTTAAACAATCGTATCATACGTAGATGTACAAACCATTTATGTGAAATAAATTAAATATCAAATATCTTATAATTTTTCTTGAGAAATTTTAGTTTTGTGAGAAATCTTATAAGAATATTTTTTATTGGCAATTTTAATATCTATAGCTTATATTTTATCATTTTTTTGATAAGTGCAATCGTTTTTTAATTAAACTAAAAAACGATAAAACAACCCAATTTTGCAATTATTTAACCCCTTTGAAGCTCACGAAAGGGTTGATCAATCAAAACCAAATTTAACAAAAATTACTTTCTTATAGTATTAAGCAATACTGGTAGGAAAAAAATCAAAAAGAAAAAAGTTCAAAAACTAGGGACCACCCTATAATAAGGCTATAATTTTATGTAGTCATGAATGATGATGGTAACCCAACATGTGTGTTCAACATTTCAATAAATTATATAAAATAATTCCAATAAATTATAAATATATTTAAACATAAGACAAATAAATGAACCAAGAACGGAGGCTTTACTATTCGTTTTCGCCAAAGTAAAATTGGCCCTTATTGATCCAAAAGCCATAGATATACGAACGATATGTGAACGAGGTTATACGGGGTAATTGGCAGATCCGGAACGAATATATAAAAAAAAGCTGAAAAATCAGACAGGGTAATCGCTCTGTATATTATATACAGTATATACAGTGGCTATTGCATGGTTAGGATCTCGGTAACTTGAAGCCGATGGAAGGAAAAAAAGTCGAGAATTGTCAAACGAATCGATCATGTGAAACATATTACTTTCTAGGAATTTCATTCTTTCTCCACGATTCGTTAAAAACGCGTCGGCTTACCATTTATTGTTTCGAATCACGTATAATATTTGTATAATCGTAGCGCCATTGCGTACGTAGTATTTATTATGTATTAATTATGTATACGACGTCAAAAAGATGTAACACCGACAATGTACAATAACATTTCCAAGATAGTCTTTCGCGTGATCCTCGACGCACCTGATTATTTCCAAGACACAATGAACAAAGACACACACCTCCATATGGTTAGCCAAACTCTATTATAACATATTCCAAAGTCGTCTCCACGGACATCCTTATAGACTAATAATTGCAAACCTAATTACTGAAAATCTCCTTAAAAATCCATCCCGTCACGGTCACCTGAATCGGCAATAGTGTAAATATATGTTAAGGTAGATAAATATCTTTAGCCACTGGAATTAACATATCGCATCACCCCACACGCGATTCACCGCCAATTATTTTTGATACCAATAACTCATAATATGCTTAATCTACTATATACTTATGCATTATTTATATATTTTTCCAATAAAAAAAGAGTAAATATACAAAATAATATAATAGCACCAAAATGCTGCTTGTGCAGGTTGTAAGCGCTCATTTGGTGTTAAGTTTAGGGTGCTTTTGGGGGGTGCTAAAACAATGTTATGTTACGTAAGCCCGTATTATATATTATATTTTCGTTATAAATTACTCTGGGGTAGCTGGGAGTAGTGCTGAGGGAGTGCTTATTTGAAACTTGAGGGGGGGAGAGATAAGCCAATGTGCGCTTATCGAGGGTTGTACGTTTCACATTGATTCTCGTCATAGTCGTTATAATACGTCATAATTATCGTTATAATATATATGAGATATTTGGACGCAAAGACAATTGGGTACAGGACACATGGTAACCAAAACACTTATTATTTAATTCTAGTTAAGATACATGAATAGAATATATAGAGGAACTAACTTTTTATGTAATTACAAATATTAAACAGTATGAATTCATAGGTTCTCATAGATATTGGATATAATCGATTGATCGTTATTGTTAGTGTTCCTGCATTTTATAGTGTAATATTTTTGATCGAGTTATACTCGAAATGGTCCACTGGTCCGATTAAATCGTTATAGTTGATTTCAGATTAAGAAAAGTACATTTTATATTTTAATGTATATTGTACACATACATAGACACTGTAATAAAATAAGGAATTTTTATTTCAAATTATAATTTCATCTATAGTTGATAATGATGTGTGTAATAAATACAATTTTAAAAAATGGACGAAACACAAAGGTCAGCTGAGATATAAGGGTGAGTGAATGATATTTCTGTATTGGTCTTTTGAACTTGAAACCAATATACTATTGTCCATTGCTCTTGAAAAAGTGATTCTTGGTAAAATAAGTCAGTTGGATTCAATTGTATTTCTAAAAACGGCCGATGTAATAGTGGAACAAAATTTCTTAATGAAGTAGGTTGAACTTTGAATGTTCCAACTTATGCAAAAAAAAAGTTTCGAAAATTATGAAATGTCTATTAAATATCCTATTGTATAAGTAGGTACTTAGTAAATATTTCAAGTCAGTACGATTAATACTTATTATCCAGAGAAAAGTAGCCACCACCACCCCTTCACCAAAACCCTACCGTTCCAAAAAAAAAACATTAGTTCAACTCACAAAAGTACCCATATGGGGTATCATAATAGTCATAGTTGCCAAAGCTTAAAAAAAAAAAATCATAGAACAACAACTAAATAATTAGTATGCTTCATGTAATCAAAATCCGTTGAAATACCGAGCAGTTTCGTAGACATTTAATTTTCTAACGATTTTAAAATTGGTTTTTCAGTCTCCGGTAAACATTTTTTTTTATTGGCAAAGAAAATCTTATGAAAAATCTTGTGTTTTTGAAACATACAAATGTGGCCAGAGCGTGATGAAATGTACTAGATGGAATGCAGAGTTTTTTTTTTCGCAACTTTTTCATTTATTTGGAGAAATGTTAAACAATTAAAATAATGGCCTAACAACAAGACCACATTTTCTGTCACAGAAGTACCAAGTCGGAGAAATTCTTCGGGTCAAACTGTGCGCACACATCGTGATAGAACCAACTAAGAATCTAAAACAATCCATAGTGTTGTAGGGGAATAATGGCTGTAAGAAAAGTTATATTTTTAAAATGGTCCCCCCACCCTGTGCCCCATTATATTATATCGCCGTCTTCGCGCCCAAATGCGCACCCCGGCATACCCGTTGCAATACTGTTGTCTTCTCTCGTAAACCATGTGCAATATTTAACATCGTGTTTTTTCTAACCCCTGCACAGGTCGTGTGTGATGGGTGCGTCGGAAGACCGCGGCCGCCATGTTGGACAGACGGCGGATGCACGCGGCACCCTGTGTGCGGTACGACCCCCGCTACGGAGTGCGACGGATACGGCTTGGCAAGCGCGGTCGGCGCCCAGTGACCGCGGCTGCTGCGACAGCTGAGGTGGCGGCGTCGTTGGTAAGGCGCCGGTGGCGGCCAGCACCATGGTGTCGCCCGCAGGATGAAGAAGCAAAACGTCCGCACATTATCGTTGATCGTTTGTACGTTCACCTATCTGCTCATCGGTGCCGCCGTGTTCGACGCCCTAGAGTCCGAGACGGAGATACACAGAAAACAAGCACTGGACTGTAAGCGCCCGTACATTATAATATGGTGGGGGGGGGCGGGCGGGGGTCATGAGCGCCACTAGCGAGGCGTTCTGGGAGGCGAAACCTTCCTTAAACTTTTCAAAGCCCTCCTCCACCGTTGAAAAATAAATTACTTGGTTGTTTGCTAGAATTCGGAATAATTTTCACTCGATTATTGGTTCAAGGTTGGCTAGGCAATCTAGCTATTGTTAACAAATGAAACTACTCGATCAAAATAGATACTTCCTTTGCACGGTTTTGTTAATCGTAATTATCTTAAATCGTCAAGTTTAAATTGTCACGCCCCCACGGGTTGGGTTTGGTAAGTTTTTCAGAAATTACTAGGCAAGACGTTTTGAAAACTTTTAGCCCTAGTTGTGCCACTGAATAGGAGGTGACCGCTCGTGAATCCTAGTATATCCAATTGGCCGTGAAACTTTAAAACCTTTGAACTTGGGTTGAAAATGTTAACCATAATTTATCTACCAAAATTACCAGTGCGCACACCCGTCACACATTTACGCCCCCCGAGACAACCGCCTCTATTGCCTCTGCGATAGATACGACACTGACGCGCAGAACCACACAAGTATACACATACAGCGGCGTGTGCCGTTTTAAAAGGATGAAATAGGATTAACTGTTACTCCGAGGGTAGAAGGATGGGTATGTGACCGCGGTTGTGCGTTGGTATAGACCAATGTCGTTTTAGTTGGTATCATCATAGTTTTTAGACCAGTATTATCAGTCACGAACAACTACCTATATTACCTAATCTTAGCAAAAGTGGACGTTTTTTATTTCTCCATAGCGTTTTTAAACGCCTTACCAAGTGTATGGTAATATGTTACCGACAAAGTGATTATGTATCTGGATATTCTATGGAGTACCTAAAATGAGCAGGAAAAATTTAAAACCTATATAATGTCTATAGGTAATCTATAAGATCCTGAACCGCAGATATATTGTGAGTTATATTAAAACAATATATTCAATTAGATCAGTTTTATTGCTTTTTCAATTCCATCCGTTTCTTATGGTACAGCCTGTATATAAAATATTATACACGTATCCACACCGAGTACAGAAGATTGGAGACGCGTAAGGGAATTGCTCAGAGGGTGAGGTGGAATTACAGTGAGAGCGCGGGAGTTATGTTTTGGCGAGTCAAAATTTTGCACACGTTAGCGGCTCGGAAGGGGGGGAGGGGGTTGTTCTCGTATATGCTTGATGGTTGAGCAATATATTTTATAAAACAATAACCGCTGGCGATATGTTTTACACGCAGACACAATCCGCGTCGACTGTCATTTATATATATATATATATATATATATATATATGACACCTTGTAGCGTGACCCGTTTACGGTGTATATTATACGATGTTAAGGTTTTGATGAAATTTACTTTTATTGAATAAATAGCCGATACTGTGAGCCCATGCGTGCACTACGTGTTCCTAAAACGCTATTTTCGGATCTAGGCATTGATCACTCAGGATAGTTGACGTATTGTGTAGACGGCACAGGACGGGTGTTTTCGACGTCATTCGGATGTTATAGTGCCGCAAAACTCTAACGTCTGCAGTAATCCCAAACTGAAAGCGATGGTATCAATAATTAATTTATTAATACGTAACTTATACTCCATATGCGAAGCTCAATGAGGACTGCAGCCCAGTAAGTCGTTTGTTACGGCGGTTCGAAGTTTGAACCATCTATAATAAAGATAGCTATATACGAATTGCGATCATGTGACGGAAACATTTATCAACTATAGATGAAATAGATTAAATCTCTGCTGCGTGTTACATTGTTAATGATGTTCTCGATTGATACACTATTCGGATGTGCTATTAAAAAATCAGTGACATTAATATTAAAATATCACGATATAGTCCGCGCGCGCTGTATATATAAAAAATAAAAACCCAAGCGGACGAATCCTCCATTAACTACTCGTAAATATATCGCTGCGACCACACACATATTATACGCACGGAGTAATCTACTTGATCATCGTACCATGTAATCGTGACCGTAACCGTGGTATATGTTAATCACGCGACGATTGACATCGTGCTTATTTAAATGACCAAATATACACGTACGTGGACAATGTATGCGTATACGTAACCGCACTGCAGTATTCACCCCCGATGCGGCAGTAGGTTTATAGTGTACGGAGTACCCGCCGTATCCGCTTTCGTCTATAAGTAGCGGTTTCCGGTTATTGTAGTATACCTATATATAAATTACTGATCTCGATGTCACCCGTCGGGGTACCGGACTCGAAATCACTAACGTTAACCGGTCACCGCACTCCTGCAGGTACATAATATAGCGTAGCGAATGTTCCCTTTTCGGCGCGCATCATTGTGCTATTCTGTTATGACGCGTGTACCTACCAATCGCTTTTTATGGCGAAAACACCGCGTTTTCGAAATGGCAGGAGCGCGGAGAGGAGGTTTATGGCAGACAAATGTATATCACGTGTACATACCGCCGGTGTCCCGTGGATGCTTTTGAATAGTGAACTTTTTCTGGTATTTTTTTTTTCTTCTTCATTTGATATAGAGGGGCTGGAAACGTGGACTCGGTGACAATACTACATTACACCCCGTCGTGGTGGCTTACTGTTCGTCTGCGGGGGACACCCTCTGCAGGGGAATCGTGGAAAAACATACACTTGTACACACACACATAAATATAGTACATTACACGACTTGAGTGCATTTTTCGTATTTTCAACACAAAATTTCGTTCGTACAAAACCTTTTTACCCAGCCGTATCATGGTTCGATAACATTTTATAAATGATACCGTCCCGTCCCCGGGGTGGGAAGTATTCACTATCAATGATTCTCATCTGCTTATGTTAGCCATTAGGTTAGGCTAGGATTAAGATATTGATCAAGTTCTGCGTACCTATACATTATTATTTTTATAATATTCCTAGGCAAAATAAATGTACCGCGGTAGGATTTCGCTAACGTTCGTCAAAAGTCATTCATTATGTTTGTTTTGTAGCACAGTATCTATAATAATATCTAGTCTCCGATCGTTAAGAAACATCTGCATTGCGTCACCGTTCACAAACAATGGATTCTTACACTTTATCGATATTTATTTCTCAATGGACAAGAAACCGTTCTCGTCAAACCGAATGTGCCTCACTTCGTTTTTTTGAATTTTTTTTTGAACTAAGTTCAAATGGATTTAGATAAGTACCCCCGTGGTTCTTGTACATAATTAATTTAGTCATATTGAATTAATTTAATTCACAATGTAGGTATAGTTTTTACACGCTAAATTTCAAGATAAACGTTACGGTATATTATAGTTTACATAATTCAAATGCAACATTCGACGCACAGGGATTACACTTATTAAAATTAATGAACTGCTTTGAAGTTAAATCGTGCCAAAAGCCATCTGCTCCCAAACTGATGACCACATGGGGTGATTTTTTTTTTTTTTTTATCACACCGGAATCACGTATTTTCTCCAACGCAATAAGTTTGCTGCTAATTAGGTTCGGTATATATTTACGTCGCACAAAATGTATCGAAAGGTGTTAAATTGAGTTTTTTCATCAGTATAATGTACATAGTGTGAAATTACTAAAACGGATGTAAATAAAAAAAAAAGTCGAAAAAAAATATCTTCTCCGAATTATACTTAAAATGTATTTGTGTTGCCAGTGACAGTGTACCGATTAATATATGCTGCTATGTATTGTTAAATATGCGCACAAAGTTATGGTATATGAAAATGTATAAATCAAATTAATGATGCTATATATAAAAAAAAAAAAAATGAACCTAAAAGTTTTTATAATTGTTTCAAATCTTGTTAATTAAATACTCACAAACCGCGTTGTCAGTAAAATACTTATATTTTTCAAATACAATTAAAAGGACAACATTCAAATGTAAAATGTGTACGATACATATAGTTATAACTTATAACGTACATAATTCATGGGCACAGCGTTTCCTAATTCCGCACTGCCACGCTGTGTATTTCACTAAATACGTCAATCAAAACTACTCCGCGGTAATGAATTATACTCACATCGGACGTTTATATAAACCATGTATTATACGCACATGAATGGATTATATTATAATCTAATTACTCTCGGGGTTAAAAATAAGTGCACCGGCGCGCGCGCGCGTAAATCGCGAAAAGATTCAGTTGTTGTATTTCAGCGGTCGCCGTCATAGTGTACGGTTACACGATGATTAAACCTCTTTAGTCTTTCGCGTAATATTTCTACCTGTGAAAATGAATAATGAATAAAGCGAAATCCATACGATTCCCATCGTACGGTGTGCTTACCGAGAGGTAGCCGTAATACGTGTGTAGGTCGATATTCCGGCATTAGCGTTATCAAATTTCAAACGGCAAAAAAGACGTATCTCGTTCTCCAAACGCGAACGCAAATGTTCATCTAGCCGGAAAGGATTCGCCGAAACGGCGCGTCTGCATATTATTATTTAGATCAGTGGCCGTTCGCGCGATTGATTTCCGAGAAATGCGCAAGCTATCATATCTATGGGCTACAATGCTTCGCAAAGTACCACGCGCGCGATTGAAAGTATTTGAGTGTCCTTAGTCCTTACTAACGCAACAATATCGTTGTGAAGGCCCATGTTGATTTGGAAAACGCGTAGGTACGTACCAGTTGATATCATCGTGTAGTAATCATAAAAAATATGTTTCAACCACGTGTTTCTTGTTTGGGTATTTTTCCAGTTATTACACTCGGGACATGAATTCCAAATTAGTCATAATTAAATGGTTGTACAGACGGATATTATGGAATGATTAATAAATTATAGGCAGTTTGGTATACGTTTTTCACTGTTCCACGTCTTATTTTCTCATACTAGTCAATTACAGCAATAAAGTTATTATAGTATATTATTTTTATCCAGTGTATGTTCATCGTAATAATTGGACAAATCGTGTTTGAACGATGTAAAATATAGCATATTATGTTTATGGAAATTAGAAAATGATGTGTGTTACGGCTTGCAGTGGCGTTGTATAATTTAAAACTTAATATATTATTTCGCCAGAAACTATCAAATTTACTTATTGTGAAAAGAAAATAATGCAGATTGTAAATGTTCTTATTTTGTATAAAAAAAAAGTAACTGCCTATATTTTTAGCTGTAAAAACTAAATAAATAACAATCAATGTCCATAAACAATGTTAATGTGAAATAATAATAGTGGTTCATTTTTATACTACTATGATAGATTTTGTAAGTTAAACAATTTCAAACTATTATACGGGTTTTCCAGAAATCCACACATAGGTCATTTATTTGATTTGTGTTTTCGTAAAAAAAATCCTATTGCATTTACTATAGAATTTATGGGGCGGTTTATAAATTATTTTTTTCAATCGAAAAAAATCAAATCGATTCATAGAAATTTTTCTAGCCCGTAATTGAATAACATAAATTGGAATCGTAAATTTTACGGTTAAATAAGTGTACTGTTATTGATAATGAGATAGAAAACGTTTTTATAATCACCGTAAACGTCGATGAACAATATTGCGATTCTGTTGACCGTTTTATTAGAGATTATTTCGGAAAACGGCCATAATATTACGGACACGATTTTCAAGTATACGAGTACATTTTAATATAAATACGTTATTATTTACTTTGCACGTCAAAGAAGTGTTTAATATTTTCTAATTATTTCTCTGTAGAACACCGATTCCAAAATGAAAAACAAGACTTTAATGGATTTAAAACAAATCTTCAATCCTCCTTGATTTTGGCTAAAGTGATTTTCATTCGAGTCAAATACATTTCAATGCTTCGCAATTTAAAAACAACAATATCTTTATAGATTTTTCAAAGTTATGTTCTTGCGTAGGTACGATAAATTATTACGCCATATAATTTCATTACATGGATTTGTGTTCGTAGAAAAATAAAAAATATTTCATCGTTTCGCCGAAATTCATTTTGTGCAATTCGATCCGGACTACACGTTGTAGGGAAGATGCTGATTAATATACTACTGGTGTAACCGAGTAGGTAACAATGCGGTAATTTAAAACCTGACCCGACCCGTAAGAATATTTTCAAACATAAATAAGCATCAATTTATTCGGAAAAAAGGACAAAAAAAATTTAAAGAACACACAGTCGGACCCAAGGATGAATAATATAATACATGTATCAAGAAGAAATCCCATACGAGTCATCCTCCCCAAATCGGGTCAATAGGTCAAATAGTCGTCTGGCGGACAAAATAAATGGTTACGAGGAGAGAAATTCCAAATTAACGGTGTAATTGAGTTTATATGTTAATGTATGTGTGTGTGTGCGTATGACCATTGTTTCGTGCGATTGCGTGGGATATCGATGAAAAAAGAAAAGTAGACAAAGAGGCCAATATCAATGTTATTGTACCCGCAATGGCGTAATGCGGACGACCGTTATTGATGTCGTTATACTCGTATGTATCCGAACCGGAGATAAAAAAAAAAAAAATGAAAAAAAAACCGCTACACGTTCAATTTGTTCGAATTTTTTTTTCGTAATTTGTCAAACAGACCGTGTACGTACATTGTACGAGTACATTTTTTTCAAAATATTATACCCACCGAGGATTGGATCTAGTGATTCTTTCACGGTCTCCTCGCACGCGTACGTTCACTACTAAATCTGTAACTCTCGCTCGCGCACTAACTGTGTTTATTACTCGAAAATGGAACAAGTAAAAATAGCAAGTGCTTGGCGCGGTGTACGTCGCGGGGCGGCCGCGGCGGCCAGAGAAATATTATATACATATATAAATGTTATAACTCATAAATAAAAAAGGCAAGTCTAAAGAGCAGAGTGCGGTGTACAGGGTCGACGGGGAAAGTCGCCGCCACCACCGCCGGCATCGGGGGAGTAGAAAAGCACGCCACGGCGGCGGCGGACAATGAGTGCCGGCGGCGTCGAAGGGTTTACGGGGTGGTAGTGGCGTCGGCGACTACGTTTACCTCCCCTACCGCTCATCACCGCCGCAGCCGGTCGCCATGGATACACGCAATGACGTCACCGGCAATACGCCACATCAATCACGGCCGGCCCTCACCGCCCGCCACCGCAGTACGGCCTCAGTCGGCCAACGGGGTGGGCGAGAGAGCGAGGGTGGAATCGGCGGGAACCGTGCGGAAAAACTGCTCATGGGATAATGTTCCCGAAAAAAAAAAAAATAAATGAAAAATAAATAAAAAAATAAATAATTAATTGTATATTTATTATATACCGTCCCACTCACCACCTCGTGCTCCGCTGCCACCACAGTCCCAAGCGTTCCTCCACCGTGCGTATCTCGACACCAACGCGCCCCATATTATTCGCCGACCCCTACCCCCGCGTTATCACGTCTCACCGAATATGTTCGGCCGGTTTCGGCGGCGGTGTGAGGTCAATCTAATCTATAATAATAATAAAAATATAAAAACGATATAAACATGTAATAACGGGGTTATTTTTAATTCACCGTGTTATATACTGCGTATCGGTTAAAAGTTTCGTTTTTTTACGTTTTTACGTAACACGAGTGGTAAGTAGGTACCCAGCTATTACATATTATAAATCTTCTCTTAACCGATTTTTTTTCGACTTCTTCGCTGTTTATAAAATTCTAATTCTAATTAAGTCTAAAATATATTATTATACCCCTACCCCTGTTTCCTGGTCACCTCTGTTACGTATGCATACTATTATGATATGTTATAATATTATTAATCACGTAGGACGATAAAATAAATAATAACGAGGTGTGTTTTTTATTTCTCGTCGTGGATTGGGAAAAAATAACATATTTTACACGCTGCACGCTAAGTCCAAGACTTACGTATGGTAAATAGTACATACAAGTGTATCATATATGTGTATGTATAACGGGCGTTGTAACAATATGTCATCTAGTAAACGAAAACAAAACGTTCAATTTGTAGGTGTGTGTAGTACTAAAATATGTTTATATCGTAGTAAGCGACTACGATGTATTCTTTGTCGGTCGTCAAGTCTTTATATCCGTGTAAAAAAGAAGAAACGATAGCGGTGGAGAGGGTAGGAGAACGTGGGAAAAAACTCAAACATTCGTAACAATAATAATAAAAATATAGAAAACACTTGTTTATGTATGAAATGTGATAGAACAGTTGGTATATGATGCGCGTGTGGGCTGTTTGCTTATAAGGCTATCGCACGCGGAAGTTGATGTACGGAAGATTGCCACGTTGAATTATATATAGGTACGCCGCCACACCGTTATTTTACTCTTTTGTGGGGCGACGACGGTGTGGGTTGGATGAGAAATTAATGAACCAGTGCGTGTGTGTGTGTGTGTGTGTTTGTTGTTCTGAGAGCATTTGAGTATATTATGTACGTGTATGGAGAGAAAAGACGCAGAGCGCGGCGATAAAAAAAAAATATATAAAAAAATCACTACCCTGTGCCTCGGGACGCAATATTTACAAAACTCTCGGTCAATGCGTCGTGCTACATACTCGTATATTTACGTACACGGCGGCGTTTATCGTTGACCTGCCGCGAAACTCTCCCGAACTGTTCAAATATTTAATACGCAGCATCTCCGCTCGGTGCAGCTACATTTCTCCATACAACCCCCGAGTCACACCACCCAAGTGTCGAGTTCGTAGATAGGTCATTCCCGCTTACACACTTCAGTTGACGTGTACAGTGCACACACACACACACACACACACACGTACATATAGTCGCGATATAGTATTTATGGTGATATCAATAGTAATATAGTTGTTGTATTGGTGGTAATCGTATCGCAGAGTTGTACATGGGGTCACCGACCATGATAATATTATCATCCCGATATGGAACCGAGATGAATAACTTTTAAAATTGATACGTCGATGAACGTTTTTAAGTGTGGCTGTTGAAAATCGAATAATTGAAATCGAAAGATATTTTTCCCCAGCCGGTTAAAGGTTGAAAATACTAGTCTTACTTCAAGTATTTAACGGGTGACCGCCTTATATTATTTTATTATATTAGATACATATATCAAACTAATATGTAATAGGGGGTATTTCCGTTGATATATCACAGTCAGCCACCCTGTATAATATGTCGCGTTGTTATTACTTTTAAACTTTCGGCTTAGCTTTCCGATGGCTGGACTGTTTTATTAATAAATTCTTAAATGTTGTATTTTCCGTTGTGGATATATTCTTATTATATAGTGCCCACGAGCTACCATTCAATTCGTAATAAATGCGTACCTACAATCTGTATGAATAAAAACGATTATTCATATTGAAAAGAAATTAGTTTTTTTTTTCAATACACTTTTCCTTTGAAGTGTTTGAAACGATTTTCCAGTAAATTTCTTTACAAATATCATCGAGAACGTATGTATTCAAAATAATATATTTTTTCATAATCCTATATATTCAATACGCTGCGAAATAAAACTTAAGATAACTAATTATTTTATACTTAATTTTCGAGGTTATCTTTTTCATCACTCTTAAAATCCTCTCGCTTGACATGCTCATCGACTGCGAGTTGCCGCACTCTTATTGCTCATGAGTTACTATCAATATTATGTTTTCAACATTGAATAACGTAGCGTTAAAGTATAGATCGGAACTGGTTCTCGTAATATATGTAATCTCGATCAATCACAGCACGTATCTCACTGGAGATTTTCGGTTTTTTTTTTTTATTATTAGTTTACGGGTGCAAATGTAATCATCTGGTTATACGGGCTAAAAATATTATTCTAATAATATTATTGCATGTGTTTTATTAGAGCTAATAGAACTAAAAACTCCCGGCAGCATTTTTACGAATTATTACGAAATAAATTAACACGAAAATGCGCTATCTACTCGAAGTAATGTGTAGTAAAACGTTAAAATATTTTACTCGTAATACGGGTGTGTTAATAAAAAAAATAATAACTACTAATTGTCGTTATAAAAATATGTGCGGGTAGTAAAAATAAAAAATAAAAAAAAAAGCTCGTTATATTGAGTATAGTTACCTATTAGGTAATGGTAAAATGTAATTAAGACACTAAATAATTAGATCGAGGGTAGATTATATTGCGAAACATTTTAATTAAATTGAATGATATACACCTGTTTTTGTTTTATTAATGCCGTTAATCTCTGAGATACATTACATTATATCACTATACCAGTATACACCAATGTACGACGTACGAATTAATACTTATTCCGTCATCGTTATGACCTAAAAGTTGTACCTCAAAAAGTACCTGGTCCCGTCAATTGAGTACTTGAAGTTGAACATTGACACGATTACTCGTATAATATTTTGTAGGCATTCGTGTATACTTCTAGTGAGTTTTGAAAAACTTACTGTTTTTTTTTCTAGCCTTACTTGAGTACTGCTCTTGCTATGATTTATTTGATGTTATTAAATTATTATTTATTCGTCAGCAAAGTATAATACGGATTCATCATACGCAATCGCTTTCGAATAGCGCGGCGTTTAATAATATTATTATCGTCGTCCCAAATGTATGGATATACAATAAGTCAACAAATAACTCATCGCGAACAGCGACGACCCCTCAAAAATACACGCGATCGGCGTTTTTCCTCTTAAACTTTAAGTCGTATTCATGAATAGATGAATGCGCACGAACAAACACCACGGAGCTATATTATGACGTCATTAGCGACAGCTTGCTTGTTTGAGTAACGGCAATCGCGCGTAATTGCCGAATACATTTACCGCATAGTCGGGGCGGGCTAGGATTATTATTATTATTAAAAGTGGTTCATGACCGAATCGCATTCATGGCTTGTCAACGTTTTAGATGGACATACACGGGTGGTCCAGAAATATTATTGCGTTCTATTTTGTTTAGGTACTTACTTAATTGGAGGGGTCTGGGTCCGTGCGCTGTGGGTAAACCCATAAAAGTGAGTGACTGACGTTTTTTTGAAAATGCATTTTATCGCGCGAATAAAAGTTTTATAGTGTAACACACGTTTTATCAAAATTCGATAACGTCTCGATTCAGGCGGTTGCCGAGATAATAAATTGATAAGAGTGTTATTTACTGTTAGATGCAGTGGATCAATGTGGTAGTGTACGTAAACATTCCATATCAACAGATCGATAATGGATTTTAACAACTTTATCCGTGTTACTATTGCAATTGCATATTTAGTTTCAAAAGTAGCGTTTCTGAAAAATTTCAAAAACGTCAGTTACCAACTTTAGACACACTGATCCATTCAATTATAACTTGAACGCGTACGGACCCGTACGACTGCACCTATTGCACTGTTCTGTATAAGCACCTACGTGTAAAAATACCACATAATCATAATATTGTTATACATTTCACCTAGATCTGTTCAACTATAACGTGGGCAGTGCGGAAATATCAAGTCGGGTAATCAAGTAACCTAACCTATGTTATAATTGTGTTTCAATGTTATCAAATTGTCGGTAATAACTCGTGGAAAGTGCAATTTATCTTAATTTGTTTACTCGATTTCTGTATAAGGTGTATCTTTTCCAATTCAATAACTACTCCAAAAGTCAGATTTATTAAAGTCGCTTGCCTCCTGTTGTAATCGATAAGCGTATATATATATATATGTTCACATAATGTGTACATAAATACAATACTACTCGTGTGCGTGCTGAGTATTCGTATTCTACGGAATCTCGTCTCTCTTTGTTCCTATACCCCATTCACAAAATCACAACTCTGTATCAACAGATATTATCCCCGGCATCTTGTCTCAAATCATTATATTATTATAATACAGTGGTGCTTCAGTGGTGCTTCCATACTCAAAGTATCACATAAGTCATAAAACAAAAATTCTTATCGCAGAGAAAAATTTGTCACCTAAATACGAATAAATAATTCTTCTATTTTATTTTATTTTTAAATTCTGAGTGAATCGAGGAATGTATTGGTTTCATCATTATGAATTAATTATCATGCGTGTTGATTTTTCGTTTTTCGTGTTTGTGTACATGATTTCGACCCGAAATACAAACGAGGTACTTTTACAAAAGAAAATTTCATCTAGTTGGTACTATAAAAAGGTCGTTTTTTGAATTTCACAACAGTTTTCCGAATAATTGAGAAAACACCGATTAAAAACGTGCAAAAAACCTCAACCGAGATCGAGCTCTCTGCACCGTCAAGTATTTTCGTTACACTTCTTTGTTTTTCATAGATACAACATTTTTACAAGATTGACTTAGCATAGTTGTTATTGTATAAATATTAATCGTAGCTACTCGAAACATGTATATATATATATATTCTGCTAAATTTAGAACCTTAAAATATTAAACTACCAAATTTAAGAATTTGGTTCTGCCATCTGTATATCGACCATCTTTAGAAATATAAGCTAATTCAGCTCGACTTCTTTCGCTTAGGATCGTTTTTTCATGAGCAAAGTATATTGGTTTCAAGTTTCAATACCCATCCTTATATCTCACCAAACCGAAGAGTCTCACCCAACCAAGGAGTTTCCTCCATTCATATTTAATTCATATATCGTAGGAGAAATGATACAACAAAATACATAATTTCACTGCATATTTTATGCACTAATAATAAAAAATGGTTGAAAAAATTCATTGAAAATGCCCAAAAAACTTAAAAGTAATTAAAAAATTTGAAAAAAAAAACTTTTTTCATTATTCAAATTATTAATGATTATTCATCTTCTACCCTTATCTTCTTTTTACCCTGATAATTGTTTCCAAAAAATTAATATTGGTGGATTAGTTATATTTTTACATAATGTTTTATGATGGTACTGGATAATTAGATGGTGTTTAATATATAAAAGATACGTCGAAAATAAAAAAAAAATAAAAATACAATTAGGACTATGAATTTTTTTGGTATAAGGAAAAATTCAAAATAAATTTCATCAAATTTTGTGAAAAATATTCTGAAATACGTAAAACATAAGAAAAAATGCCTAAATACGTGGATTAATGAATTTATACATTATTTTCCTACCAGAAATAACATCAAAATAAACTATAATATTGGGTCCATAAAACGTTATAATCCGCAAATAATGCAATAACCGCTCGACCATAACGTTTTGTAGCCTTTTTTTTATCGTTTCCTAGAAACGATCGTCAAAGTGTGATCATTGTTACGATAAAATGTTTCAAATTACTTTTTATCAAACAACTACTGTTTTACTATATTATACTTCATGATGAACACCAAACCCTGAACGATATTCACTGTTGCAAATCAATCCGTTTTAGACACAGGAACTCGTGGGTGTATAAAACGGAATGGAAAACAATATTTCAAAGTTTTGAATCTGTTTAATAATTGAATCCTATATAGAAATTGCATTATTTACTGCCGCACTTAGATAAATCGACTTAACAAAGTGCAATATTCTTTATAGATTTTTGAGCGCTTCGGTTTGTGTGTCAAACACATTTGAAATAATTTTGGGTCATGCAGTGACCTCAGATGCTTCTCAAACTTTTCGATACATTCACAAATTCACAGAAAAATTCCCTCAATAAAATATCGCAGTGAAAAAAGCGTCACCTCTATTTAAAATATAACGTGGTCGCTAGTATCATGCTGAAAATTTGATTTTCCATTCCGCCAAATCTAAAAATGTTCGATTTTCGTTTCCACCAAGTACATTTCTATACCCGTATTATTGAGACATAGTTTAAGAATACCCTTAGCCGTCTATAACAGTGCTATCGATGTACGTCGGGGTTCCGGATAAACCGATTGGTATTGCCGTATATAAACTACAAATGATCTCAACCTGTTGTAAATAAAATGAAATCCGTCTAATCTACACCACAAGTAGTGCTTGTGCCGTCGGGCGCGGATAGTTGGCTATATAAGCGAGTGTACACTGTAGCAACATTGACGACATTACGAGTATCACGAAAATGTAGCCGTGCAAGTTAGTGCTGGCGTTCGAATTAGTGTGCCTAATCGACCGTCGTGAATAATTTACCTATTTACTTTTTTACATTTTTTTACAATATGGAATTAATAAGGAGTAAACGTGGTAAAAAGATGATTCCAACTGAATGGCTCAAATTTAATTGTTCGTACACATCGGTCCAAACAATTGTTATTCCACGGTACGCATATAGCTATTTGGCGGAAACAAAAATCAAACATTATGCGTTTCGGCGGAAACGCGAGTCTAGTATTTTGGCGGGAACGACTGACGCAGAGGATGTGCAATGGGGTTTTAAGTAATTTTAATTTTTCGCCGTCTTCCACGAAATAATGATCGAAAGTCACAAACGTCTGTTTATCCTGCTGGTCAACTTTTTATATTTGCCATTTACGTCGCGGTATAATATACGCTCATATTCTACTATACAAGCGTTGATCTTTTATCCTTTCCCCGACGGAACGTGGCGTTGCACGGAAACAAAATATTATCTTTCTTCTTATATTATGGAATTGAAATTGAAAGGCACCAAAAAAAATAAATAAATAAATAAATAAATAAAAAAAAAAGCCTTTCGAGGAATAATTCAATAATATTTTTTATCAACACACATGCGCGCACACGCACTCGCGTATATAATATATATATATTTATGTGTATAATAAAACGTTGAAAAGTCATACTTGTTTATTTTTTTTATAAAATCGATCAGCCGTTATCAAATGTTGTTGCCGTTCCATTCAGACCATCGCTATCTATTTGACTGCAGTGCGTACACAGTATGAACGTGTAAAAACGATTCGTTAGGGAAAAAATCTCGACGAGTACTCCCTACAACAATACCGCAAAGTTTCAAAACGATAACTTGATCCGAAGCACCGCAATGTTGGAAAATAATTTAAAAAATGACAAAATACACTCGGACGTTCTCTATAGGACCACATGTCATGTTCTGTATATTATAGTAAAAGTATTTTAACGGTTACGTAAGCAATACGTTTTGGCCAACTTAGGGATTTTTTTTAGAGCGCCCAGCATTGTAATACTATTTATGCATACGTTTGTGCAATATAGTCATCTTTGGATAATGGTGGACGTTAACGCCGTGATAGAAAATAAACATAATATTGTTATTAATTTAAATTATTACTACATAAACACCCGAACCATCTGCACACTTCGATTAATACACCTAACACCTATATTGACAAGTAGACGACCACGACTACCGTAATTGGTACTCACGTGGTTTGCACCCTATAGACTTAAATGTTTGAATCACATTTATTCTAGACACTTTGATAGTATCAATACTAAAAGTGAGCGGTACTCACTCCGTTTGTTTATTAGGTTTTGAAGGTCAATTTCGGTATTCATCATTTTTCGTGATTACGTCAATGAGAACCACCGTTGATGCTCAACAATCCGTCTAGTTAAATGGGTAGAGAAGAAAAAATCAAACTGTAGATTCGTACAAATGGCAATAGAATTTAAAAATGTATGATACGCTTGATATAATGAATAAAAAAATAAAAAAAAATCGTGCAACTTGTGCAACTAAAAACTGAACGGTATTAGGCTTAATACAGTATAAAAATACCTTTCAAATTAACTTGGTGTGATAAAACAGTTTAACAGTATAAAACCACGTTGATTATTTTTATTTACAATTCATTCAGTCGTAACTTGTATGATAATGTTGTGCATAATTCAAGTATAAAGGCATAAAGATATTCTACACAATTTTATTAAAAAATAATACAATTATAAGGTTTTTAAAATTTTTTTCCTAATGTGTTTTGAAACGAACAAACTTATAGTACTAAAAAACTACATAACGTTTTTTTATTTCTGGTCATGATTTCTTCCTCCTTGCTCAGCCATTTCGATTTTGCTATAAGAACATCATTAATTGGTACCGTACACGTAAATCGATGGTTTCTGCAGTATAATTACATGATACAAAAACAGTATGGTGATCGAACTGTTTAAATGGTTCTCAAAAATATTTTGTTGAACAGAAAAATTCGTTAAATTAATGTTTGTTATACGATAGTTTCGCTGTGTAATTATTATAAACATGATTCATACATTGTCTAAAAATACCGGGGATCAAAAGACTAGCTGCAGAGTATATTCCTGAAATGAGACACACGAGTTGGATGAACTACCAAAGTAAACCGATCTTCACTCGGAATCCTTTGCGCAAACGTAATGATTTATAGTGGCTCTTAAAACTATAAATCATTACGTTTGCGAAACGATTTCCGACCAAAAATCGGTTCACTATATGGTGTAAACAGATTTAAAGTACTCTCATGAAATATTAAAGGTCGAAACTTTCGTGATAATTTAGAAAAAGTTGAAATATCATTCTTTGATTTAAGCTCCCAAAAAAATGCGCAGTACGAATTCTGTAAAATAAATCAATAAGCAAAACAATCATAGATGTGTCTTGAAAATTCATAAAATATATACAATAATTGTAAGCACGTATGAAAGTAATTTGTTGGTTAGTTGTTAGTACCTATAATATAATATATTAAATGTAATCTATACATATTTTATATAAAATATCACTCATTCAGTCACCGATCGCTACATCTCGAAAACAACGAAAAATATAAACTTTAAATCTGACATCTGGCTCTAATACTCCATAGATATACAGCTAGAAGGGATTTTTTGAAAATTGTGTAATTTTTTCACATTTTGGTTACCCATAGAGTTCATATTTTATAAGAGGCAATATTTTATTTTTTATAATAATATGATATAAAAACAATGGTAATAATGATATTATCTGTCCAATTTTGTTTGAATTTTAAAATGCAAGTGGAGCTTATTGACGAATAAATATTAATAAGTAATATATTAGAGAATAGAGATCCTTAGAACATGATGATTTCGCTATTTTTCAAGTTTTTTTTTTTTTTCATCATAGTAACTGCTCTAATCTGATGTTTAGTAAAATAATATCCACCGTTCACCTTTAGTTATTACTTATTAGAATAAAACATAAATAGCTACGAACGTGATCTAAATGGAATCGTATGTCGATGACAATAAAGCTATTATGTAACATCGGGATCGTGTATTATTAACGAATGAAAACAATTCTCGCAAAAACTGTTCGGTATTGTACACAATAAAAAATTAAATCTTATTAAAATCCTACATTTCTCCATCGTAAAACAAGAAAGTTTGTTTTTGAAACGAAGCAATAACAATAAAACCGATCACACGTGTACGTACTACGTAGTATGTACCGCTTCGCTCAGGCGACCTCGGTGCAGTAGGTTTTTCGTTGTACAAACACGGACTGTTATTAGACCAGAGATTTTCCGACCAACCGGGTGCCGTGAAATTATTCCTAATACTCTCACGCAATCGTACATATTTGCACAATTTAAAAAAAAAAAAAATTATTTGCACATGTGTTTAATCCTTTCATGCGTATAATAACACAAATTATGTAAGACCTATTGTGTTATTCATCATTCATATATGATTTCGTTAGAACTTAAAAGCATATTCATTTTTTTTTATAAAATATCATAATATCCGTGTGATGTTTGGTTATACCTAGTTGAAAAAAACCTAAGTATAAATACTCCAACGGGGTGTCTCCGATATTTTAGAAAATAGTTTAGGGTGCCGTCGGTAAAAAAAAGGTTGGGAACCTCTGTGTTAGATGTTTCAACGGTCACCATTATGTTTTCATACGTCAAAGTTTAAGGTCCTTCGTCATGTGTACTGCACAGTCTTAAAATACTCGGCGCTGTACATGGCACGGCTAATTACACATGCCATTCGGCGACGAGGACGGTGGTGGTGGTGGTGGTGGTGGTGGTAGTCGAGAAATCAACCTCTACTACCCCCGAGTTGAAAAACATTATCGGTGCGTATAGGTTTTGGATGACGGGGTGTGATGGACGACCTTGGGATAGCATGTCCGACGCGCAGGACAAGCTTGGTTAATTAACGTTAGACAACCAATTAAAAATACTATGGAGACACGAATTAATTTCGTTGCTAATTATTTTACGCGCAAACTTTGGGTTTGGGTTACACGCACACACACACACACACGCATACATACACATATACTCATACACGAATGCATGCGAACCCGTGGGATGAACGCGGGTTGACGATCCAAAGGGGTGCGCTGAAAAAACAGCTGCGAAAAATCGAAAAAAAAAAACAAAAACAAAAACCGTATCCCTTTTCGTCAACGATAAATATATATAAACACGCGTGTACACTATATATATACTAGAAGACGTAGTAACTGGGTCAAGGAGTCGCAAGAATAACCATGCGATGGAGTCGAGTACCTACTTAAGTATTTGTGTGTGTGTGTGTATGGTAATAATAATTTACTGCGCGTAGTGTTTGTACGGTCTAGCGGTTATTTATATATATATAGTGTGTGTGTGTGTGTGTGTGTGTGTGTACATATATCCTTTTATGTGTATATATATATACATATATAAAAGAACAGTATTTTTATGTACCATTTTTCTGACGACACTATTGAATGTTTTCTCGATTTTTCTCGCACAGTAGTTCCAAACGCTCCCTCGAGTACATCTACGTCACCTTTTTTAAATTTTTGGTCATGCGGGGGTTTTAGAATAGGCAACCATTGTAAAACAGAAGAGTCAAAACTCTGAAAACACCACGTGTGAATGTATTCTCGATTTTTTTTTTTTGACAGTGTTGTTCCAAACGCTCCCCCGAGAGCCCCCACGTCACCCTTTCATCATTTTCTGATCACGGGAAATGGGCTAGAGGGTTTCTAATTTTTACGTTGACTTACCTATTTTCTGACTACACTATACGGAACACTGTATCGATAGGTTCAGCAGTGATTTACACTCTTTTTCACCAAGTTTCTCGATTTTGCATTTTATAATAACTATACTTTTTCTTGAATATTGACGGAGGAGAGGATGGTTTTATCTTAATTTGTCACGCTGTGCATTTTGAATATTTTTCTTTTACATCAAGCACAACAAATTAAACCGTTTATATTTACAACAAATTTTTCTTCAAGCATATAATTTTAGAATTTAATTTTCGATTATACTGATATTGTACTAGATTTTAGCACATAAATTGAAAAAGGTTTTCCGTCCCTGTTCTAAGGTTAACTACAGATATTAATTCAACTTAGTAATGTACGCGCTTTGGTTCACAATTTCATATCAATATCACATTATTCTGTATCAAATGTATCGTTGAAGGACCTGCTCTGAGTGCTCCTATAGCTCAAAACGAGTTAAGCTCACAATTTCTGCAGTAAAAAAAATAATATTAACAAAAATAAATCTTCGATTATGGGATGAACCCGGGTCGTTTTTAATGCTAGTACATATATTATGTATTAATATTTAATATTTTACATTAAACACCTGTATGCGGTAATTTTTTTGCATACTCAATTTTGAAACTTGTTTGTTTTTTTTTATGTGCAGCTATAGAAGGGATAATCCTCAACAAGTACAACATATCCTTCGACGACTACCGGCTGATCGAGACGATTGTGCTGAAATCGGAACCGCACAAGGCCGGACAGCAGTGGAAGTTCGCCGGAGCATTTTACTTCGCCACAACGGTCCTCACGACCATAGGTACGTATTATCGTGTTTTGAGTGCGAGCACACTCACACAATGTGTATGTATACGCACACACGATGGTTATACTTGTTCGCGGTAATCTGGTATCAACCATCACTGCCGACGGGGAAAGCTATGCTTCTAAAAGGATTATCGAGGATCGAAGCCCCTTGCACATTTTTAAGTAGACCTCAGACGAAGTGCTCTTCGATTTCCCTCGAACGTTTTCAAGAGCATTAGCTTTGTGTGCTCTGATTTTCCCCTACACTTTGTTTTTAAAACAGAAACATCACACCATCGTAACAATACAAAGCGTTTGTCTGCGGAGAAACTTGATTTATTCTTCGTGTTGATACTCTTCGACCAGGTGAAATTTACGTAAGAGTCTTACTGCTTAAATTATTATAATAAATGTCTCCTGTCGTGTACGTGTTTTTAAGGGGAAATCAATAAAAATACACGATTTAATATTATAATTTCTTAACATTTTAATAATATCTCACTTATCTTACATCTGAATCGGTTTCTCGAATTCTATTGACATTGCTTATGTATCGCACTGTATAATATAATCGCAATGTACGTATAATGTATATAGGCATATTTATTTATTTAAAAATCAACCACCTTATTACTAAACAAAATCTAAATTAAATTAAATAGAACACACGTAGGTAGGTACAAAATAATTAGTACGAAGATAGCGTCGAACCGCAGGTACGTAGAAAAATCAATTACTTTATTTTTATTACATTTCATGTGGACTTCGGAATTACAACCATTCGTTGTATATATTACCCTGATCGTTATCGATACGTGTGTATGGGTTGAATCGATTCAAATAATATGCTGAAGTAGCAAATCGATTCGGCCATTTGGCGGAGAAATACGCTGGGGGAAACAATGAAAAATTCCGGTCGACAGGGGGTGTGCGGGAGAAAACGCGTCGGTGGATACAGTTAGTTTTCGTTGCTAACTAATGACACGTATTTTTTCCGATGACTTTAACATTCGGATGTGCGAGTGGGAGGGTGGCTGGCTGAAATAATCTTTACATACTTCTCTATCTATTCATTTTTTTCGTCCTCCCCCCCCCCTCCCCGCCCAATGTATATCTGACCCAGTTTAAAAAATCTAGGTCCCATACTACTTTGTTATTGTTGGCATGCTCCATAAAACGACAGTTTCGCGAGAATCTCATAACAACTTACAAACTGTCACAGTGGAACAGTCGCACATAATGTCATGTCCAAAATGGTTTTGCGATATTCTGCCACCACACGCGTGTAATGGTGGCGCGTTAGTCAGGTTACTGTTCGTCTCGATTCGCAAATCCGGTTCTGGGTCGAACTATCAGTTATTCGAATATTTCTCTGAATACTAATATTCCTACAAATAATGCTCTCTAGGTGAGTGCAGTAAATGTTATTAAACGTATATTTAAATCCCATAAGTAATATGCATTGTTAAACAATTCAATACGATTTCTGACACTACCCAGTTACATTCGAAATAGTTAGTAAAACGCTTGGTTTGCACATGTGCCTTTTGAATGATAAATCATTTTTATATTTAAAACAATTATCCGTCCTAAACACTAATTCTTACCCTCCCCTCGTCCATCAGAACATTATTATATAAATCTATCCGTACAATTTAAAATGTTTTTTTTTTTTTTTTTAATTAGCTCCATAGATTTTTCAATTTATCCTCGTGCGTTATATTATACAGAATATACCGATTATAAGACTCACATTATAGGTTCGGTCATTTGTAAGACTCAAAATCACCCGAAACGGTCGGGACCTTCCCAAATGCATACATTAAAAAATTCGGTCGTAGAAAACTGTAGAAAATGTAGAAATTTTTGGAAAAATTTAGAATTGAATTAGTCTTAAAAATGTTAATAGACTACATCTGGTAAAATGTGTTTAACATATAAGTACAACTACTTTTATCGAATTTCGAATTTGCCGCAATTGTTGTCATTGTTCGATATAATATAAGCACGAGCCGTATATTTCGGTGAAATGTCAAATGGTCGAGATAAACTAAAAACAAACAAAAATAACAAGTTTTTTGATAATATCTAAAATCAGTAACATTTTTCAAATTAAAATAGCAAAAATCAATGATTAATTTGAAATGGTTATATTTCTCGTCACTTTGTCTATACCAGGCAAATCATTCGGTTATAAGACTCACTTCGTGCTGGTCCCAGAGCGAGTACACTGTATATCATTTGCGGCGTACCATTTCATTTTAACATGCCTACCCGCACTTAATAATAATCGTAATTTGCGTTATACTCGTAAACGTGTACTTCAATTAAGTTTAATCAATATTTAGTGTGCGTTTATTTACACCCGTGAACGAGTATTATTATACCGATAAATGATAATGTCAATTATAAAATCCCTTTCGCATAAGATGCACCTCTCCGTGCATTCGATTGACCGGAAAGTTGACTTTTTCACAACGACCATGGCAACTTTATAATATCATCATACCTTCGCCCTTTGATAAAATAAGTGTCGTTGATATTACAATATTAAAAAAACCGAGATGTGTAGGTACACATTTACGCGTACAACTGCCTGTGTGACGACGACGTGACGTCAGCGAAACCAACTCAAAAAAAAAAGCACTGTACTAAATTATATTATTATACCGCGCGTTGGAAACTCGATCGAAACTTATTCATTAGAAGATTGTTTCGACTAACTTTCATAATAGTACACACTAAAAACGCATACTATTCGCGTCGTGTCCTCTGTGCGGGGGTATTCGATTTTCAGACTGCTGTCGGAAAGTCTGTTAACAACAGCGCAATATATAAGAGTTTAACGTTTTAGATTCTGAAGGGAACAATCAAACATGCCGGAGGAGTCTATTCGCTTTATAACAATGTGTTTTTTCGTTTTTCCATTTTCCTTTTTTTTTTTTTCAGTAAGTCTGTAAACACTCTTTCGGGTAAAATAAAGTGCCCGAAAATGTCGTATAACTCGGATACTTTTGAAATTCCACGGCGTTGATGGTTGATCACATAAATGGTATACGAGTATATCGGAAAAGGTGAATTTTTTAAATTTACGAATAGCTTTCTAGAAATATGTCCGGAAATCGTTGATATTGATTTGAAAAACGTTGTGAAAAAAAATGTTTTGCGTATTGACAAGTATGGAGGTATAACTATATATTTTTATAACTATAATTTCGATAAAAAATATTTTTATCTATACATTCTGTATCGTTTTAAAACTAATATTATGTTAATTGTTCTGAAAATTATTCCGAAAAAAATATCAATTTATTACTACCGTATTGGCTAGAAGTTCACCATTTTGCGAATGTCGTGGTTTATTTTTAACACGCCCTATACAGTTATAATGTATATCTATATTATTTTCCCCCGAGTACTCTAGATATCTTCTACAACTTACTATTACGCGTCTTCTGTCGTTGTTTCGGATAGAATACACAGTGCACACACGTTATATACGACTTTATGCTTATATTAAATCAGCAGTTTACAACTATGCTCCGGGGAACCCTAGAGAGCTCGGTAAGAACATTCTAGAAGCTACTGCGGGTATTGGCTTAAAGAATAAAAAAAAATTGAAATAAAATTACCAACAGGAAAATTGATAAAATTATTTTCTTGGTTTCTCGTAGTTTCATGAACTTTTCGTATAAGTTATTCGATTTTTGCAAAAAAAAAAAATCAAAAAACGCTATTCATACAATCATTATTTTAAACTTCTATATTAAATCGATGTATAAAATTACAACTCATAAATATCACTTATACATGATAAGGGGAAAGTCTACTTTTATCACAATTTATTTACTCATCGGTGGTGACTTTAACTTTATCACCGGAGATATGTATATTTTTACAATTTGTCCTTACTTTTCTATATTAACAATTTCGTCTCTTCGTGTGTGTGTGTGTGTGTTTGAGAGCGTTTAAGTATATGTACATGTATGATGAGAAAAGCCGTAGAGTGCGGTGATACAAAAATAAAAATCACTATCCTGCATGATCTCAGTCTGACGAATCGTTACTTATTGTTAAATTTTTTTTCCTACTTCTATTTATTTGATGGTTTCAATGCGTTACTTATTTTTCATCCATAATCTCTGTTTTCTTGGCGTTTTTCGATTTCTATAACTTCTTTATTGTCTGTTTCTCATGATTTTCTAGGTCACTATGACAATATGTCCGAAAAAATAAATCCTATATATAATATCAATCCATGAAAACTTGAGCCTAATCATATTTAAATAAGTCTAGTCATACTTTCAATTGTATTATGAAAAAAAGCATTTTTAATAAACTTTTCAATATTGGCGAGTTACATTAGTACATTAATTATAATATATTCTTTGAATGTAACGATAGTGAGACTGGTTGGCATTGTTGTAATCGATAGAGGGGATGCAGTTGAGTTGAACATCTAAGTTTGCGCCATTGTTTCATTAGTTATCTTTGAATAGTACTGTGTTTCAGTTCAAAATGTGTCTACTAGCTTACATTCGTATCGTATAAACCTAATAGGTATATACTGCGTACAATAGCTGCGTTAGAAAGTTACGGAAAAGAAAAAAGTTATTTTTAAACCTATTGATTCCATCAGGATTGTACCTCAGGAATCAGGATTTTTAATCCTTAAATAATTTAATTGATATATTTAGGCCCACGATCCATGAACCTTAAATGTCGAAATTCCGGTAAATCGTAGGAACAAATGATATTGTTCGTAATTTAAATAACAATATATTATTTGGGTGAGAGGACGATAAAACGTACGAAAATAAAGAACAACCCAAACGAAATTTTAAAATCACCAACCGATCGGACACACTGAACCGGGTAATGAGGGTAGGGAACGTGTACGTGGCACCCTCCGAAGGGACGGGCTGAGACCCGAGGTAAGGTTATAGCAATACTACTACCCTTCTACCCTAACACATGCGACGGCATCGTATCGATACTGTTGCGGGTAGGCTGCCGGGTATTACGAAAACCTCGGAACCATCCGAGCTCTAACTATTCGACCACGTATCTATTTGACCAACTAACGAGCCGAACTAACCGATGGCTTACCGTACAACATAACCGACCGCGTTTGTGGCATTATATTAACGAACGATTAATAACTTTCAGGTTACGGGCACTCGACGCCGAACACGAAGTCGGGCAAGTTGTTCACCATGTTCTACGCGATGGTGGGCATACCGCTGGGCCTGGTCATGTTCCAGAGCATCGGCGAGCAGCTGAACAAGTTCTCGTCCGTGGTGATCAGACAGGCGAAGCGCGCGCTCGGCTGCAAGCGCACCGAGGCCACCGAGATCAATCTCATATTCGTCGTGTCCTTCTTGTCCAGCCTGACCATCGCCGGCGGCGCGACCGCGTTCTCCACCTACGAGGGGTGGACGTACTTTGACTCGGTCTACTACTGCTTCGTCACGCTCACCACCATCGGGTAACTATTGCCGTGACATTAACAATGTGTTAGCCCACCGGTTTCCCGGGAAAAGGGTTGAGCTCGCCTTATTCGCCTTTTTTTACCGGGCGACAGCGGAGTGATGGAGGGGGGGGGAGCAGATGACAGGTAAACGGCGTTGCTGTACTGGTCTTTTTTAAACTTGAAAAATACTTACCATCGCGCTCGAAAAAACGATTCCGAGTGAAAGAGGTCGGATGGATCGGTATATAACTATAAAGATAGTTGACGTAGCACTATGACCAAACCTCCAAATAGGGTAGAAGTCATAACTTTTAACCCGTATACAAAACCATTTTAGCCCCAGTTTGGTCATATGGCGTCCGTACATGGAGCCACGCCGAACCATCCAACTTTCGTCCACTGGAAGCATTTCAGGAAATTAGTGTACGACTTATTACTGGAAGCCAATTGCCCATGGTATGTCTCGAACCTTAATATACGCAATGACCACCGAATTTCTTTATTCGAAATCCTTGCCCATCAATACTGCATAATATTTCACGACAAACTTACAAACCACAAAAAACCCCTTATCTCCAAAATGTTCTCCATCATTACCATTCCAGGAAATCCGATTTGAAGGCTAAAAAAGAATTGGCTAAGAGACAACTTGATCAAATAAAATATCTAAAAGTAATCTTCTTAGGTAAAGCTATTCCAGACCGATTTTAACCCGAATGTTTTCATAGGAATTTCTGGATACAAGTGTTTTGTTGTGGTATAAGCGATTCGTTTGAAACTTTATATTGAAACAACTCAATATTTTTGAAAACAGAAAAATTAAAAAAATTACTAACTATTCGCGAGGCACTAAAATACTAAAATATTTTTTTCGTTGACTTTCGTTTTTTATAACACATGATAATAATAATATTATTTTTCTTTTTTTTTATTAAATTTAATTAGCTTTTGCGAAATGAGCATTACGGCTCAACAATTATAATATAATATAATATGTATAGTTTAATCAAGATAAAAACAATATTTTTTGATAATTGATTAGGATTAAAATAGTAATATTGATGATTATAATAGTAATAATAATAATAAAAACAACAACATCTGCAGATGTTCAAAAGAATGTAACAACATTTAAAGGGAGTTTGTAGTTCACACGAAATATAAGATATGTAATTTGCACCACCGCAGGTAGTCGAAAATATAAATTGTAATTTGCACCAAAAAAAAAAATAAGTAATACAAATTAAGTAAATATAGATTATCGAATATTCAGGTTGTTTCGTCAACGATAATAATTTGGGATTACTAAATCAAATGATTTAAAGACAAAACACAAATAAATCATAAAAAAACACTAAGTGGAATTCAATCAGTCTGGTAACCAAAAAATGTTTTATTTTTAAAATGTATTTATGTAATTTGTTTTAATTGACTAACTTTGTTTATACGATGCTTTTAAATGTAAATATTTTTTTTATAAATTGATTGCAGTTTATATATTTTGAATCAATTTTGGTGCGAATATTGACTACAGCCAATTGAATGTAATAAGAATAAATATAATAATTTACTGATAATCGACAAGTGCAGAATGTAGATTGTTGTAATAAATAGAGATATCACTGGTATGTTTAACAAAAGATAATGGAAGAGAAAATATTAAACCGATGATGATTACGCGGAACCTTTACTCGTCAACAACGATTAATGTACTTACGACTTTTATGATAACCGTCGCGTAAAATCGAATAAAAACCCATTATTTACTTTATGGTTGGAATTTTCATTTTTTTATTTCTTCTCGTCAACGGTGTTCCTTAACTGGCGTTTACACAATGCTCGAAGTATCTCGTTATAGTTATCGTAATCGTGAAATGTTTGTCATTTTGAGATATTATGACCAATACCGTTGCGTGAACTCGGTTATTCTACATTGTTTATCTATATATAAAAAAATATTTGTCACGAAGAACTAAAACACTAATCTAAAGCGGCAACTACGTAAAAGGTAATTCAAATATTTGACGAAAACGTTTTAAACTGTATAATATGATGGCCGTATTGTTTTTGCAACGATGTCTTTTTTTATTTTTTATTTCTTTCTCCGACCGTTTTTCCGGGTAATAAAATTGCACCAAAACTTTCACGCGTAGCATCTCATCAGATCGAAAATTGGATACATACTGCAAGTACTTTACACAGGTCGTTTTCTTTTCTACCTCTTTCAGCAACTTTCTAAAAAACTTTGAAGTACGTTGAATTTCTTTAAGTAAAAGCGTTTTTTCGTTTATATTTCTTTTGATAAAAATAAGTAATTTCGTATTTGAAGGCTTCGAAAAATACAAAGTTCTAAAATTTCAAAAGCTTTTACTCAATTAGTTTATTTTTTATACGCGTTTAAACTATACTATGGTTAACAATTTTCCCGGATAATGGATGTTTTTTCTTCTTTTAATTCAAATTCATAAAAATCTAAACATCTTGTTTTAAATTAAAACTTGAATCATGGAAAATAATATAATGATTATTATAATTATTTTTTTAATTAAAAATATTGCATGTATTCGTGCATTAAATGTATGCAAATAATACGGCTATAACACATCCGCATTCAAGTGACCTAAACTGTTTAAAAACATAGTCGCCCGTATCATGAAATCGTTGAAGAAGGACGGTTAACACTGGGTCCAGTGAATCAACCTGTATCTCACGCGTAGTACAATTTTTCAAGATAATTACCAACCATACATCTAAAGTAAAACTGATAAATTATATTTTCGCTTATCCAAATACGAGTATATAATATTATACAGACATATTATATTATAGTAACGCAATATTTTTATACATACAGCGATACGGGGATTAGAATTACATGTTTCAAAATGTAGGTATATGAAAACGGAAAACATAGAAAATAATAATAATCCGTTTCAAAAATAAATTCTATTATATCATTTTTTCCTTGGTGTGCTTATGTTAATCAGAATACAGCCGTAACACTCTGTATTTTTCCTTCGACGATCGACTTATTAAAATTTGACGAAAAAATTGCCGCTATTCGACATACAACAGACTTTGGCATTGGCGTTTTCAATATAAGTGTACATCCGCAATAACACGCACAGTTAGGTTTTCAAGAACTACAAGTGTAAAATAAACCACAAATTATCAATGGTTCCAAGCCAATAGCATTAATTCGCTGATTGGTAATATACGTAGTGCACGTAACGTATGAATACGAGTATTACAAAAATACCGAAACAAATTAGTCGACGATAGTTCAATTGTTCAGTTGTTTAGAACACGTCGTAAACACGTATAGTGAAAATTCAAAATAGCACCCGTCGCTCAATACCGGCTCACAGATACATCGACAATCGGTATCTCGTTCAAATATATTTGGTTGTGGTCACTGGTCACAGCGGTAAAAACTAAAATTAAAAAAAAAAAAAAACTTCGCAGCGAAGTACATGGGATTACTTTGATATTTTGAAATCGTGTTACGGTCAAGCAGCGAAAATATATCGATACGTAAAGTCTAATCATTATTATTGCAAATATCGTAGCCCACCACTTTGATAAACGAATTCGGAAAAAATTAATGTTATGTGATATGGTTTACGGTGGTCGAATGATATAATGTAACAATTTTATTACATCGAATGCAGTATAAGCTAAAAGTTAATTTCTTGAGTACTTGATGGCACGCGTGGTGAAAAGGTACTCGAAAACTTTTCATCGAACATGAATATGCGATTCTGTGCGAAGGAAATAATGTAATTTTTGCATTAACTTCATTTTAACCTTGGATCGTATTAATAAGTACTATTAATAGTAGCACTGCACATTGTACACCCTATATGTTTTCAGTTAAAAAATCTTACGGGCACATTGTTACTGCACATTGTTGAAAATAAAATAAATATGTTTTTAGACAAAGCTTTCAAGTAAAATCGGTGCATGAACATTTTATAAATTAACGCGTAGATACGAAAAGAATAATATAAGGTAGGAGCGGATATTTTAATAATAATACTCATTAATTTGTGTACTACAATAACAACCGTGGTAAGGAAAAAAGCGAAAATCGATACACTTATATCAAACGGATTCTTCATATTGTCGTATTATAATAAATGTAATTAAGACTTTGATGACAATTATAAAAAACGCATCTTTGATTGCAGTATCCATGAACAGGTATATAGGTACAACACAATATGACATCTGAATATTGTTACGGATTATGTGTATAATGTAATTAATTAACATTAATGTTTTGGTAAAAAGATTGGTGCGCTTACATTATATATTAACATAAAAAGTTGTTTAATATTTATATATAAAATATGAATAAAATGTACCTATATAGATAAGATAAATGTACGTTTGTTTAATTTATGAGCGCGGGGGTTATGACAACAACATGATTACTGAAGAATCGTTGTTTAATTTCGTTTTATACCCAAATATGAAAAATTATTATAATATAATAATATTGCAGCCGTATTGGCCCAAAAAAATTGAAAACCTCCACGCAAATCTTATATGTACATTTATTTACGTTTGCGTTCTCGTGTTATTAAATAATACATTTACTATCGATATTCGATACATATAAATATATAACAATATAACTGTATAAATACTTAACTATATAAGGCTTGTCGGCTTGTTTTTAAAATTTGTCATTACAGTATTTATGCGTGTCGCATATTCCGTACTGGTAATTTATACGCTCGTGTGCGCCAAATCGCAGCAACCCAGGTCACATGCGATGATTAATGAACATAATTCGGTTTTATGTCGCCGTTCCTTTTATTATTTGTCGATAGATTATGGCTGCGATCCGTTTCGCACCGAAACATTTTCGTGCGTGTATGCTTGCATATTCATATTTTGCGACGCGGAGGAGGAATAAAAGTGTTTGTCTTTTTCCGTCGAAAATAATAGAATCTATAATAATATTATCAAGTCTGGTGGAAAAAGGATAAGGTTTATTTTGTCGGGGGGAAAAAGGGGGAAGAAGAAAAAAGAAAATAGATCGTCGCTCAATTTTAGTTACGAAAATAAAAATAAATAGCGGAAACAAATATCCACGTACGGAAAAGAAAGGGAAAAAAGCATTGTATGCATAGGGCCTTGAGATAGATTTTACATTTCGTTCGACGAACATGTTACGCTGCGTAGTGTGTAGAACAGTGTGAAATGCATAAATATAATATTATTCATTCGCGAAAAGTTTTTTTTTACGTCATTTAAATTAATTCCGAACAATAATATTTTATTTATTCCATTTCGCATTTTGCATCTCATTTCTGTGAAATCCGTTTTACGTCGCAAAAGCTTGTTGAATCTATCTAATGTATTATTTATACGGCGGGAATTCGATACGTTCGTGTACACCGGTTACGTTATACCGGTCGTCCGCGCATTATTGTCACGGATATGTATTTTTTTCTCTTAGTCATAATACACAGTGTTGTGCGCGCACTTATCGGGTGTAAATATAACATATGGACAAGAAAAATTCTTATTCCGTAGCATGAAAGTGGAATTAACGTGTACATCGGAATTCGCCGGAGCAGAAATTCCCGAACGTTGTGAATCGAGATTATATTTTTGGTGGTTCACGTTAATTTTTCTTATCATATAAACATATTATGGTGTTATGTTATGTCTGCATTAGATCACCGTAAAATATACATCAATTAAACGCATATATAGATAAAAAGAAAAAGGAAAGATTTATTCTTATACGAGTTTATGATTCAGTATATTTTCCGTGTTACTATTTTTTTTATATTTATTACTTTTCAACTTTCATTGATGTTCAAGTGCAGTTCATCATAGATGCAAAAAAAAATGTCATTGATTACCGTGGGTCGTCAAAATTTAAGAAATTTCCAAAATGGGGTGTACCATGTACCATAAAAAGTTTTGGGAGCCTCTGACCTAGAAAACCATCAGATCGTCATATCAGCTCTTCGTTACAGCTGGTTTACAAAAAAAAAAAAATTGCAAAATCGATTTACTATACTTTACGGATGTGAAATTTACCGCCCAAAGAGTTAAAATTACAAAATGCAACATCATCAATATTGCATAATAACACGTCTGCCAGTTGTTGCGGTGAATCAATGTCAACAACAAAGTGGTTTTGATACTACAGAAGAAAATGCGATAAAAGCTGTCAAGCTATAAGTTTTCATCCCAACGGTAAACGAAGTAGCTGCAGTATACATAGTGCGTTTGATCGTAGGAATATTTAATTAATAATTACTGCGTTTTGCTCTAGGATATGATGACCAATTTTCCAAACACTTATTTACCGATTCGTAAGCCGTCATATAGATAGGCGCACGTTGCGCTGTAACATATTATGTCCAGGGCCGTTCTATGTTCGTGTTGAGCGGGACCCCAAGCCCCGCGCCTTAACTTGTCGTTGGATTTTTACGGAGATTTAAAAATAAGAAAAACATAATATAAAAATACGAATGTAATTAAAAAATATACATTTTAAAGTTGACGCGCAACGTCCAAAATAATCCTAATCAAAGTTACGTTCTCGGAAAAAACTGATGAACTCATAAATTCCATTTTATTGCGGGTTACGACGAGAGAGCTCCGCTGAGGTGTTGTACCCCGTGCCCCGCAAATTTTAGGGATAGTTCTGATTGTATCGAAAGGTTTTCAAAGAGTCTTAGCCGCGTGATACCTCATGGGATATAGATGCCCCCTAGATTATTCGCGTTTATCCGCGATTTACGATCATCATCAACGTTGTAATTGTTACGATTAGTACTATTATTATTATTATCACGTTTAACGGAAAAACTTTTTTTACAGGTTCGGCGACATGGTCGCGTTACAGAAGAACAACACGTTGAACGACAAACTCGAGTACGTGGCGTTCACGTTGATATTCATTCTGTTCGGCCTGGCAGTCGTTGCCGCGTCGCTCGACCTGTTGGTGCTCAGGTTCGTCACGATGAACACGGAGGACGAGCGAAGAGATGAGGCCGAAGCGTTACAAGTAAAAAAAAAAAAAAAAACAATACTAAAAAAACAACAGACCGCGATCGCAACGGCTGTACACTTGCCTCACCCCCTCGGGAAAGATAAGTCCAATGTGTACTGTGATAACGCGGTGCGATGTATGTGTATAGATACGTTCCGCGAAGTCGATGTAATTGGTTTGAAATCGTGCGTGGAGCGAACGAAAATATAACTACTGCCCGACTGCGCCGACCGCCGGCCCCGTCAATATTCATTATGCAAAAACGTAGTAGTGATTCGAGATCACCGAGCATCTGCCGCCACGAGAACTTTTCCAATTACATCCCGCGTCATATTTTAAAACCGGCTGAAACAATAGTAATATCGCGACTTCGACCGAGCACGCCACGGGTGGTAAGGTCGCGTCGCGCTTTTGCGAAAACGTTTCGTCCACCCCCGCGCCGCCGGCGCCGTGCGCTTGTACGCGTTGTACGACGACACCGCGCCAGTCGAACGGCTATTAAAAGGTCGGTTGTGATCGGTAAAAGGGTTTCGCGAATTCACGCGGCCGACTTGCGAACGTGCGCGGCACCAGGGCCTGGTGTCGAATGGGAATGGTCCTTCCATTATAGAATTCTGGTGTCTTTTCAGACGTACACCGGCCACGGTTTTAAATTGGTTTAAAACATTTTACATTTATAATCATGTAAAATAGTTGAAATGTATTTTAAGCCGTGGTACACAAGACGAATATAAAGTGTTGTCTTAAATGTGTAGTTCTCTTTGAATTTTAAGAATCGACCACCTCCCCTGTTACCTAATATCTCGGTGTTGATCCACGGTAGGAGCTGCAGCGGGATAGTTGGCGAATATTGTCGAGTTTCTTTCTTTCCTATAGTCTGCATTATTATTATTACCCCCCCCCCTCTCCCAACAACCACATTTGCTTACACGTATTATTGTCCCTTTGCGAAACGTATACGCGTTCCAGTACAAACACGAGACCCGGGAGTCAAATAGGGAAACAATAATCAAATATATACTACGGGAAGGTGGGCAAATCCACGATACTACGGCGGCAGTGCACTCATCGATTGCACCATCACCCCCCACGTCGTGCTGACTCTTTCTCTATTTCCTACGCACGTACGCATATATATATACAGGGTGTCCCAGGTCTATTTGACTAATGCAATAACTTTTTTTCTATTCAATATTTTTAAGTTTTTTTTTTTTGTAATGATTTGTAGAGCCCTGCGCTACAATTTGTATATCTTATACTTTATTTTATTTTTTTACAACAAAAATAAATAATTTAAATTTTGTATTTAATATTTTTCTAATAATCCAAGATAGCTATTTCATAAATAAGTATTTAAAAACCATTTTGGCGTTTAAAACTTTTAATTTGGTTAAGTCGTTAATTTTTAAACAATTTTCAAAGTGTGTTAAAATTCAAATTTATTTCTTGCTAATCACTGTTACTGCTGTAGTCGATTTTCAATTGTTTTCTTCCAAGAAACAATAAATTTGTTATCATTAAAAGGTTGATAATCAATATTAAATACATACACATACTAATACGTATTTTATCATGATTTAACATAATATGATTATAATTTATAACATGATGTACCTACTATTACTTATTTTAAAATTTAAATCATCATCATTCATCATTATTTTATTGTTCAATCATTTAAATACGTTTAAACAAATTTAGAACATTTTGATTTTGAATTATGAAACAAATGACATGTGGTTTGAATATTAATTATAGTTATTCTGTAAGTCCTTTTTAAATTTAAAGTTAGGTTAAGTTGATATTTTATGGATCAAACACATTTTGCCGTAATCACTATAAACCTTAAGACTTGTCTTCTCATATTTTAAGACAATTCTATTGTATTAAATTTATGAGAAATACCTAGTAATACTATGGAATTATCAGATTGAACATAATTCGTAGAAAATATTTTGCCTTTGAACACAGGTACATATTATTATCATTAGTTTGCAAGTTAAAATTATTTTATTTTAATATCTTTATAAACTTTTGGTAACTAGATACAAAAAAATCAAAAATTAAACATACATATAATAACATTTTAAATTCTCAACACTTCAAATTACTATTATCAAGAAAAATATTCAAAATTAAATATTATGTAGATTACCTATACACAGTACTACAATTGAAGATTTTAATTTAATTTGAATAGCAAAATAACATTTTTGTTAAAATGTGAGTATCATTTGTATTAAATTAATTTATACTTCAACCTAACCATTTTAATATTAATATTAACATTTATTAATTTATTAATAAAATTAATTAAAATATTCTCACTGTTAACGAAAATATTCTAGGTGGATGTCAACATTAAAAGTATACATATTTGGTGAGAGTTCAAACAATTTCATTTTCAATCACATGCAGTTAGTTGTATAATTAATGCTTTGTACCTTGCTGTTTTAATACTACATTTGTATACTTACAATAGTTACTATTGTAACTAGTTATATGTACCTATACATAAAACCATCAGAAGTTCAATTGTAACCAGTTCATCTTAAGTATAAAACAACATAAATCAAATGTTTCATTTTATTAAAAAAAAAATGTAAATGGTAAAATTGTAGATCATAAAAAATATTGTTAGCTGTAAGTAGATGAGTAGATATATAATATTAGTGTTTTACATTTAGTCATTTAGTTCATCAGGAACTTTATGTATTCAATATTAACCATATTTATAACTCTCTGTTTATATAAAAAAAAAAAAATAATATTAATGTAAGAATTTAATAAGTACCTATAACAACTAACTTAACAGAAAAATAAGGGCATTCTGAAATAGTTTTGATTGGCTTGAAAGTGTGTAGATAAATGTTATGGATAAATACGTTACTACCTATTTCTTTAGTATTTCTCTGAATATTTCATAGTGTGTTAGTATGTTTACATAATTACTAAGAATAAAAAATAACCGATGAAATAATTAAGTTAATGATTTGAAATTGTTAGAATAGGTATTAAATGTCAACTTGTCATGTACTTTTTAAGACTAGGGACTTCAACCTTTGAGAATTTCAGAATAAAAGATAAAATAAATACTAATTTTCCTTAGTTTGTTATTCATTAATAAATAAAACATAAAAAAACATTTTCATACTATAAATTAAAAATATATCTAACATTATCTTGGTTTTAATATAAAATGTAAGTTGTAATTTATTATATCTATTTTTATTTTTACTATAAAAAATTATAGAAAAAATATAGTTGCAACACTTAATTGTTGTTTTATTGCAGATCTCTTTGTATTAGAAAATTAATACAAAGCTTAATTGAAATCCCTTTTAAGATTTATATATTGCCAGAGTTTATGTTAATAACAGATAAAATCAATAATTTTCTACATGGCATAATATGTGACATTTAATATCCTTCTGATGGTTAAATTGTTTGAAACACTTAAGAGTGTATTGTTTTATACATGAATACTCTGCTAGTTGCAAACCGTTGCGTAATATTATAATTATACTTTTAGTTGTTTTGAACATTTAGCCAACAAATTGTTAACTTATATTATAGGTGTCGGTTATTTTTTTTTTCTTCAGCTAGCGTCACTAGTGAAAGAACCTTATACATACATGTATAGCAGAGAATGTTATTGAATGACAATAAGTAAATAGCTGAAAGTAAGTTTTTTACTTAGACTGGAGATATGTAGGTAACAATTAAAAAATAACTCAACATTTTACTTTAATTCTTAATTATTTATATCATCATCAACTTCATCATCAGAAATAATATTTACTGCCAGTGGTATTATCGTTGAATTTTTTTTTCTATTGTACCCAGCAATTAGGAGGGGAAGAATTTTTGTCTACGCCCATCTTGCGGTCATACACACAACATTTAATATAAAACAATCATAATTAATAATATAGAGACTAAATATTTTAGCTGCTTCAAATTTTTCTAGTTACTTGATTATCTTTACACCAGTATTTTTGGCGTTTTAGAGCCAAATCTATTTCTTTTTTTTCCTCCAGTGTCACAATAATCAGTTTTTTATGAATGGTGGCTAAGTCTGAATGCTTAGCACACCACCATGATTCACACTAGAAGAATAATTTTATGTAAATAACTTATCATAATTTATGTAAAGAAATATATGGTTATGTTTACTTTTTTGTCATATATCTCTTTGATATACCTATAATTTTTTATGTCGGTCATCATATTCTCATTCACATTTTTTTCCAATTGAAGTTCTTGCTATACTAATATAATTATAAACAATTTCATAATTAATTCTTTGTTAGTAAATATTTTAATTTTAAGTTCTGTATTTGTATATATTTTTATAATTTGTTATTTATTAAGTTTACTAAAATTAAATAATGTAAATTTTATTTAAAAATGCAGTGTATGATTTTTGAAATATAAAATTCAATATTTTTTATTTTTATCTTTCTTAAATATGCCTACTATTTATAGTAATTTAGAGTACCGTGATATGTTAAAAGTTTTTTATGAAAGTGGAGGAAAAAGTACAGTAAAAGCTTCTCGTTTTGATAATAAATTTTTTATTATCAATAAAATTTCCTATAAAATTAATATAACAAATTATGTACCTAAAACCTAATACATACATGTATAATTCAGTTATTATTATACAAATTTTAAATTAAGATATACATTAAAAAATAGTCTAGGTTGTTTTCCAAATGGTTTCAAACCAAAAAAAATATATGTTATTGATGAAGAACATACAGTGAATGTCTTGGCAGCTTTCAGCAGTGATCCTCATGCATCTGTCAGGTCGGTAGCTAAAGAAATGGACATCAGTCGTAGCTCTATACATCGTATATTGAAGAAAAATGATTTCAATCCATACAAATTGCATTATGTACAAGGATTGAAACCCTCTGATCCAGATAGAAGGCTTCAATATATTTCAAAAATTATTTGCCTTCATGACCACAATAATATTTTGAAAAAAATATTATGGACCGATGAAAGCTGTTTTAATAATAATGGTATTGTCAATCAGCATAATTCTCATTACTGGAATGAATCAAATCCATTTTGGACATGTGAGTCCAATGCACAAGTTCGCTGGTCGACCAATGTGTGGTGTGGTATAATAAGTGGTTATTTGATTGGACCTTATTTCTATCATGGCACACTAACTGGCCAACGTTATTTAGACTTTTTGACTAATACACTACCAATGTTATTAGAAAATATTCCATTAAATCTCCGAGTAAACATGTGGATTCAGCAAGACGGTGCTCCACCACATAACTCGAATATAGTCCGTGATTATTTAAACACAAATTTTCAATCGAGATGGATAGGAACTAGAGGTCCACTAAATTGGCCACCACGATCTCCAGATCTAACACCGCTCAATTTCTTTTTGTGGGGTTACTTAAAGGACAAAGTATACTCCCAACAGTCAACGTCGTTAGATGATTTAAAACAACGCATAATTGATGTGTGTAACTCTCTTACTTTTGAAATGTTGGAATCCACGACAACTGGAATTCTGGAACGGTATGAAAAATGTATAATGAAACATGGCGCACACTTTGAAAATTATTCATAGTTACTACTTACTAGTTACTAGTTAGGTATATTGTTCCATAATATTTAATTTGTTATATTATTTAATGTTAAGAAATAAAACTGAACTTATAGTTGAAAAATTAAATTTACAGAGTTACATTTTACTATTTCTTATAATTTAGTATCAATTGTTTAGTATCAACATCCATGGTAAACATCACGTGACCATGTTAAATAATGATAAAATACAATAATGTATAATAATATTATGTAATGACTAATGAGTATTTAATATTGATTATCAACCTTTTAATGATAACAAATTTATTGTTTCTTGGAAGAAAACAATTGAAAATCGACTACAGCAGTAACAGTGATTAGCAAGAAATAAATTTGAATTTTAACACACTTTGAAAATTGTTTAAAAATTAACGACTTAACCAAATTAAAAGTTTTAAACGCCAAAATGGTTTTTAAATACTTATTTATGAAATAGCTATCTTGGATTATTAGAAAAATATTAAATACAAAATTTAAATTATTTATTTTTGTTGTAAAAAAATAAAATAAAGTATAAGATATACAAATTGTAGCGCAGGGCTCTACAAATCATTACAAAAAAAAAAAACTTAAAAATATTGAATAGAAAAAAAGTTATTGCATTAGTCAAATAGACCTGGGACACCCTGTATATATATATATATATATACTAGGTACGGGTTAAATCCAACCAAGAATGTTGCGCGTATGCTTTGGTCTGCGGTGAGAAGTCGGTATATAGTGGTCCCATACAGCGGCAGAAAAAGCTATATATATATTTATATAAGGCAGGATATAAGGAGGATACGGCGGTGCTTAGTAGAGTCGGAGAGCAGGACGTTTAATATATTAAACAGAAAGGCTGTGATCGCTGTTGTATATCGTTCCTGCTGTTTCTTATGGCATCGTGCAGATTTTTAAACCAAGTACAATCTTTCATTGTGAGAATGTTGCATAATTGAAGGAATCCCTATGGCATCTTTCTAACCGAAAATTTTGTAATACCAAATGATTTACATAACGTCTTACCAATAGTGTGTTCGGAAAAATGTCCACCATACGAGTATATAGATGATGTTGTGTTTAATACGGTTAACTGTATTTGTTATAGAAAGTACTGAGGCATATTTTAGAAAGTCATAAATTAGAATGCTGCATTTTAGAAAAGCTATGTTTCGGAAAATTAAACTTTTAGAACGCTGACTTTAAAAAATATTTATTTTGTTTACTGCATACTCGTAAACTATAATTTAACGTGTTAAATTATATAATAATTTAATTATTTTAAAATCAAAAAGTGTAGAATGTTTAAAAAAAATTATGAACAAATAAAAAATAAATATAATACATGTGCTTATTAGCAATACATCTCATAGGCTCATCTAAATCATGATTATAGTGATTAACTATCCTTTTACAGATTTGTAACAAGTTATTATTCTGTGCTTCGTTGTACTTTTTTATTTTAAACGTTCTTTTTGAAATTAACGATTTGATTTGATTTTGCATTTTCGCACGGTCAACAATTTATGATAATTGTATGTAACACTACGTAGGCATGAAATAAAGCACTGGACTAATAGGAACCGCTTTTTGACAGTACATTGTAAATACAATTTAACATTTAATTCGATACATCTTTTTTGCTCTTCGAATAAATCGGTTTCTTATGGCACACCTTGTATATAATACGAACACGGTGTAGTGTCACGTTAACAGAACATCACTTGACAAAGATGCGCTCCACGTTCACATTATATGCGTATCATATTATATTTTATACATAAATACAAAACGAATACACTTCGGCGCGCACCCAGCTTACACGATGTATCGATTATTTTTTTTCCCCCGAAAAATATGGTTTTAATTATAAAAATGAGTATGTGGGTATGTGTGCAAAAACGGTCGACGCCCACTCGCATTCTATATTTATTAACAGCCGGTTCGGTACACATCACACAGTCGAGCGCTTGTTTCGTGTACATAGGTGTGTGTGCGTGTGCGTGTGCGTGTGTGTGTGTGTGTGTGTGTGTGTGTGTGTGTGTGTGTGTGTGTGTGTGTGTGTGTGTGTGTGTGTGTGTGTGTGTGTTTGTTTGTTTTCTGCGTATAGTATACAAATAAATTCACAATACTATTAGCAACGACCACCGTAATAAGATTTGCTATAATTGCTATAGTCCAACGCTCACTATCTACACTCCTCGTCATATATGCTTGTCGAAAGAATAATCACCGAAATCGTAGCAGAGATAATTTGTTAAAAAAAGTATGATTGAGAGTGAAAAAAATGTATTCGTTATAATAGTTAAAAGCAAACGAAAACATTTGAAACCAATGAACAGCTGTATAATGTTTCCGGTTTTTATATATTCTTAAAACGGATAGTTTAACGATTGTTATCATTACACAGTTGTTTTATTTGTTCACTCGTTTATTTATTTATTTTTTTTTAATATTATAAACAGTCTTCTCTCTATTTTACCCGTTCGAAAAAAATTAAAGGACAATCATTTTTTACCGAAGCTTAATTTATTATAGGCTAATATTTGAACTGAGCTTCTTCTTTTTTTTCTTATACCTTTAATTAAACTGATTAATTTCGGAACGTCAGAGCACAATAATAACGATTCAGGCTTGTTTCAAATGAATTGCACCTATCTGTCGTCGTCGTCGTGGAAGTACAATATTATTCACGACACCTATTACGGTACGCCTATGTCGGTGTAAATATAACGAGTGAACGTATAATTAATTATTCCGGTCATTAAACTAATTAAGAAGTTGTGGTTCGCGTTCAATACAAATTCAAATAAAATATGTTAATCCCATTTACGTCGACCGCACCGACCGTTTAGCTCAATACTTATTACACTTATTCGCAACTCGTACACAGTAAAAGGGTGGTGCCCACCTATGTCACGCATAGACATCTACGAACCGCGACGAAATAGTGTTATTGTAACTATATAACGTGATGATAATAATATAATACTATGAAATACTATCGGTGTTTGATTAGTTTTTCTTTTTTTTCATTCGGTATATTATTTAAGATTACCCGAAATAATATTCCTTCACAAAATATCCCATAAAAATAAAACGTTATTTTGAACGACCTCACTATTAAAGAAATTTAAAATTCCTCGCGATATTAAAATGTAAAATGTAAAAATATTTTATCAGATCAAATTCGATGATCAAAACATGTCCTTCAAAAATAGATGTTTTTTTGGCTTTCTGGCTCGTAATGAATCGCAACATATTTCTCAAAAAAACTTAAAATGCAAAAATACGATTAACCGAAAAACTTTTAAAAAAAATTCTTCTAAAAAAACGAGTACTTTTCATCACAACTTTCATTTTACAGCTACATTTGAGCTTAACGTTTTGAGTTAATATTTTTTTTAGTATTAAGATATTTTGTAATAAGATATTTCTACTTGGGGATACTACGGCGTGTCACCATTTTTAAAGAGGGCCCGGAATTGAAGCCATTCGCCCTACACGTGGGCTCTTTGTAACGATAAGTATATTTATTTTTGGAATTTTTGTTGTTCTGTGACACACGTTTGAAGGGGGGAAAGTTAGTGTTTCGTTCTCTTAGGGCGATCGTCCCGTCCATAAAGTGAAACCACCGCTGACCGTGCGTTTAAACACAGCCGCCTTATTCCCCTCTAGGCCACGACGCCCCCTATAGTTGGTTATTGTGCTCTAAAACGTGAAAGAAAAACAAACAGAAATAAAGTAATATTTGTTCAGCGGGCCCGATATGCTATTAACGCGGTTCAAAATCTCCAGCGCACCGGAAACGCATTCTTTCTCTCTCGTTATTGACGGCCGATGTCGAAATTCAATTTACGCGTAAAGGGTAACCCCGCCCCGACACCGACTGCTGTTGCAGCACCGTGACGCGGTTCAGACAAAAGGTTGGATACAAATTACATTTCAAATGCATCCTCTCGTACATTACTCGTTTTAATCACAAAAAAGGGGGGTAGCGCGATACGGGGGTGTTTCAAGTAACTACGATTTATATTTGTAGGACGACGACAAAATAATTAATATCGTTTACTCAAAATTCATTGGAATACCCGATTTCGTGTAAATTAAATTTTCTAACGCTTCGATTTTTATGCTTTAAGTATAAGAGTTAAAAGTTTTATGGATTTAAACGACGAAAATGTTTCAGATTTTTCATTTTTTTTTCTCAAAAGTCAAAATTTTAAATTCAAACGCTTATCAACAAATCAAATTACATTTTGACTTCATTGACGCAAGCAGGTAATAGAGTAATTTTGTTTTGAATTTTCCAATTTTTTCTCGAATCGAAGTTACTATTTCATCGACATTTTAAGAAAAAAAGCTAAAAAAAAACTTGAAAATCTCAAAAAGTGCAATAAAAAGTGCACCATCTCAAGTGAGAATGGTGACGATATATAAACAGGCTCGCACGGAACAGTCTTGGTCGAGACCAGCAAACACAGAAAAAAAATCAGCGGTCGAACCGTTCTCAAGTGCGATGATCTTCCATACATGCGGCAATCAGATATTGAATATATTTATAATTACCTGTGTCGGTTTAAATTTTTGTTACCCTAGTTTAAAATATTTAAATTTCAGTAAAATTTTTTTTTTTTTTTTTCACTAAATCTAACTAAACAATTAAAAATAAAACGGTATGTTATCACTATGACAATAGTACTAATAATTTTTTTTTGTAATATGCACCAATATTCTGGAACACTTTCGTGAACAATTCTTGTTTTGACGATGTGAATTGACAAATATTATGTTGAAATGGAATGTGGTTAGTGGAAGCGTCAACCGGAATTTCTCCGTTACCAATGTCAAATATTGCTTGGGAAATGCTTCCAGCAATTCATCATTTTGTAAAACGACTTGCATTTTCGTTGACGACTTGAACATTTTCACGTACGTCCACAAATTCGATGATTTCGAGTATGCGTATATATTACATCAACAACGTTTGGTGAAAATCACCGACCAGCAGAATCATCGTACATCTAAAGAGCTCTTGATTATTTCGCAAATCTTTAAACGTCGTTCGATCGAGGGAATCCAATGCTCGTTAGTCAATACCAAATGATAACTTTGAAATGTTGCGAGTTCTTTTGCCATTGCTGATCATTTTTCGTATTACCGTTCAAATTTTCATTAAATATATCGAAATGTACAATGTTTTCAACTGACTCCCGTTCAAAATATTAATGAATTTATAGTTGCTGTAGAAATATCACATATTATTTTATTCTATTATATTACAGATGCTGGTTGTCTTTAGAAATTTACATTACTTTCTCATTTTTATCCATGCTACCAAGGTATCCCACGAATCAGCAGATAAATTTTATTACTTTTTCCAAAATCATGGATATTTTTTTTTGCTTTTTTTCCCATTTAAACATTTTAAAATCAAAATTTTTCAAAATCCTTTATTATTGCTCACCTAGACTATGATACAAACATATCCTATACATTTCAAGTAGGTAGGTATCATAGTTAATGCTGTGCGTTATGAATCAGTCAGTAAGTAAGTCAGGATTTCTTCTTTTATACACATGGATGAGACTCTGTACGATTGCTCATTTTTGAGTGACGGTGACGGCGAAAAAATAATTAGATTTTGTCGTAAACCAGTATCACGAAAATTATGCTGTAACTTTTCGTCAGTTATTTTCTAATCAATTGAAAAACCGTTGGGAAACGCGAAAATAACTTACCCAATGCACTAACTTGACAACATTTCCTGGCCATTACCGTCCCCCATTTCGGTGATCGGGAGCAATCCTTGTAGACGGAATCGTGTAAACGGGGAAAAATATAAAAAATAAAAATAAAAAAAAGTAATAAATAAGCCACATCATGGTAATACCATAATTCATCGGTCGCTCGACTCTGAGTCAAAAAAACTATTTACACACGAGGTAGTGGCGTTGTAAATTCGTAATAGTAGTGCGATATACAATTATAGTTCACTTGACCGAATTCAGCAGCCGCGTGCGCGCGTGTTCGATATTAATTTTATACCAACGTGGCGCGGCGGCGTCGGGAAAATCTGCCACGGCAATTTCGTATTTTTATACATATTTTTTTTTTATTTATTCCTGCGCATTTTTACTACCACGGTCTTTCGACGCAATCTAGCACGAGCGAAACGCGTTTCTGAAATTTTTAAATTCCACGTCGCGCATCTCTCGAAGTATTACGTCGTCCGTATTCTAATAGTGCGTTTTATCGCATAAAATACATTCGATGTGCATCGCGTGAGTGTGGACCCATACAGAGTGCGCCACGAAAACAATAACATTAACACTGTTAACATATTAACCTAACCTAACAATGTTCATATCTCCGTGATACGCTCTGTGTACAATACCGTGGTACCCCGATGGAAATATCTCGGCGTAGATATTAATTTTAATTTTTAATCGTGTTCTTTTAGTACAGTTAAATAGAAGCTGGGATAATATTGAACACTTTTAGCCATACGCATTTATATTTCATCCCTTAACCGACTCGGAAAAATACATTCTGAACTTTGAATTTCTATAAAATCACAGCATAATTTACAAAATGTGGACTATGGTACAAAATTATTTAGAAATTGAAATGTATTGCAATCGTGTTATTGGTTTCATAACTAAAGCAAATGTAAGTTCAAAACATGGGAGATGGTAAGCCTACCCGGAATTAACGCTGGCAAATGTATTACAACAGTCAATACAATTACTGGGTACGCTTACCCTCTTCTATAAACTTACATTAGCTTCAACTATGAAACCAATAATTCAATTTTCGATCGCAATACATTGAAATTTTCATATCAACTTGTACCTCAACTTGTATAATATACTACAGTACGCAATTTTGAAGAAATTCGAAATTCCAAACGTTTTTTTTCCCATTCCATTAAGTGATAAAAATACCAATTATTGGACTGTAATAGCTACATAAGTTCTCCTCTATTTAAATGTCGTTTACGGTCAAATTCGCTCTATCTCTGCAAAATACGCACGTATATTAACATTAATCACGACATAATTATCTTAATATTAAACATCTAGACGATAAAGTGTAATTAGTGTTGTGAAAAATAATTTCCTTGTTCCTAGTGCTCCTTAAAAAAATAATTTTCCATTGTAGCTTTTTTGTACGTTATATTTTGTGAATATTAATAAGGGGACACAGCTCCAGAAAATATATTAAATCATAATATTCGCCATTACAATATTATAAGCGTAGATATATATATATATATATAAATATACTATCTCTTCTGAATTATTACTTATTGATTAATATCTGCAATCATATAGGACTCGAGAACTAACAATTTATTTGAAGGGATTTTAGATTCAAACTTTATATTAAAAAACTCATATTTTATGACGCTGTTTAAACTTGATAAGCCAACTAAGACAGCTCAATCGTTTTTTCATGTTACTATTATGTATTATTATTTTTTTTATTTTTAGTTATTACGAGTTTCTACGACTAGGCCATAATCCCCTTGTGCTAAGTTTATCGTATGGTAGGGGTCAACTCGTATTCTAGTGACCGGGTTCGAACCGCGGTGACCATGCGTTAAGGCTCCTATCCGCTAGGCCATTAACCCAGTAAAATTTAAAAAAATAATAGTTAAAAAGAATAAAAATAAAAAAATATATGAACCCTAGACAATCGTGCCCGTTCTCGGATTTCAAATAATTTGTTATTTGATATATTGTAGAAATGAACCCCAACAGTAATGTTGGGGAAATAAACTTGAACGTTAATAACACTAACCCGGAAAATATGGAGGAAATCTCTATACTCTAATCTCTCGTAAAATAATAACGAATCGTAGTGTACATAATAATATCGTTCATATATTATATACATATTATAATACAACTGTAACTTATAGCGTAGGAAAATACTAGATCAGATAAATGTTGGTTAATGGTCTCAAAACAATAACTGCTGCAGCGGTGAACTTAATCTAGACGACCTTTGTAAAATCCATATTTCTGCATGTTTATTTCACAACATGACGTCGTGAGATAATAAAACCCCCGACAAATATATATGCGCATTTCTTTAATGGATTCGATTCGTTGTCGAATAAATTGTCCACGTACCCTTGGGCTAAACCACGGTCATGGCCTGATCTGGTTCGCCTAGATATATATTATTATCTATAGTACGAGTATGTCACATGTAGCAGAAAATTTAACCGAACGAGACATGAGATATGACCACAGGTTAACCACTAGTTATCCTTATCAGGTACAACAAATTTAGGAAGTCTTTTAGCGCATATGAAAATCATCCAAAACTCTGAATATTTAGAAAATGTATGAAAAGTTGAAGCGCGAAAAGGGTTGATCGCATAAGCTTGCGACAAGTTTCAAATCAGGTAAACATTTATTCTTCATTCTTAACCCTTAGGCCGTGGGGGTACATTTAACGAATACTATAGATTGAGGGACGGTGATGACTGAATGTATCTGTACTCGGTGTACTGAGTCATTATGACAGAAATCCCCAATTATTTTTAGTTTATCGTTCCATTAAAATGTTATATTGAGCGTTTCGTGATATGGCCAAGTCTAGAACACCCTGGTCGGCCCTTTCAAATGTACGCGAACCATCCAAGGGCAGCAAGAGCACCCGCCGCTGCCGCCATGCGTATGCTTATCACCCTGTGCGCATGTATTTTTACTATTAATATTATTATTATTATTCCAAGACGTACACCTGTATCGAACGCAAGTAATATAATCGCGGCGGTACGGTGGTAGATTTTCAAAATCAATCGTTCACGTCTTATTACGCGCGCTGCGCGTATATCATCCCCTAATCGAAACGAGCCGGCCATGTTCGACACCGCCGCAGCAGCGCGGGCACACAAGGGATGAGGTGCATACCACTTATCTGATATTTCCCGAAGCCGCCGTGTGCGCTAAAATATATGACTATGCGTGTACGCACGAATTCGCTTTCCCAGAAGGCGTGATGTAACGATTGTTGTTATATACCTTCACGGCCGGCGGCGTATCGATTTCCGTTTTGTAAACCGTCGACGCACCCTCCACCCCCCCCACCCCTCAACACCCGATCTCAGACGGAAAATAACTAACGAATTTTTATCGAAACATTTATTTCGCGCAGCCGATAATCACTCCGCCGATGCCAAACCTATACGATAACATAGTGTAACAGCGTGCTACTATTCTCGCGCGTTCTCGGATCCGGCGTTATGTACAGCGCAATCATATTATTATAAACCGGGTGCAACATAAATACGTGACATATACTTCGCGTCAAATGGCGGATATGTAAGATCTGTGGCGAAGGAAGTTACACTGACGCTCCTGGCAAACTTTGAAAAATCCACTATTTTTACTATGAGTAAGGTTTAATGAAAACTAAATAAATATATTGTTAGAGTGCAGTTTTGCGCCCCTTCACAAAGTGCACCCCTGCCGTTGACACGGTTCACCATGCTCTTGCTGCGCCACTACGTAACACCTGTACTACACGTTGGCCCGGAGCAAATCATGTGATAGTACACCCTGTGCCACGAAAAGTAAGCTTACCACCGCGGGGCGATGTAAGATTTACCGTTCTACATTTTTTCAATTTTTTCAATGATGGCATGTTTTTTGCTTATCTTTCCCACAATTTTGACGAGAAGTTGTGATACGATCGTAGACGGTATTTTGTTTTTGATAATCTGATGGGATATCTTGTCGGTATACATTTTGGAAGTCAATTTATGAATTCCTCAACAGTTTTTCAGACGAATTCAGAAATATTGAAGAAAAATGAGAAAAAATATTTACGGGATATTACCGGTTTTCGACGAAGTGTAATTTTTTTTCTTCGAATTTAAAGAAAAATAATCGTGAGACATTTTGACATTTTCAGTATAGGTATACACTTATATCATCGTTATTTAAAAATTATATAATTTTCAGAATATTTCAACTTTTTGTGTGCTTTTCATACATAAACATCGTTTATCATTTAAAATTTTTAATAAAATCTTTTCGATGACCAGGACTCGTGAAACTTAATTCACTGAAAATCGATGAAACACTCGTATGCGGTGCACTAAGCGAAGTTTAAATACGCAGTAAAATATGCAATTTTTTTTTTTATAAAATATGTATTTATACTTGAAACAACTTTAAAAATTGCATTATCGTTCACCCTGTATAATGACGTATACATAAATTTGCGTCTGTATTTTAATTCCATTCGTGTATAAAAAGGAATATTGTGTCGTGACAATAAATCCATTTCGTTACTGTTCGTCTATAACCGTTATCGCAATACGTATACGCGTACATCGAAAATTATTTATAATACAGTGCATTCGTATACATTGTCATGTCAAATAACTTAGATGGGGGGGGGGCGATTGTCGAAATTCGCCCCCCTAGACAAGGGTCGTCGTCCGCCGCAACCCCGTGACGACGCTCGCGATTGAGTGCAATATTTCACGCGCGGCGTTGTCGAAAATAAAAAATCGTCAAGAAGGTGTTTTCCAAAGGCCATTTATGTTGGCCCACCGAATTTTTACTAAAAGTCTTAACATCGGTACCAACATTTTGCAAGTGGGTTTGTCAAGAATTTTCAAGTGCAATTTTAAAACTGCAAGGCAGCCCTTCCCTAACTTTCATAGGATTTTCTGATGAGATGGGATTTACTTGCAATTTTAAAATTGCACTTGAAAATTCTCAACAAACGCATGAAGTTGTAGAACTTGGAAACCAGTGCCAAATGGTTGGCTATGATTTTCAAGTAATTGCAAGATTACTTTTATCGTTTGCAAATCGTTTTACGGCCCTCTCTCCAAACTTTGAACGTTCGTGAAGGTTTTCACGGAGACTTACGATTACTTTTAAATTATTCCGAATCGTTAAGTATAGATTGCAGCCGATGGCTTTGTAACCGAAACGTAAACTAGTATAATAATATTATATACATCTGAATATAAATGACCGTTTAACGTGAAGTTCGCATGTACAGGGTGATTTTTTAACTATGCTCACCCCCTTTTTTGGTCGTAAAAATGCTAAAATTTAGAATTTTTTCTATGAAATGCTCAAGTTACCATATAACCTGTGTTTTCATAACTCTTGTTTTTCATACCACCTTAATGGTGTCCTGTGTTGTAACAACTTTTATTTTTCAAATGGAAGTACCCATTTTTGGAAAGCATTTTTCTTTGAATTTTAATTTATCGAAATCAAAATTCGAACGAGTAGTAATTTTTGTGTTGCCTATTCTAAGCAGTAATGAAAAAAGTATCAGAATACCGAAAATAATGATATACTTTGTAATCACGTGTAATCGCTAATTTTTACCAATTCGAGGTAACGTGAAAATGACACTTTAATCACTACAACTTTTAATTTGAACAACTCCGAAAGTAGTAGTCCAGATTTTGAGCACATTACAATAGAAATTTCAGACACATTGACTGAATAAAATTTTTCGCAAAAAATATGATGTTCCAATTTGAAAAAAACAAAGTTTGTATAGCCACAGGACCAGACGCTCGTCGAGCTGCACTCGGTGTGGGGGCGTGGTACTGGGACGTGATTTTGACGGGTCGTCCAAGTCGTCGTGCGTATCAATCGAGGACAAAAACAGAAACTCCGACGGCGACGGCGACGTGAATCCCGAGCCGCGGTTAATCTCGCAAATGTCTTCCCACACGCGTACCCCTATCATATTATAGTCGTCTAAACGTTTTCCTCCCCTGCAGGTCGGCTGGCGGCGCACCGTTGTACCTACATGTGCGCACCCCTGCAAATCAAAATCATACGCACTCACGGCATTACGCTCGATGCACACCGCTACGTTGTACACATCGATTTACATATTATACGCGTACACGTTTTACGCCATTCATTGCGCAACGGATGCAGTGTGTGTGTGTGTATGTGTGTGTGTGTGTGAGCAAATTATAATATTATAAGCCATTATATACAGTCAGCGACGGGTGCACGCGGAAAAATCGTTGCCGCGGGGAAGGATGGGAACGCGAAAATCCGCAATCGCCACGTGACCGGATTACTATTCCGTGTGCTCGGCCTCCGCATTTCCGTATGCTGCAAGGAGAACTCCTGAGTGCGTCCCAAAATCATACTTGTATAATGTTCCGATTGCGTCAGCAGAAAAAGTGTGACCTAATATTTGTCTTATTGCGTTGCCTAGTGCTTCTCAAACTTGTTTGTAATGCCACCACCTAAATTTAATTTTAAATTTTTACGGCCCCCTAATGCGTAAGGTGTAGACTTTTCATACCTTCAAGTTCGTTAAAATAATAAAGAATTTTTCCTCAGCGAAATACATAAATTAAATTCTTGTCTACAAAAAGTTCACACGCCCCGCCCCTCGTAGTATACAAATTGCCCTCAATTTAGGAAAGCAATAAGTATAGTGGGTATCACTTATGCGAATACCAGTTACTTTAGTTTTACCTAGGGTGCACCACGGGGGCAGGTGAACTGTATTAGCTATTAAGGTGCACCCTAAAAATTGGGTTTTGTCGTTTTCTATAAAAATATATTATTTTATCTGATTATTGATAAACTTTTCATTTTGTTTTTTTTTTATTTATTTAAAGACGTCAAATTTTGGTTAAGAAATGTAATATTTTAACTACGTTTTAGGATGATTTTTGAATGTCATCATTTTCACAAAATTAAACCTATCGATGATTGTTACCGGTTGGTTAGGCTCTAAAAGCCGTACAACTTATGTTTCATCTGGGGATGCATTTGGTATGTCTCCCAATTATCAGCGAAAAAATAGTGACGCACTTGAACTATAAAAAAAATACAATATCGATTGCCGGACGCATTCAGGTGACGCTGGGGGGCGAAATAAATTATCACGTTTACCTGCACGTGTAGCGTATGCACATAATAACACAAAGGGTGCAGTACGTGTTACTGTCGAGTTTTGCTATACAAGCGCAATGCGGTGCTGGCAGCAGGGAAAGTTTTGCGCCAACCCCTAAATTTGTTAGTGCCACAAAGGGGACACCGCGGCTGTTGTTAATTAACAATATAAATAATATAACATTCACGCTAAACGATTTTCGTTCAATAGTTATAACAGTATTTAACCAAACGATAAAGACTATTATCGGTCCGTATTTGTAGTTATTAATCCGGGCTACGAAAAAAGTCTTATTTAAAATCCCACGAAATATACTGAACAACAAAAATACGTTTGTTTTTCACCCGCTAGCAAATACGTGAAACATAAAATCGATAGATTCTTTATTACTATTGTCATTATAATAATATATTTTATCGTATAACTTACTTTTCAAACGGTGAAAACAGTTATGCGTGCATACCTATGTTATGTATTTTATAGGTAGTTTTCAACGAATAATCATTGTACACGCGGTTTGTAGAAAATATATATTCATAAGATATGAGAACGTGGGAAAATGTGAAAAAAAAATAGAGGAACCCGAGAAGGCTGAAAATGACCCCTTAAAATACGAAATTATCATAAAATGCAAAACAAAAGTTTCACATTAGAATACTGTGCGGCTGCTCGCGCCGTCATTCGAATCGTGGTGCCGGTGAAGCTATTTCTTAGAGGAAATAAAATAAATAAATAAATAAGACTCGTCAGCTAGAAAAATTCGCAGCGGTAATAATCGCGTCGTACGCAAAATGATATATTCCCAGCGCTAAATCACATTTTCGAGACACTGTACTACGTGTACGTGCACGCACGCACTCTTTTCCCGTCTTACGAACGTCCCCATGTATACGACGAAAATATAATCTATGCGCGCTTGCGCGATACCAATACGAATACATGGCCGTTATATGGATTTACCGTGACGGATTTAGTGAGGGGTGCAAGGGGCGCAATGCACCGGAGCCCCGAGGCCGAGGTTTTCTTCGGTGCTTCAGGTGCAGGTCTTAGATTTTCTTAAAGACTTAAAACAATACATTACGATTAGATAATAGTAGGAACGTCAAAAACATTTTACTATCATAAATAAATTGTTCAACAAATTGTACAAATACGTTAAACAAAATTCTATAAAAATGTTCGTCGAACATTGATATTTATTTTTAACACTATTGCTTTATTATTGTTTCTCGACCACGGGTGATTTTTGATAGGACAAATAGTAGCCGATAAGTACTTGGGAAATGATGAGTAACAATTTATAAGCGTTTAAATGTGGAGTGTTATTTTGAGGTGTGTATTTCTGAGAGAGAAAAGCCGCCTACAATCTAATATTTGCTTTTCAGGTAACCCGCAGGCGATAATATTTTTCTTCGGTTTGCATTCGTTTAAAATTAATTGGACCGACATAATGAACGAGAGACTTTCTAAAAGATTTTTTGGTGTACATACTTGGGTGCACTGCGCGGACAGGAGATGCCGTGCTCATCGTGTACATATTATGCGACTACGCTCTACGCACACCTTTTCGGCCGCTGTCGATGACGATTAAACGCCATCAGCGCGAACGGGGTAGTGGCCGGAAGATAACGTCTGCCCTTTGCCTATACATTTCTACTTCTTGCACATTTCTACGTGAATATCACGTTTTTTCGTTCCTGTGCGATCGTTTCGCAACACCCCGCGGTTACGTAGATTTTTTGCCGAAACGAGAACTAAATTATAATACATAAGTATGAGCGACGCACGTCCACGTATGTAGGTACACGGTTTGGTGAGTATTTATTCACGGCACAATAACAATGGACGGGATGAATCTGGCGGACCTTCAGCTGACCCGTCGACTTAGACCTAGCTTCGATGCTTCGATATAAAAATATTGTATTTCAGTCGGCAAAACTATGTACTTACGCGCGTATTAAAGTTTTAAGTAAAAATATTTAATTAAATAATTGGTTTAACGTTATTTGATAAATTTTAGTAATGATAGAAAAATCATAGTGATAAATAAAACGTAATCAAAATGTCTTTGCTTCATATATTATAATATTAGTTAATTAATGTTAGTTAATGATATTTTTACTAAATTCATAAATACATATCAGTTTTCCTTTAGGGAGGAGGGGTAAATTACTCTACCCACCGGCCATCAGTGGGTACCCACGCGTACCAACTGTCATGCACGCGAGTATTATATATTCAATAGTAGGTACATATAGTGAATAATAATAAAGTTCTCGACGTAACAAAAATGTTATCGTTCGATCGTTTTCGTGTTTTTACAGTGCTATGTAATCGAACGAAAACACGAAAACATCTGTGCATCCCTATATGTACGTGATTTCGACCGAGAAGGGGAGTGTAATGCGCGTGTATTGATGGAAGAAAATAAATTACATACAGCATCCTTGTGGGTGCCTGCAGTGTATATATAACGTGTGTGTGTGTGTGGGTATATGTGTGAAGACAAAAAAGATACGAAAGAGTCGGCTCCGAGTTTGCACAGAGAATCCTGAACGAATACATACGTGCGAAGGAAACGATTTTAAAGGGTTTAGAAACATTTGTTTTAGCGAAATATGAAGTTCGTATAAAACAACCACTCGAAAGAATACATATTATTATTGTTTGATCGTAATAATCAGACTCGCAAACACGTATCATGTGTATACTTTGGTACTCACGCGCATTTGTCACAGGGGCGACACTTATAATATCTACACATTACTAATGTTATACGGTACAGGATAACGTTATTTAGAACGTAACGATAATCGCTGGCAATAAACTTATTTGCCTGCAACGAATGTGGGAAATACCGTGGTTTTTCAGCAAATCACGTTTCAATAACTGCGTGAAAAAATATGCCGAACATATCGAGTTATTTGTCGAGTAAACGGAGAATTCGGTATTTCGGTAGATGATAAAGCGTAGGGTACCTTATTGTCGATCACGATCGCAATAATCTGTAAAGTTGCCTACTCGGAGACGAAGGATCGACGGATGGCGATCGCACGGTAAGATTTCTGGGTAGGATTTTGCGACGTTTTACGTTTCAGCGGAAGCGAGTGTTATGCAACTTACGATTACCGCGTTTTCTGATACCGCCGATAAGGCTACAAGAGACATATGCTATAAATACAGCGAACTGCAGTCACGTTAAAATCTACCGAGAACTTGTTATGTGCTTTAAAAACTTGTACACGTCCTGATATTTGCGAACCATCGATATCGATACGAGTAATAGGTCAAAAGGTGGTCTAAATCTAAACGATCCAGGATCACCAACGATCACCACACAAAGTGTTTCTCTCTAGCCTGTAAATAAGATATTACTAGATATTTATGGAATAAAATTGTTTTCAAGACATTCCAGTTCGTTTCGTTCAAGGTATACGAGTACACGTTACCTATTACCGACGCAATGGTGTTATTATTAGTATTATTAGGTAGGTGCAAAACTTATTTGATAGAGAAAAAGCGAGTTGCCCGCGGATTATTCGATCCTAATTCTGTATTCGTTTGGAGTGGATGGAGGAGGAGTTTGAAAAGCGACGAGGAAGGCCGAACGATATTTGAAAATAAATAGCGCCCACGATGCGTATATATTGACTACATCCGTCGGCGATGCTATGGTCGGGCTGATGCATTTTATTGAGTTTTGTAAACAAAAAGGATATCGTGGCCCGACGTCATCGGAAGTCGAGCGCCCAGCGGAAGAACATCGTCTGCACGTCCGCCTTAGCAACCCCCAACCCCTACGACACCCCCGAATCGAATTCGCGCGAGTATAGTCGTTTAAGGTGTATAAATGCAGCACATATTCTTCCGTCGAAAGCGTAGACTTTGTTATTTTCTGTTTTTACGCCGAAACACGTACCTACCCCTATATAGTGAACAACGTATCTCGGAACGAAATACTATATATAATCAGCTGCCACCCGCCCTAAAAACAATATGTACATAACGTCCGCATGGGGTTGATTTAATTTAAACCCTGTATCGAAACTATATGTACATATATACACCATATAGGTTTCACTTAAATTTTCGGTATACATGTGTGCGATCGTAATTTCGAAAACTCGTGTCACACCTTTTTTTTTATTTTTGTTTTTTTCCCGTTGCGTTTCGGCGCCACTGCGTGCGTGCTCAAGTTGTATTCTATGGGTACACATATTATTATTCGTTGGACGGGTGAAAAAAAAATGTGCTCGCAGACGACTTGACGACGTAACGCGACTACAAGTGTAGGACTGTGTATTTAGATGTATAAGATAATATACATTATATAGGTACGGAACACACGATATGATATTATATTTCGGCATGCGCCGTGCGAGACAGGCGGAAATTCGGCACTGGGATTGGCCTTTTCGGCGTACAGCCGGGAGATCCGACACCGGAAACCAAATATTTGAACACGTCACTGTATACTTGTCGTCGTGGCTATATATATGTGTGTGTGTGTGTGTGTGTGTGTGTGTGTGTGTGATACTGTATATAATACGACAATACGTGGCGGAGATGACGACCCCCCTGTGCGTCGGAACCGAGTTCAAACAAAATTAACAGCGAGTGCCACCCCATACTTGTATACAGTATGTACTATATAATATATTGGACTTATATTTATTGGACGCGTATACATGACCATACGGCGTCGGAAACGATGACTACGCGAGAGTGTGTGCCGCCTACCCGTTTGGTACGGCTTCGTACGAGCCGAGTGTATGTGCGCGTGTGTGTGTGCGTTAGCGTGCGTCTGTACACTGTCGCCAAAACGGTTTCGCCCAGACAAACAGCACTGTACTAACGGGGAACACGCGCGATATTTAATTAGACTCGTTGCGAATGTCGACTTACTTATGCGTACGCGTGCGTTTCAATCGACCGAACGTGTGGATTATTATATTATACTAATGTCCTTGATATCCTAGTATCCACGCCACGCAAATAACGAAAAGGATTATCTCTTTAGCATCGCTCGAATCAGATTCCTCGATGTCATCGCTGGCTCGGTCCGTGTTCGTTTTATAATATTGTATTAAATATATACTCAATTGTTTGTGTACAAAATATGATATAAATGTACTGATTTTCAAACATAATCACCTGTTTTTAGGGTGATTATGATATATAAGATTGACATAATCCGATGGATGAAGTTATTGATGAATTATCAAATAAAAAAGAAAGCTAGAGTTTACAATAAAATTAATAATTCTTGAATTTAAATTTTTAAATAATAAGCTAATAGCACAGACTAAAATTTAATTTTGGACATTTTAAACTGATTTTAAAAGAAATTCACTATGTTGACACCCCCCTTAAAAAAAAATTGTAAAGATGCCACTGAACAAAAATGTAGTATAACTGTACAAATTGTAAATAATAACGTATTGTATTATCGACATAAATTTCAACTAGATTGTATTTATCTGCTTGCGTGCTCGCAAGGTGCCCGCTCATCGAGCCGCGAAGGTAAATCTCGGTCGTGGGGCGGTGAACCGATATATAGCATTATGGTGTTTGTGCTCCGAATCCGGCTGCGCCTTTCATGTCAATTCGCTAACGGCACGCGTATTTACGCCCGTAGATAAGCATTTTACCTAAAGCATTCGCGTGTGTGGGCTTTGCGGTTTACAGCCGATTCCAAAAAGGCTTCAAACGTGACGAGACGTACAAACGGATCCTGCTCCAGTTGCGAACCAGGACCCAAACCGTTGATTGGACACACGACGTCGGGGAGCAGTCAGCAGGAGCGTATATTTTGGACATTTTTCGGAGATTAAGTTGCACGCCACTGAACTTCTTATTTTTCCTTACAATAACTTTGACATGATTTGGGTGGCATGTTTTAGAAAATTAAGTTTTAAAAAGTCTATGTTTTAGAAAACTGTGTCTTGGAATCTAAACTTTTATTATCAACTATTTCAAGTGTAGAATATTACGATGAAGTTTCATACTTATGATCGGAAAGACGGTACATCAATGTGTGAATCTATAAAAAAATTTAGAATATTTTTAATTATAATATTATATGAATTTATGAGAGCTAATGCTAATAATCTTAAGTGTTAAAAATTATTAAGTTTATCTTTTATTTGTTAATCATTTTTTTTATGTAATGACGATTTTTTTATTAGAAAATGAATAAATTATAATGTAGTTTAATACACACTAATGACGTGTATACGAGTATGCAGTTCACAAAATTAATATTTTTAAAAGTTTTACATCGTTAAGCATATAGCTTTTCTACAACTTATCGCAGCTATTCTAAAACTGAGCCTTCCAACATATGCGATTTTCTAAGACCTGCATCATTTTGTCATCATTTTGACCATGTCACGCCGATCGCCTGCTCGCTCGTTCATAGTGAAGAGTACAAACGAGTAAAATGCGCACGTTTCTCTAACAACGATTTGGTCGTCAACAGATGCAACGTCATTCGTGTGCAAACATTTAAATAAAAAAAAAATCGGTTGACACCATAAATAATTTTGATTATGATTTTAGTACACTATGAATCTACTATGACAACCGAATCTTTCTTATGGTTGATGCATTTACTCGTTTGTGTCCGCATGTGTCCGCATGTGTCCGCATGTGCCCTAATGTTATGTTAGGTCCGTGTGTGACGTTTCGGATATTTCAATAGTTATAGTATTTACTGTACTTCCTATGGTTTTTAAGAACGTCTAAAAACTCTGAAGAGTAGTGCAGAAGTAAATATTATATCCTAAATACGCATGATGTTGCCCGCTGCAGGCGACTTCGAGCCGCACTCGGCAATACGTGGCTGTTGTGCATGGTATGTTATACGGTAGGTGTTTCAAACGTGGTAGGTCGCGAGCTTTGTTAGAGACAAGTATTTTTCTACATTGGTCGTCACCGATGATTCCGATCCGCCAATCACGGACATCTAATTCTTGCCGCTTTCTCGTTCGATCTCTAATTGAAAAAGTTTCGCCGTCCCAGCACTAGCTGTGCACGCGCGTCGTTGAAAATACGTATTTCCACCCCGAAACGTGTGTGTAAGTAGACCGAAAGTCCGTTTGTTGACTGTTGAGCAGCAGATAGCTGTTGCTCTCCGTCCGCGCGTGCCGCGCGTATTGGCCAAAGATTATGGGAGGAGAAAAAAAGGAGCAAAAAACGGATTTATACCCGCAACATATCGTTATTATAGAATACTGCTGCAGGTATACGGAAGACGATATTGTTCGCGAAAAAAGATTTAAGGCCAAAGCGCGGCAGCGGCTTTATTTCACACGGTGGAAAAAATAGACCGTAAGCTTTCCGAGTTTTATTCACTAGACGGATTTGAACGATTTTTTTTACGGTCATCTCCTCCCACACCCACCCGCCACATGTACACACAAAAGAGGAAATAACATCTTACCGGGCTTTCGAGAGTCCATTCTTCCTCTCCCCCCCCTCCCCGACATAGTAGGTACACCGCGCGCCGTGTGTACTTTGAGCTCGAGTTTATACGCGGCTCTGTCAAAATGTTCAAATGAACACGGAAACTGTTTATGCGGTTTCGTACACCATTTTGTTTGCTATAATTTTACAGCTCTAAAAAGTGATGGAAACTCACAAAGCTGCAGTGGCTTACGTTTCACGTACAACAAGCGAGAGACACTGCGAAATTCAAAAAACTAGTACAAATTCGAACGCATGGACATTTTTTACTTAGCACGTGTACAAAAATAATGAATTTTATTTAAGGAAAAATGTGTACATTTTTAAGGGGAAAAAAGCTTGGTTTATTTTTCGGGGTTCTCTGCATTATTGAACAGTATTTATATTATATTCTACGGACTGCAAAACAAACGTATAATACGAACATTCATAACATGGAAACACTTTCAATTCTCCTGATACCTTTCCGTTCTCGAATATATTTACGCCACAAATTCCTCCCCTCTAACACAACCGACGTCGCGTGGTAGCAAAACCATATTTTTCGAACATTCTTGTCAATCTGTGCAGCATCGCGGTAAAACCGTTTATAAAACATTTTATAAAAGGTGTACTACATACTATTTGTTCAACTTCGAAAATGTTAAATACCAATGCTATGCATATATTATATTATGTGAATACAATGAACGCCGTTTATAATACCGAATGAGCCCTAATTGTTGCCAGAGTGAGGACAAAAGGAAAAAAAAACATTTAAAATAAATTTTTGATTTACACATGTTTAAGATATTGGTTGAAGATAATTACTAAAAAATTTGTTATTTTTGTTGGTTTTTTGTTACTTTCGATAATCGAGCAATTCGCCAATATACTGCTCGTACTTATATTGAACTTTATTAAAATAACGATTACAATAACGATAACCGTGGTGATGAGAAATGTAATAAAGGTTGTCAAAGATACTTACACATAAAAGATATGCAATTATACCACTTCTGCGGTGTACAACACGTATAACTTTTTTTAAATTTATTTATTTTGAAATTTTATTAAAACTGTCTACATTGTCTGCAATTTTTGCAAAACTGAAAGAGTACTTGAGCACGATTTGTTTCTAATGAACAAAGTACCGACTGTACCGGATGATTTTTAGCACAAAACAAGAAACTGAATCATATATCCATGTGTCTTATGAACAGCGTCTATTGGACTTATATTATAGTACTTTTAAAAGCAATTTCGCACGTAGACACTCGAAAAGAATTGTCTCGACTGTTGAATATGTAATACGCAATTATAATAATATACGCTTGATATCGATGTATACCGTGGGGTGAAGTCTCGCCGTGCGCTGTACTCGAATTATTTTGAAAATATTATTTCACTCGTGCAGGATCGATTGTTTTCGATTCGCGCACCAAATCCTGCTTTGAAAGAGGGACGAAAATGCGCGGCAGGTCCCTCCGGACTCCTGGTCCCTATTACGCCGCGTTATCCGGTCCTGGATTTTGCCTTCGTCACCGTTGGTCGGCAAACTTTTTCGATCGCGAAGCTCTCGCGAGTTGGCGACATGGTAAATTTTAAGCCTTCTCACCCCCTTTTTTGGCCGTGAAATTGCTGAAATTTGGAATTTTTCTCTCGTGCCACCTCAGTGGTAGAAAATTTTATTTTTCAAACGGAAACATCAACCACAACCAGGGTTCGGTCGTGGTTTCTGATATCGTTCTCCGGCCCGCTACATTTGAACGGTCCAAAAACTGGTGGTGTCTCTAGTGTGACTTAAAGTTAGCGATCATTACGCTTCCGGTACAATGCCTAATCCGTACTGTTTTCCGATGTGTTCGCAGGCCGCCCAGGGAGCCGTCCGGCTGGAAGGCGACGTGATCACCGCGCACGGGTCCGTGTCCAGCTTGCCGATGGCCACGATCGCGTCGGCGGCGGGCCGCGGCGGCATGAGGTCCTCGTCGCCGGCGGACAACGCGTCCGTGTGCACGTGCACCTGCACGCGGCCCCGGAGCCGGAACGACGGGTACCGCGCCGGAAGTTCGCCGCCGTACGTTTCCGGTTCCATCTACGACGACGGCGGCGGCGGCGGCGGGGGCAGCGGCGGCGACGACAGCGGCGAGGGCGAGGACTGCGACGACGACGGGGACGGCGGCGGGTGCGACGCGCGGGACATCCAGCTGGAAACGTTCTACGACGCTTACACGCCGTCGCCGTCGTCGGTCGACCCGTACAACTGCCGGCAGCGCGTCGTGCAGACGCAACACCGGTCGTCCATTTGACGCATGTTCACTTCCGGTACCGGTACCGGGGATGACGGGCGTGCCGGGGGCGGGCCGTCCAGTGGCGGTGGCGACGGACGCGGTCACCCGTACAGACCGTTCGCCTGAGAGGAACCGGGAACGTGAGCGAAGGCGTCTCTACGGTAACCGTGATACAATTGCGATACGATTTCGCACCAGTCGCGATACCGCGACCCTAGCCGTTTCGCTGTACCGGCGCCAGACTCGACGGATCGCGTGAAGCCACTTCGGGCCCGCGGTCATCATCCCCCCCCCCCCCCCGACGGCCGGAGGCGTGCCTTTATACGGGGTGTTCGAACCCTCGACGGAATTCAAAACAAATATGTACATAATGTTTCGTACGAGTATACGCGATATATACGAACAATCGACCCGTAGACTCCAGGAACGACCCTGGTCCCTGATCACTTGACCCTTCCCCATCGCCTGCTGCCAAGTATCCCGTCATCGGAACCGGGTACGGAGCCCGCGACCAGGTCTTCGTCCCGCCCTGGCGGATAGCAGGGTAGAGGGCACAAGTCTTCGAGTTAGCGTCGCCGTCATGCGCCTACCAAACGTGTGTGCGGTATAATTTATGTATACCTATACACCACGATTTCGTAACCGCATGACGCGTATAGTTTCCCGCGTGTCTGTTACCAATAGTAATATAGTAGGTAAACGTAACGATGACGCGACCGTCGCACATTCTGCTCTCGTGCGAACGCGACCAATGACCCGGTATAGGGTATTATCGCCGGTGGTAATGCCGCCGCGTCCCTCGACGGGTGTTATTATTATAAAATACATCTGAAAAAGAAATCGGTCAACTGTACGCGACGATGATAATGATGTAATATATAAATATATACATAATATATAGGTACCTATAACCTATAGTGTGTCTCTCGTAAAATAATTAAAATATAATAATTACCTATAACATATTGTTCACTCGACTTCGAGACTATTACATCGCAATATTATATTATACGTGCCGGGTGATCCGTTTGACGCGCTACCACTGCCTAGGTGGATACAGTTCTCACCCGACCTGGATCCCGTCTATCTGAAATAACGAATAAATTCGTAAAAGATGTGAGTTCAGAATATATGAACGCGTAAATTCCGCCGAAACTTGCGGTTTCGAAAAAAAAAACCATCTTTCTACTCCGCGGGTTACTGCAGCTCAAAAAAATCGACTATTGACTCCGGCGGCTCGTATTTTCACGTGGTCATAACGATAGCGGAGAAATGATAAATACTGAATTGTCAGAAAGGGACATAACTCCTTCATAATGTAATAGTATACAATCACAAATACACAAAAGTGTCTTCGCATCATCACCTATAACTCTATATGGTAATTTCTGGTTCATAAATTCTTTTTTATTTGTATAAAAATGAGTAATGTTATATTAAATAAAACAAATTGAACAATTTGAAACAAATAATTATTAGAAATTAACAAATTTGAAGAACACCATGGTGTTCCGCGGCCTGCCGTGTACTAATAAAGCGTTCGCGGTATCGTCGATTTTCCGGCCTAATCGATACTAAATCGGCGGACAATGATGTACGCCCCATCCCCATCAACCCCTCTGAAAAGAAAAAACAAAATTTCAATCGGACGATCTTGCAGTGTCGATCCTGCGTCAACGATTAATTATGCGCACTACGAACCTCGAGAAGCATATAAGATATAATAAGCGTATAGTATTATTATCCTGCGTAGAAGTGGAGCGCGCGACAAGCGGACATCGACTCGCACGTAAATTATCATCACGTGATTAGCCGTACGGAAGAAAGGTTGCAGTATTTGTCTGCATTACGTCGCCGTCACGCCAAAATAATAATATATGTATAATGTATATATATATATATATATATGTATTAGGTACATTATTATTATAATAGGTATACATTTAAATAAAATATTTAAAATAAAAAAACGTAATTATGTACATACAAAAAATACATAATATATAGTGAACGCAACTTAATCGTCGACGATTTGTTGTTTGTACTTTTTAGTTTTTTTTTTCTTTTTTCCCCTCTCTTTTGTGTTGTACTTACATATTATTATTATTATTATCATTATTATTACTAGCGTAGACGTTAATCGAAAATGTTATCGTAATAACGATATAGATTTTCAGTCTTATAATTATTATTAATAATTAACGATTCGAAATAATCATATTATTATTATTATTATTATTATTATTATTATTATTATTATATTTAATTATAATATATTATGTACGTGTATTATTCTTTTTTTTAAACTTTTTTAATTTACACATTGTACATTTTTGCTTTAAACAAAGAAGCGATCGTATTATAATATTTTCCTTCAAATTTTGGTCTCGTTTTTCAATTTTGTTATTCATTTTTTATATCTTTAAATTTTTTTAAATACAATAATATTACCATTGACATTCATAAAAAATATAAAAATAATTATAATAACGACGATAAAATTAAATGTAGTTACATTATTTTGTTTACTTATAATTATACGTTTTAAACATTAATTTTGAAATTTATGTATATAACTATATAACATAGCTCGAACTTAAATGTTGTACATACATTTTTACATTATTTTATTATTATATATTAGCTACAAATCTATTGTTTTTAAATAAAAACTTTAAAAAAAAGATGAAAAGAATAATCGAATTCCGTGTTGATTACTTAAAATAATTCCTTGCGCACAACCCGTTAGATATAATATAGTTATATATATTGTATAAATTCTCATGATGACTAACAACTGCAGTGGTCGATGGAGTGGCTCGAAATAATAAGAGAAATGTTAAAATGTCATAGACATAACGATGTATACACACTGGAATCGTTAGGGGAGAGTGGTGGTGGAGGGGGTGGTCCATCCCGGGCCACTCACTCATGGAGGGCCTCCACAAGAGCTAAGAATTATTTTTTTTGGTTTGAAGGCCCCCAATGAATATTGTAATAATATAATACCATACATTGTTATATAGGTACTCTTGAAATATATAAACATATATTTTATGGATGTGGATGTACAGTGAACTCTCGATAATTCGAAATACTGGGGACCGACAATTTGATTTAGAAAGAGTTCGGATTTTCGAGGGGGGAGTGGGGGGGGGGAAACAAAAAATGCGAGCCATTTTTATTACCTACCATACATGTACATTTTACTATTTGATTTAGTTACATTTTTTATTTAAACAAACCATATTTAAATAAAATATCAGTTATTTTCTTTTAAGATATATTTCGCCCACAATATGTTCGGTAGCCACAATGTTGATCGCTCATTTTTGATAAATTTTTAACTGACAATTAGAGTCCGTTACAGCGGCTATTTGGGAAATTAGAAAATAAATATAAAAACAGAAAACTACGATGGACCAAACGACAATATACCACCGCCGTCGTTATTTGTCGATGCTAAATTTACATATTATTATGTACTTGCTGAATACGATTACGTAAGTTGGACCGCACTTCTAATTAAATTTATTTCAGCTCTGCACATTGTGTACATCAAATAACAGAGGTTTAGGTCGAAAATATTCGAATTGAACGAATCGTGTTTACCACCGTCTCACACTTTATTGTTTTCGATGTATCGAGATGTATCGAGGACACCGTGATACACGTGTTTTCTTCGAATTATAGATGTCTCAGATGACCAAAACGTTTATCGAGGTTTTCGAATCATCGAGAGTCTACAACAGTAATATCTTTGTCTGTGTAATCTATTGTGTACATCCATTGTATATCTATTGGTGTCCAGCGATAAGAGGGTCGTGAACGGCACAACATGATGAAAAATATATAAGAGCCAAGAGCTGATTTTGAAGGTCACTTTATAGACTTAAAACAACTTAAACCGTCGCTTGGATTTTTAGAAACTCCCTTTGTAGTAAATGATGCTGAAAATGAATGCGCAATATTAAAATTATTGAATCAATGGATCCAGCCGCTATAGAAGTTGAACTCTTAGAACCATGTGAAAGATGAAGGACCAAAGCGGTGCAAAAACAGTTGTTATATGCTTTGTTGGCATTTTGAAAATATGTGCCTGCTATAAAATATCCAAAAAAATACACTTTGCGCTGGACAAATTAATATCAATTTTTGGTACAGCAACTTATTGTTGCGAGTCTTTGTTCTCGACAGTGAAAATGAAATGAAATCTAAAAAAATATTTCACGTCTTACGATAAGATGCGAATCGTAGTTGGGCCACCCCTGGTATATGCGGCTATTCTATAAATTATACTATCTATAAAGTATCGTTTCCATTTGAAAACCACAATTTAATCTACGACACGTCAAATAGCAAGACATTTAAAATGTTCACCCAACCGGTAGTTTCAAAAATTATAAGCAGCGATGAGAAAGCCTAAACTAGAAAGTGTACGTAGAGTAATTGCACGTCTCCTTAGTCCATGTACGTCACCTCCTGCATTTCGCCGATTGCAGTATACAATACATCAGCTACATAACTGCCCACGAGGATATATGTTATTGTGTTATTACCCATTGCTTTAGGTACGACTGACTTGTTGCTTTGGGTACGTATCTACTGCCTCGAATCTATCTCCGAACGTCCACTTTAAGCGTACCTATATAGTAACAATGAACATTTTAATTTCTTTGGCCAACTCATAGTATCCAAATGGTACCTGACTAAAAAAATACGTGCATTACGTAAAAAAATGTAAAATCTTCCAAAAGAGTTTACCGCCCACACTCTCATCCCTTGTAGCATGAACATTTACCGATCAAAACGACTACTTATTCCACGTATACGTAGTGTGTGCGTGCACGTAGTACATGTATACACTAATCAACAAGCTCGGGTAAAACATGTGCAAGTACGTTAACTTACTGAGTAGGTTGTACTGTATATTATATACAGCTGTGACTTACGCGACTTACTTTGCGACTTACGTGCAGAGCACCGGAGGTGGACATGCAATACATCGCGTACATATAGTTTTCATAGAAATTGTAACATATCCGTACGGTGTGCGCAACGAGTATATGATGTACTTACCTAAGTTGTATAACAGTACGTAAACATGATATTATATAAATACGAGTAAGGGGAACATTGGTTAGAGACACTAAATAATCACAGTAGCTATAGCGAATTGACAATATAATTAATACAGGGTACTGCAGGATTACGTCCCACCCGGGTTATACACAGAGCGATAGGAGTTATTCAAAATATGTTTTTTTTTTTTTTTATGTAAGACTCAAGAAACTCAAGGGACTAAAAATATTTTTTCAGCATTAGTTTAAGTAAAATATTTAAAAATTATCTTTTATATAGTTTATAAGATTCGAAGATATTTTTTTGAACATTTTTACGGTACAACTTTCAATTTTCATTACACGCTTTTTAATAACTTTTTTAGTTCACAAGAAAATGGTGTACAATTTACATACAATTATAAAATTCATAGCAAGTTTAAATCAAAAAATGTTAATTTTTATTACTCTACTTTACGTTACGTTTTATAATTAATATATAATAAGACTTTACTATAATAAATAATTTACTTAATGTGATGTTTGTGACTGCATTTCTTTGACCAGTTTTTCGAGTCTCGGATGAACGTTGCTCGTAGCTAAACGCATGTCGTCACTTACATCTGAGCCAGTGTTTCTCAACCTTTCTTAAGTTACCACCCCCTTGAGCAGCAATCAATTTTTTAACGCCACCCTAAGTGAGAATTCTAAAATTTAAGATAATACGGTGTAATAAAATATAATGTGCACGCACAATCGCCAAAATAATAAAGATAATAGATTGGAAAAAAGTCAAAGATAAGTTATTGTGCAATGCTCAACATAGTACCTATTATTTTTTTATATTGATAGATAGCTATTATATGGATTATCAAGTGTGTATTATTTTTAGGTCACACCGTGTACAACGTTTTTGCGTGATCACCCTCGCCGCCCCCTACCACCCAAACCTAGTTCATCGCCCCTCGGTAACCCTTCACCGCCAGGCGATATCACCCCCGTTGAGAACCACTGATCCAAGCGATTCCTCTGCTTATTTTCGATTATAGGTATATTAGAAAATCCTCGTTCACACAAATGGATAGGTGAAAATACTAGTGAATAACGTAATTTTTTCACTATTGTAAAAAAAAAAAAAAATAATAATTTCTAATAGAAATCGAAGAAAAAATCTATAGGACCGCGGACCATCTATGACTGGCCCACTGACCACCGGTTGGTAGCGATGACTTGGTGGGAACTGGCGTCATCGAGGGGGTCCGTTCAGGCCCGATATGACGGTGCGTGTAGCGGGCGGTAGCTTCTGCAGCCAAAATCCTCTAAGAGCCGCGTCACCAATACCTTCCGGCAACACGCCGCGCGTTTCCCGGAGCATTTGTGTCGGGTGGCGGTCACCCATGCCGTGTGCTGACCACTCGTACCCGACGGGTCCGAAACTGTGCGAATGCCCTCTTCGTCTACGGTGGCGAGCACGTGACTAACCCGGGATAGGTCAGCTCTGACGCGGACGTGGTGTGGAAGACGGGCTTCGGCGTGAGTGAAACCACTGCTGAGGTGAGCGACGCCAGAAAAACTAGGAAGCCGAAAATGCTCGATCGCAGAAATGGGGTCCGGCGTAGACTACATTTTTCCGCTAAACATAATATGGAATAACCTTTTTTTGCGTGTGTTTGAGTGATTAAATATAATAAAAGACTTAAGTGTATGGAGTGCATGTCAAGTGAAAGACGGAAATAAATAATCATCGATGACGGCTTTAAATTTCGCTTCTATAAGATGTTGCGAGATGATATACAACGTTGGAAGTGTTATCTAAATATACGTGCAAGTGTCTAAAGGTGCGTTTAGACCAGTGGTGGGCAAACTTTTTTAATGAGGGGCCACAAAGTTTAAAAAATTCTAGAGGAGGGCCAGAATTATAGAAAAATGTATTTTGTGTTAAAGCTTTGAATCATGATATTATAAAAACATTACAGCATTACACACAAATGTTACAAATCACCTTTTACCTTAAATAATAATTCATTTAAAAACTATAATTAAACTTATACACATAAGTACATCATACATATTATAATACGAAAACTCCGTTAAGGACGCACCAAACCGAGATCCGGGAAATATATTAATATGAACAAAAATATAAATTATATGCCTATTATCAATCTATGATAAATTATCATAGTATCTACTATTTAGTCCTAGTATCTACCTAAACCAAGCTGTAAGGGTACAGTGAGGACCGTGCACAATCCGCGCCAATCCATTTATATATTTAAAATTATTTTCTTCGTTCATTTTCAGAATATTTCCGGAATTTTTTTATACTATAATTTTATACTATCCATGTCGATGGACCCTCGGCGGGTCGGATTAAATACTTTCGCGGGCCGAAGTTGGCCGGCGGGCCGTAGTTTGCCCATCACTGGTTTAGACGAATGAACGCGAACAAATGCTACCGAACGAATTTGTTTGTTCGTTCGCTAGAGATTCGGCCGCACCGTACAAATCATTCGTTCGTGTTCGCTCCTAAGTATTCACCAGCCTTCGCTCGAAACCTCGAATAATGTTAAGTATTGACCCAGCTGACGTCAAGAAAAGACGTACGAGAAGTTTCCCTCTGAGAAGTCGTTTTCATTTTCTGTTTTAATAATGTCATCAAGTGAAGACGATTTATTAGTAGCGTGTGCAAATTTCGTTGTTATGAAGATTCTGCAGAAGAAAAAACTGAAAACAAGAAAAAAAGGCGCTGGTGGCAAACTTCATTTTTTAAAAATCGATCATTGTATTGTGGTAATGTATTGTTACATGATCTGAAGAATGAATATGTGGAACGAGATGCAAGAAGGCTGTCCATTTTTTTCTTTACTTCATTGACATCGCGATTCATTTCATTGCTTATTTCCATCTAGAAATCTATTTTCTTCTTGCTCATTTTATATTGAGAATCGGTAGGATCCCAAAGGATCGGTCTTGACTTATATAAATTAATTAAGTTCATACATTCCTCGTCCGACCATTCCTTAATTTAAATAATTAACAAATACATGTTATAACAAAAAAAACCACAAAAAAAGTAAAAACTCTCCTAAATAAATTTGTAAATTAACCAATAGATACGATTAACGTGCGAATGCGGGCGAACAAGGAATATCGGCCGAATCCCGTTCAAATTGAAGGATGGTTTTCTTTGATCGGACCGCTTTTCGAGCGAACGCTGCCAAACGCGAACGAATCCATTCGTTCGGATTCGTTCGCAATCGGTCCGACCGTTTACACTGTTCGTTCGGTAGCATTCGTTCGCGTTCGTTCGCGTTCAGACCATAGTCTAAACGCACCTTTAGAAATTATCACCCACATTAGAAAATATAATAGAGAAGTCTAATGAGCATGATCACGAGCAACTTGATAACAAGGTTCTGACTAGCAAAAATGTAGTATTGCGGTTAAAAGAAAAGCACATATATTTATGCACAGATATTTATACATGACCTTCAAAACTAAGTAGGACCGAGTTAAAAGATTGTGATAAACCTACTGTAAACTCTTTGACATACATATTGTTATTTTCATTATTATTATAACTTATGTTATTGTTAGGTCTTAATTAATTAAGTTGGCGACTCCTGCTCCATTGGCCTGGTGACAATTAGCCTCAAGGAAGGGACAGTCGGGCTTTGACGGCCTGTGCAGTGTGCAGCGAGCAAGGTGCCCCGCGTGTGTGTTGAAATGGTGTTGTTTTTAATTATTTTTTTTATAAATCGGAATTGGCACATCGTCTGAAGAACGCGGTGGATCGTGTTTCGCGCAGAAACTGGGAAATCGCTGGAAACACGTGTCGTGATTTTTTTTATTATTATTATTTTGTTGTATGACCATAACCTTCAAAAACGCTTGGAAGAAGTATCGTTCGCGTGGCGTCTTTTGATACTGTGATAGCGGTTATCGTTGACGGGTTGTTTTTGGTTTGCGCCATGTCGGACGGGATCGGCGAGGCGAACGACGATTCGTTGACCGTCAAAGCTCCCTCGTACGTGGAGTTAATTGGGATCGTCCAAGAGCTGAGGAAGGAGATCGACGAATTAAAGAGAGTAGTGAGTCCAAACGGCACCGGCCGTTAGTCTTGACCAAAACGGTAGACAAAACGGAGTTTGATCACAAGTCAGTGGAGTCTGAGACACGGATACCGGGTCCGTTTGAAATTCGCGTTTTACCAGATCTTGACAAAACGGTCGGTACGTTTACTGGTCGGGAGTCATCGCATCAAGCGAATGACTGGGTTACGTCCGTAGATGGCATTGCGGACTTGAATTACTGGCCGTTTGCGTATCGTCTACAATTTGTTCGCGCTAATGTGCAAGGTGCCGCGCGAGAATGGTTCGTATCGCATCGTTTTACAGATTGGGCTGAATGTAGCTTGTTGCAATTTCGTTCAACCTTCGACGGAGGGATGAGACTGTCGGATCGTTGGGAGACGATGAAGAATCGTTCTCAAGGGAAAGAGGAACACGTGATGGATTATTTCCATGGCGAGATTATGCTGTGATCTCAATCCACCGTTCGTTGTGATGCGTGATCACACTGTCAAAGGGATCTTTTCTCGTGAGCTCGCGATGTTTGTGTTAGGCAAAACTCACATAGATGAGAACGTGCTTCTGTCTGATATGATTGAGTGGACTTGGATGAACACATTGCGGACCGTAACGGTCCGAACTAATGGAAAGACTAGAGTTAGTGCTCGATAGATTACGGAGTGCTACTTTGACGCTAAATCCATCTAAACAAATAAACAAATGTGTCTTCGGATCAAGAAGAATAGAGTTTCTTGACTTTCTCGTGCAGAACAGTCAAATTCATCCAGGTCAAGAAAAGACGAAGACTATTTCCAAATATTCTGCACCAACCGATGTCCGTTCCTTACGCTCATTTTTGGGGCTGACTGGAATTTTTCGGGGATTTATAGCCAATTATTCCGAGATCACCGAGATCCTGACCAGACTGTCGCGGAAGGATGAAACTTTCAGTTGGTCTGCTGAGCAGGAAAAGCATTCGTGAAGCTCAAGAGCTGCTTGACAAGTTCGCCTGTACTGACTATGTTTGACTCGATCGCAGAAGTTACAGAATTGCATACTGATGCCAGTGCCGTAGGGTTGGGATCAATGCTATTGCAAAGGAAAACTGCAAATGAACGCTTGCATTTGATCTACTGTGCGAGTAGGAAAACCAGTGAAGTTGGAGCTAGGTATCACTGCAGTAAGTTGGAATTGATGTGTATCGTTTGGGCGGTCTTGAAGCTACGTAAATTCTTGTTGGGGATATACTTTGTGGTATATACAGATTGTCAAGCTTTCGTTTGTCTCAATTCGTTCAAGGAGACAAATTCTCTAATTGCACGTTGACGCGACAACCTACAAGAGTTCGATTTTTCGGTTAAGTATTAACCTGGGACGCGCATGGAACATATGGATGGTCTGTCGTGGGAGCCGTTGGACTGCGCTGATGATTGTGAAGGCTCAATCGGAGAGTGAAACCAGGATTACGGAACAGTCCGTGTAGTTTTGTCGTGCCAGTCTTCAGACACTGATAGATTGTTGTACCGGAAAGTAAAGGGAAAATTGCCGAAATCAATGCGGAAGGGTTTAGTTGTGTTGGCGCACGATCTGAGTGGGCATACTGCTCTTGACCGAACTATGGCCAATATACAGCAAGACTTCTTGTTTGGGTGAACGAAAATGTACGTCAAGCTATACCACCGAATGTGTTTCGAGTGCCTCGTGATCAAACAACCCAGGGGGAAGCAACCTGGCCTGCTAAATCCTATACGGATTGGAAGGCGGCAATTTCACACCGTGCACTTGGACCATGTGGGGCCTTTTGTGACGACTGGAATGGAAGAATGGAAGCAAGTTTATTCCCGTACAAGTAGACGATTTGATTAAGTTCGTTATATCGTATGCGGTGCAGAGTTACCTGGGTCTAGGCATTTAAAAACAGCCTAGCTACTTCTCTTAGTGACAACTGAATATCAACCCTTACAAACTTCTCCTCACAAATTTTAAATTGATTTCTTCTCTAATAAGGTTGCAGTTTATCTTTGAAATTTAATATTTTCCACTACAAACATGTTACCGCTATTATTCATACTCTCCATACCAGTCTTAAATATTTCGATAACTAGTCTATGGGAATTATATGTTTAATATTTACTTCGCCCAAATATCTCAGAAGTTGTATACAATGCCCGGGAATTGCATTTCTATTGTAATGACTGATTTATCCAAATGAACCGTAACATATATATTAAACATAATTTTTATGCTTCATTTATATTAACGTAGTTCTCTAAAATTTCACGATAGTTCCCAAATATACAAATAAATAACGTTAATGACCGGATAATGTCGTTAACCTTTAATTCGTATATAGCAATGAACAATCAGGATCTTGACATAATAATAAGAAAAGAATTAAGGAGCCCAGGTTTACCAACGATCCTGATATATAGTTGAGCAGATAAAGGACAACTCTATCATTACCTCGGGGATTCCCAATAAATTACCAAGGAAATCAAGAACAAATTAAAAGGACCAAGAAAAATAAGAGCGAAAAACGTACTTGTATTTTTAATCTTTGATTTAACGAAGTGTTAAAACCAACAGACCGCAACACCCTGAATTGGGTATGGTAGTTTACGCCTGCCCACCTTTAACCTTACCTAAAATGTGAGTTGGCTAACCAATAACCAATAATATTATTGCCATAACCTCGTAACTGCAATTGCGGAAGAACTAATGATTAAAACGAAAACCAAAGACCCCGATTTACGAGAGGGTCACACTCGTTTTTGACAATGATCTAAGACCTAAGTAATAATTAGCCAATTGTATAATAAACTTTGTTATTTACTCTTCTTGTATAGTATAGACCTACTGCTTACAGATGATTCAAAATAAACGGCTATGTAACGGTTTAAACCCTAGAATAAAAAGCACGATGACCATTTCAAAACGAACAAATTAAAAAAAAAAAAACGAGTTAGACCTAATACGCTTTTATAACGTTTAGAGGCTGGGTTTCTTACAAACACACACATCCATGATTCGTGAAGAAAGCGTTTAAATACACTATGCCCTTCGGCTGTTGGGCAATGTTGGTCAATGTCAACAGTGACACAGACACGCTGATACCGTACAATATTTTAGAAAACGAAGCCAACAAAGAGCTGTTTTCCTTTACCACACAAAGAGTTACAGGAACCAGGAATATCCATATATACAAAAGTCCTAATTCAGAAATCTTAGCGTTTTCTCATGATTTTTTGCATAAAAATAATTTATAATAAGGATTCCATACGAGCAGTTTTTGGCACCATAATGAAGAGTAAAATATGTTAAATATAAGATTTGGTGATTCCCAATATGAGTCTTTGGTGATTCTGATTAGAATTCTTTAGCGATTCCAATTATGAGTCTTTGTTGATCGGGTCACTGAGCCTCCTATATAAGTAATTTCAACTTAAAGTTTTCATTCACGGACATAACACATAATACAATTTTAGATGGAACCTCCTGGCACTACTAATTCCACCTCGCAGTACTAACAACGCTGGCAAGGGTTGTTACTTGCAACTTCTTCAAATACGAGTAGATACACAGAAAATATTGTAGTGTTTACATTGACAATATCAAATGTCGTAAAAATTATTTTCAGACCATAAGTATAAGATAAAGTATTATAACCAGAATGGTAAAATAATATAATTGGTTGCTATGATCACCAAATTAATTTTAGAAACGATATGAGACACATTACTTTTCTGGAATCAAAAAGTTTTTTTTAAGGTACTTATATTTAGCAAACATACCGCTTTGTATACCATACGGTCAACTTAAATACCGGTAGTTCATATTAGACAATAATTTACACAATAGAAGATGGAAGATAAAATGAATAATAATCATGCATTAAATGTTTTGTACTACACTATATTTGGATGATAATATATTAAACTATGACAACCACTGTTATTATTAAACATGGACATAATATAATTTATAATATATACACTTAATAACTATAACATTGACATACCCTGTGGTGTGCCTTACGTAAAATATTTATCAACAAGAGTATTTACAGTAACACTCAATAAGTGAACATTACAAATTTTCCGAGTAAAACAATATTTAAGTAAGCATTGACATCATAAAATAAAAATTATTTAAATTATCATTACATAACGACTGTACAATTTAACTATACACACGAGGGGCTTGTTTCAGTTTACACAATTTAAAAAAAATCAATATCATACAGTAGTCAAAGAAAAATTTAAAAATAAAGGTAAAATAGGTAATGATGAATAAATAAATAAACCATGAAATTACTCATTTTTCCAACAGAAATGTGTTTTCGTAAATGTCGCAAAGGAGTATTGTACATTAGAGATAATAAAATATATAATGACACTTAAATAGTCTGACAAAATATTTACAAGATTACATTAAAGGTAATAACGATATAAATTAGAACACAATCAGTTTCATTATCATCTACTTATTGTATAGTAAAATGTTGAAATTTTCATTAGAAGATTTACAGCTTTACTTAATAGTAAGACAGTAGTATACAAATACATTTTTCTAATTGTTGGCGCACACTTAACTTATAAAATATACCATAAGTATAAATATAAATATTCTTAGACTCCTAAGGTCTTATAATGGGTATTATTTAAAGAATAACTTAAAATGTGTTAGAAATTAAAATTATATTGAATATAAATTTAAAATAACAATATTTTTCTTAAAAAATATTTAAATTAACAGACCACATTAAGTAAAACACATCAAAATTTAAAAAAAAAATCACTTAAGCAGTGACTTTTGGGTTGCTGTATGAAAAAAAAAATAATTAATATTTTTTTTCAAATAAAATACTATAGTGATATTTAACGAAATTTCACCGTTATAAACTACATAACATTATTTACATATATAATATGTAAATGTATTTTCTAAACTATTGTAATTTTATGAAGCAGCATGATTCCATAAATGCTTTTCAAGATGTGCCATTGAAATTATATCTTCATCACAATAATCACATGAAAGCTTTTCAGTCGTTTTTGTTTCATCTTCATCTCGATTCACTGTGCAATTATCCAAATGTTTGAGTAGCTTTGAACGTTTACCCAAATATCGATTGCATACAAAGCAAAATGCACCACATTTCTTTTCAGAATACAATTGGATATGACAGGAGGACATGTGGGCCCATAAGATAAACAAACGACATGTTTTGTACCTAAAATATTCATAAAAATCATAAAAAGTTCAAATTTTAAAATTTTAAATCTTACTCGCAATGATGACAACTGTATGAACCAATGACATCTCCAACACACTTTAAAGATTTTAGCAATTTTTTTCTGGTTGCTAATCGGTCCATTTGAGTTACATTCAAGGAAATTTGCTTAACAAGATTGAAATAACCAAGGAACTCTTCTTGTTCAGTGCTTATTGTATTTTCTAATGCAGAAACCGTTTGAACAGATGATTTTTTAGTAAACTTAGTTGGCAAAATATGTTTTTTTTCATGCTTTCTACGACTCTCAGGTTTATAAAACAGTTTTTTACAAATCGGACAAGTGTATAATGAAATATCAAGTTTAACTACTTCCAATTTCCATTCACCGTGTAGATGTTTTCCTAGTTTACGAGCTAAATGACTAAAAAAAATTTAAAAAACAAAAATTACCAAAAAACTCAAAATGTATCAAACTGAAACTAATTTAATATCTACTTTTTTGAGTCTGAGTTAGCAGATGCAACAGCAGATGCTCTTTTGGGTCTTGGCTTAGGCATCGTCTTGACAGGCCTAAAAAAAATATAAATTAATATTAATTTGACTAATAGATTATTTATTAATACTATTTAAATTTATTTGATTGATTAGTAGCTTTAATTTATTAAAATTATTAATTTCCAATCTATCATCTATATAGATATTTTATAATTTTCTTTCATAGACCAACACAGCTCTAAATCAAATATTTATTTCTATTCTTCAATCATTAAACATTAGCGTATCAAATATACTTCAGAAATTTAATTAAAATATCAATAACAAATTCATTTAATTTGTAACATTATGTATATGTATTCTATATCTATAAATAATTGTATTATTAGACTGTATGGTATTGATAATAGATCACTGGTAAAAACGAATAGTGGTGGCAGTGTAATCTGTGTATTTCGAAAATTGAGATTTTACAATTTTATCTTTATTATTGTGCGATTATGTTTTTCATTTAATAATTTTATTATTTTGTCGACTGGCAAGACATAATAATAAATTAAGACACATTATACGCTGAACAGTGAACACTTGAAAGGAAAAAAAGTTGATGTATATTTTTATTTACAAACGGGCATGGTCGGGTTAGACTTTGAAAAAAAAAATTACAAACGGGCCTGGTCGGGCTAGACTTAAAAAAATAAAATATGGACCGGGCCTGGACAACGACAGTTTATAAGTTTAATTTTTGGGCCGGATCGGGCCGAAAAAAAACGGCCCGTGCTGATCTCTAGCGCCACTACCTACCCACTTACATACTTATACTATAAATTTATAAATATCCTTATATTTAGTCACAGACCAAAGCCTACCTTCGGCATATGGTGATAATAAACTGAATACCAGGAAATTAAACCACAAGTTTCGTTATAGACACCATAATAGCTCTATGGGGCATTATCTTTTCGAAGAAATAAATACACAAAAACAATAATTAAAAATAAATTCTATGTTTTCCGTTTTTGTGAAATATTTCACCGTGTACCGAAGTATTTCAAAATTAAATATTGCAAATGACTTTAAACACTAATAATATACAAAAAAATATCTTACAGTTCTTTAGTTGTTTTTAGTTGAGTTTTCGAAGTTGATGGTTGCATACTTTTAATGGTTTTCTCCGATATAACAGGAACTATAATAGATTTTTTACGGGTTTTCCTAAATAAAAAATTTGAGATTATTAAAAAATATATTTTTATACAAGTTAGAAAGTAGCTACATAGGAAGCAAATATGATAAGGAAATAAATAACAATCATGCTTTAATATAACTTATAAGCAAGTAAATATTTATTTTCATTATGTTTTCCATACTGTTTTCAATGTTTAATTTTCTTAATTATTTTGATTGGTTTTTGATTGGTATTTTAGAAGGTTGAGTTGTGCAATGAACTGTTTATTATATATTATATAATACATTTCTATAGAAAACTACATAAAAATATTATAAAACAATACTAAATGGTAAATCAACTTAAACAAACATTCATTGAATATAAACATAAAAACTACATTATATTGGACTAACTTTAGGTCAAAGAATAAATTAAGTATTTACACCATATAATAGTAATAAATAATAATTGTATGAAAATAACTCGTATACAATTTTCTTGATATAAACTTTATGACGATTACGATAGGAAAGTATATTGACCACCACAACAGTGATACCTATTACCATTGATTATAGAATAAATTTATGTTTACATTATATTATGTGTACCTACCCACTTACATACTTATACTATACATGTATAAATATCCTTATATTTAGTCACAGACCAAAGCCTACCTTCGGCATATGGTGATAATAAACTGAATACCAGGAAATTAAACCACAAGTTTCCTTATAGACACCATAATAGATCTATGGGGCATTATCTTTTCGAAGAAATAAATACACAAAAACAATAATTAAAAATAAATTCTATGTTTTCCGTTTTTGTGAAATATTTCACCGTGTACCGAAGTATTTCAAAATTAAATATTGCAAATGACTTTAAACACTAATAATATACAAAAAAATATCTTACAGTTCTTTAGTTGTTTTTAGTTGAGTTTTCGAAGTTGATGGTTGCATACTTTCAATGGTTTTCTCCGATATAACAGGAACTATAATAGATTTTTTACGGGTTTTCCTAAATAAAAAAATTTGAGATTATTAAAAAATATATTTTTATACAAGTTAGAAAGCTACATAGGAAGCAACCCTGGTAAGGTAATAAATAACAATCATGCTATAATATAACTTATAAGAAAGTAAATATTTATTTTCATTATGTTTTCCATACTGTTTTCAATGTTTAATATTCTAAATTATTTTGATTGGTTTTTGAATGGTATTTTAGAAGGTTGAGTTGTGCAATGAACTGTTTATTATATATTATATAATACATTTTTATAGAAAACTACATAAAAATATAAAACAATACTAAATGGTAAATCAACTAATACAAACATGTATTGAATATAAACATAAAAACTACATTATATTGGACTAACTTTAGGTCAAAGAATAAATTAAGTATTTACACCATATAATAGTAATAAATAATAATTGTATGAAAATAACTCGTATACAATTTTCCTGATATAAACTTTATGACGATTACGATAGGAAAGTATATTGACCGCCAACAACAGTGATACGTAATACCATTGATTATAGAATAAATTTATGTTTACATTATATTATGTGTACCTACCCACTTACAAACTTATACTATACATTTATAAATATCCTTATATTTAGTCACAGACCAAAGCCTACCTTCGGCATATGTCGATAGTAAACTGAATACCGGGAAGAAATTAAACCCCAAGTTTCATTATAATCGTTATAAAAATAAATTCTATGTTTCACGTTTTTGTGAAATATTTCACCGTGTACCAAAGTATTTCAAAATGAAATATTGCAAATGACTTTAAACACTAATAATATACATAAAAAATATCTTACAGTTCTTTAGTTGTTAGAGTTTTCGAAGTTGATGGTTGCATACTTTCAATGGTTTTCTCCGATATAACAGGAACTATAATAGATTCTTTACGGGTTTTCCTAAATAAAAAAATTTGAGATTATTAAAAAATATATTTTTATACAATTTAGAACGCTACATAGGAAGCAACCCTGGTAAGGTAATAAATAACAATCATGCTTTAATATAACTTATAAGCAAGTAAATATTTATTTTCATTATGTTTTCCATACTGTTTTCAATGTTTAATTTTCTTAATTATTTTGATTGGTTTTTGATTGGTATTTTAGAAGGTTTAGTTGTGCAATGAACTGTTTATTATATATTATATAATACATTTCTATAGAAAACTACATAAAAATATTATAAAACAATACTAAATGGTAAATCAACTAATACAAACATGTATTGAATATAAACATAAAAACTACATTATATTGGACTAACTTTAGGTAAAAGAATAAATTTGGTCATAACAAACAAATTAATTTATTTTTATTATTAAAACAAAAATATGATAAATTGGTAAGTTGATATTGAAGTTTAAGAATTTATCTTACTGTTCTTTCTGCGGAGTTTTAGAAGTTGATGCTTGTGTCATTATACTGGTTATATCTGGTGAAGTGGGAACTATAAGGGATTGTTTACAAATTTTCCTAAATAACATTTGAGTATATTAAAAAATAAAATTAAAATACTATTATTAAATGCATTACTTTGGAGGCATGATCTGGTTTTCGTGGCTTTTATTTTTCCTCTTACCCTTAGTAGGTCCACGTTTTCTATAACAATTAACATAACATTTTATGATTTTTGGTTATAAAACCTATATGGAATTATTTTACTTTTTTTGTTGATTATCTGATTGGGTTAAGTCCACAGTTTGTTCTGATGCGAACAAAAAATGGAATCCTGTCTCTGGTGTAACTAGTGGAGTTCTAACAGTAGGTTTAACAACTGGTGTTGGATCATAATCATTAAAATACACTGCTTCTACAGGATTTGGTATATCAATATCTGGTATGGGCATATCTGGAGTAACTGTCATTTCTTCAGTTCTAGAATATTTTGATGAGCCGTCTGTTATAGGAACAATTTTTCTTCAATAAAAAAGAAATTAAAATTAGATTAAATTCGGTTTATAAACTTGTATTCATTATAATTATTAAACATCATGTTTTCACATGCTTTTACCTTTGGAAATTTAACGCATTTGAAATATTTAGTACATTTGTTGTGGGGATAACTGGTCGATTGATTTTGATAGTATTATTGAAGTTGTTTAGAGGTTTAAAAACATTTTTTTGAACTGGTTGAACTTCGACAATATCATCATTACTCTCATCATCGTCCACACAAATCACATCTTCTGTTCTTCTACGCAAAATTTAAATTTAAATTTCATATTTGTAAAGTTCTTATTTTAAAAATCTATACATACTCTTTAGGTTTATTTTGATCAAGACTCATGTGACTAGATTTAATATTTTTAGTACTGCATCATAAAAAAAGGTATAAAACATTGTAAAAATACAATTAAATTTTAGCGTTAAAAAAAAAAAAAAAAATATTTTAACAATACATTTTAGTATGTGTAACGAGAAGTAAATCAATTCAACAAAAAAAAAATTGAGTTTGCAAGTTTTAATACTAGCAAATTATTAGGTTTTTCCGAGGTTACTCATAGGAGTCAATAAAAAAAAGAATTATTTCGAAAGTCTCAATATTTACAAGATTAGAAAATTTAATTTTGACAAAATCGGATATTTTAACAAAATTTGTTGAAATATTTTTTTTAGATAAAAGATATTAGCAAAAGGGATTTTAAACAAAACTGGATACTAATATGAGCATTATATAATACATACTATAACTATAATTTGAACTGTCACAATTATATTAATTTAATGAAAGTTCCAAGTTAAAACTTCAAGATTTTCTGTTTAAAGTTGGTTAAACCACCCGAGTACGAAATTAGGAGGTACTTAAACTCAAACAGACATATAATAGTATAAACTGTACTAAGCCATATGGACTGATCCACCTGACCCCAATTTGCACAGAATTGATTACCAAAACTAATGATTCATTGAATTCAAATATAAAAGAATAATTTACCTTTATCAGTCATCAGTCTCTCTATGTAACCTGACCACTGAATATTTATATTTATTATTAATATGATTAAATAGATTAATACTGTCTACACAAATAGAGAACATCATTCATTGTGATAACTGAGTAATATTATTTATCATTCATTTATTGAAAAACTGATAATAGTTGAAATTTATTAACATGTGTTATACATTTTTTCTGGTTAAGGAGACTTCAGCATAGAAGCTATTGTAATTAAACTAATATTTATAGGGTAGTAGCTTCTTTACTTGAGACTTTCATCATATCCAGATAAACACCGATAAAATGTATTACTTTATGTATGCCAATGACTGATAAATATTAATATCAAACTTATTAGGCATTCAATGAAGTCTTATTATGAATTCTATTATACTGCGTCATACAATTTTTAACTGTTGATGCAAAGGCAAATTATTTGTTTTATTAAGACCTGCATCTGAAAACTGTATATTCATTTAAATGGTATAGATCAGAACTAATATCAATAAAAAAATGTGATCATTACAGGCAATCTCAACATTGACATTACAGCAAGGTACTCAAATTATACATAATTAATACCATGGAACGTCTTATAACATACTAAAAATATAAATACTAAACACTTATTAAGTTATTTCAAGAAGTAATATTTTACTATTGTATTGATTTATTGCCAATCAGCCAGAGAATTTGTAAAATTAAATCATAAGAAATATTAAAACATATTAAAATATTAATTACTTTTAATTAACTATTACTGTACTTAAAATTAATTGTATTCAATACTTACATATTTGGTTTTGTTATTGTTGCATTTGATTGTCGTCCTTTCATTAATGAATCACTGGTGGTCTTTTTTGTTTTATTGCAACTATAAAAAGAAGCTATATCATACAGTGTACACCATAATATAAACTTATGTAATTATTTAAAATGTTTTTGTATTCTCAAACAATAATAAAATAAAATAATATCAGTTATTTACAAGTTATTTGTTATTATTTATTATTATTGACATAGACAGTATACCCGTACTATAACTGCTAAGAATAACACATATTACTATCGTAACCTAGCATCCAAAAGTATAATAAATAAGCTACAATAACAATAATCGATATCAGCATCACTTGATTCTTCTCGGCCGTTCATTGAGTCGCCATCAGGAACTCCCTGACATAGGGCACAGACTCTCTCTCTCACAACATCTTGTGGTGTCTTTGCTAACTTCAGAATCTCAAATATATTGTGTAAGGAGCCCCATTCATTAATATTAATATGAACTAATATAATTTAGGTAAATATCATAAAATATTGCATTACGAGGGGTCACTTTCAAATGGAAGTGTGTTAACTAGCAGCACAAATTAAGATACAATGGAACACTGGATAACCAACAACCCTATATAAACAATTATTTTAGTGGAACTCAAAGTGACTCACCAAATCAATGAAGTACACCTAGCACTCATTATCGTATTAGTGGCGATTTTTACAAGATAGCTAAAAATGTTGCGACTACTTATTTAAAATATAATGCTTTATTTAAGAATATTCAATAACAATAATTCACTATCTATTTTAAGTTTACGCTTAAACACAATTGACAGTAAGTTAACACAATTCACAACAGTTAACACGATGGACAAATACTAAATATTATTATTATTATCACTGAATGTTTATTTTATCCGCTGGAAGCACTGTAATGCATTACCAATCAATTCAGAGGGTTTTCTTATCATAGTTGAGTATCCAGTGTATCTTCGTCACGCGGTTTTGTTATCGATTTCTAGGCTGTTAATTTATTGCATTAAGAGGGCGCAACACTGAAAGTGGAACGCATACAACGACCGATAGAATGCGTTGTTAAGTGTTTTCACGCGGCGCAAGCACGCGGCGTTTGCACACAAATTATCACGCGATAGACAAAACAGTCCAAAAATAATCTACATGCGGGAGACGGGAATGCATTTTATCGTTTTATGAACCGTCTTGGAGTGCGGATAATATAAACGTCATTATGTGGCCTCAACGGGTTCAGGAGTTCTTGATATTAAAGTAAATACATTTATTTATTATTATGCAAATTAATTAATTGGTTGAATTATTTATTAATGATTATCAAGGCTAGTGACTTATAGTATTTGCATATTTGTTTTTAGACACCACGGAGATACCTAAAAGTTATTGATTTGTTAGTATTTTCTTTTCCCTATTACAAAATTATTGACTGAGTTTATATACGAGTACAGTTTTTTTTACTTCTAAAAATCACGAGCTCTGATAATCATACTGTACTTTATGTGTTTTACCTATATGATGTGTTGTCATTTTTAGTAGGATTTAAACGGCTTTTCATAATATTTTTCATTGACCTTTTCTTTGATAAAATGCCTTTTGTTTTGGTTGACTTCATTTTAAAAAAAAATTTTGAAAAAAAAACCAACACACGGGTAAAAACAGAATGATAGAGTGAAGACAGGAATGTAGGGTGACGGTGGACACAAGTAGTACATGCATGGGCAATGGATAGGCATCGAATTCGGTTTACGAATAGCAATAGCTCTGCGGGTCAGTCGCTCGGCGCTCGCAAATCCAAGACGTTGCAACGTTACTTGTTACCGTCTACCGGATACCGATAATAATATTATCTTTACCATTTTGGGGTACGGCGAAAATCATCATGATATTTTATAAATAAACTGTATTTTTCACCACGCAGCACTGATGAGGCGTTTGCGCGATAAGACCTATGGTGCTGCGGTGTAACGGGTTGTTGACAGACGTATTGAAATCAAAAACTACCGCTGAACGGCGGAAAGCAGCACATGACGGACTAATTAAATACATTATTCTCGTAAAACATATTTTCGTATTTCCAATAATATGGCTTATTGAGTGGTTTTAGAGTAAAATTACCTATTATCAATATTGTAGAGAAGAAGTTTTTCTAGGACTGTATAGGAGCCGATTTTCGATAATTTATTTGAAATGTCATGTATTAAGTTTTGAAATTGGTGTTATTTTACATATTTTTCTTTTTAATTATCGAGTTTAATAACTGAAATATCAAAATTCGGCTCCTATACAGTCCTAGAAAAACTTCTTCTCTACAATATTGATAATAGGTAATTTTACTCTAAAACCACTCAATAAGCCATATTATTGGAAATGCGGAAACTAATTTTGTATACAATTTTTCCTTACTGTTGCGCCCTCTTAATGCATGTATTTTTGCTACTCTGTTTAAGAAATGGATTTGAAATTATATGTTATGTGTCATTTATTAAAGAAATATCTAATTTTGCATATTTTTGCATATTAAAGGGTTAGTTCGGTTAAGGCATATGCATGAATTATTTGAGCTATTGCCATTTTTTATATTTTAATAGAAATATGTGGGTAATGATATTGGCAATTTTTTCTGTTTATATTTATTCCTATAATATGTGTTATAGCTTTTCGTTTAAAATAATATGACACATAAAAATTGTAGGTACTTCCGGATTGTACTTCTATGTGGAAACTATTTTTAGTCTGGTATTTTACTCTTTTACTATCTACTTTTGTGCTAAACTTTGCAGACGCACAAGAAGTTGGAGTAAAACATTTAAATTAAGATTTTTTTTTTTTTAATAAAATTAATTTTAAAGTTATTTTATTGTATATTTTATAGTTTTGCAATGCATTAAATGTACAGTCTGGTTGATTATCATCAACCATGTGCATTAAGAGGACGTGGTCTCTCTTTTTTTTCAACAGTCATTTCCCCGACTATATTCATAACACCTTTACACTCTATTTAAATTTACACCGATGGATCAGTTTCTACTTCATGTCTTCCGGGTATTATTTTTTCAATCTTGATTTATATACTTTCTTCACCAATAACCTCAAAACTATTGCATCTTTTTACATATTGAAATCTTTTGATATCACAGAATTACTTTAACTCTTCTCCAATTTACCATCCAATATATTCTTTTATATTACTGATCCATTCTCTTGCTTCCAATCTCTCTTCTCCGACGTTTTTATTTCAGCAATAAATCATTTTATATTTCAAATTATAAACCTTTTTCTCTCTCACAGATGGAGAGACTTCGAAATCTAATTCCTTTGGGTACCAGGTCACAAAGGTTATCTCTGGTAATAAAATTACAATCTTTGAACAAATCTAAAGCTTCAATCCATCTTCCGTCTGATAATCAAAACATGCATCAACCATACATGATCTCAATCATACCAAAACCTCGATTTAATTTCGTTACTTAGTACAAGAGTATCAGCCTATCCACTCATGGTTTGACTAACTAAATCTATCACGTGAAAAAATCAGTTCTTCTTCCTGCCTCCGTTTTGGTCACACTTTACTACCCTCAAATTCCTTTATCTCTCAACGACTCTCATCTCTGCACTCTTCACCATACACTTGCTAAACGCAAAATATATCATATTCATTTTAATTACCCTATATTATCTCTAGAGTGCTTACAGTTCTTTTTACTTCATAATTATCTCAACATTCGCCTTAATTCTCAATCAAGTACTGTCATCTTTGTCACCATACCATTCATCCTCAATGCTGGGCTGATTATTTAAACTTTCACAATATTTTTAAACGTTGTGACAAAGTGTAATACTTTAACAAAGTTATAATAAAAAAACGAAGTCTGGTCTCTCCCATATATTTTGTAGGAACATTAATTGTGTATATATTACGTTTTGATGTATATAATTTACACTCCAAAACTTTTATATTTTAATAAACAAATACGAAATCTTAATTATTTTGAACTTGTATATAAAAAACCAAATATGGGTAGTTATAACCAACTATCTTCGAAAAATAGAAACAAATATGTCATGAAGGCATAAATACAATTTAACCTTCTCCTCTTTAACTTAAGTCTTAGACCACTTCTAAATATAACATAAACATAACTATAATCTACTGTTAAAACATTCGACTTTTAGTTTTAACCATAAGAAAACTTTTAACATAAATTCATTTTAATATTATTATATATACTTACATTGCAGGTTTAACTGACAAAATATTAAAAGGGGTACTTGTACTGGCATTCAATACACCATTTGTGCCACTGCAAAATAAATAAACATATAAATAAAAATTAAATGTATGCAATCATACAAATTAGTGATGTGAATTTAATAACATTGCATATTTATTTTATATAATTACACACAGTACAGCCCAAACATACCAAGTCAAAAACTTGGTTAATAATTATTGTATAATAATCATACACCAGACCTACATTGTATTATGTTCTCAAAATTTGTTTATTCTAATACAATTATTTTAATTATTCTGATACATAAAATGTATTTATAACTATTATGTTTTTATTTTTCATATTTGATACCTTTTTATATACATATTTTTTATTTAAACCTTTATTCTATAATCTATGTAACCAAAATGTATATTTTAAAATTCCCAATAATATTTGGTTTTTTTACATGTTATAAATATTTTCATGAAATTTTAAATACATTTTTAAGTCATAAAAAACTTGTGAATATATTTACTTGAATTATCATGAATTCATGCTGAGCCAGGTAAGTCTGGTCTCTGCCATATATATTGTAAGACCATTAATGATGTCTATATTACGTTTTGATGTATATAATTTACACTCCAAAACTTTTATATTTTAATAAACAAATACGAAATCTTAATTATTTTGAACTTGTATATAAAGAAACAAATATGGGTAGTTATAACCAACTATCTTCGAAAAATAGAAACAAATATGTCATGAAGGCATAAATACAATTTAACCTTCTCCTCTTTAACTTAAGTATTAGACCACTTCTAAATAAAACATAAACATAACTATAATCTACTGTTAAAACATTTGACTTTTAGTTTTAACCATAAAAAAACTTTTAACATAAATTCATTTTAATATTATTATATATACTTACATTGCAGGATTAACTGACAAAATATTAAAAGGGGTACTTGTACTGGCATTCAATACACCATTTGTGCCACTGCAAAATAAATAAACATATAAATAAAAATTAAATGTATGCAATCATACAAATTAGTGATTTGAATTTAATAACATTGCATATTTATTTAATATAATTACACACAGTACAGCCCAAACATACCAAGTCAAAAACTTGGTTAATAATTATTGTATAATAATCATACACCAGACCTACATTGTATTATGTTCTCAAAATTTGTTTATTCTAATACAATTATTTTAATTATTCTGATACATAAAATGTATTTATAACTATTATGTTTTTATTTTTCATATTTGATACCTTTTTATATACATATTTTTTATTTAAACCTTTGTTCTATAATCTATGTAACCAAAATGTATATTTTAAAATTCCCAATAATATTTGGTTTTTTTACATGTTATAAATATTTTCATGAAATTTTAAATACATTTTTAAGTCATAAAAAACGTGTGAATATATTTACTTGAATTATCATGAATTCATGCTGAGCCAGGTAAGTCTGGTCTCTGCCATATATATTGTAAGACCATTAATGATGTCTATATTACGTTTTGATGTATATAATTTACACTCCAAAACTTTTATATTTTAATAAACAAATACGAAATCTTAATTATTTTGAACTTGTATATAAAGAAACAAATATGGGTAGTTATAACCAACATTCTTCGAAAAATAGAAACAAATATGTCATGAAGGCATAAATACAATTTAAAACCTTCTCCTCTTTAACTTAAGTCTTAGACCACTTCTAAATATAACATAAACATAACTATAATCTACTGTTAAAACATTTGACTTTTAGTTTTAACCATAAAAAAACTTTTAACATAAATTCATTTTAATATTATTATATATTTATTTATTTATTTACGCCAATCGGCTTTTGCATATAACAATTATAAATATTACTGTGACAATAGTGAAATACTTAAGTGATAAATAACAAAGAGTTTTTTTTTTTTACTTTTAAGGCCAAAGATCAAAATTGTTTTCATTTGATGATCGCATGGCTCTAGTTAAGGGATCATTAGAAAGACAATTTGAGTGTGAAATTGGGAGGTGAAATGCTGCATGAGATCTAGAATTTAATTTAGGAATACGAATATTAATACGTTCCAATAGCCGGGACGAATCAGTCTTACCACAAAGATTACTTAAAAATATTTGTTCAGTACTAGTCCGCCTATGTTCCAAAGAACTTATGTTTAAAAAGTCCATTACTGGTTGGTAATTGTGTTGAGGGAAGTCAATTTTCAATAAGTAGCCCATATGATTAAGGTACCGATACTGAACCCATTCAATTAATTTCTTTTCGATCTGCAGAGATGGATTCCAGACAATCGAGCCATAATCCAAAATTGATCGTACCAGAGCAAAATAAAGAGTTTTTAAACAAACTGATGTAAAATTAGTTGTGTGACGACGGATAAAACCAAGAAGCCTTAAACCCTTACAAGAGATATATATTATATGAGCTCTAAAGGATAAAGATGGTGAATAAATAAATCCTTAATCTTTTATTTCAAAGACACGTTCTAACGGCGAGTCATTTAAAGAATTTAAATCTACGAGAACCTCTGCACAATCATTTGTTGAGGTAATCCGTGCAAAAAGTAGAATACGGCAAGAAGAAATATTGTGAGTGACAGTATTGATGAAGAGGTTGAATAGCAGCGGGGATAAATGTCCTCCTTGAGGAACTCCAGAAGTAACCTTAACACTTTTAGAACAGACCCCGAACAAGTTGACGAATTGCCATCTGTCAACTAAGTAGGAGTTGAACCATGACAAAAGCAGTTCGCCAATGCCTAATTTATCAAGGATGAGAATAAGATATTTATGATCAATCGAATCAAACGCTTTAGAGAAGTCTGTGAAGATGGTATCCACTTGAGCTGTATTTTCAGAAGCATCTCGAATGAAACTAGAGAAATCTAAGGAGCTAGTTATTGTTGAACGTCCTGGGAAAAACCCATGTTGGTCAACAGATAATGTAGATGAGAGAGTTTTATTAATTTGTTTAAGGATCAATTGTTCAAAAACCTTACTAATAAAAGGAAGAATAGATACTGGTCTGTAATTAGAAACTAATGCTGGATCCCCTGATTTTAAAATTGGAGTAATTCGGCTAATTTTCCAAACCGATGGAAATGTACCTTCTTTTAAGGACTTGTTAAAAATAATGCAGATAGGAGAAATGAGAACTTTCCTAACTCTGTAGAGAAAATAGGCTGAGATACCATCAGGACCTAATCCTCTGGTACTCGATAAAGAATCCAATGCTTCAGCTACTTCATTAGGAGAGATCACTAATGTAGATGGCAAGAAAGAAAATTCCTGAATTTTTATATTATTTAGGGCAGTGTTAGGAAATAACGCTGGAGGTTTGTAAGTAGAAGAGAAATACGAAGCAAAAGCTTCAGAAACTTGGGGACCAGAAACTTTACAGTCATTATAATAAACTTGATCATGGATGGAAGATGAGTTTTGTTTATTGTTAATAAATGACCAAAATTCACGGGGATTGGAAGTAAGACGAGTTTGGGAGACGTTAGTATAAGCCCTTAAGCATAACATTGATTCAGCTTTACATTGTGCACGTAAACAAGAGAAAACGTTATAATTATGAGTAGACCCTATTTCTTTATATTTTTTATGAGCTATTTTTTTATTAAACAAAAGTGATTTTAGTTTAGTTGATGCCCAGACTGGAAAATTTGATCTATGGAAGGTTTTAAGGGGTACATATAGATGAATAGCCTCAATCAGAGTCCTGTAGAATTGAGGCAGAAGTATCAGCAGGGTAGTTATTGAACTTGGAAATCCAATCATTGCCAGCCCATGACGTGACTATTGCGTCATAATCTGCATTCTTGAAGTCTCGGAAAGAGTGTTTGTCATCAAGCATGTTAAGTTGAGTAGGGAATTTGATTTTCAATGAAAGTGATGGGTGATATTTATCACAAGGGACAAGGCTATCTGTCGCTTCTTCGACTAACACAGAATGAGCATTGGTAAAAATAAGATCGAGAATAGTTCTGAAACGGTTTTTGTAGAATTCAATTGTAGGAAGTCCATACTGGTAAATTGATCACAAATTAAAGAAGACTTATTATTAACTGCTCCACTAAAAACTAAAACATTTTCAACGGAATTCCAAGACACACCAGGAAGATTAAAATCCCCATAAAACATTCCAATGTCGCATTTTCCTAAATTCCATGCATGGTCAACAGATTTAACATAACTATCATATATCGAAATATCAGAAGGAGGGATATATACAACACTAATAAGAGCAGAGGGTCCATGATGTGGGGATATACGAATGAATAATTGTTCAACATTAGTTCTACCAGTGGATATAAGTGTAGCGTGAAAGATATCCTTTATTGCAATTAGTACACCCCCACCGCGAGAACAATTACTAGAAAGATTACTTCTGTCACATCTAAAAATAGTATAACCGGTGAAGTTCAGTTCAGCATTGTTAATATCTTCGGTAAGCCAAGTTTCAGTAAGTAAGAAAATATCATAGGATAAAAGAATATATACTTACATTGCAGGATTAACTGACAAAATATTAAAAGGGGTACTTGTACTGGCATTCAATACACCATTTGTGCCACTGCAAAATAAATAAACATATAAATAAAAATTAAATGTATGCAATCATAAAAATTAGTGATGTGAATTTAATAACATTGCATATTTATTTTATATAATTACACACAGTACAGCCCAAACATACTAATTATACCCGGTTGCACAAACGATCGATAAAAACAGTTCATTAAGCTGTGATAACGGTTCAATAAACAGTCAGATAGATAACTATATTGGTTCCCTAAAGTGCTGTACTGTTGCACAAACAATTGTTTAACATTTTAGTGGTTAATACTTCAACCAATGTTTAGATAACATGATTACAAAAAATTATCATTCAATCATATATTTTTATTGTTATCAGTGTTAATTGTTGTAAATTATAATTTTTATTAAAATAATATAGTTTATACCTAGTTACTATCGAAAATATTTTAAAATTCATCATAATGTTCCAGAGGATTAAAACGGTCTCTGTATAATCGTGGTCGAGGAAGGTTTATCAAAACTTCAAGCACGTCATGTTCTTCATCGGAATTCGATGACCTCGATGATGATGATGATAAATACATGACTAGATAGTAGGTACTTTGACAATGGCAAGAGGAAAAATTAAAAAAACTTACTTTAGATATTCGAATTAGTAAACTATACAATTATCACCATAGATAAGAATAATATAATGTGATTATCACAAAATAATACAATCTTATCAGACCAATTAAGTTATAGAACTCTTTTGAAAATTTATCGAACCGAAATCGGGTCTACAACATATCGAATCGATAACACAATATTTATTGGATTGATAAATCTTATTGGTCTTTTGTGCAACCTGTCAAATTTTTATCGATTCAATAACCTAGTTATTAGTCCAATAACTGGTTATTGGTCGTTTGTGCAACCGGGCATAAGTCGAAAACTTAGTTAATAATTATTGTATAATAAATAATAATCATACACCAGACCTACATTGTATTATGTTCTCAAAATTTGTTTATTCTAATACAATTATTTTAATTATTCTAATACATAAAATGTATTTATAACTATGATGTTTTTATTTTTCATATTTCATACCTTTTTATATACACATTTTTTATTTAAACCTTTGTTCTATAATCTATGTAACCAACATGTATATTTTAAAATTCCCAATAATATTTGGTTTTTTTACATGTTATAAATATTTTCATGAAATTTTAAATACATTTTTAAGTCATAAAAAACTTGTGAATATATTTACTTGAATTATCATGAATTCATGCTGAGCCAGGTAAGTCTGGTCTCTGCCATATATATTGAAGACCATTAATGATGTCTATATTACGTTTTGATGTATATAATTTTCACTCCAAAACTTTTATATTTTAATAAACAAATACGAAATCTTAATTATTTTGAACTTGTATATAAAGAAACAAATATGGGTAGTTATAACCAACTATCTTCAAAAAATAGAAACAAATATGTCATGAAGGCATAAATACAATTTAACCTTCTCCTCTTTAACTTAAGTCTTAGACCACTTCTAAATATAACATAAACATAACTATAATCTACTGTTAAAACATTCGACTTTTAGTTTTAACCATAAGAAAACTTTTAACATAAATTCATTTTAATATTATTATATATACTTACATTGCAGGTTTAACTGACAAAATATTAAAAGGGGTACTTGTACTGGCATTCAATACACCATTTGTGCCACTGCAAAATAAATAACATATAAATAAAAATTAAATGTATGCAATCATAAAAATTAGTGATGTGAATTTAATAACATTGCATATTTATTTTATATAATTACACACAGTACAACCCAAACATACCAAGTCAAAAACTTAGTTAATAATTATTGTATAATAAATAATAATCATACACCAGACCTACATTGTATTATGTTTTCAAAATTTGTTTATTCTAATACAATTATTTTAATTATTCTGATATATAAAATGTATTTATAACTATTGTTTTTATTTTTTATATTTCATACCTTTTTATATACATATTTTTTATTTAAACCTTTGTTCTATAATCTATGTAACAAATATGTATATTTTAAATTTCCCTATAAAATTTGGTTTTTTTATATGTTATAAATATTTTCATGAAATTTTAAATACATTTTTAAGTCATAAAAAACTTGTGAATTATCTACTTAAATTATCATGAATTCATGCTGAGCCAGGTAAGTCTGGTCTCTGCTATATATTTTGTAGGACCATTAATGATGTCTATATTACGTTTTGATATAATTACACTCCAAAACTTTTGGGCCGATGGGCGTTGTGGGTTATTAATTTATTATCAAGGGAGCCGTGTTCGCACCACATTACGTACCTACATTTTGCAGTTATCTGAAGAAATTACTGCTTTTAAAAAGAAATTAGTCTTGTGGAAGAATAAAATGGATTAAGGTGCTTAAAATGACTGTTTCTCCACATTGTATATGTTCCTCCATAAAAATAATTTAAACTTAATAGAATCTGTTAAATGATTATTCATGGAACACTTATCACAACTTATTGTTCCCTTCCAAAATTATTTTCCTGAGGATGATCAACAACAAAATTGGATTAAAGATCTTTTTACTACTGATCTACCGTCAGAATTAACAATTTCTGAACAAGAACAACTGATAGACATATCCTCAGATTCAGTAGCAAAATCCAAATTTGCATCATCATCTATACCAGAATTTTGGCTATGTATAAAGAAGCCGAAGAAAACCGAGGAATCGGTTAGAATGAAGAATTGGAGTTGTAAACCAACCTTCGGGTTGAAAAAAAATAAATAAATAAATTAAAGTAGCAGTATCCGATTGTAGCCAATAAGGCTATCAGGACTTTGATTCCATTTGCTTCTTCATACTTATGTGAAACAGGTTTTTCGGCCTTAGCAGTTATTAAAACTAAATATAGAACAAGACTGAATACCGAAAAGGAAATGAGAATCGCGCTTTCAAAATTTACACCACAATTTGATAATATTATGCAACAAAAACAAGCACAGCCGTCCCATTAAATATTAAAATTATTATTATTGTATTAATTTTTTAATTGTAAAAAAATAAATCGCAAAAAAATGTTTCCTACTATTAATAATTACACTTTTACTTTATCATTAAATAAAGTTGGATTCAAATGATTAAATAATGTAAATTTGTTTATTTTAAATGTTCGTATAGGAGTGGTACGATGTGGAAATAGCCGTGAAGAAGCAGAAATTAGGAAAGGATTGAGGCAGGGATGCACACTGTCTCCGTCCCTTTTAAACCTGTATGTACAAGAAGCAGTGAATAAAGTAAGAGAAGAAATTAAAGTTGGGGTAAGAATAAATGGTGAAAGAATAGATATGCTAAGATTTGCAGATGACATAGCGATAATAGCAGACAATGAAGAGGATCTACAGAATATCTTAGAAATAATGAACTTAATAATGAAAAATGAATACAATATGAAAATAAACAAAGCAAAAACGAAAGTCCTCGTTTGCAGCCGTAATGAAGGAACCCAAACTCAAATTGCACTAGATGGTGACACACTAGAGCAAGTGAATGAGTACAAATACTTGGGAAGTACGATAACTGAGGACGGCCGTAGTACCAGGGAGATCATAAGCAGAATAAACCAGGCTAAATGTGCATTTCAGAGCAAGAAAAATATGTTTATATCTAGAAATATTGACATAAAAGTAAGGAAAAACTTACTTAAGGCTTATGTTCGGAGCGTAGCATTGTATGAAAGTGAGACATGGACCATAGGTAAAACAGAAGAAAAAAGACTCTTAGCGTTAGAGACATGGTGTTACAGAAGACTACTTAAAATAAGTTGGACAGAACACATAACAAATGAAGAAGTTTATCGAAGAGTCGGAAAAACAAGAAGCTTTCTGAAGATCTTCAAAACAAGAAGAGCCAAGTTCATTTGACACATACTGTGTCAAAACAGTCTACTTAGCAGGATAATAGAAGGTGCCATTGAAGGGAACAACAGCAGAGGGCGACCGCCACTGGACTACATTAGTCAAAAAGTAAGAGATATGGACTGCAGATCTTATTGCGAATTGAAAAGGAAAGCAGAGAAGCGTCAGGAGTCAGGAGAATTGCTGCCAACTAGCCCTTGGGCTGTTAACATAAAAAAATAAAAAAGGAGCCGTATATTTTATTTAAAAATCAAAAGAAGCCGTAGACCCAAAAAGGTTGAAAATGACTGCTATATAGTATATAGTGTATATATGGACCTGATGGTAGGAGAAAAGGGTCTGCTTAATATTTACAATGAAAATTTAAAAAATCTAGTAAATTATTAAATTAATTTTTAAACGTCAACAGATAAATAGTAAAATAAAAAATAAAAAAGGACATATCGTTAAAATCAAGAAAAATTCAGTTACCTCAAATGTAATGCAATTCCTATGTACTAATCAGAGGTTACATTAACCAAGTTAAAAAAAAATACTGAAAATCTGTTTGTTCAAAGAACCAATTAATTATTCATCATGAATAACTACTTAAAAAGGAAGAGACTATTTATAATAGACTGGATAAATAAGCAGTGTATTACTATATCATATTAATACATTATTTTATTTCAATAAATTATGTATGGAAGGAACATTAAAAGTTCGTAAATCTACAATGCAATCAAAATAGCAGTTTAAAAAAGTTATAATTTACTTAGCTGACCACCAAATAAAAATAATATTTTCAATATTTGAAGCACTCGATCATAATTCATAATTAAATAACTTTTAAAGTCAAATAAATCGTCAGAAAACCCAGCTTTATACTGATCAATCCTTCTTCCACCGTTTCAAAAATAATAAAAAAAAATATTTTGACGCTCTGCTAACATAGTTTTGGAAACCTAATGATTCTACCGCTTGACCATCCAACAATTATGTCAAACTTTTGGTCACATTTCCACGAGATGTGAATAAAAAAAATAATGTCCCGCTGTTTTTCTCTAAGTGATTTCCATGCATTTGACAGAGTTTAGATCCACAGACTTCTATTTAAACTAAAAATATTTTTTCCCGCTATTTCCTTTTAATATAATATCCAGTCAAATCAGGTGGCATTGCTCTTTTTCTGTATTCCGTGATCACTTATGACACTCTACACACCATCAAAGCATTCCTTAACCCAGACAGACTAATACAATTTACGTCACATTATGATCCTCAAACTGCTTATTATATGATGAAAAATTACTGAAATATGATTAACCTAAGGACAAATCGGTGGAAGATAAAAATGAACAGAATCAAGTCACATGTAACTTTTTCGCGACAAATTTCCGACCATCCACCACTCACGCCCAACAATTAAACCTTACTGTCTGCAAACAAAGTTTATTACCTCAGGATAACATTTGGCCATCTACCAATATGGATGGCACAGCTGGTTTTGTAAACTTGCACGGACCAATCATATTTATTATTTTCACGATTTTCTGTGTGTACACGTATTATAAAGCAAGGACACAAATAACATCCTTAACCGTCAACATTTTGTCTATCAACTGATGATAACTTATGGAAACATTTTATGTTTTGGACAATTATCACCACAGACTAAGTGAACAAGTGCCGCACGGGCCAACCAAAGTCACTTTTGTCTGAAACCTGACCTAAGATCTAAGAAATCATCGCTCAATATTATATGTATATATTATACATGATTCCGCCATGGTACATCGGGCTAAAAGTTGGGGACTACAATGATATTTTTCAAATAAATCACTCCTTTAAATCAAAACTAAAACCAAAGACATTGATATTGGTATTTTTAATCAATGTCAAAGGGAAGGCTGATCCAGTAATACCAGAAATCAACGTTATACTAATATCATACTTACCAATTCTAGGGTCACACTAGAAGATTCTACAATTATTTCCTGTGTCCAATGGTAAAGAATACGCGTTAGATTAATGTTTAACTCAAAATAACTTTCTTATATTGCAGCCAACTCCATGTATAGGTGTTATTATTTTACCTTTTTTTTTCCTGTTTGAACCGAGGATCAGGCGAGAACAGTTTATCACAGTACAGTAATCCCTCGTTATCCGCGGAGGTTAGGTTCCAGCAAAGTTGCGCGGATATCAAAACCGCGGATAACGAGACCATAAAGCAATGTAAAACGGGAAGTTAGATTTTATTTACATACAATTTTTAATTTTTATTATTTTGTACATATTTTGTATTTAATTTTAAAAATCACAAAAATGTTAATATGTTTTACAATTATTTGATTATTTATTTTTTAATATAATTTATTAATTCTTTATACATACATAATATATTAGGAAGGATGAAGGCATAAAAATGACTTCAATGTCAGAATGTTGGAATTTTAATAAGGGAGGATGGCCCGGGGCATTGTCAATCAGCAATAAAGCTTTAAAAGGGAGATTTTTTAATCTTAGGTACATCTCCACTTGAGAAACAAAACAGTTTGTAAACCAATCACTAAAAATGTGTGCAGTGACCCAAGCTTTATTATTTGCTCTCCAAAACACTGACAAGTGATTCATGTCTTTAGATTTGAAGGCTCGTGGTTTAATCAACCAACAACTGAACAATTTTAAGATATAACAAATTAACCGTACACATTGGTATGTACTTTATGTAGCATATCTGTTATAAATTTATAAGTATGGGTATAATACAGATAAAATTTCATCGTATGTATTAATAAAATGTTATCGCCGACCCAACCGCGGATAACGAGGGATTACTGTACTTTTACCCTCCTATTATTTATTTTACCTATCATTGAAACTAAATCCTCATTAGTCAATAGCCATTAGTAATGACTCATTACTCATTACGTACTGTTCCGCAATGCACATATTTTCAGACATAACGAAAAATGATTGCCACCCCTTCTCACATTGAACTAAATGTGGTAGAAAATTATTTTTAACACATTAAAGATAGATAATTAACTTAACTCAAAATTAGGATAGCGAGCTTTGAGAAAGGTGATTTACCTGAATCAATCATAAGATACCTAGTTGTACTTCTTATGAACAACAAAGCATAGCAAGAATGCAAAATCTTTAATTGGGTAAAAGTATTTACCTAATAAATGAATACACTCATGTGCTCATGGCTTGTTTAGTTGATTTAATCAAAAAAGTATTTTATAAAAACATATAAAAAATAATTACAATATGAATAGCTCAAATTAGTCGAGATATTAAAAAATGTTCAGTGAGAATTATTTCAACAAAGGATGTTGCACTATGTGTAATAGAGAATGTGCGTTTGGTTACTGTTCTAACTTACTAATTATGTAGTCATTAGGCTGTAGAAAATAAGAAATAAAGGAAAAACTTTTTTGAAAAAGTTAAAAACAGCTGATAAAAATGAACAATTTCAAAACATGAAAAGCATAAACCTACATTAACTCAAACTCAATTTCAACACAACAAAGGGGATGTTTGGTATAAATAGATCAAATTGAAAAATGTCTTGTATATATAATTATTTAATAATTAAGAATAATAAAAATAATATAAGACACAACACAATATTAGTTGTACCTACTTAAATATAGACCTGGATATACAACCAATTTTAGGTTGTATTGCATTAGGTTGATAGAAAGAAAGCATGGTATGAGTTAAGTTAATAGTATAAAAAGAAAGATTATACTTAAAGGCGAATGATTTATTGCCAATTGTAAGAAAATATTTTAAAGTTTAAAGTTCTCTTTGGAGTTTAAAAAATAAAACAATAGAGCATGTAATTGATGTTATTAAACCATGTAAAAACCTGTATCAAAATTAAAAAGTCGAGTTGGATCATTTTTTAGAAAGCAGTATTATACAAGTAATAAATAAAACCATGATTTATGCACAATTAGCACTCATGTAGGATATTAAAAGTTCATGAGGCTTCTTTTTGTTACATCATGTGCATCTGAGGAATTAACTCAAGAATGTTTAAACCCTTTCACTGCTCCAGACATACTATTACAACCAAAATATTTACACCATTCATTCTCCAGAGGTACTATAACATTCCTAATTGACATGATGTAAAAAATATTTATAATATTAACATTTGCCGGAAACCCTAAGATTTTAGGAAATCCTATCTTGCATTAATTTAAACTTAAACAATTAATTTAAATAAGATCTTCGAAACTTAACCATTTGAATCTATGACTTTTTCTTAAATCTATAGTTTTTAAATACAAAGAAAATAATATATTTGTTTTTATATAATATAAATAGGTTGAAGAGCATAAATAGTGTAACAGTGAAAAGGTTATAAACCTTGACGATAAAATTACAAGGATATTTTTATGATTATTATGTAGCTACCAAGACTGAAGAAGAGCATAATGCTCTAATCAAAAATGGTATGAGTCCCAAGGTCTAAAATAAAATGTAATAAAAGTTGACAATTAATAATGCCTAAATTTAATTAAATGTATGGTTAACATAATTAATGGAGGTGGTATGAAACTTGACTTGATATAATTAAGTTATTTTAGAGCTAAAAAGTTCTAATTGTAGAGTTAAATTGCAAATAATATGAGGTATACATAATTATTTTTATGAATTAATAAAGTGATTTAAATTTAAATTGCTTTCTTAGTATGTGTTTTTTAGTATGTGTGTGGACTGTGGAAGGCCTTATTCTAAGAAATTTAAGTTTAGCTACCTTATTTGTAGTCGTATGGCTATATATTCATATGCCAAAACGAAAATACCGACCATCACACGTGTCACGCACACATTACCGACTTATTCTAAGAAATTTAGATATGGGTTCGTTTTTATTCGTAACTAGTAAGGCTAATCAAAACTAATCAACACAGAAATACCTAATGTTTCTTAATCCTTAGTCATAATTCCACAGTCATAGAACGTAGCCCGTGGTGAAATAAAGTGTAGGTTCATTGATATAAAATTAAAATGTTCAGTAGAAATAATTCATCAAATGTATGGTGCTATTTCACTAAAAATTCTAATAAACCTAACGAAGCTAAGTACAATATATGTCATACTGTGTACAAACATGGTCACGGGACTTCAAATCTGCACAAACATTTACGGCGGAAGCATCAATCAAAGCTTGACGCAGATAAATGTAAGTTCGAATTGGACAAAGATTTAGATATTTCACCTAAACAAGTAAGTGATAATATATTTTAGATTCTGAGCGGAGCGAGGGATATATTGAGTACCTATTGAATATTGACTATTGATTTTACAATGATATGAGTATTCTATTTTTTTTTCACAAAATTCATCAAATATGAAAAATTGAATATTATTTTGTAGTTAAAAATTCCTAAAATGTTTCACTCCATTCAAAATATAAAACCAATTGTGAAGTACAATCGACACCTTCTATACAGCAGATCAACTCCCCCGGTTTTTATAATTATTATTATAATTTAGTTTAAATATTTTATATAGGAGAGCCATCAACATCAACATCTAAACGTAGTTAAGAAGAAATCACAACAATACTGACAAACAATAAAAACAATTTTTCTATTAATGAAGTTCAGGAACCTGTTTTGAAAAAATAAACAAAGCAACTACTTCTTTCAAAACGGTAATTTAATTTGATTTCTTTTATTGGAGTATTTATTTATATAGAGTATTTTATCATATTATGTCCATACGCAACATCAAGACAAAATTAATGATTTACACATAATTCACCAAACCGTTATACTTTTGCTGTACCTACTTATAATTCTTGGCTCAGAATGTTTTTCGAATGCTCATTTTATTGCAGTGTAGAACTTAAATGTTTAAGAAAATTTACCAATAACAGCCAAAGATAATCTGTATCTCAGCTTTTTTACTTACCTATTATTTTTCTATAGATTTGGTATGCCATCAGAAAAACAAAAGACAGATTTTACAAGATCAATTGTAGAAATGATAACTGAGGATATGCAACCACTATCGTTTGTTGAAAATAGTGGATTTCAAAATGTTATTCGATTGCTTGATGCAAAGGTACTTGGAGCTTTTACCCAGTCGCCGAACTCTAGCTAGAAGCATCTTACCTGATCTATACTCTTCGACCAAAAATAAATTGCTAGATATTTTGAACAAATCAAATTATATTTCCATTACTTCGGATATTTGGACATCATTAAATACTGATTCGTTTATGACTATTACAGTTCACACATTTGACAGTGCTTTCAATCTTAAAACATATGTATTATGTACCGAAAAACTAGAAAATAATCATACAAGTGAAACATTGAAAAATATATTTTATGAATGGGATATTATGCACAAAATTGTAGCAATTGTAACAGATTCAGGGGCTAATATTAAATCGGCTGTAAACAAATTACAAATACCACACATACCTTGTACATCGCACATATTAAATTTAACTGTTACCCAAGCAATAACATTTAGAAGTCCGCCAGGTGAGAATAATGAAGTAGGACTTAATGAACTTCAAAATCTAAATGAATTGAAGAAATGTCGTTCAATTGTGACATATTTTAAAAAAAGTGAAGTTACAAATCGAAAATTGGATGTCAAATTATAACAGTTAGGAGCTACAACACTGATACTAATACAAGACGTGTCAACAAAAGATGGAACAGTAGCCTATATAATATGTTAGAAAGACTGGTCAAATTAAAAGAACCATTGACCTATGCTTTCCTTAAAAGATGGATCTGTAATGTTAAATGCACAAGAAAGGGAAGTAATAGAAGATGTTATTCCCATATTAAAACCGTTTAAAGTAATGACTACCGAGTAATCAGGAGAGGACTACCCGACATTGGCAATGGTTATTCCATTAGTAAGAGGTAAGTAAGAAATACAAATTTTGTATAAAACAATAAATAATTAAACATTTTTTTTTAGGTTTACAAGCAGCTCTGAAATCAAAACAAACGAGAACATATTTAGGTAAAGCTACTTCTGAAAAAATTGCTGGAAAACTTAAACAGTCGGTTTAAATACATTGAAGAACAAAATCCTAAGTCTGAATTTTCAAGAGCAACTCTATTTGACCCTTGTTTTAAGAAATTGGTATTTCAGAATACAACGAATGGTGAAAATGTAGAAAAAAAGTATTAGAAATGAACTCTCCCTACTTATCAGTGATATTTTGATTGGTTAGAAATAATAATGTTAATAAAATTTTTTTTAACAATACAAATTTAAATTAAATATTACATGTTGTTGTTTTGCAACATTACAGAAGACAATTCTAATAATACTCCTGAAACTCCTGAAATACAAACCAATTCTTCAAATGAGACCATAGATTTATGGAGCTTCTTGGATGATAAATTAAACACAGAGCGAACTCAAGTTACATCAGTAAGCAGTGCAGATAATATTTTAAAACAATATTTCAGTCTCCCAAACTCCAATAGAAAATTAAAGCCAATTGATTTTTGGGTCAAACATAAAATTTTGCCGGGTGAATTATTCAACTTAGCATTGAAGTATTTAGTGATCCCTGCTACCTCAGTACCATCTGAGAGAATTTTTTCAAAAGCTGGTGAAATTATGTGTCAAAAAAGAAACAGAATAAGTCCAAATAATTTAGATATGATAATATTTTTAAATAAAAATTTAAAAAACTTATAGATATAATACGAATGGAAATAATATAACCAATATTATGTATATAATTATTTAAAGTAAAAATGTTATTTTATTTATTATATTTTATAACTTATGATTTTTTTAATATTACCATTATTAATTATTATGTATATACATACTTATTTATTTTGAAGTGAAAATGTTATTTTATTTATTATATTTTATAATGTTTAATTTTTCTTATATTACCATTATTAATTATTAAGTATATAATTATTTATTTTGAAGTAAAAATGTTATTTTATTTATTTAATAACATATGAAAAAAAAATAAGTCGAATAAAAAATTAGTCATAAAAAAATAAGTTGGATATTAGTCAAATAAAAAAATTAGTCTACTAATTATAATTATGATTTAACTAATTTAGTCACACGGTACTACCGACTTAGTCGGTAGTAATTAGTCACTCCTGCCCATCCCTTATACGACACATGTGAAACCTATACTTCAGAAGCTTAATGATATAAATATTGGCCATCTAAAAAATTTAATAAAACAATATCATAACAAAACCTTACTCTTAATCAAGATTTTTTGATGACTTTAAAACGAATAACTCTTAAAATAATTGATAAATTTACTTATATTTAAATAACCTTTATACTGTAATAATTCACTTAACATTTGATTACTTAATGATAAATGTAGATTTCTATTTTTTTTTTTTTTTATATATATTCTGGTGAAATCAAGTAAAAATTAGGTTTAACGTACCTAAAACGATTTTGATTACGATGAAGGATTCTGTCATAGATCCTAATTCGAGTTTCAACTGTATGGTCTATTGCTGTAGAAGTTCTCAAGAATTGAACTAATGTATCATACATTCCTTGTAAATCTTCTAAAGTTGAAAAATGGCGATAAAACTATAAAAAAAATTGTTATATTTATATTATAATTAAATACTAGACTGAACCTATAATGCATTATTTTTACTAAGCATGAAATAATATATCGAATTCCAAAGTTATTTTATATTTATTACTATAAGTGTTAACTTACCAATGTATGAATAGGCATTTTCATCAAAACTTTAACCTCTTCTTGATACTCATGATTATGTGGTAAAGTTAAAGATCTTCTCATATGGTTATAGTGTGTTATTCGAGATTGATATGTAAACCTGACATTAACTTCAATTTGTCCGAAGCATGCTCTACAAATAAACTTAGGTGTAGGATCATCTTCAGATATCTATATTAATGAAAATCCAAACATATTAATAAATAAAATTATTTATAATTTTATACAAATCAACAAAAAAAATTAAGGATACTATATATATATATTATTAAAAATAAGCAAACTAATTCACCAAAAAAATGAAATGTTTTACTTTAGATATGTTTGTTAGTTGAAGAAAAAACAATTGATTTATATTTTTATTACTTAAATAATTTTTAAGTGTGTTATCACTAAAAAAAAAACTTTTGAATTACGCACATTTATAGATCTATTATTAATAAATATTAAATTTGTGTTGGACACATTTTTAGTACATATCTAGAAAATAATCGTACAATCATAATATTTTGTAAAATATTAAAATAAAATAGATAAATAACAATATATTATCAAAAACATTATCATATTAATATGAGTAATTAAATTAAGCTTTTCTTTTTTTTAAAAAATGAAATTTTAAATTAAAATGTTATTATGTTAACATACATCATTAATAATGAATTAAGACACAGAAATAAATATAAATATTTTCGAATTGATGTGACTGATAAGAATGAAAATTTAAATTAAATTTAAAATGTTGTATTATTAACTAATAGTATTAAAGTACTTGCGAAAAGTAATATAAATATCAAGAAGTAATAGAAAATGAAAAAAAGGTTGATCAAAAATCAAAACGTTTCAATAAGTCAAACCCGACATCAGAATGAGCATTACGAAAGACGTGTTAGGCGTGTCGATAAAGTGAAGGGTACAATGGGAAGACATTGCCAAAGTGTTGACACCGCAGTTCACTTGATCGGAAAGTCCATAGGGGTTGTTACAGCCACCTTTACACTACGCTAGCACACACATAGACTCTCACCATTATCGATAGAACAAAGAGAATCTTTGCTGCTATTTTCAGTTGTCTTCCTTCGGGCGAGAATATATTGATGACGTCCAGCGCATTTTGGAAATGCAGGTCGCACAGGTGGCACGAGTACGATGGTCGGTTCATGGTGAGACGGTGATCGGGCCCGAGAACGGTGGCCGGCGGTGGCGTTTCAACGGGCAGTGGTGTCGTGATTGGCGCCCGGGATCGACAGGGCTCGGGTGCGCACCGGAGACGCGGTTTACATCGAACGCGCGACGACGGGAGCACGGGAGCAGCGTATAAGAATAGTCGGCGATACGCGACCGTTCGGCGGCGGAACGGAGACGACAACCGGACGGCGGCGGAACGGAGACGACAACCGGACGGCGTGCGCGACAAGCCGAACCGAACGGCACGGCGATTGGTACCGGCGGGGTCGTCGGGTAACGCGGAACGGTGTGTTGTCGTTTGCGGACGCGGAAATAATCGGCCGACGATCAACAACGACGAGCGGACGCGGAAATAATCGGGCGACGATCAACAACGACGAGCGGTCGCGGTCGAAACGGAGAACGCAGACGCTGGCACGGAGGCGAGACGACAAGCGGGGCACATTGTCGCGTTATCAGCAGCACCGCGCAAAAGGTGGGTGATAGGCGATAGCGGGCTGCGCGTGCGTACACGGCCCAAAGAGGTTGTGCACGATCTTCGGCCGTTACGCTGGTCTTCGGCGGCGGGGTGGGACGGGGGCCGTCCGACGGCGTCCGCTTCAGCTGTTCCCCGTTGCCGACAGCTGCACCGGTCCTGGATCGGACGGACTTGGCGTCGCAGAGACACGTAAAATATTAAAATGAAAATAAACAGAAAAAAAAATTCAAACCCCGAGACCCGACGATGCCGGGTCGGCGGCGTAGCGCTCGGGAGACCGGACTGTCGGACGCGTCGCGCCAAGGATATTGGACTGTCGGACGCGTCGCTCCAAGGAGATTGGACTGCCGGACGCGGGACCATGCGCGTCGTCTCGGTGACGTGTCAGTAGGCTATTGATCGATACGGTTCAGGTTTTTGGACACCGTTTTGCATCCACCCGCTCGCCATGGGACACGTCATGGAATAAGCCAGCATCGACTACTGCGCAGTACGCGCCACGCCGAAAATTGCGTCAGCGCCACCGCGGCCGTCCAGATGTTTTCGGTCTCGTTTTACGTCCGGCCATTCGAGATCTCGATATGTTAACATTTTCCCTGTACTAAACGGGTCGCAATAAGCACTCGTAATCAAGTTTGTATTTATCACCCCTTAACCTGGTGGGGAAAATGTACTTTTGCTAATATTATTTTCTATAAAATCATGAAATACCTAGCTATTTTCGGAACAATCTTTTATGAACATTTTAAAGTGTTGAAAATGAAAATCAAATAATTGGTTTCATAATAATAGCTAATGAACGCTTACTGAAAAAAGCAAAAGCCTGTCTGGTTGGTAGTTTTATTGGCTGAATAATGAATGATTATAAACAACCTTTACAACGGCAATAACAGTCGTTATTCGTAGCGGCGGATTTACATATAGTACAGCCCGTATATAAAAAAAATTCCGGGATAAGATATGGTTCTATAATGTTTACCAATTTTAGTCTAGCCAATATTAATAGTCTTGATAATCCTTCATAAGTTTTCGTGACGATGATTTTATTACCAGCATGGATTGAGTTAAAATAGTATAACAAAGTAAGTAACATAGTATGGTACTTACCTATTAGTTACCTAACTTGAGATCAACCGAATAAATCAATCAATGTACAAGAAGTAATTGATTCTGTTAGTTAAAACATCACGACTGTGAAAGAATTCTTCAAAATATTTGGAAACCAGAGACCAATATTATAAACTTTCCGTTGTGTGTAGCAAACAAAAAAAATTAAAATTTCAACATTTATGTTCCATAGTTTTAATTGACAATTTTAGCAAAATTCGAGAAGAAATATTGTATATCTTGTGAAGTTTTCAGAAATAATGAAGCAGGAATAAATTCTCAGAATCATTGAGTTTTCGTGAGAAACTATTTTGCGATTGGAATATCATACTCTTAAAACTGTAAAATCATTCTTATTTACAATACCATTTGAATTTTCAATATTATAGCAATTGTCATTATTCTTAAAAAGCTTGGATTTGGATTACTTCTTTTTAAACAGTTTCAAAAAAAACTATATTGACATCCAAGTGGAATAGGTCACAATAAATAAAATAATAGCTTTTAGAGAAAATTCCTATTAGGAGTTTCATGACATTCTTTTACAGAATTTTCAATATTATAGCAATTGTCATTATTCTTAAAAAGCTTGGATTTGGATTACTTCTTTTTAAACAGTTTCAAAAAAAACTATATTGACATCCAAGTGGAATAGGTCACAATAAATAAAATAATAGCTTTTAGAGAAAATTCCTATTAGGAGTTTCATGACATTCTTCTTGAAGCAACAAAAATGTATAAGACATTTGATGTTTATATGTTATCAAGATGTGTGGGCTAAGAGTTTCACATAGAGCCATTCGTTTTCTATGGTCCTGTGTTTCTCCAGCTATTTATTTAATTCTGGTAGGTATAAGAAAGAAGGGATTGTAAGAGCATGGTTGAGAATGTGTTAAGAATCGGTGGGAAGAAGAATTAGTTGAAGAGATAAATATTTTGTGGATAACAGAATTAACCGTTATGACAAATACCTTTTTATGATCAACACTTCCATTAAATTTAGTTGTTAACATGATTCGCCTAAAAAGTCACGATAATACATCCGCAATGAACATTATGACGAAAAACCGTTTCTATTTATTTTAAATAAAAAAAGGGCAAGACTCCTTGGTCGGGTGAGATACAGATATGGGTGAATTGAACTACTGTATTGGTCTTTTAAATTTTCCGTTAATGTATTACTTTCAGTAACACGATTCTGTGTGAAAAAGGTCGGGAGGACCAGTTTATAATGTTTAAATTTATAAAGAAGCAATAACTTTTTAAATTGGAATTCCTACATGAAATATACATATAGTCTTTATTGTCATTTTATCTTAATTTCAAATACCTATAATTAGCATGGACATTTTTTACATCTTTTAAAATTTATACCATATTTAGAAAATGTTTATTTAAGATTTCTGTAAAAATTTCAAGTCCCTCCGATTCTTATATTTTGAGTTACGATGAAATAACTAATACCGTTTAATCGATCAATAACAATCGGAAACAACCGATTTCGGAAAAGTCGTTTGAAATTTACGCCACCTTTAAAAATAGCCATAATAATACATATTTGATGAAAATGCAAGTCCCTACGATTAATATTTTTTGAATTACAATGAAAAAGAAAAATTTTAAATGTTACCGTTTTTTTTCTAATATTTTATCAGTTTTCCCCAATTATTCAATAAATGACCTCTTAACTACTACTAGACAATATTTGGTATTCAAAATCTAACTTGAAGTTGTCGATTGAATAACGACATAACGTTCTCTAGGAAAGAAGTTAATGACGTACACAAAAAATAAATAACTGTGCGTCGCGTCGTGTGTATAACCATTGATTATAAATACTTGTAGTATTTATAATCAATGGTATAACGAATACGACCGGATGAAGTGAAATTTCTTTCAGAGTTATTAAACTGATAGAATATTAGTTTTTTAAGGATTCTAGATATCGATTGAAGTTTTTTGCACTTTTTTCCTCTGTTTTTCTTGATTCATCTAAAAATTGTTGAGAAATTCAAAAAATAATATCCTCAAAATACCAACTAGAGGAAATTAACTTTTAGAAAAATTTCAGGTTTGTATACATCGGAGCAATCCTTCTTGTCGAAATCGTGTACACAGACAAAAAAAAAATACACAAATTATGATAAATCCAATACATTCCTCAATTCACTCAAAATCTAAAACTCTTTTGAACCTCAACATACTTCTACGCGTTTATTGTTGGAATCAACCACAACTCGTCAGAATTTCGACTAGGTTGTTATTTGTTAGTAAATTCCATCAGTTTTTTAGTCGAGCATTAAATTAATAATGTCCAAAATAAAGATAAAGACGTAACATCTTCAGAAGAAATAGAAGACATTTTAAAGGCATAAACATTACATTTTTTTTTATTAAAGGACTAAAACAACCAATAAAAATGTTAATATAAGGAAGATGTCCAAGTAAAATTGAAAAATGTCACACGAAATGGTTAAAAAGAGCAAGGAGAAATTGATTTTTTCAACTGTGGTAAAATAGATCTCATGCCCAAGGTGTGTAAGTCAAGACCTAAACAACGTATAAAATGCAATCATAAAACAGAGTCAATATTAACTGTCAAAATGAAAAACAAAATAATTGATATGCAAATATTCGGAGACAAATAGCAAAAACTGTAGTTACACGTATTAGCGTATCAATATATCGTAACAAAAACAATTATTTGTATACCTATAAAAATCAAGCGATTACAATGGTGTACGAATTTACCTCGTCAAGCAAATCGAAACAAAATTGTCAAACGATTTTATTAGAAGAACATAAGTAACACTACTATTCAGACTGATAAAAAAACAAAACAATTTCTTAATTTAGCACATTAAATCCTGATTTTCATTCATTCGCTTCAAACGCGAAACAACTAAATTTACTATTATAACTACAAATGAATAATGATATTAAATATGTTAGCTTTTCCGAGGCATCATTTTATCCCTATCAAAAATAGTAGGTAGGTATTTAAAATGTCTCTAGTAATTATATAAGGTAAAGGTGCGACAAGACCATAGACACGCTAACGGACGCTTGCAACCACATGTGGTACCATTTAAGGATTTTACTGAATCCACCGAAAATTGAACCATATGAAGTAACGAAAATTATTGTATAAATTATAATAAAATTGGGTACATCGATTTTCTACAATATTGTATTTATTATTTTCCGCCTGTCAATCACCGTACACCGAAAGAATGTTCAATTTCGGTCGGGGCGTACCGTGATACCATTGATTTTAGAATAAACTTATTCTAATATAAATTTATTCTAAAACCAATGGTGATACGTAACCGTGCGTTTAACCGTATTTCAATCCGTGTAATCTTACTGCATGCGCGTGTTCGGGCTTTTCGGCGTTTCAAATCTCTCGCGCTCATGCCGTCGCGTGGGACAAGCCGTGTCGCCGGCGAAGGTTGGTAACACTACGGCCGACGCGTCCCTATAACGCCGCCGGGACGCACGACGCGGACGCCATTATTTTTGTCCCGGCTCGTACAGTCGTACCGCTGGACGCCGACGAAAATACTGTAATTAGGGTAAAAAAAAAAAAAAAAAACACAAGCGAGATTTGTATGGGCGGGCGTACTCATCCATCACAGCCCTCTCCCCCTCAGCAAGTCTATTGGTGCCGAGCAGATTTAATTGTGCGTTCCTGCTCCATTCCACTGCCCTCCCTGCGGTATACCCGTTTGCGTTTCGCATAAATCGGCTCGTCCGCTCCAACCCACGTGATCTGCTCCGGCACGCGCTCGCTCCGTCTCTCTCATGGACACCTCGCCTGCTCCCGCCACATGGGTGCATACAGCCATACAAATCGTACAATCGGTCCGAATCAAAGTAGTTTGCATTAGTCGATATGCGTGTGCTTGACATGAGCATAAAAAAAAAAATCAAGATGCAATGTACTCGGGAAAATATGATGCAGTAGGTAAATATATGTAATTTAAAACATTGTAAGTAATAAATAATGGGTTTACTTTTACAATTGATCAACGGTGTTTTAATATTTTTATGCTAAAATATTCTAACAAATATCCATGGTTAAGTTGAAAATTCAAATGTTAAGCCATAATTATTTAAATTAACATTTTTAACTACAAAACAATTTACTATTAATTTGTTGACAAACAGTACTTCTTATGAACACTAAAAATGGATAATAACTTATTTGGTAGGTATTAAATCATACTATTTTCTATTGTAATAATATTATAATGTTATTATATATTCTTGGTAACTATTTAATACTAATCAAATATGTTGGTATATTTTTACTTATTCTTGCACAGGTTTATACTATCTTTGAGAACTTCTATTATTACATAACAAATGTCAGGGCATATGTCAATGTCATCATAACAATTATTATAAAATTTTTATTGTTAAAATTATGAGAAATTTTTTTTAAGAAATTCACTTTGCTTCTATTGTTATATTTGTCGTCACTTACTTTGGAAATTTGTTCTGTGTGATCTTGAAAACAAAATATTTAATGTTCATATTATATTTATTTAGTGTAAATTAACAAAGTAGTATGGTTGATTTAAATTATATACAAGTTACTATTGTTGTTAAATTAAAAGTATGTCGAATAAAATATTATACAATTTATATGTCTATTAAATGCCGAAAAAGGTAATTGAAATTTTTTTTTTCTACTTGTGTAAATTTATAATATTGAATAATCAAAATCAAAGAACAATCAGAAAAAGTAGAAGGTATACTACAGCAGTGGCGCAACCATGGGGTGGGTCCCCGGGTCCGGAACCCCCCCTCTTGAACCGTATCTTTCTAAAATAATAAATTTGCTTTGCACTGAAGGTTTTAGCAAATGGAAACACGCTTTAGAAAAGTTTTCTATGCACGACAAAACTAACTACCATCAAAGTAGTGTAATAGATTTTCAATAAATTTCGTCAATTATTACAGGAAAAGTTGATTCTGTTTACCATCAACTAAACAAAGCGGAAAAAATCCAGAAAGAAAATAATCAAAAAATAATAATCCCTGTGATTAATTCGGTAATCCTTTGTGGTAGGCAAGGCTTAGCTCTAAGAGGTCACCGCGACTCTGGACCACTAAATATACGAGTAGATGAACCATTAATAAACGAAGGCAATTTTAGGTCATTGCTAAGATTTTTTCTTAAGGCTACTACTTTATCTGGTGATGAAAGTTTTAAGTTAGCCAGAGAAAATTGTTCTAAAAATGCTCAATATATCAGCTGGAAAATTTGAAATGAAATAGTTCATATTTGTTATGATATTATTACTCAAAAATTGCAAAAAAAATAAATGACAGTACGTTTTTTTCAATAATAGCCGATAAAACGGCAGATATATCAGGTGTTTTATGTGCTCGATATTATGACGTGAACGAAAAAAAAATATGTGAGAGTTTTTTAAAATTTGTCCCAGTGGATGATGTCAGTGGTCAAAGCTTAGCAAATCATATTATTACCGAGTTAAAAGGCTTAAATATTGAGATAAAAAATCTACGGGGCCAAAGTTATGATGGTGCCGCAAGTAAAAGTGGAAAATTAAACGGTGTCGCAGCTTTAATTAGAAAAGAATATCCGAGTGCATTGTACATACATTGTAGTGCCCATAATCTTAATCTGTCCGTATCATATGCTTGCAATATTCAAGGAATAAGAAACACTATGGGTACTTTAGAAGCGTGCTATAACTTTTTAAATACTTCAAAACGACAACATTTTTTTAATATACATCTGGCGGAGTTGAAAAAAAAAGAATCTGCTTCTAAAAAGGAAAAACTTAAAAGACTTTGCCCAATTAGGTGGGTTGAACGTTATAATTCAACAGAAACATTTAATGAATTTTTTCCTGTAATTATATATTGTTTGGAAGAAATGATTATGTGGAAAGATACATCGAGTAAAGCTAATCAACTGCTTTTAGCATTGCAATCTTCTGAATTTAATGTAGCCCTCGGTTTTCTCAATTTACATTTTTCAATATACACAGTCTTCATGTAAATATTTACAAAATAAAAATATTGATTTGGTGGAAGCTGTTGGACATATTAATCTAGTAAAAAATCAATTGAGTTTTATTAGGGTAAACGCCACTACTGAATTTTACAAATTATATGTTGAGATTAATAAATGATTAAACAATTTTGAACTTTCTATTGAAATGCCTAGGATAACTAAGCGTCAAAAAAACCGAGCTAATATTCCAACAAAAGATTCCAAAGAATATTTTAGAATTACTTTGTTTCTACCATTTCTTGATTTGTTTGTACAACAATAATTAAATTATCGTTTTGTTAATCATCAAAATATAATATGTGGATTTCAAATGTTACTTAAAAGTTCAGGGTTTGACGAAGAAAAACTTAGAGAACTTGTTGAGTTTTATGCTAACGATGTTGATGATTTTTATCGAGTTAAATCAGAAACCATTTTATGGAATCGTTATTTGACTGACAGTAATATCCAATATAATAGTGTAATTCAAATACTTAATGAATGCAATCCCGATTTCTTCTCAAATATATATAAGCTATTGCAAATACTTATCAAACTTCCAATTACTTCATGTGAGGCGGAGATTTTCCTCACTCTTCCTCATTTTCCTCACTTAAAAGAATCAAAAGTTACTTGAGAAATACCACATCAGAAAGAAGACTCAATGGGTTAGCTGCTCTCAATATCCACTACGAAGTCAGTGTAACACCTGAGGAAGTAATAAATCATTTAAGCAGTACAAAACATCGCTTAGATTTCATTTTTTTAACTCTACAACATTGTACATACCTACCTTTATTTTTTACATTTAACTATCATTCAATTTTACATTATAATTACAATATTTACATTAAACAAACAATAAAATAACAATTCAATTTGCATGTTCATTTAAAATAATTATACTCTTGGACCCCCCCCCCCTTTAAAAAAATCCTGGTTGCGCCAGTGTACTACAGTATATTTAAAAATAATCTGTTAATCAACAGAAACCATAACACATAATGTGTCCCCTCAACAATAATTAAAGGATAATTGTATATTTCATTTATGTAATATGAGTACAGAAGGCATATATACAAAAAAGTATAAATACTCGGGTAGATCTCCCTTGATATTTTAAGTCTGAAAGAATGAGTGTCATTAGATAATACATAATAATAAATGTTGGCGTTAGTAATTGTGTTATAATTTAGAAATATAAGATATATTCAATAATTAAATGATTATTCACATTGAATTGTTCCTTTCCAATTCTGCAAAGTATAATTGAAAATACTATTAGTCTGTTTTCCGTAACAACCAATAACTTACTGGTGTGGACGCTGCTTAACTCTACAATATCTTTGTCTCTGATCAACCCACATCACCAAACACCTCAATCGCAGACTATGCTGATGATAAAGTGATTATCTCGATTAATGATGACCCATCCTTGGCCTCCTTATATTTGCAAACCCATCTAGGCCTAATGGAAAGTTGGTATACTAAATGGAAATTTTAAGTAAATCAAAGCAAATCAGTACATACTAATTTTACATTAAGGCAAGCACCTTGTCCAAATGTACTACTTTATGGTATCCTTATCCCTTCATCACCTACAGTATAATACCTTGGTCTAACACTTGATTGACCTGGGCTCAACATTTACAGGAAAAAAGACTGTCCCTAAACAATTAACTACTTAAACGTAAATGGTGTAGAGATTTGTTACACTAAAAAAAACTACTAATTTATTATTTATTATTACTCATTTAATTCACTCAAGATTTAAACCAAGTTAAAGTGTCACCAGTGGGTGGCTTCTTTACCTAAATTATTTAACTCATGTTTTATTTTTATTTTTTTTTTATTTTCTCTTAACACACATATACTTATTATTTCCATAATATAGATTGTATTTCCTTCTAAAAATAAAAAAATTAAAAAAAAATTTAGTTTCTTGTCTTTTCCATTTGAGTGACCATTTTGCTCCAATTGATGTGTTAATTGATCTGAGGATGTCTTCATAGGTATTTTGTTTTAAGTTTATTTCTGTAGATATGTTATTTGCTGTTGATCTTGCCAATTTATCAACTTTTTCGTTGTCACTGTGTCCAGGAATCCAGGCAATCCTGATTTTTTTCTCGTAGTCGTTTGCTGTTTCTTATATCTTCATTTTTAGGCTGTTTTTGTTCCCATAGTTGGCTAAACTTTTTATGAGTCTGTGAATATAACATAATTATGTCATTGTTGATGAATTTTTATGTACTTTATTGCAGAGTGTATTGCTAGCATTTCAGCGGTGATATGCTGCAGGTATTATTTATTTTTCGTGTTGATTGAGAATTAAGGGTGATGATTGCTTTTCTGGTTCCTTTTTCGGTTTGTGAGGCATCAGTGTATATATGTTTGCAGTGGCGGTTATCCTATGGTGCATGTGTTGCTTGAGCAACACATACAACATTTGGTAGGTAGGTGGTTGGATGGATGTTGGGTACTTGGGTAATTTTTATAATTATATGGCTTATAATTAAATCAAAACAATACTAAATACAAGTTCTGGAATAAATCGGACAATAATAAATGCTATAAAACTGCATCGGACTGTTATAGCTTGTATTATTAAATATATTTCCAGATTAGGTACGTATTTATCAGATCGTAGCGTAAAATGTCATCGCCCGTCCGTCCTTGTGTTTACAAATTACAACCCAGTTGGGACATTCCGTTTTAACAAATAATATAAGTGAATATTTTAACACAGAAATGATTGGAATCTACAAAGATATATCATTATTTACAAAAAAAAGGATTAATGCAATTAAAGCAAATCCAGATTCATTACCTGAAGATGGCTTCCTAATTTTTTGTCATGTTCCAATTTTTTGAATCGGATTAATTTAAAAAATGAATACGTACAATTTTGCAACATCTATAGTTCATTTGAAGAAACTATACAATTACCTATTTATCTTCACACTGAAATTAATAGCAGTTTAGTATCAGAATGTGAAGAAGAAGAACATGGCGAAGAAGAAAAAGAAGAAGAAGTAGGAGAAATACAAAGCAACGAGAAGAAAGAATTGCTTCCATCTCGAAAAAAAAGTTACTAATGTTGATAGCATAAAGACTGTATATAAAATATTTCAAGTCAATTAATTAGCTACTATATTTCCTTTGATAGATACAGCTTTAAAAATTATTTTGACCTTACCAGTTGCAAGCGCATCAACAGAACGCAGCTTTTCCAAACTTAAAATAATAAAAATTAGACTTCGGACTACAATGTCTCAAGATAGGTTAGAAGATTTGATGATCATAAGTTGTGAGAAAGATATTTCTCAAAGTATTAACCATGAAGAAATACTGAAAATATTTTCTGAAAAAAGTACAATTTTAAGCAAACATTTAATTTAATTACCTAAATATTTGTTGTATTATATATTTTAAAAATTAATAATTTATGTTTAATTATGTTATGTAATTTGTTATACCTATAAATAAATAGAGGGTGTATAAAAGTAGTATAGAAATGTACATAGTATATTGATTATTGACTGCACTAATATATTGCCTATAGTTAAATTCATCCTTAAAATTATTTATTATATCTCAATTTTAAACTGTTATTGTGACTTGTGGGACTATAATATATTATCGTTTTTTACATTTAGGTACCTATGTACAATATTGTATAGTATTGTACAATATATATTTTTTGATTTGGTTGTTATTTATAAAATAGAGGGAGATGAAGGGTTATATATATTTTTAAATTATTACGCAGTTATAATGTTGATAACAATGATAACACCCAAAAATTGGAAAAATATGTGAACCAGTACTCACTAATTGAATATTGGTAATTAATATTTGAAGGTGGGTGGGTCCTCAGAAATATTTTCAGCAACACATATTATTTTGAAGATAGCCGCCACTGTATGTTTGTAATTAGGGGATTCTCCGATAATTTCGTAAAATAGTTGTTTATAGGTGGTAGTTGGTGTACTTTTTTTTTGTAATTAGCTCGAAGTGTGTTTAAAGATATTTTTTGTTCTGTCCAGAATGGTAGGTTTGGAATTTCATGATTTATTATATGTTTGAAGTTAATTTGGTGCTACGCTTTAAGATTTTTTATTCTTTTGTATGCAGGTTGTAATAACTTACTGTTGTTAAATGTATTGGTAAAATGGGAATTGAATATTATGTGGTAAGTTGATATTTGTTTTTGTGTTGCGTTCAGTCCAGCGAATTTGAGTAATAATTTATTTCGTCTGTATTTTAGCGAAAATTCGCCTGTTATAGTGAGTATGCTTTTTATTGGGCTGCTTTTGAATGCTCCTATAGCTAATCTTAAACCTTCTTGGTATATTATGTCCAGATTTTTTGAGATTTGTTTTTTCAGCTGTACAGTAAAATTTTGAACCATAATCAAACACTGATCTTATTATTGAGTTGTGGATTTGTAGTAATATTTCTGTGTCGATACCCCAATTTGTGTTCGCTAAAACTTTTATTATAATAAGTCTTTTTTCCGTTTTTTCTTTTACATTTTTTATGTGTGATTTCCATGTGAGTTTTTCATAAAAGGTTAGTCCTAATATTTTTATTGTTTTGGTTTAACTGGTGTAATAACACATTATGTTAATTTTAATTTCGTTTTCAACTACTTTACATTTCATTACAATCGCTTTCGTATCGTGTTGAAAAAATCTTATCGGACATGACATTCATAGCAACAGGACATTGGTTATCCCTAGACACTGACAGTGTTCAAAATTAAACCAGTTTTATTATTTTACCAATACTGTCAAAAATTATTTACACTTGAATATCTAAATAATACTGGGGGAATCATGTTTTTGGCTAGTCGCTGACGGGCAATTTTCAGTTGCACGAGTTGCGCAACAGTTTAATCGCATGGGTAACTTCCAAAGTGATATATGACAATCACCTCACATGCAACTAATCAGTTTCACCAACTAATTAATTAACTAACTTATTGAATTGATTGACTAACTAATTAGTTTGTGTTTTGTCACAAATCTTTCGATTGCGCGATAACATGCAATTGTTTTGTGCCATTTCAACGTTTCAACGGGTCTCCTCTCACTTGTCATCAAATAATTGCGACGTTCACGTTTCCTCTTCAAAAAAAAACCAACACTTCTGCAGGAGTGATCGCTTTTTTCCACATTGTATCTTGATAAGTGATGAAAGGTCGTAACAAATTTAGAAGATCATCAAAACTTTTAACACGCATACGATAAAAATTTAAATAATTTATTTATTAAGACCGTAATTCATTGTGAAGTTTATAAAACTGCCCTTTCTTTAATCGCTGTAAAATTATCGGATGTACCCAATATTTCGTCTTCTTTCTTATTGTGTTCCTTCTTTTTAACTGGAGAGCGCACATTGCAGCTGTATCGACTAAATCCATGTTGCGACTGAACAATTGTACCATGTGCGCGTGCCTAGTATGACACGACAGTTGTTGCATTTGTGAGCGCGGTTACGCAACCGTCATGCAACTGAAAATTTCCCGTCAGCGACGAACCTGACGGTGTATACTTTATAAGGATAATAGTTTGGATCACACTATGCGTTTCGTCAGTTATCGGTAAACTGAAATCGAGTCCACAACATTCAAAGTAAAATATAGGTTTAAATATGTATAAACGCGAAATAATATAAAATAAATTGATTAGTGATAAACTGAAATAAATCGTTGCGTGTGTATTGGTTTCCTACAATACGACTGATTGCTGACACTGCGGCTGGCATTTATTTTCAGTTTAGTTTAGTCTAGCTCGATATTTCGTTGCGCACACGCGTACCTATATTTTTTGTTAATTTGTCGTTACAGATTTATAAAAATGGAACAAGTAATTATAAATAATAATAAAATAATCATACATTGGTTGGAAGAGGAGGAAGAAGAAGAAATAATAGATACTTCAAATAAATACAGGAAGCCAATAAGTAATTTATTTAAAACAAGAGAAAATACATATTTTCTTATTAATCAATAATAATTAATAATTATTAATATAATTTTAATGAATATATCGTTGGTGTTTCAAAAAAAATGTCTTCAATATCAATACACATATTATACATTATCTAAAATCGCAATGCGACGCTCGATATCCACTGCTTCCAGAGCACTGCGATCGTCAAACGCAACGACTATTGTTGACACGCACACGTCGATCGCACATTGGAAAACACGTTAAGGCATTTATATATAGATCAGTCAATCATGCGATCGTTGCTTGGAAACCGTACATTAATAGGAATCAGGATATAGTATTCGTAGCCGTGGCTCGAACAGAAAAAAATTATTTAGTCTAAATTTTGTTGTCGATATTTTTTTGCATTTGAAATTGTTTGCATAATTCTAAGTTTCACTTCCATTTTCTTATCTGCGGGTACTTGTTTAAGATCATCGATAAGTGATAACAAAAAAAGACGGTCAGGATCATTCATTGATTTCGTAATTTGATTTCGTTCTTTTAAACTTTGTTGTATAGACATAAATAGTTGATTTTCTGAATCCTTATGTTGTGTTTTTTGCTTTTTTGATGGTCTTGATTGTATAATCATGTCTTCATATCTGTGTTCTTCATCAGAATCATTAACTTTATCATTCTCTTCATTATCTGTGACGGTTTCTGTATCAGCATTCAATTCATCTTCATTGTAAATGGGGCTTAAATTTGAAGTAATTTGTTTTTTTCCAACACAAGTTAAAAGAAAAGACAATTGATTATAATAAACATAAGTTTTCCACGATTTACTGCCTGATCCTGATTTCATCGTCTTTCTTTTAGCCTGTTCACGGGTAAATGAGTTTCTAAGGCTTTTCCATTTTCGTTGAAGATTCTGCACTAGAAGAAATTTATACAATATTAAATAACATCGATAATATTTAAAAATTATATAAATTTATAAATTACATAAAATCTTTTTAAGAAATTAATTAAATATAAATATAAATAATAAATATATAAATTATGTAAAATAATAATCATATATTTTTCTTTCCTTAGGTACCTCGCTACAGGATATACTTTAACTTAATTGCATTACAGTTTTAGAATTGGTGTTTCTACATTAAGTTCAATTATTCAAGAAATGTGTAAAGTTATATGAACCAACTTAAGAAGAATTTATATGCCAGAACCTACACAAAAACATTGGTTGAAAATAGCAGAAACGTTTGCCTTTTTGAGTGTGACAAATTTCCCTAATTGTATCGGCGCAATCAATGGAAAGCATAAACATATTGTTAAACCGACGCATAGTGGATCTTTGTATCATAATTACAAACATTTTTTTTTCCCACTGTTTTATTGCTATGGACATTGGAGATTATGGAAAAAATAGTTACTCCTCGATATTCAAATATTCTATATTTTATCAAAAACTTATTAAAAAGAGCTCAATATTCCTGAAAATTCCTCATTTCCAGAAGGTGAGGAATCAAAATTGCCATTTGTTATTGTAGGAGATGAGGCCTTTGGCTTATCCCAAAATGTAATGAGGCCTTATGGAGGAAAACATTTATCAATAAAAAAAAAGTGTTTAACTACAGGTTGTCAAGGGCCCGACGTTTCATAGAATGTACTTTTGGGATTTTTTCAAATAAGTGGAGAATCTTTCACAGGCCATTGAACGTATCTGAAAAATGTGCAGAAGACATTATAAAAGCATGTGTAATTCTACATAACATTGTTCGTATTCGGGATGGAAACACGTTGGCCTTTGAAAACACATTATCATATGAAGGACTTATAGATGAACACGGGAAAAGCTGCTACCAGTATACGAGAGCAATTTACTGACTACTTCATGGGCGCTGGATAAGTTCCTTGGCAATACGAAAGTATCAAAAAGTGACGGTTTTTATATGTTTAAAAAAAATGAATAAGTTTATTTAAATATAATTAAAGAAGTTTTTTTGTAATTTATTGTTAATTAATTTGTTAAATCATACTTTCCTTATAATTAAACTCATTCCTACGAGGTAACTAGGTATTGAAAAAAATTATAGATTCTTATATTATCTTAACTTGGATTTTTTCATTTTTCGAGATTGTTTTATATTTATAGTTTTAAAATTATAGGAGGATAACGTAAACCATAAATATTTAAAGTACTTACAGTAAATTTCCTTTTCTTTTTTTTCCAACGAGTCATAACCTTCTTTAAAAATGCGACAAACATCGTTCCAGCTATCCTGTTTTACAATTTTATTGGCGTAATCAGAGTGTGATGTGTTCCATAACGAAGGGTGACGTTCAATTTCAATAATTAATTTGTCAGTATCGAAACTCATATTTTGATTTTTTTTAAAATTTTAATGATGTAAAATAATAAATTAAAAAGTTTAAATAACTAATTTTGTTATTTTGTGGAAACACTTGGAAACTCGTGTCCCGTTTGAACGTACTCATTGAAGTCCATGTATCACGAGTGGCCCGTACACAGACACAGTGTCTGGACACTTGAGGAGGAGAGACACTTCGATTCAGCAGCCGGACACATATTCCTTATCTGTGTCTCGTGTGAATGCGTCTATTTATATTAATGTATTTTTAGCCGCGCGATTCTTTTCAGACACTAGTAGCCGGTCACAAAGTGTCTCGTGTGGAAGAGCTCTTAGAGCTTATGTTATAACTTAAATGTTATTGATAATAATAATAGAACGTTTTGATTGAACAAATATACGACGGTACGGGGTTTACCTGGGGCATTAGTGCTGATACGCCGAAAGTCGATGCGCAATCGATGGGGCCACCACGTCCTTTCAAACGCGAAAACCATCCGAAGCATTATTAATTTTATTAATTTTCCGTAAACTTATATAAATATTACCCATTTTAATTATTATTATAATTATTTTGTCGTTTATAAATAACGCAAAAAAAAAAATTACATTTACAAAGTAAAAAACTTAGTTATGTGTGAAGTTAAATGTTAATAAAGTAATTAATTTTATCCTGTGACTAAGTCTTCAAATGTACAAGTTAATTAATAACCGTTTTTATAGTATGGATAACAATTACTTTAAAGAACTTAATACCAAAAATTAATTCAATATTAATGATTTAAGATTTTTTTACGTATTTATTTAATTTTATCAAAAATAATAATGGCATTTATAAAAATATTGAAAAACGTTGCGTTCCCTGCGTCCCTTGATGAATCAAATAAAGGGGTTCGCTATAATATGGATAAAAATGAAGGGTAGCTCCGTCCCCAGAAATTCAACCACCGATCTTACGCCTGCTTTCTCATACCTGTATCAAATATTTCGTTTTGTATGTTTCTGCACGTTTTTCAGATATTATTGCAAAAAATCCTTTCAAAAATTTAAATTATAATACACATTTACACGTACAGCATATTATATTATTTATTTATAAATATATAATCTATTTCCGACGCGTGTACTTTGGTTGAACTGGCTGTCGTAGATTCAGTGTCTAAACAACAATAATTATTTATATTTATATATTTTTGGTTAAATTGACAATTTTCGAACTGTCCATATTAATTATGGAAGAAAAATAAAATCTGAAACATGGTTGTCGTTCACAGTAATTCAATTCTTTAAAAAAATTAGTGAAAACAACAAAAAAAAATTGACCATTTAAAGGTCTATTTACACATAACCGTTTCGTATCCGTGCCGTCCGTTCCGTGTCCGGCGTTTTAAATTTGTTTACTAGTTATGAAATGGGCATCTTTACACATGTCCGTACCATCCGTGTCCGTAATTTTAGATTTGTCGGAGACAATGTTTTGGGGAATTTCACTGAAACAGATATGAAAAATACGGAACAGTGTAAACAGCCGTCAGTGCCAACTGACAGCTTGATCGGTTTGTTATTAACTACTCGCAAGACGTCTTTTGTAAAATTTTAAAAAGTTGTTTTTACAAAAACTTAAGTACATTTAAATCCAAAATCTGTAATCATGTGTACCAATATCGATGAAAAATTAATAGAAATGGTTCGTTCTCATATAGAACTATATACCTTTCACAAACAAAATATATGGATAGCGCACACAAAGACAACATTTGGAGTTCTATTGGAAATTAAATAAATCTATCAGGTTAGTGGTATTAGTTAGTACATACTTCGTTATGTAATTTTTCGTATAGACAACCAATTTTAACTAAACAACTATTAAAAATTTATATTTAAATTATTATTTCATTTAAAAAGTTCATGAACCGTAAAAATTATAAATTGAATACAACTATATTATAATATTTATATTCAAGATAATATTTTAATAATTATTGATATACACATTTGAAATGAAAAATTGCTAATGACAACAGTATAGGTATCAGTATAGTATCTAACGACACTGAACAGGCACGGGCAAGGGACACGGAACGGTACTGTGTAAATCCAAAGCATTGATACTGAACGGACACGGAATGGTTATGAGTGTTATGACGTATAAACAGACCTTAAATGGTGAAAAAACGTGCGAAATGAGTTGTGTTGGAATTTCGAGACCAATGAATTGGTGAAATCAAACCTTAAAATTCTATACTGAAAATTACGAAATAAATGTTATTGAAAAATGCAGCTCATAGAAAATTAATCGATTTCTCGGAAAGAAAAAAAATAGCACGGAACGAAGAGAATTCTTTAGAAAATGTCTTTTATTTAATTCTCTACTGATTTTCAATCAAATGGATTAGCAAAAAATAAATGGTATCTTGAAATTAATTTGTTCGCATTGTCAATAAATTTCAGATAGCAAACTCGAAAATGTGTTGGCAAAGATAAAATGTTTACTCATTTTAAACAAACACAAATTGCATACAGTCATAGATTAAATATCTTAATCTATGTGTATACTTAATCTATGATACAGTACATATTGCATAACATGTGATATTATAAAAATAAAGGAAATACAAATGTAAAATATGCATATTAATGAAATAATATGTAAAATTTGCATTTCAATGCAAAACCTCGAAACGTGCAATATTACGCAACGGACAACTTTAGTTTAATTTGGTCTACTTCACTTGATTCGGATTTATAACCTGTTTCCATATGTTTGGGAACACGAAATAAAAATTGCACGTGAATCCGGTTTTTAATTATTATAATAAATATTTTAAACGTAGGTTCGTCGCACAGTGCAAACGCGCGTGCAAAAATCCAAATGTAACAGTAATAAAATTGACGGACAACGACTTGATAGCACGGTGGTGAACCAAACCAACAAATGAACGGTCGTACACAAGTCGTAGCACATCGCTCGATAACCGGTGGGGAGGGCAGTAATCGCTGCCGCGCACCCGTACTTGATTCGGCCATAAGAATAAACACGAGAGAAAACACCGAAATCGCTGTACCTACAGCAATCTCGCTAGACGGTCGGGGCCGTCATTTAGCACAGAACAGGGATCTCGAATCTCGATCCTTCGATATGTCTACGACATTGGCGCAACTAGACATTTGAACGAGGGGGTGCTTAAGCTCCAGGTTTTTTTGTGACTCATTAGGACCTAATACCATTATGTTTGCATGTATTAACCATTAAAACAAAATAAAAATCATAAGACCCGGTCTACACAGGACAGTCTAAATTGTTTTTTTAAAAACAGAAACAAAAAAAGTCATACTTGGTATAGAGTGTGCACCCAGCATAAAAAGTTAATTAATTTTAACTATAAATAATAATATGTTATATTCACTTATATGTAATTATTATATTTGCTACATGATACAAAATATATTTTATTCAAATTATTTATTATAATAATAAATCTATACGACGGGCTCTCTTTGAGTATTCGTCTAGACTCTAGTATAATAACAATGTCAAGATTATCAACAAAATCTCTCTCGATGTGCAATATAGAAAGATTACTGAAACGATCTTGCGTCATAGATGTTCTAACCCAGTTTTCGATACGACGCATGGTTGAGAAAGATCGTTCATACGATGCAGAACTGTTAAGGCTAGGTACTTTAAGTAAGGAATGATTATTGGGATACACTTCATTTTTTTTAATTCTTCTAAACCAAAATTTAGTTTTAACTGTATAGCACAGTTGCGTGTTACAGTCATTTCACAACGTAATGATTCTCTAATCTCTATCAATAGAAAACAATACCTAATAAAATAAAATAATAATTATCTACAAAGATTGTATATACAATAGATGTATTGAACAATTATTACATTCCATTTATATATATATATATTGACTTACTTGGTAATGATCAATACACATCATGCTTTTAGTCATATTTAATTTAATAAAATTGTCTATTGAATTTGCAAGCTCTAAACTCTCTTTTGTAAACTTTAACTCGAAGTGGCCTATAATTGTATTATTTTTTACTCTACGATTTTCCTAAAACATTATTCACATTTAACTAAGGGCTTTCGATTATATCAAAAAATTTTATCAAAAAGAAAAAATAATTTTTACCAGAACAATTAAATGTTACAATCCGCGGTTTAACCGGTTATTTCATATTATGTATTATGTTAATTATTTGTTCAATTCTATATCATACGGGTTCATATTTAAAATCGATATTGATAAATGATAATGAATTATGATGTGTAAATGGAAGTAGAAGTATAGGCCGTATAATCCATATGCTAGTACATGTTCGCATGCAAATTTTCAATAGCGTTTTAACATCACTATTTGTTTACAATATTTATCGTTTTATTATGTTAGTATCTAGTTATCATATTTGACTTGTCAATATTATTAATATAACAATGTAAAACAAGTAACAAGTAAATACAACTATAATTATTATTGTTATGGTTTTGTGTTTTATGGCATAAAATTCATGCCATTTAGACATTAAGTGACACAAGTTAATCCTTTGCCGCAACATAAACCAACACTGACATTTATTGCACATCATAAAAGTGATGTCCTTGCAATCTAGATTATTGGTATATGTATGTGATCGAACATAGTACGGTGTATATAAATTGAAAATGTGTAGCAGAAAAACAGCTTCGAATAATAATCACATTGGATTTTCAATTTCATGATTCATGAAGTAGAATTTTATATCCAATATTGTCATAATGAAATGTTGACGTAATATATAGCGCTATCTGCTGGTTAGATACTGCGCCATTGTCGTTCACCGGCATCTAACGAGTGACGGGAGATTCTGTCATAAAGGCTAAAAAGTGATCGGTAAACCGGGTTAAAATTGAGTCCCTGCGGTCGCCGTCACTTGAGATGTCCCTTCCACGTCACGTCCCGCGAAACGGCAGTTGTCGCGAGAACACCAACAGGAAAAACAGGTTAATCTTCAACGTAATTATTAGGTATTGAAAAGAGTGAGTACAATAATACGTAGATTGATCATTTACTCAACACGAAACTCCGCTCCCGATGCGCTCAATTTTTCGCAAAACTTCCGTTTACAATTATGTCAGGTCACAATAATTAATCGTTCTAGTTTTTATTGCCATAAAATGTCATAATCGTCCGGGAATCCTGTATTTTTTCAAATTCAACGCCAACTTCCACAGAAAAGTAATTTAATCCCTAAAATACTTCCTATACAGAAAAAACTTTCCATTCTAATTATCAGTTCAGGTAAGAGTGGAGGACATTTTGACAAACCATTCAAATGTTATGCTATGTCTTTATTGCGTCTTGTTCAACATTTTATTCGACATCTTACTCAATACTAGCTGTGGCGTATTTTCCAATTTTTTGTGGGGGGCTTAACATTTTTCTAAAAATCAAGTGAGTTTAAAATATTATAAAAAAATTCGTATAAGGTTAGGTTCATTGTATTAATAATTATATTATTTTATTATTATTATAAATACATATTGAGACTCTATAACAACATACTATATTACTATCCTATTGACAGTGGTGGATCCAGGATTTAATTTTGAGGGGAGGAGGGCATAGTCCAAAATGCAGTGATCATTTTGAGGAGTTATTTCCTTATTCACAGTGATAATACTTGTACAATTTAAACTTTGGTTATAGTTTTTATGTTTTTTTTAAAAACCTTTGAGCTTGTATATTATTTGGATCAAAAGTAATCTCCCTACTCAAATCCACTCTTATTTTTATAATAGTGATCAGTAGGGCTAGGAAAATGATGCACTAAAAACCTACGATAAAGACATTAAAAAATTGCCAATAATGCTCCAAAAAAAGCATTTTAACCAGGAAAATAAAACAAACGATTAATGAATTGTTGGCATAACGTATTAACGACAACTGAAGTGACTCATGGGCCATGGCTCCGCGATAAATAACAATACTCCGTACGTTAGCACGCGAATATAAACCCCCATGGAAATTCCTATAATTAGTGAATGCTAAATAATTATTTGTAAATTTTTTTTACAGACATAGTAAACAAATCAATAAATATCGTTCTCATTGCGTCTGAAGTCCAGATAGTCAACGTAACCTCAACTCCCCACTCGGTAATCACTTTGACAAAATCTAAGAATTTATTTTCAGAAATATTTTCCGATAAGGTGAAGCCACGAAATATATATAGTAATGAAAATAAATTGATAAAGAATAGTTTAGATAAATAAGTACGTAAATGTTATAAAAATATCAAATATGCGTATAATTAACAAAAACTAAATAAAAAGCTAATAAACTGACACTAAAGTACCAAAAAAGCATTTATTTACGAATATCATAAGAAAATGCAAAAAAAGCAAAATCAAAATTGTAAATTTGAACTCTGTGATGTATGAATCGAATTTTGTTTTTGATTAGCTATGTCCTGGAGTACTAAGAAAGAAAATGCAAATGCTACAAAATCCTAGTCCTAGTGATCAGGCAGCCATCTTCAATTTTTTCAGTAATTTAATAAATACAAACAAATAGACAATAATTTTAAATGTGTATTTTTTATTTATTAAAGATTATATTAATTAAATTATAATAATATTGTAAAATTGTTATTATAAAGATAAAGATAACTCTAATCCTCTAGGATTAGATTTTGAAAATATAAAATTGAATATGATAATACCACACAATAATACAAATATTAAGATATGGATTAAATCTATATTATAAAAGTATGACATAAGTTAAAATAAGATAGCGATGGCTGGTAGGAAAGTTATACTGCAAGAAAATTAGACGTTTTCAGATAAGCTATAAATTCTGGTTTTGAGAAATTACCCACGGTTACAAGATAGAAATATAATTTTGCCATACACTCAATTATTTATTAGTTATTACTTATTTATTATTGAATTAATAAAACTTAACTTAGGCCAATGGGGGGGGGGGGTCAAGGCCCCCCTAAGTTCGCCACTGCCTACTGATGATAACTGAACGATTTGAAGTTCCAAAAAATGCTTAACGAGTCAAGTGAGGAGGAATCGGATATTGATGACGATGAGGAATTGCCTAAAACTACTCTTGCCCAGGCATAAGATAGTTTACAGGTTGTCCGTAAATACATTCAAGAACAACCAGAAATTGGGGACGAGATTTGTTCTGCGCTAAACGTTATTGAAAAATGTACAGATAGGTCAAACAATAAAAAACAATCAAAAATATCTGATTTCTAAATATAAAATTTTGTACATGTATATGAATAAATAAAATTATAAAATGAAGTATTTGTGTTTTAAAATTAAAAAAATATTTTCGATAACTGGAATTTTTTTGCCGATTCGAGTTATCGAGGTTTTCCGTAAGTCGAATTTTTTTTCGCCCCTTACCGATTCGAGTTATTGAGGTACCACTGTAAATATAAAAAAAAAGCTAACTCCTTAAAATGAAGATATCAGCAACACAACACGCAATGTGCCAGTATCCAACAACCCGGCAGGGCGCGTAAGTAGTAAATGTAAAAAAAATAAATAAAAGCTAACCCCTTAGTATGAAGTCATCGGCATCACAACGCGCGACCAGCCAGCATGATTACAGAAAGCATCAGGATTTATGAAAAATGTTAAATGAGAAAGCTTGAAACTTGAAACTTCACTAATGTGTAATGTTATGCAGATGTGTCGAACGATCTTTGAAAATCTTTTTGAACAGTATCAACGGAGTTATAGTAAAATTAATTATAAATCATTATGGTATTTTAAAAGAATTACAAACGACCTTACCCCACTCGGCCTGTTTATCGACGATAAACTTGGATAAGCCCCATCGCAGTACTGCAGTAGTAGTCATTATCGCGGAAGAATTTCTGTGCTTATATCGACAACCATCACAGGTTCTGATCTTGTTACCGGTTACCGCAAAGACGTGATAACTGAAAACGTGTGATTATTATTTATTAATTTGCGCGGCGAACGCGAGCAAATTTTACTTGATACTTCTTAGTTCATACCGTACATTATCTTGTTACCGTTGTGGTGCCATCGTCGGTGACTACAACTCATCGTACTTCGCATACGCTTTTATGCTAAATGAAAAAAATAAAAAAATAAATTAGTGGTATCCCACCCAAAATGCTCCGCAAACTCCAGCTCCGAGTAAAAAAACACTAAACATAAAAAAAGACTCATTTCATCAAATATCATTTTTTAGTTAAAATTGTTATTGATCCCCTGGAGTTAAGACGAGTAAATCGCCGTTGGACACGACGCCACGGCGAATAACATGTGGGTCATTCGTTCATTAAATATTTCTTGGCCGGTTATTCAAATTAAATTTCTATTTGTGTGTGGCCGAGTGGTCAAAAAGCCATTTCGGTTAAGAAATATTTATATATGTTTTCTTTCTTTAATTTCACAACTGTTTGCTCGGTGTAAGTGTTCGTGCTGCGCACTGGCGACCCCTCACATGAGGTTATTTTCTCATACATTCAAATCTTTATAATAAATATCGGTATAATAAGAATAGTTGTTGTTTCATCAACTCTTCTATAGTTTTAAAGTATAAATCCCGCGCGCTTCGGTTTCGCAACCCTGACATGGACAATGTACTGCATTCGGTAAATAGTTACTATACGAATTACAATTTGGTCGACTAGGCGGGTATGGGCAGGGCCGCATTTGGACATTTTGCGCACCGGTGAAAAGAAGAAAATGAACCGTTTGTTTTATAATAAGGAATGTTTTTTTAAAATATTTTTTAATAAATTCATGAACCCTTTACCCTTCTCTATAGGTAAGATCGAGTGTAAATGCCACTCGAGCCCTGCTTATTTGTTAACACAATTTGAAATTAAAAGTTTAAAACGCCCAAAACGTTGAGGCCCGGGGCAATTTTCGCCACTTCCTCCCCTCGCCCACCCGTTAAACGCGACCCCGGGTGTGGGTGAGCGGCGTGCTGACGGAGATGTGCGTTCAAATAGTTATTCGCGCGCTATCGGAACATCGGGCGCAGACGACGACGACGAGATAGTGCTGCGGCGCGATTATGTTCTATACGGTGTGCGCGCGCCGTCTTCACGACGGCCGCGGAGAGGTCTCGAGCAACCACTCCACCGGCGGCGTCGGCACGTAGGAAAAGCTAGGGCGACGAAGGGTGGTGTTGGCGCGGGAGGGACGAGGACGCTACGCGGAAAGCTTCCGCCGCTCGATGTGGGTTTGTTGACCGATTCGGGCGTGGGCCGCCGCCGCCGCCACTGCCGAATTCGATCTGTCTAGGCCGCGCACGCTTGGTTGCTAGCGCGGCCCCTCCCCTGGCGGCGGCGGCGGCGGCGGTGGTTGCTAATGCGTGAGTGTGTGTGTGTGTGTGTGTGTGTGCGCGCGCGGCGGGAGGGGAGGTGTGACGGTGTACGCGCTCTGCAGCCGCGCCATCCCTGTCACCGCCGTCCCTTCCGAAAGCGGCGACTTTTGTACGGGCGCGCGCACGCGCGCGCCACCGTCGTCGCCGCCACCGCCGCCGCCGCCGGATCCTTCGAACGTACCCGAACGGCGGCGGTGGTGGTCCTGTGCGCGCCCGATCGTTACCCCGCGAACGACGAAGTGTGTGAGCTGCTGCGGGCACTGACGGCGGTGGCGGCGGTGGGGTCTTGTACATCGCGGACGAGACGCGCTTTTTATATCCACCGGCAAACGACACGCGGCCGACGGGGCTACGGGTGGGCGTGCGGGTGACCGTGTGAGCGTAATAGTGCGTACGCGCGCGTGCGTGTGTGTGTGTGTGTGCGAGTGTGCGAGTGTGCGCGCGCCGACACAGTATACACGTCGACGACGGCCGCGATACGAACCGCTGTGCGTACACGACGACGACGTTGACGGACGATAGCGCGAATCGCCGTTTGCCGCAGTGACCTAGTTCTTCTCCATTTGTTTTGGTCCGATTTTTTTTTAATTTTCTTCTCTTACCGCTCCCCCTTTTTCGATTTCGCCCGGGGTAAACGATCGCCGCCGTCGGCCGACCCGTCGCACGCGACCGATCTCGCATTGCTCAAGTACGTGGACGCGCGGCCCCTCCCCGGCGGTCGTCCGGACGTTGCTCACGCGGAAACGATCGTGGCGCGCGTCGTGTCGGGCGCGGGTCGTAACCGCGACATGCGACCGAGCGAACGACCGTCGTCGTCGTCGTAGCTGGCCGCGGACACCACCAGTCCCGGGCTTACCGCGACCAACCTAACCCCGGTCGTTAAACGTTCGCGAGCGGTGTGCGCTTCAGCGCGCGTAAAATCGACCGACCGATCGACCACGTAAGTACACAATAATATTACGTATATGTCGATGATTATAAAATACCAAGTGGTGTAAGTGCGCATTATCGACGGTCGTGGGTCGCGTTCGGGGATCGCGCTAGGGGGTCGCGCTAGGGGGTCGCGCTCTCCCCCCTCCCCCGTGTATAGTATTAATACACACCTCGATCGGATGCGAGTGACTTTTTGCACAGGCATACCGTAATAATGTACATTGTGTTGCATTTTGCACAGGATTATTGCAAATGCAATATTTGTATTTATTACTGGTTATACCGCGAGTACAGTAATGACTAACTGCCGTTCGCGAATCCGTTCGGCTGCGTATCATATTAGTGCAGGTTTTTAACGGTACTACAGTACTGAAAATCTCGCAATCGCTGACTGTTTTGTTTTTCTAATTACTTTACAAAATAATATTGTACAATCGTGTGATATCGTGTGTGTGTGTGTGTTTGTTTAGGTTAGCTCAATACATGTAATTTTCCGTATGACGATTTGACATTGCGACCGAAACCATACTGCCTTGCCGCTATGGTAAGTGAACGTCGTCGTTTCGTATTATTTTTGTGCCATCCATTTATGTCGTCCGGTTTTATCATCGGGGGGGTGATTTTTTTTTTCTTTCAAGGACATAACATGGCCGAAGACTATTGGCATGCCGGTAGGAGATTTCTGGTGTCCTTGTTGTTGTCGTTGTTATTTTCGTTATGCGCCTGTGCTCAGAGAACGTTGTCGGCGTCCGGTAAGTGGTTGTTGTGTTCACCTATGTAATTATACGGGCGGACTTGTGTAAAGCGTGTAATGTGTTCGTTTAACTTATATTGTTTCTGGACGTTTTAGGATGTGACAAGACGTTTGTGAGTAACGATGGTCCGCAAAATGGTACTTTCCACGCACCGGTGGTCACCAACATCGACGGCGAGTCCAAAGTATGCGTGTTCACGTTCGTGGCCGCTTCGCATCAAAAAGTCTTCGTATCGTTCACCTCGTTCAATCTCCGAAGCACACCTCCAGAGTGAGTGTTTTTAACGAACTTTTTTTCTTTTTATTTTTTTGTATCAATTCCCGACCAAACGGTCAATTAGTGCGTTGTTCATACTTCATAGTATTTATTATACGCACCCGTGTCGCGGAAAGAACTTAATCAAGTCCGTGTAAAGTTATACGGACGGGTGCGCCCGCGTTGAAGCCTTATAAGAATATTATGTAGAACGCGTCGCTAATCAATGGTCCTTGTCGGGTACCCTTGTTCATAGATGCGTGCACGAGTACGTGGACGTGTATTCGGAGGTTCAACAAGTCGACACGGAGGACTTGATCAATTCACCGTTCGGCGGAAGATATTGCGGCCTAATACCGCCCAGGGACCGGACGTCGTTGTACAGAACAGTAGCGTTCAGTTTCTACTCGGACAAGAACTCCACTACACAGACGCTTTTCGAGGGTCATTATATGTTCAAGAACGACTGTAAGTTGTGAACTATATCCCCATAAACATTGAGTGTCTTCGAATTCAATATAATATTATGGTTATTAACGCTCGTATATATATATATTATATAGCCGCGTTCCAATTGGGCACGCCGTCACCGATCAGCCCGTGTTCGTTCGTGGTGAATTCCAACGCCAAAAGACAAGGCGTCATACTCACTCCGACGTACCCGGGGATATATCCCAAAGGAATGAAGTGTACATACCTGTTTCAAGGACAAGCCAGTCAGAGGGTGCGGTTGGAATTCCGGGACTTTGACCTCTTCTATGGAGGCCCACAGTGAGTTTTCGTTTTTCGTGCTTTGCGGGATTGAAATGTATTTACACTATCACTTTTATTTTCCAGCTGTCCTTTTGACATCGTAAGCATATACGACGGGGCGAATTCTACTACTCCTTTGATCGGTCAGTACTGCGGCCAACAACGAAATTTAGTGGTTTACTCTACCGAAAATTATTTGTACGTAACTTTCGACACACTTCCAAGGGCTGCAAATACACAGAACCGCGGTTTCAAAGGGATGTTTGAATTTAGCGAGAGTTTTGTAAAACTAGGTAATTCTATGCTGAACACCTAATATCCACAGTTTCGGTGCTTGTCGTGGGTAATTTTTATTAAACGATTTTCATTGTAGATTTTATCGGGAAAAATGACGGCGAACACATTCGAGGCACTGAATGCGATCAAAAAGTTCTGAGTAAAAGAACGTCCACGGGATTCATTTATAGTCCTAACTACCCATTTCCGTACATCCCGAAAATCGTATGTCGGTATTTCGTTTACGGTCTTGAAGGCGCACAAGATTTGGAAAGGGTTAGACTGGAATTCGAATTGTTCAATATACCCAAAGCACATCTCACAGAACAAGAGTAAGAAATATTGCTCCCCGTTTGTGTGCGAATTAACGGCATTAAACATTTTTACCGACATTTCAGATGCACGGATGGTTACCTAAAATTATATTTAAGAGGTCAAGAAGCCATGGACCTGTACGACAAGTTTGACTACGAAATGTGTGGCGACGAGGCTGATGAAAAGATAGTGACAAGTGAAGGCGCTAGACTCGCAATGGTTTTCAGTAGTGGCGAATTACAAGGTCGAGGTTTCAAAGCCAAATATACATTCGAAACTGGTATGCAGACCAGATATTTTATAACAATTAGACTTATGTCGAACGAATTGTTTATAATATTTACAAGCAAATTTTTATTTTTTTTTAGAATATCTCATACCCGGGACGGCTGCACCAAATGGTACGTGCCACTTCACTTACCGTAGCGAGTCCAAGAAACGCGGAGATTTCAACTCGCCTAGGCATCCGGCCAACTACCCCAATGGATTGAACTGTACATTTCTATTCTTGGCTACGCCCAACGAACAAGTCACCGTGATATTTGATCAGTTCAAAATCAGAATTGACAAAGCCAACATCTCAGTAGTCCAAGTCGGGTATGATGCACACAGATAATAATAATTTACAGTAACCACGATTACTTCAAACAATGACAAAACACGATTAAATTTTAATTATATTGTACACAGGGTACTGGTTTGCACAGACGACTGGCTTGAAATATACAATATATACAAGGACGGTACGGAAAAAATTGTCGGTAGATATTGTGGTATGACAGCCCCTGGTCCGTTGGAGTCGAACCGAGGCGCGATTGGTCTAAAAGTACTGTTGCACACAAATTCGGAAGGTGTCTCTAGTGGATTTAAGGCCAGATATTTTTTTGACGACGCCAAACCGATATTCGGTGGTAAGTGTGGGTCTTGTAATACGATTCGCACGTTGAGTTCAATACGTTTTCCTCGATGCCATAATATACATATAACCATTATCGTGTGTCCTTTTAGACTGCGGTAGTAATATCAGTAATACAGATTCCGGAAAGGTGCAGAGTCCGAATTTCCCGCTCAAATATACTGCACCGGAAAAAGGAATGCCGAGCAGAACGTGCAATTGGTTTATAAACGTCAGGCCCAATTACAAAATACTGCTCAACTTTGTCTCGTTTTCGGTGGAAGGAGAACCGTCGAGTAAGCACCATAATATCGCGTATATTGTTCACACTGTTCGCGTGGACGAGATTAAAACATAACATTTATCCTGCAGCCAGGGGTTGCGCGACAGCCGTCGTCAGACTTTGGCCATCCGTTGAAGAACCGCCGTTGGAGCTGTGCGGCGAGAAGCCTCTAGGGCCGTGGCAATTTTTGTCCGACTCCAATCAGTTTAGGATAAGGTAAGACAACGTCCTGGCGACGATTGTGATAATCACATAGACGATAATATTTGATGACTCCATTCGACGTCGATCCAATGATAGCACGGTTTTAACACGCTCGTCCGTATTTTATGTAATTTAGTTTCGTGGTGGCCGACAAATCGGGCAATGGCACCGGGTTCACCGCAACTTGGACCGAAGTGTCGGAGACTTTGGGGCCGTGCCCGGGGTTTCAATGCGAAAACTCGAGTTACTGCATATCCAATCAGTTGAGGTGCAACAGTGTGATGAATTGCGGGTTCAACGATGTGTCGGACGAGAGCAACTGTGAGTATTAGTAAGAGATCCTTTGTAACGATAATATTGACGGCTGACGATGTATAGAGAACGCGAAAATGGAGCGAATCTACAGTGGCAATATTCGTTTCGGGAAAAAAAATTAAATATTTATCACAATGATAGCACGTCATAATATAGCGATGAGAAGATGATCGTTAAGATGACATAAAAGGCTTTATAGAGAAAATCGCTAAGCTCATTAGGCAACTTAATGTACATTTAACGATATTTTCTGCGTATGCACAAGGGGAGATTTTCCCGGCCGTTGATCTGTTTCTTATAATATCCAATTGACTAACATTATTCTATATTACGTTCATACGGCCATAATAATACTATAACATAAATGTATTATACAGATGTACAGGAAAAATAAAAGGTTTGCTTTTAAAATAACATTTTCATTTCAATAGCACCGATATTTTTTTAATTTTTTTACGTCATTGTTCACAATATGATGTTTAACTAGATTATATAACATTGAACAATAATATTTACAATTTTTACCATAATATAGTTATGTAGTTATCAGGGTTTGAAAATAGAGAACGATTTTTTTCCCGTCCCGGTCATGAATTTACGGACATATCACTAGTATCACTAGTATATTGATATAGTATTAATACTATATCACTAGTAAGTAGTCGTAACTACTAATTGTTAAAATGTTACAAGCGCATAATTTATTGGTGTTTTACTTAAAACACAATAAACGCACAGTGCGGATTATCTAAGTACTGAACACGAGTATTTTATAATTACCGCGTAGTGTGTATAGAATGCGTCCACGCGAGAATACTTATTATTGCCAAACGTTAATTAATTCCAAAAGAAAATAAATTATTGTTGTAAACTACAAACGAAATTTGGTGATGTACGTAGTTTGATTCCGCGGCACGTATTATGTTATATAAAGCGAAAAGTTCAAATTCGTGTTTTCGAGAAAATAGAGATTTACCTCGAAGACTTTTGCCTTATTTTACGGAACACCCAATAATTCATTTACTTGTCCATCGCGTGGCATCTCGTTTTCTGCGGTTGCGCGTGTTGCACACTCGCACTATACACGCACGCACACACACACGTTGATATATAACGTGCTGAAATTATGGAATGCTCATAGACTCATGAGGGATGTGCCCCCGCCCCCACATCACCAAATAATATTCTTCAATTACGAATGACAATAAACATTATTTATTTCTTATATTTCTTTATGCTACTCGTATAAATGTATGCATTAATTCTTTAAAAATGTATCACATGCGATCTAAAAATATATAAAAAATGCTTAAATATTCTTTTAAAAATGTTTTATTTTCTCATTAAAAAACCAAAATCTAAAAAATGTTATTAACATGTATTTATTTTTCATTATCAATCGATTCGAAGCTTATGACTTTAAAAAAGACAAAATTTTTTAAGTTTAAGAAGTTTAAAATGCATATTATTGTGTTTATGATTAAATAGTCAACTTGTTATCTTTTTTTCTATTAACTTAATAATTATTTTAATTGATTTTTTTTCCAATTTTTATAAAATTCATATTAAATATTTTAAAATATACGTGAAAAATGTACTTAAAATACAAATATAACAAAACATGCACTTATTGGGAAAAAAGACAAAGATATGCAAAATTGTATGTAAAATAAAAATAATTTCCTTAAACTCCTAGTATTATACGAAACAAATTTCTGTATCATTTTTGAAAACATTACATTTATAGTATTTCACTGTTTTTATTATAGTTGGACCGAAATAAACAGGGGGTGCCAAATTTGAACTAGGAGGTGCTAAGGACCCTCTTTCACCCCCCTAGTTGTGCCACTGGTGCATATGTATATAGTACACATATTACATGGAGTGTTTAGTTGCAAAGATATCTGAAAATCGTAAAATCATTTAAGTGGTTTCACGACCGATACCTTCGCGGGCGTCCCTGCCAGACCGCGTACATAATATATCTATACAAATATATACGTACATTATACATACGATACTATATATATACATATCGTCGAACCTATAAGTCCCACCGTATACCGTATATTATATAAAATAAATCCGTATACCGTGTGGCGTAATGATCCGAATACAAATTGCTTTTATACTCGACTCGTGTGTACCTATATATAATTGCACATGTACATGTATATGAGTTTAAAAGCATACAATACGTATAAAATAAATGAAATATATTATATTGTACTGCGCTCGTGCGGGGAAATCAGCCGTGTGATTCCGCCGCATACGATACTACGATATTGCCACCGCGCGCGTAGGCATGTATAGGTAGGTGCGGGGAGCAAATACCGGCGAGACGTGATCGATACGGAATATTTTAAATTCCGAAATAGAAACAAAAGCCAAACCATTGATTTTATAATATTATACGCCATCCTGTTGTTCAAGTTGGTAGCACCTACACGTGGACGCAGCCACTAGACGTCGCTGTAACCGTTCGCATCCGACTTGACAAAGAAGTTGTTGTTTTCATCAAAGGAAACAGTGACTAAACTATTCCGAGTTAGGCTGGAAATGTAATGGCCAATTAAACACTAAAATGCCATTACAACGTGCTTTTATCCCCTAAAAATTCGTTAAATGCACCGAAGAAAATTTGATTTTTAAAATAATGTTGTTATACATTTTAGATGATGGGTATTTGCTAAAATTAATTAAATTGAAAAAAAAAGTTTATTGACAAATGAATATAAATAATGAATAATAAAATAAATATTTAAAGTATTTTTGTACTCGCCGCCACTCGTTATCTAGGTTTTGATATTCATTTTGTCCGATAATATTATATAATTATAATATTCTTCTTTATTGATTTTGTTATACTTGTCAATATCGAATACAATTTTTCGTTACGACGCCTGTAAACGATTTTAACTGCAGAATAAACATAATATATAGTTTTTTACTCGTGTGGTATCGTCGGCCGGCTGGGATCAATCAAATGTTGTATTCGCGGAACCGTTTATACGCGTTCGGTAGAGTATGTATAATATTATAAATGTATAATATTACGTAAGTGGCTTACAATGTATGAATATCGGTGCCTTTGAAAACTTAAAAAATATCCTATAAGAACGTTAAGAAATTGGAGTCACTGTAACGATGGGTCATACTGGAATGGTCAATATATATTTGAATTTTCGTTCAAACGGTTTCGTTTAAAGCGAATTTGTTAAAAGTATTTTTTTTATTAAAAAATACGATAGTTTATATAATATATACCAGTCAAAGAAAACCGAAGTAGTAAAATAAAAATAAAAACGTAAATAAATACATGTAACGATAAAACCAATATTATATTGGCCGTTTCACGCGAAATTTAAAATGTATAGTTGTAAAAGACTATCTCACAAGTAATGCCCAAGAGGACCTTAAATCAAAGTCGAAAAATCCAAATCCTGGTTTGGACCGAAATTCGCATTTCGAAACCGGGTGCCCGGGATCACGGTAAAATCCGGATTCTCTAACTTCGGCGAAACATTGATCTTATACCCGGCCGTCGCCCGCAACATCACCGTACGGCAGGGGTCACCGATTAATATTTTTGGAGGGCTGAATCGGGAATTTTGAAAATTTTCGGGGGCCTTCAAAATAGCCAAACAAATATTTTTGACATATTATGTGATGAAGGAAAAGTATAACACAAATAAAATAAAATAAAATACAAATTAACAGCAATATTATAATATAAATAGAAAGTCAGGGTAAAATTAGTGGGAAAAATGGCGAGTGAGTTTGCTATCGAAGTTTATTTTCGTATTTTACTATCGGTTTTTACGTTTTTTTTCCCTTGTCCGCGGGCCGCCATTTGGTGACCACTGCCGTACGGTAAATCGATAGAGCACGCGGCAACGGTCGCTTATCGCTTATCGGAATAAAGGTTCGTTCAAACCGAAACGGTAGCGGTGGCGGTAGCGGCAGCGGTAACTTCAGCGGTATTTATCGCTTTTTAAATACCGCTGATCTAACCTAACCGGAGCGAAATATTTCGCCAAAAAATACTATAATTTTTTTTTAAAAAGTAGTTTATAGTCGACATTGTGAGTTGTGACACCCAAGTTGGGAATTTACAACTGATTATCGCAGCGGTAAGCGAAAAATATAGTGTCTGCAGCGAAAAATAAAAATATCGCGCTCAATCTTGCGGTAACATTTTCGCCGCGGTATTAATTTCGCGCTAGTGAGTGCACTCGTATTAAAACGTATGTACATTAAATTTCGCAGCCGCTACCGCTTCGGTTTGAGCGAACCTTTAAGGCAGCGATTCTCAACCTTTTAATGTCCGAGTACCACCTTTACATTTTGAACATTTTCACGTACCACCTAACTAAGTAAACTCTGCTTTTGCTTACAGAAAAGTGTAAACATTATCGTTTTTGTATGAAGTGTTTTATTAGGTTTGATTAGGAACTATATAATTATAAAAATATTAACATACAATGAACAAAAGTAAAATTAAATATATATAATTATTATTAAAAACAATTTGAAATTGATTAAATTACAAGATACCAGAAGTACTAGGATTACTAATTACTAGATTTAAAATTCTTGAAAATATCAAAATCATACAATTCTATATAATAACTCTAATCTAGGGCAAAAATATGAACTTTAAAATAATTGTAATTGTAACTAATGACCATTGTTGTTGATGTTATTCAGACAAATAGAAAAAAAGATAGTAGGGATCGTATTGTATGGTTTGTTTTATATGCACGAGGTCGTCAGTATCTGGCTCCTTGTTGGCAACTTTAAGTCTAAAATCATTTTATACGTTCAATTCATTTCTAAGCTTATTTTTTTTTTATAAATAAGCGAATAAATGTAAATTAATTAATAAATGAATGTAATAACGATTTTTCTTCACGTACCACCCTCGAGCTTTTTGCGTACCATGGTTGAGAAACGATGCTTTAAGGTATACCGCTGCTACTACACCGCGGCACGTGCTGTGTGTTTTGACAGGTGCGATGGAACCGGAGGCCATGGACAACGTGGTGCTGTCGGCGGTGCTGACCATGTGCACGGTGCTGGCGCTGATGCTGGCCGGTTGCCTGTGCTGCCGGCGGCGGTCGGGCTCCA